>CM028920.1:9022500-9622500 GCA_016801845.1 Polydactylus sextarius | reverse complement strand
ATAAAAACTTTCAGCTGTGAGCTAGATTATCTTAAACTAGCTCTTAAAAAAATACTGGAAACTTGCCTTTCTGTCCAAAGTTAATAAAATCTTCCCGTCAATAGGCTCATATATTGACAAATTATATCTCATTTAAGACAAAAATCAGTACAAAAACATTTTGAGGGTAAAAAAAAGAGAAAGGTTGAGGTTTTCAGAAGGTTTACAGTCTTCATGCCAAGATAAGCTCAAACAACTGGTGACTGGTTTAATCTGAGTAATATCAATATTCTCTTTGTTGATGTTATTTCTTATGAAAGCAAATAAACCCATTTACCCAAATGTTGAACTTTCTTCGTTAGGCATTCACCAGATAGACATGTGACTAACTAAAATCACATCTTATGTTGGGCCAATTGTATGTGATATTCTATTTTAATATCAAAATCCTACATAATATAGCTTTTTAATAACAAAGAGTAATTTAAACCTTTCTTGCTTAGGAGACACCTCAGAAATTCACATTTGAAAAATGCTACAAACCAAAAGCATGGATCGTCAGTTTTTTTCTTTCACTGCCTGACTGAACTCAATCTCCTCCTCCTCCTCCTCCTCCTCCTCTGCATCCTGCTCAATGAATTGAGTTTGGTCAGCCTAGGCTATCCTTGGCTATGCAGAATATAATTAGCCTGCCTACACACACACACACACACATGCACACATGAACACACATACAGACTTTAAACTTTAAACCCCCCTACACAATGGGCTGCTCAAACACAATAGACACATGCCAATACTATGACCCCCTTGGCTATCTCCACATGCACAAAAAACTCCTTGTTCATCCTCAAACCTCCTCCTTCTCCTCCCTCCTGCTCACTCAGCGGAGTAATGAGACTGATAAGATTACACTTTTTACATATCACACTTCACATCGAATCATAGAAATAAGAAAAAGCTAAACAGGTGCTGAATCTCAGCTGTTACAGTGAAGAGACTCGAAATCTGGCCGATGGTCAGAATTACGCTCAACGTCACCTCGATGTTTTAAGTTTCAAGTGCAAAAGTTAATGACATGCTCTGATTTCAAAGCTGGATGATGCTTTGTAACCAAAGATGTGGCTGAATTTTGCCTTCACAAAAACCACTGAAATTAATGACCTGACGCTGACGCTTTTTTTACTTTTCCAAGTGTCATGTAAAACTGCAACATGAACGACAACGGGCAAAAGATTTAGATTTGCACGTGTTTCTGAAATGGTGTGGTTTGATCATAAACTTATAAAAAATGAAAATGTAAACAGCAAAGGAAAAGAGGTAAAATGAGACGATATGAGGGTAAAATGAACAGGATGAAGGCATCAACAGTAACTCTACAGCAATAATAAGAAGCGATTTAATGGTTTGTGGATTCCAGTTTGAGCGGTAATCCACAAATCTTTACATCTCAGCCCCCAGATGACTATTAAACTCTCTGAATGGACTCAGTGGGACTATAATTGTGCGCCAAATCTAAATCCTAAGCGTCTTTTATCTTCCACCATCTTTCATCAACTTCATTCAGACTCTTTGGTGACCTGTTGCTTGTCCCCTTTTGATGTAACTTTTTTTTAAATGCCATTGCACCCGAGCCCTTTGCTCTCTCAGCACCTGCACTTCAGTGTCCTCCAGCTCATCAGTGGAACCTGTCTTTTAAAGACGTATACATCTGTTGCAAATGAGGTAGCCTTTGTTAAGGGGGTGAAACCTTGAGGGGACCGCCAAAATTTGGTGTCTCACTGGCTCCGGCATTGAGTAAAAACCCCCAACCCCCAGTTTCTCTGACACACACACACACACACATGCACACACCTCTTACTTCAGGGGTATCATATCACCCATCCCTTGGGGTATAGTGGTGCGCAAGGCTGGACGTTCTCATGATAACAGGTGTATTTGAATGTATACAACAGGTGCGACTGTCTGTGGCTGTTTGTTGGCTTTTATATTATTTTAAAAGACTTTTATTTTGCTGAAGTAACGAACATTGAAGTCAGTTCGTTAGTTCAGACTTTTGTGGTGCTATTGTGGAAGTGACCGTTGGTTCCTGTTTTTTTTATTCTTTCTTTTTTTTTATGCGCTGAGGATATTAAGAATTCTCTAAAGCATACCAGAGATGATAAATATTTATCTCACAGCTCTGTGTGGTTGTTTGCCTTTATTTTCTTCATCTTACCCAAGACTGATGAACAGTGGAAGCTGACAGAGAAGTGGAAAAAAAGAGGAGAGACAAAACAGAGTCTGTCCTCTGACTGAGTGATTCTTCAATAGAGGTTGTTTCTTTCTGCAGTGAACTGTGTCATCCTGCAGAGGAGCACAGATGAGTGAGAAACCAAAGTAAAAGCGAACTTGTGAATAATTAGAGCATGGAGTATCGCCCTGATCTGCACACACACACACACACACACATTCATGCATGCACACATATGCATGAGCACATAGTCTTTTCCTCTCTATGTTGCATACTTATACACGCACACATATGCATGAAAACACACTTTCATACATAGGCTCGACTCAAGGATTTTGGACCTATCTGCACATGTATGTGAGCTAATCAGGGCCTCTTCACAGACAGAAAGCAAAGGGTCACTCGGGGTGAGATGTTTGTGATGGAAATTTGGACGGCAGGCGTAGGAAAACAAAGCGAGAGACAAGACGCCCCAGAGACGACATACTTTACACATGAGATAACACACATTGAGGAGTTACAAAAAAAACCTTAAAATAGGATAACAAAGCCTTTCTCATTCATATAACCGATGAAGAGTCCGCCAACGCAGACATTTTTAAGAAATTATATGACAATAGGTGGATTTCCAGAATATTTTGTCTGTAGGTTTAATTCTGAGTGCTGGTGTAGAAAAGCTTTGTTTAAGTCAAGTTCTGATATTAGAAATAGCTTTAGTGCAATCTGGATAGATACATTTACAAGATTAAGAACAAAAACTCCCTCATGTGGGTTCTGCACAGCAGACTGCATGAGTCTTACTGAACTTGTAAATTGTTTAAAATAGACTGTTTGCAGCTATCTACATTAAGTAAGGACATGCAGACGGTTCTATTGATTGCATATAATCCAGGGTTGAGGGTTTCGTCACCCTGGTCATTGGTGCTGAGGACATAGAGCCTTAACTGGGCATGTAGCGCATAGACCAGGGGCATCTGATGGAACCGCTTCGCCTCACTGAGAAATCACACAAAGATGGGATTTAATGGCCCTTCGATTGAGCGGTTTTGAAAAGCCAACCTCTGACCCCCAGCCTTGACCCCTCCCATCCTCCTGGGTCCAGTGCTTGTCATTGGTCATTTGTCAAACTCCTCGCACTGATCTGATTACCGTCCAATTTGGAATCTGCCGACAACACACTTCTAGGATCAAGACAAGCTGCTTTCAGCAACTTTACATGACAACAAATAGCCGGATTGTTGTGGGCAGAGTAAAGGGGCAAGTATTATGTTACATTCGGCAGAGAGAGGCGGACAAAACTTTAGTTGACAACCTTGGTATTTACCGAAGGAGAGCTGATACAGATGGGATCTGTGTTAGAACCACCAGACTATCACATTTGACATGTTTCCAGCTGAGTCACAGGTCATCAAAACGAAGAGAATTTTATAAAACAGAGGAGGAAGAATAAAAACAAATGAATCATTGGATGAATCATTCAAACTCAACATGTTTCATATTGAACTCATCAAACCCTGGAGATAGTCTCCAGACACTGGACTCTTCTTTGCTCATCATTTGACTATGTCAGTATTTATATAAGTCCAGAGCAACACAGCACCAAGTGACATTTTATGACTGAAATCCTAAGTGCAAAATGTTTTCACCTCAATAAAATGTCCTGGTTTATGGCCCACATTCCCACAGTGCAGTGTTTTACTTTGGCTGTTGGTGTATAAATAAATCTTCAGCAATAGCAGCGGTTCATAAGTAAATCTAACATTTTCCTCTCAGTATTGTATATTATCTCATTCAATAAAGAGTCACTGGGGCTTTGGAGCTTGTTAAGTGTCAGTTGGCGCTAACTGCAAAGATAAAATTAATGTAAACAATTTGCATGACTTCACTTAATGAAATCCAATGATTGCCTTGCTTCCAGTGAAATGACTATGTGACTTTTCTTTGAATGATTGCTTATTAACATGTTACAAATAATGCACATTAACAAAATGCAAAAATATTCTTGTAATGCATTATGTAAGTAAATGTATGGAGATCAATGCATTTACAATTTGTGGCTGTTGCTCTTCATAAGCTGTGAAACTGCTCTGCAAGAGACTGTCAGATATTAAAAAAACTACACACACACACACACACACACACACACACCAACCCCCCAAAACAAACCTCTGTCTGACCAACACACACACACACACACACACACACACACACACACAATTATCCCATAGCTCATTATGTCTGCTTTAGCTCCTTTGGATTGTATAGAGGAGGGGGCTCTGGGGTTGTGGAGCAGGGTGGGGCTTGGTGACCCTGGAGAGAATGACCTGAGGGGACATTGGGGGAAGTTGCAGGGAGTTACGGGGGTGGGGGAGTGTAGCAGTGAGGACAGGGGGATGGGGCAGCAACATCCACAGAGGAAAAAGTAACTTCTTGGTGTCCCCGCTGGTTCACTTCTCCCCTGTGAGGCTCCTCATTGATTTTCTAAGTGAAAAACACACTGATTAGTCAACGCCATTAAATTGCATGAGCATCACCAGAACAGTTGCTTTTGACTTGATAATGTGATTGAATACAACTAAACCAGAGCTCAAGCTCATTATAATTATAAAACAGCCAATCTTGCCTTTTGCAGCCTGTAATTAATAACAATCAGTAAACAAATATTGTTACCATCTGGATTTAGTTTTCAGTGATATTAATGGTTAACTTTTTTATATATGGAGATGCAGTGGAGGAGGGAAAGATGAGTTTCCCTCCGTTTCCATGAATTAGTCAGGCACAAGAGTTTTGATTTCCCTCCAAAAACTCTATTGTAAAACTTCTCCCCCTGCACTTAAAGACGAGCTACTCAGCAGCCGCCTACACCCCCAGCCGTCACACATCAATCCATGGTGGTGTGTGTGTTTTGGGAAGTGGGGGTGTCACAGTCAGAGTGCCGTTAACCCCCCAGGGTGTAAAAGATTTTTGGACTAACACTGCAAGTTTCAAAAACAAACCCTTTTGATTTTGGTTTACTCAAGTTGCTCTTTATGTTCAGTTCTAAAAATGGCGTCATGCCGAGAAAGACTCTAAAAATATTCTGTCATTTACATCCACTCTGAAAAAAAAATCTACAATATAAAATGGTTTAATCCACATATGTGATTTTAGTTGTTGCTGAACCGTCTCCTCAGATCATGTAATAATCTACACAGGAATGTTTTTGCCTTTTAATGCAAAGATTTAACTTTTCTTAACAAACCACATTGTGTTGCCTCCCTGTCTTTTGTGTACATGCAGGAAAGGTCCAAATAAAGGACACAGTTGCATCCTTTAAGACCCATGATGATGAGTTATTCCACCCCCCCTCCCTTTTGTCAGGAAGCTTAATCAGGACTGCAGAGGTGTGTGGGTGAACTTTAACCTCTTGGGTATCTCTGGTCTTTCTCTTACTTGCCTTTAGGTTAGCATCAGGATATCCCTCATTTAACTCTTAACCTAGAATTCCCCTTTAGCAAGAAAGTGGTTCAGGATTGAGGTGTGTCCACATAAAAACACATTTACAGTCAATTGTTCACTATAAATAGTTACTCAACACAACTGATACCAAAAATAACACTTTCACTCTGCAGAAAAATGCAATGTATTAAAATAGTTCCTGATAAGACAATAAAATGAATCAGTAGAGATTAACAATAGGTAATCTGTGGTGTGAAAATATTAGCAGTTAGTTCTACAGCTTAGTGGTTTCATGGTAAATTTTAAATGGTGGATATTTCCCCATTGCATTCTGATGTTGAAACATTACAACAACAACAACAGAGTTTCCTTTTAGAAGCTTTAACTGTAACTGGAACAAAACACGTAACACATTAACTTAGTAAAGTAAATGTGTGCACGTCGATCCACCTGTGTGAACCTTGTTTGAGTACAAAGAGCAACTTTGAACAATTGATGAACCTTTAAAAGTTTGTGTTTGTGTTCTGGCACAAGGACTGAGCAAGTGAATGTAACAGGGGGTGGGGGGCAGCTGAACACGAGTGTATTTTTGTGTAGTTTTCTTTGTTGTCACAGTGTGATGGAAAGTGTGTATGTGAATGTCATTGTGTGTGAACATTGGGTGTAAAACTATTTGCAAACGTAGTTTGACTTATATTAAATGAATAATGATTTTTACCTCCTTCTCCCCATTTCTGTCCTCGTATAGTTAAAATATTGGAACTCTTCTTTCACTTTTTTCTGCATGTTTCATTCACAGCCACTTGAAGAAACTGCAATAAGTCCATGAGCCTTTCCCCTTCTCAAAATGAGCAAACCCACCAAACAAAGGACCACCATTGTGGATAAATACTGCCTTTGTTTTACCAATTTGAACTTGAGGTTTCCCTTAACGCTGAGGGGAGTGTGTTCACCCTTTTTCACTTTTCAGGGGCTTTGGCGCTGAATAGCCAAGACCACTGCCAAATGGGAAAACGACTACACAGGCAGAAAGAAAGAGCAGAATCAATCAGGAAGTGGCAGCTTTTCAGCTGTGCCAGTGGAGCCGGGCAACTTCCTGGTCTTGTTGCCAAGGTGACTGGAAGCTCAGCCAGCTGGTGCAGCGGGCAGCAGTTGGGTTTGATGAGGGGATGGCGGAGGTTGACGGTTAGGATGTTGGACAGGAGGAGTGAGCACAGCGGCGCTGAGAGAGGGGGTTTAAATGTAAGCAACGACTTTGGCAAACAGCTTTCATATGGACCATCACATTGTGGAGAGTGTGTTTCTAATCCTTTGCAAACAGTCACAAAATCCCTCCAATTACTCTCTGGCTGCTGGTATGCAAGTTTCTCTGCACAGTTATTGTTGTTAAATTTTGTATTGCTTGTGAGTTGCGGTGAAATTAAGCGGAAATCTCATTTTAATCTCTTTTTTTCCACTTGGAAATGAGATCCTGGCCTATACTGACCAAACCTGAACATTACTCTTATCAATAATGAAAAAGTACATTTTTTCTTACAGAAAATATGAACTTATAATTATAATTCTACATAAATTAAACCATGTTATTTATTTCTAAATGCATCAAAATCAAACTTAATTTAACTGGTAGAACATATCAGTGTGAAGTGTGCTGTGGACAGTTTCTCATCTTTTAATCTAAACTTGTTGTATCAGTGTATTTGTCTTCATCAGTCTGTATCTTTGATCTAAGAAAGTGTCACTTTTTCAAGGAAACTGGGGGCTGGTTGTGAAGGTGGGTGTTCTAGTGGGAGACCCGGGGATCAGACTAGTGGAGATAGGTAAACACAGCTGGGGACACACTGCGTTGGTGGGTCTGCAGCTCAGTGGCCTCCTACTTCACACATTTATCAGTGTGTTTGCTCAGGGGATGTGCCCTAATCTTCACACACTGATCTCTGTGAGTTGAGCCTTCACAGATCCCCAACGGGCTGGGGTGAAAGTGACCCTGTCCACTGTCGCAGCCTTGCTAATTCCTCCATGGCTAAACTTGAATGATATTATTATTAAAATCCTCAGGGGTTATCTATAGATCTGTGTGTGGGGGTCTGAATTTCTCTGTGGGTGGGATGGCCCTGATAATATATACTAAACTGTTGATTATAAGCTGATGTTTCTTTGAACAAGCCTCTTACTGATGAGCAGATTTTCGAGGTTCAGTATCAGGCCAAAAAATATTGTCACGTGGAAAATACCTATAGCAGTTTAGCACATACTTTTGATATCCTTAGCTTCCAGATATCACAATTTCAGATGATCACAGAAAAAAAAAAAAAAAAACGCACCAAATTTTTAAAAGTTTTTTAATTTTTTGTACTGGTGGCTGTTTGGAGAACTTTGAGACTTCGGGTCAGTTTTCAGTCTTGGTTTTGTTTAGTTTACACAGCAAAATTACTTGTTTATCTGTAATAAAAGTTTAAAATAAACACATGTAATAGCCCACTACTGTTTGAGGTTTGGATAAAACTTTGATTATAGAGCGCCATCTGCTGGTACTCACGTTGTATGCAAACTGAGCTCCTCTCCTTCTTACACACACACACACACACACACACACACACACACACATATATATATATATATATATATATATATACACACACATACATACACACACACACACACACACACACACACACACACACACACACACACACACACACACACACACACATATATATATATATATATATATATATATATATATATATATATATATATAGAGAGAGAGAGAGAGAAAGAGCAGGTTAACAGTATTTTTTGTAATAAGTTTGATATAGTTTGAATCACGTTTAAACTAAAATAAATAATACACCTTTAAACAAATAACTTTTGTATATTATACAACGACAACGAATACAACTGTTTCATTGCATGCTAATGTCTATGTATGTTCTTTAAAAATAAAGGTTTATTCAAATTAATTGTAGATAGAGTCTGAGATGAGACAAAAAAACGTCTTCTCGGCTTCCGTCGATTTCGCGTAAGCGTTTGACGTCAGCATAACAACAACCTGTCATGACAGCTCGTATGAGGAAAAAAAATCGGTCAAAGATTTGATATCATAGTGTAAAGAATCTATTTAACCTTTATGTAAAAGCCATTTTAAAAGGTAAGGACTGGAAACCGCATATCCGAGAGACAAACTCTATCTTGGACGGTAATAGATGAAATTGAAAGCAAATGTAGGCTATGTAGCATATAAGCTAACCTAGCATTAGCCACTTTGTGTTTTCAGACGTTGCCTAGAGCCTTTGAGGTAAATGTTGAAATAAACACCAAAAATACTTTTACAGCCTCGTGAAAGCCACTGTCCCGACTGCTTAATTAGTTGCTGTTTGAATTTGTGACTTTCTTACTAAAGAGTGAGTAGAATTAGCCTCTTATCAGCGAACCACCCGGCAAAGCGTTAATCGACAGATCTCACAATGCTATCTTAGCTAACTGGCTAACCTCTGAGCACCGATCTCTTGTTTGCTATTAACTCAAGTTAGCGATATTGTCACTCCGCATCTGTGCTTGCTTAGTTAGCAGACGCTAGTGACCCAGAAGATATTGATATTTTTCAATGATCCTTGTTTATATTCTGTAACTACCACTGTGTGTGAGTCGGGGTGGTGTTACAGTTACAAGCCTCGCTCTAACGGAATGGACCGTGAGTATGTAATGTTTTCTGATGGCCGATACTGCTCATTTAGTTACTACTGGTGTCCGTCACATGAATAGTTAATCCACCGTCTAGCCATCTCGCTGTATTTTACAGCTGTGAGCACAGTCAGCAAATTAAACGAATGCCCTTTTGGGGTGGCATCGAGGACTGCATCTAATTCGCCCCAGACGCGCATTGCAGGTACATTGCAGCGGATGCACGCCTGTGAATGTTGACTTAACTTTGCATGCATCGTGTCTCTGGTTGTAGTGTGTGACATCCAGGTGGGACAGGGCATTCTTGAACCTGTCAGTTAGCCAGCCGAAGAGACGGGGAACAGGATAGGGAAGCAGGGCGAGGCGGGCCCCGCGGAGCCGGCGGAGAAAATGGCCGGCAGCCCGGAGAAGAGTTCCACCGCACAGGAGCTGAAAGAGCAGGGGAACCGACTGTTCCTGTGCCGCAAGTACCAGGAGGCTGCTACATGCTACAGCAAAGCTATTGTGAGTAACTGTTATTGCAAAAGACATAGCTAGTAATGATTGATTGATACCTTAGCACAAAGGATGTTTTTGTTTCCTCTGGATTTACTGATGCTATAATGTGCGTGTGTCTGGTATGTTCCGTGTCCCAGAACCGTAATCCATCAGTGGCAGTGTACTACACCAACAGGGCTCTTTGCCATGTGAAGCTGCAGCAGCATGACAAGGCTCTGGCCGATTGTAAGCATGCATTGGAGCTGGATAGCCAGTCAGTCAAGGCCCATTTCTTCTTGGGCCAGTGTCACCTGGAGCTGGAGAACTATGATGAGGCCATAGGCAACCTGCAGAAAGGTCAGAACTACCTCCTACAAGATGATAAAACTTGTGCTATATATGTGCTTTGTTGTAAGATTGTTTGAGCTATATTCATGTACTTTATCATTTATGTTTAAATCTATGAATTACCTTATTATAATTGAGTCGATCACTCTGTCATATCATTTCTGCTTTCAGTAGTTCAAAAGTTGAAGTCAGCTGTTTTAAACTTTTTTTATTCAGTACTGTAAATAATAATCAAATTTACAATACAGTTGCTGTTAAATCAGATCAGCAGTCAGCAGATCAGTTTGCTTTGTCAGGGATTCTGTCACTGTAACTTATTAATTCATAGTGAAAGATATCTGTAGTTTTACACATCTGCGTTGCAGATATGTTGTCGATGGAACAAGAGATGTCAAGAGATTTAGAGCGCAAACCACCGTTTCTGCAATAATATTTGTTTTTTACAGCGTACAACCTGGCAAAAGAACAAAGGCTGAATTTTGGAGATGATATCCCCAGTGCCTTGCGCATTGCCAAGAAGAAACGCTGGAACAGCATCGAGGAGAAGCGCATCAACCAGGAGAACGAGTTACATGCTTATTTGACCAAACTCATACTGGCTGAGAAGGAGAGGTGAGGCAGGGAAATACCCAGTGTGGTTATTAGTGTGATAATAATGACTTTTTGATTATTGCTATCAACTGAAATTAGTCTTTTACACAGGTTTCATTATTACTTTATTCTGGATGAGCTGTAATTTTTTTTTTCAAATAATTTTGTTCTTTTTGTGTAGAGAACTAGAAGAATACAAAGAAAAACAGGATGACAATCAAATTGGAGGCGATGCTGCAAAGATTGCATCAAAACATGTATGTTTTTGCACATTTTTTGGACTTGCTTGGCTGCTGTTCATTTAAAAAATAAATATATCAATTATTCGTATGTGCACTTGAATAATCATGAAAATGTTGACTACATGTAACATTTGAAAATATGACCTAGGACAAGTATCTTATGGACATGGATGAGCTCTTCTCTCAGGTGGACGAGAAAAGGAAAGTGAGTATGAAAATTTTACTCGTTCACTCAAATCAATTTGCACTTGTCCCCTTATCCCAGCATGCATCTGGAAAAGAAGCACGCAAACATCCCGCATAGGTCAGCACTTTATTACAAGACTAACAAACTGACTAGAACGCATTGATCACATCTGCCCACACAAATGCGTCTTTGCTTATGGTGAACACCCACTTCCCATTGTCGTTGACATAGCAACAACAGAAATAGTCTCATTTACATACACAAGCTTTCAGATTAGTGAACAGATAATGTGCACATATTAAATTCATTTCCTCGATGTTAAGCACATTTGCTAACACTTGTAAGTGCAGTGATAAAATGAAGCTTTACCATGGGCAGACAGTTATGTCTTATATTCCATCCCAAGCTGTCTCTATAGCAACCATTACTGTTTGTTTGCCAAGGCTTTTAGTGATTAATTATCCTCGCTATAGATAGATGTTGACTCGACTGAGGTAGTTGTCATGTAATTGTCAGATGAGATGACCCCGCTTGTTGTTTCTCTCCAGTATGTGTTAAGATGGTGTTAGAACCAGAGGTTCATTATGGAGCTGACACATCCCGATGAAAGACACACAAGCGTTATTTTGATAAAATGTCTTGGTTTTAACAATTTGATCACTGGATTGGATTTCATGTAATATTTAATCTGCAATTGAAAAGGGTGATTTTGTTTTAGAAGGAAATATAACACGTAAGCTACATCACGGCCGCAGTTATGCCATATCTATGTATCTCTTAGTGTTTACATCAGCGTAAATCTTGCTGCCTATTGTTGTACGTTCAGAAGCGGGAGATCCCAGATTACCTGTGTGGGAAAATCAGTTTTGAGTTGATGAGGGAGCCCTGCATCACACCCAGTGGAATCACCTACGATCGTAAGGACATTGAAGAGCACCTACAGGTAAACTGTCACTGTCTGACAGTGATGTATAAAAGTAGCTCAAAGTCAAACTTGAAACTTGACTTCAGACTTTGGTAGTTAAATTATCTAGTATGAATTGTACTTCATTAGTAATCTATAATTAAATGTACTGAAGTAATGATTCGTGTTTACTCAGCACTTTAAAACACGGAGCCTAAAACCATCTGAACAGAAGTTGTTCTTTTTCCCAAAAGTTCTGCTTGATATTGATATTTTTTAATTATTAGTTGACAGATTTAAAAAACAAACAAACTCTAAAGTAAAGTAGGTAGTAAAGTAAAGCAAGGATACTTCTAAAACACACTACATTACTTTGGTATAATACAACACTATCTGATTCATGTCACTTTTTAAAAACTTTACATACAACTGCTGCTTTTGAGACTTCTAGTTAATTAACTTTTCACATGAGATGATATGTCATTATTTGCTATTTGCTGTTTTGTGCCCATATGTTGAGGGTAAATTTAATTTCATTTTAAAATGGTAGGTACATTATATGTTTCTTATTTGCGTGGTATGTATTCAGTCCAGCTATAGATGCTAATGTTAGCTTGTTCTATACAGCGAGTGGGTCATTTCGACCCTGTTACCAGGAGCCCCCTGACCCAGGACCAGCTGATCCCAAACCTGGCCATGAAAGAAGTCATCGACGCTTTTATCCAGGAGAACGGCTGGGTGGAGGACTACTGAAGGGCTCACTTCCCATTTTGTCCATCGTAACCCTGATAATCGACACAAAGCCTGGACAACACGAGACTTTACAGAACAGTTCACCCCTTGCCTGGATATGAACTTTACACAAGCAGGAAAAGCCACACCATGGACTACCAACTGGGAGCCATGTATCTGGGTCTGCCTCCTCCTCCTCCCTCCTCCTCCCCACATTTTATCTTTGCTGTAAAACTTCCTGCTCCAACTTTCTGAGGCTCGGTGTTCATGGCCTGCTGCTCCCTTTAAAAGCCCTTCTTATTCTGCTTTTTTTCTTTACTTTCTCTCTGAACTTTCTCCTGTCTGTCATGCTGTTACTAGTTTCTCAAGCTTGACGCCTTTCTTTTCTTGAAATAAGGGGCCACGTTCTCAGGTCTCGACTCTGTTTCTGTCTCTCTTCTCTTTCTCTTGAGTGCCACAATCCTTGGAAAGCATCAGCATTGCACTCCAGTGTTTCAGATACCACCAATATATATAAAATAGAAAAGAACAATTCATGAAGGCATCGGCCTTTATTTGGCGTTTACTCCAGTGTTTCTTAGTCATTTCTTGCTCTTTTGAGAACGGGGCATTTGCCGACTTCTTAATGTACATTTGCTGAAGTGGTCACTAAAATGCCAAAACCCTGTTCTCGACAAGGGTGACTCGTTTGTATGCAAATTTTACATAACGATAATTAAAAAAATAGTCAATTGTATGTGTGTCACTGAGCATTTTAACCTGTTGTGAGTCAGCTGGCATGAATGTGGCACTTGAACATACCCACCCATGTCACCATGTTGTAAAACTTTGAATAGATTGTGTTTTTTTTTTTTTTTTGTTTGTTTGTTTGTTTTTCTGTTATTTTTCTTTTGCGTAGCAATCACACCCCACTACAGACAATTGAAATAAGTTGAATGTATGCATAAATATGCTTTAGGTTTGACCTACAGTAATTCAAAAAATGTTTTTATCAGGACAATGTAAGGTTTTTATGAAAAGTAACCTTTTGAACTGGATGCAGAAAATGGATGAAATTGACTGCTGCAGATAAAAAAAAAAACTGTTTCACGTTGCTGGATATCAATTGAAAATGTTGAGATGTTTGAAGTTACCTTTGATAGAGGACGTCAGATGCTAGAATCCGCTTTGAAGAACGGTCTGTGCTGTCTGCGAAACAAACAAACAAAAAAAAAAAAAAATGTGCTCGGACACTTTGTGCCGTTCGCCTGGAGTGACGGTGGACGCTCACGTCAAGCATGAAATGAATTACCGTCTCCTTCGCTTAAAAGGAACAAAAAAAAAAAAAAAACGAAGGCGAGAGGAAAAAAAAAAAAGAGGATGGTTGTCATTTTTCTCTCATCGTTGCTGTTAATCATTTTATGCACCTTCTCCTCCCGGTTGTTGCAAAAGTTTATGTAAACCTATCGATTCTGTCTAAAACTTTTGAGAACGTCCTTTAAAATAAAGGAGGTTTTTGAGGTTCGCTTGCGTCCTCTTGTGTTAGAAAAATGCTGGAAGAGTTTTCTGACCACCTTCATCTCATCCGTACCCCCCTCCACACACACACACACACACATTCTCGATTCCTTGCTATTAGTTTACAGTTTGTTTTTTTTTCTGCTGAATGTGCGTCTGTGGTGGTGAACTAGGCCTGTCGGTGGTTCGTGTTGAGGGAGGGGGGGGGGGGGGGGGGGGGGTGGCTGTGCAGGCGGTGTAAATAATTTGCTTGTGTATCATCAGATTTTATTATTTCATGACAAAATAGGTTTCTTTTTGTTTGTTTTGTTTTGTTTGTTTTTGTTTTCTTGAGAAATCCTAGAGCTTGAGAAACTGTATTAAATGTAGATATGTTGATAACATAAATGCCTGGTTCAGTTTTCATTTTTGTCCCAATTAAACCGTGAACTTTGAGTTGGTTGTGATGTTCCTGACGTTAGATCATCATTAGATCAACAGATACCAGGTATGACTGCAACAGGAATCAACTGGCCTCCAGCATATTAGTATTTAAGCTGCATTAACTTGTGAAAATAACAACTTTTCAGTACAATTCATGACATGAGCCCTGTAATAAATACTAATTTTGCTAAACCTCATATTGTTTTACTGTTAACTAACTGTCTGTGAGTCTGTTTTCTGTCTCTCGGTGCTAATGTGTTTTCTTCACGTCATATTACATCAGTCTCTCCCAGTGTCTCCTTTTCAACCACCAGTTGTCTAATTTCTTATGAAAAACATTTGAATTTTTTTATATCTAGACAATAACAGACTTAATTTAACCTCAGCATCTGAGCCAAACAGATTAAATCACCCACGCTGGTATTATCTTACGTTAGTAACAACAACAAAGTGTCCCACTCAATCCACATCCTGTCCACAATTCTTATTCATGGATTTATTTGAAAATATAATATGATTAGAGCCTGGGTTATCATTATTGACTCCAAAGGTCCAGTATTTCATCATCAGCTCTAATGTGCCTGAAACTAAAACTGAAACTGTGTCCTTGATGTGGCCTTTGAAAAAAAAAGTTATTAGTTTATGAACTATGACCGTTATAAACGTACTTTGTGAAAATATGAGTTTTCCTACTTGATCCCAGCCTGTAAAATAATGGGCTCAGATTTATTCAGAGCGTCAGCAGGAACTTGAAGTCGAACATCTGCTGACACTTAAAGTAGGCAAGGACATGTGTCAGGGATTTTTTTTTGCTGCCGGTAGAAAGTTATTCCAGTTAAAACTGTATAACTAAGTAAACAAGGGATTTTTTTTTCTGGTAGGGAAAATTTCCACTGAGGTTTTACAAATAGGAGTTTTCAAAGAGACACCACGAGTCCACAGCTCCAAAGAGGGAAACAAAAAAAAAAAAGACACAAGAAAAAGCTCTGGCTTCACTTGAAGGTGGGGACGCTGTTGAAATGAAAGTTTAAAACTTTGTCTGCATAAACACCTCAGCTGCTCCTCTCAACATGATCATGCTCAGTCTCTGTCTGGCTCTCCTGTTACCTTCAAAAAACAAACAAAACAAACAACAAACAAACATATCTTCATGTGTCATTTTCGTGTTCATTACATTTGTTTATTTAGAGACGTTAAACAGTGAATGGGTAATTGAAAATAAGTTTGTCTACAGTTAAATTGACCATCTGGTTTATAGCTTATTGATATAAGTTTTTATAACCTTCTCTACATTGTCTTTAGTGTAAAGATAAGGTTGTATGGCATTTTGTTATGCTGTGATTTTGTTCTTATTGTCCACTTTATATAAATGCACAGCGGTTTGCGGGTTAAAGGTCCCCAATTAAAAATTCTGCTTAGGGTCCCAATTTGGCCATGAGCAGCCCTGGATGTAATAGTGTGTGTTTGCATCAGTCACATGCACAGGACAGTGTCACTCGGCCCTCACACACCAGACCTATTGTCAGAGCAGAGTCGGACAGCTGACGTCTCGCTCTGTGCCAGGAGGGAAGAGGAGCGGGCACGGGTTATTAGCAAACAGGACTGAGTTGGCATCATCAACGAAACACAAAGCAACATCAAAATGGTAAGAAAAGAAGTTTCCTCTTGTGAATTGTTATTAATATGATATTTGATGTGACTGGAGAGTCCAGTGTTTGATGTCACTCTGTGGTTGTTGTTGTTGTTGTTGTTGATGATGAATGAACATGGACGATGTGTGTGTTTTCAGAGGTTTGCTGTGGTTCTGCTGAGTGTCTTTGGATTTTCTGTGAGTCTCTCACAAAGAACACAAGGTAACGCTTCCAGAACAAATTAGTTTTAGAAAAAAAAAGTTAATTTTGCTTTGGCTTAGTCACTTGTTTTCTTTAATATTTGGTATCTTATTAAATCTTTGTGTTGTTGTGTTGCTACAGTGGGTCTGAGTGAAAAAGTCCTGGTCTTCCCTTATGAGACTGACTTCAGCTTCGTGACCTTGATCCCACAGAAGGAGATGGGGTTGAGGGCCTTCACCCTCTGCATGCGTGTTGCCACTGAGCTGCCAGAAGAAAGGCAGATCATCCTGTTCGCCTACCGCACAGCTGACTACGATGAACTCAACCTGTGGCGTGAGAAGGACGGACGCATCTCCTTCTATATGAGCGGCGATGGCGCCTTCTTTACCCTTCCTTCCCTCTCCACCTTCCGCACCAGCCTCTGTCTGACCTGGGAGTCTCGCACCGGCCTCACTGCTTTCTGGGTGGAAGGGAAGAGAAGCACCTACCACGTCTACAAACCTGGTCACTCCATCCGTCCTAAAGGCACCATCCTTCTGGGACAGGACCCAGACAAGCACCTGGGTGGACTGGAGGCCGTGCAGAGCTTCGTAGGAGAAGTGACCGATCTGAACATGTGGGACTACGTTCTGTCCAGGAGCATGATCCAGGCCTGGCACTACGGACACAAGGTCCCGAAGGGAAACATCTTTGACTGGGGAACCATCGAGTACGAGCTGAACGGAAATGTGATGGTGGTGGATGACGACTGACTTGATGAGGAGTCGATCACGGGGAGCGATGAGGCTTTAGAGCTTTGTCTTGGACTGATACTGATATGTATGTTTGCTTTTCTTAGATTCAAAGTAGTTTTGTGTTAAGATCCTTGTACTGTTAAAAGAACATTAGGAAACAAAAGAAGTCAGTTGTTGCATTTACAGCAACAACTGACTCACTCAGAAATTTTGCTACAAGCTAATATATTTTCAATTAATTTTGTATTTAAAAAAAATCAAAAAGCTCTATCCTTAAGCTTAAAGAGAGCAGACAAGCACGAAACATTGATGTGCCACATGTGTCCACAGGGTGGCAGTCTGCACAAACTGGCATCAAACACAAACTTACATCCACTGATGTGAAGCAGCACTTACACTTTTCTTCTTCTTCTTCTTTTTTTTAAACCGAGATCATAGGTAAGTGACTAAAATGTTGCTAAAATATGATCATGTTTATTTTCAGAGGTGTTAAGATGTTGCAGATAAAATCAAATTACTTAAAATATAAGATTAAATTACTGTTGATCCTATATAGTTTTTAACAGAAAACCACAATTTAACACAGCCCGTTTTAAACTGACAACTGCTACACAAATATCAGTTTAATCAGTTTTAAAAAAAAAAAATCTATATTTTTGGTTAAAAAAATCTGCATATTAACACAAGAAAATCAAATGTTTTGTCTCACTTAGTGACCATTTGTTTTTTTTTTTTTGCTGGCTGTTTACTCTGATATTGATGATGAAGACATATTAAAACATCAAACTGGGGGTTGCGATATTTCCACAGTTGACTTAACGATTTAACTGCACCCAGAGACAAATAGCAATTATCATGTGTAAAATCCAGAGCCATGATGTTGCCCTCGGTTACTGTACCCACTCATGAATTTTCCATGTTTCAGCTGATGTAAAAATGCTTTTGGGTCTGTAATAAAAATCTTGCCATGTGCATAACTAATAATGTTTGTAATTAAAGGGAATATTTCGTCTTTGAACTTTACCTCTTATCTCCTTTTTTTTTTTTTTTTTTTTTAAAAAAATGATCATTTCAAAACAGGATAATTGGATTTTTTTATTGAAAAAAAAAGTACATCTTTTATTTATGCTTATATTTGTACTATGACCGAGTTAATTTTGATTTATCCAGCTGTTTCTTGTCGTTTTTTTATTGATTTTTATAATGCCTTTAGTCTGTCATTTTCCCATAAGACTCATTTTGAACTGACATAGAAGAGAAGCAGCTCTTCCTCATGGGCCTTTGTCTCCATATGTTCTCATTTCTCCAGAAACATAATAAGATGGATGTGTTACATGTTACTGGCAGAAATCAAGTCAGATGGACTTGCTTCTCTAACAAAGGCCCCAAGGTCAGATCTTCTCCATCCAAGTGTAACACAGTTACCCTAAGTCCCAGTGTGTTGTCTCTGTTCGCCTCCATGGCTCTGTGCGTTCATCCTCCCAGCTTGCACCACCACACTGACCTCTTTGCAGAGACCAAGGAGGGAGGAAGTTTCCAGCACACAGGCTCCCTTGAGGGTGGGAAAGTGGTGCGTTCCGAGTGTGTGTGTGTGTTTATTCTGACCAAATCACCCATTGGCTCTCCCGTAGCAGCTAAATAAGGAGAAGGCAGGGCCAATGAGTTCTGACTGCGGGTCAGCAGCCAAATGTTCCACCTTCTTGGATGTTGCAATGCATCAATCGCGGTGCCCACTCACTGTGAGGTAACACCTTCGTGGACCATCTGCCCAAGCCTGGCTTCTCAGCCCTCTGGTGCACACACACACACACACACACACACACACACACACACTGACTATTATTTCCTTCTTTTTGCATCTCTGCCCAACAGGGCCACTAATCTCCATACATACATCAAAAATTCCTTCATATAAAAGTTGAACTTCACCAAGTCAGAGTATTTGTGCTTCCCATACAAATATGGCAAACTTTTGTTTGAGTCACACACTCCACTGTTTTTTGCCCCAAAGAAAGACTGCTCAAGTGCTTAACAGAAGGACACAATCAGTGTCCTCTTCACAGAGTGGATAATTATTCCCTCTGTGTCTCTGTGTTGCATGTTTTATCCAACTGTGCAAATACTTGCAGGGCTACTTGTCTTGCTTGAGGACAGGGGCCGCCACTGCAGGGCCCCTTGTGAGAATCTGCATATTGGCCCATGGTGGTTTTAAGCAGTCTGAGGTATACGGCCGCACTGCTGACTGCAAGTCCACGCGTGTGGAGCTGGTGAAAAGGTTTTCCACGCGAGAGGAGATAGACGGCGAGAGAGGAGAGCCCCGCGTGAGCCCCGGCGAGGGGAGACAGAAGGAGGGCCGTTCTGGATTCCTTCGAGCAACTCCAAATAGATTTCCAGGCAAAACATATTTGCATACGCAAGACAGTGCTACGAGCTATCTGACTGAGCTGTGGCATGTGTGCACTGAACAGATGGATAATTTTTTTAGAGCTTTCTTGCAGAAATTTCAGCCCATTAAATTAAGATCTTGGGCATTATTCAACCCGCTTTTATTCATGAAGAACAGAAAGGATCATCACGATGAAGTTGCTCTCGGTTGTTAGATTTAGCGCATAATAAATGATCATAGATGAATCAAAAAAATCTATCTTTTTTTGAATATTTTGTTTTTACATACTTTAAAAATCAACCTCTGGGAAACAGTGCATGAAATGCACACACACACACACACACACACACACACACACACACACACACACACACACAGTTAAGAGTCATTAAAGCTTTATCTTAAAAAAAACTTCACTGAATTTTATGACAATTGCACTTTCACAGGGATGTGTTTTAAAATAAATCTCATTTATATCTGTTTTAATTAATTTTTCCTGAGAAATGTTCATTAAAACCCTGATGGAGGTTGAAGCTACGACCTGAGTGTCAGCTTTCTCCCTCTCCTTTCTCTCTCTCTCTCTCTTAGAGGTTGTAATTTGTCAGTATGGTCACTCGTCCTCCCCCTCTGGGCTGTATGAAAAATTCACCAGGCCTTCCCATTAGAGTCAGTCTGAATCAGGGAGCAGACATTACAATGGCCATGCACATGACACTTTTATCACCCGACACTTAGGTGCACAAATGTTGTGTTTATAAAACACAAAATCACAGCAGACGGCAAGTTTTTTTTTTGCTGCAGGTCAGATCAAGCACGTACTTCACGTGTTGTACACACACACAGTGACATCAGCAGTCCTGACCTGTTAAAAACAGATGGACTATACCCTTTTCAGTGCCGCTTTTTCACACTGATGGTGTGAGACCTGACCTTTAGTGAGCGTGAGTGTGAGAGCAGTTGGCTCTGTCCGGTGTGACACCTCCAGGCAGGACGACGAACACGACAATGTCTGTCTCTGATCACACTGAACTCCTACTGAAACATCCTCTGTCAGGGAGACTAGAGCTGAAACACAATACAATAAATATATATAGAAGCAAAAGGCCAAAACATTAAGCGTTTGCATTTATGTCTAATTCATTGTCCAAATGCTTCATCCATTCGACTGCTTTAGTTTCTTTTTCTTTTTGTGTCATCACAAAACACAACACATTTTTCACTGTTTTTCATAGAATATGAATCTATTACAAACTGGCTTGTGGAATTTGAGTAATATGTTTCCTGAGAAGTGAGGGATCTAATTTTAAAGATATCATGAGAAGTGAAGTGTAGGATCCTGTGTTTTTGTTTTTGTTTTTTTATAGAAGTTTACTCAGATTGATGGTTAAAAATCATCATCAACATTTTGATATTTTCTGCGTTAATTAAATTTAACTGTTAATTTTCGAATCACATGAAGTCTTGTGGGTCCCTTAAACTTTATTGAAGCACAGTAATAAAAAACACTCTTTTTCACCTTTTTCACACATTCATTTAATTACAGTTTTAATTTGTCCAATAGTTTAAATCATTTATTAAACAAAAAAAAAAAAACAAAAAACTGAGATTTACATCTTTTCTCAGATTTACATCATTGTAAAATAAACTTCCTGAGGCTTGAATCTGTTTTTTTTTCCAATGTTTTTTTTTTTTTTTTACACCTAGACCTTAAATTAATTAAACAACAACAAAGAAATCTAAAAAGAAATATTTGTTGCTCTTTTATTTATATTGGCAAATTTTAAGCTTATTTCTCCATAACTTTTGTTTGAAGTATAATGTGATGAATTGATAAAAAAAAATGGATTCTTTCCATGTTATATTCTTATTCTGTGCACATAAGAATATAACTCACATGCTGTGCACAGTCATGCACAGCATTAGAGTGGGTGATTATTTGACAAATGAAATGAAAAGTAAAGAACATATCCCAAAATTGCAGCCAGACTCTTGTTCTACTAACTCATCTTAATGTTTTACCATCTCCTCCACACCAAAGGAACGTGGGATCAGGGCGTAAAAAGGGAGCCAGAGACTCTGTGGTTAAATGCATTGTGGCTTTTAGCAGCGAATTCCCCTCTGTCGCCTCTGGGCTGGCCTCTCCTGTGAACATATGAGCCGTGCCACAGCGTGTGGCGCTGGGAGTCGGTCCAGGGCCTCCTGATTAAATATTACAGCCCCCTAAATGGATGGAGATTAGCCTCTGTGGGAATGTTAGTTAATTTACCCCCCCGGCCAGATGTATGTGTGTGTGTGTGTGTGTGTGTGCTTATGAAAGGAAAAGCAAGGAGGAAAACAGTTGTAGTACATGTGCGCCAGTGAAAATGGATCACATGTTTCCAGCAGTAGGTCAGTCCGGGATGTGATGTGGTTTCACCACTTCACTTCACTTTTGGTCTCTTAAACATTGAACGTGAGCAAGATAAATCATGAAATCACTGGTGATGTGATGAGACAAATCATCTATGTTTTAAGTTTAAAGAATCAACGATTTAAATGTTTTTTTCTTCTTATTCTCTCTCACAGTAAAGTCACAATCGGATGAATCACTTGTTATGTTAGATGTCAGACATTAAATTGAAGAAATGTAGTATCTGTAGTTAATAAAAATATTAACAATAAAGAACAACATGGGCAGTGGGATAAATGTGAGCAGACACATTTTAACTGATTTGTAAAAGAAGCTCTGACATGTTTTAACTCAGTACACAGTCTTTTCTCTGCTGCACAAAATGTTCCCCACATTTATTCTTTTCTCTCAACGTCTTCCCCAGACAGAAGCACAGACTCTTTATCAACGTTTGCAGGCCAACATCAGCCAATCTGACTAATAATATTATCAAATGCTATGTGATTATTCATCACTGATTTAAGAAAAAAAAAAAAACATTAACAAAAACCTTGATTCTACTGTACTAAAAGCAATAAATTATTGCAATTTACATCAATGAATGAGCTTCATTTGTTAATAGTTGATAACTTAATTTAATTTCAATTGACCATGATGGATTGATTTAAATAAATATAAAATAATATGGTCAGGTTGATATTAAATACAGCTGTCACCTCACACTCATATTAACCTTAATATACAAATATCTGTCCTAAAAACTCAACAAAAACTAAATTAATAATAAGAACTAAAGCAAAAAGAAAAGATACAGTGAATCATTTAGAAATAAGAGGTTATGTATATTACATACAGTATAGAATACTTTATATCACACTATATTAACTGTCTGTATGTGCTTGTAAACCCACACTTTCTTTAATATATTAAAAATGTGCCCCGTCTGGAAACACTCAAGGACTAAATATTTCATAAACGTGACTTTTTTTTCTTGTTTTTTGCTTAATGTTGATGTATGTGCAATATAAAACCATACTCCACGTAATATTAAATAAAATGTGGATTTATTTTATGCATAGATAAGTTTAGAGGCGAGGTCGGTTCAGTGTGACAACCTGCCACCACCACCAGTCTGACTCCGTCACATAACAGCACACACACTCCGACATCCACTGTCCTTCATCTGTAGGTGTCTGCTGCAGCGAAGAAATGATTTCATTCACACATATGGAATAAATGACATGTCGTTTTTTTTTAATTGCAGGCTGTTTTCTCTGATCTGTTTTGCCATCTCGACATCGGCTCTGAATTATTGATCGTTTGGTTTTGTAGTTCACCGCTTTTCAAATGCTTTTAAGGACGTGAGTGCGTGTTTTGAGGTCTTTGCATGAAATCCCTGAACTTTATTATTTATAAACACACGTAACCTTTATGGAAAAAGAATCTAGTTAATCATTCACCTTCCTTTCATTTTTTTTTTCATGTGCATTCAGTCACGCGGCCTTCGCAGCCTGATAAACATATGTTTTTCTCGGTCTTTCTTCTGCCGAAGTGAGCATCAGATGTATCACTGCTAGGCCTTAATTCTCTGTTAATTTTCCTCTCATAATGGACAAACACATCCATCAAGCACACACCACATATGTGTACAGCAATCCACAGACAATGAGCGTTCAACGTAAACGCGCCACATGTGCACAGTCACACGGTGAAACACAATCTCACACACGCACACAAACACATGCATACACAAGCACTCTGCGCCACTGGGCAGGGACTAGCCTGAAAGATTGAAAGCAATTAAAACTATCATCTGCAGTGGCTCTGGGCAGGCCTGTGGCTGCGAGGGGGGAGCTGCCACTGTGCATCAGCCTCTCAGTCTCAGCAACACGCAGCGACATGAGAGGCAGAGTCGCAGCTCTCTGCCTGAAACACACAGGCGCTGCCACAGCTCCCCTCGTACTATACACACATGTGCTCACACAGGGCTTTGTCATACGACAGCCATTATACTTGATCCTGCTGTTGATATTTCACCTCCTCTTGTGTTTCAGTATCAGTATCTTCTTCTAAGAGCTGAACAAAAGATGAAAAAAACAAAAAAGGCGATGAAATAGCCAAACACGGTAACTGTTGTTGAAGCCGGGTAACTCCGTGTGTAGTGACTGAGCTGTTTTGTAACTCTCTGACAATATTGTCGAGGTTTTAGTTGCAGGCGCGTCGTGCACGGCTTCGTAATGGCCTGGCCTGAAGCAGGAGCAGCCGATGTGTCTCCAGAGGTGAAGTAACACAAACAGTGAAGAGACAAAAAAGTTTAAGTTACGGCGGAAAAGATTGTGCAAGACGCCCTCAGTGCCTGAATTGTTTTTTCGTTTTTTTTTTCTTCCTGTCTATGTTTTATACAAAAACTCAACAGAGCCTTGGGTACATGTGCTGACCAACAGAGGAAATATTTATTGTTGCAGTAAATACTTTTGGGATTTCGGGATTTGGGATGCATCGCTGGTACATATACGAAGACTCACACCAGCGCACAGAGCTCATCAGTCTGATCTCATTAAGTGGAAGTGCTGTAACTCCAAGCTGTTTGGGCCAAACTTGGAGCAGTTTACCTGCGTTCAGATCCTTGGGAATGGTGGCTGTCTGGCTCTGTCTGGACTGGCCCTTAACAAGTCTCCTCAGGACAACCACACCACCATTATCATCTACCGTTACTGTTTCTCCCTCTCTCTTTCTCTCTCTCTGTCCTCACCCTCCGATCAGCTCTCAACCTGTCACTCTCACTTAGCGTCGACATTAGCACCGGTGGTTTCCTCATCCTGGTTCTCTTCACCCCTCCCCGCCACCATCTCCCCTTGGTGCGTTTGAATACATATCTCCGATATTCAGCCCCTACTTAATTTGACAGGCCCCTGTTTTGTCAATCTGACAGGCCCATAGCAAGACACTAATAGGCCACGGAGACCACCAGCAAAGGCACCAGCCAGGGAGGCCCCTGCGGTGCCAGTCCCCATCACCCTCCACGTCTCTTGGGGCGATGCAGGCAGGAGAGAGGGGGTTAGGGGTGGGGTGGTCAGGCAGCGGTGCTGTCACACCAGACCACAGCAGACTGGACCAGGCCTCAGTACTGACATCCATCACTGCTCTTCTGTAACCTCCCTCCACCACCAGCACTCAGCACAGTCACACACACACACACACACACACACACACACACACAAAGAGGGTAAAAAGAGCAGCCAGTGGGGGTATGTAGGGATCTAATGACTATGCCTGCCACTCACAGCCATGACTGCAGTCATCACAGAGATGGCTGCTGAGAGGGAATTAACTCCACGCTGTTTGTTTGGTGATGGACCCACAGAGGAGCAGCTGGGACGGAGATATGTGTGTGTTGGGATATCTGAGTGTGTGTGTGTTTCCCTTTAGGCTGCCTGTCTGACCAATCGTGACCTGTTAAACTGATCATGGTTAATTGGTGGCCGGTGGTGGTAAAGAGGGAGGGGGAAATCCCAAATTTGAGACAGTGGCCATTGTTCTTCTTTTGTTTGTTTCTCAGGCAGGTGAGAGAGGAGACAAAGTCACAAGACTGAACTTCCAATTTGTTCATGACCTCATTTTTTTAAATCTACCATCTGGACGTGGCACCATATACACTCACATAAACTCATATAAATGTTTTAGTTTTTAATCTGGTTGATCCCTTCATCCCTCAGTCCAACACTTTGATCCAGATTATAATATCTCTGTAACCATCGCAGAAAAAGCCATGAAACTTTGCACAGACACTGTTGCTTACCAGAAAATCAAGCCAGTTGACTTTTTCTTTTATGTCACCGTGAATTTGACATTTACTTTAGTTTTTGGTTAAATTTTTCAACAGCTATAGGATAGGAAAGGGAAGGTGCAAACAATCATGTCTGTGTTTTACACCTGACACAAGGACCAGTTTCATCCAGCATTCACGTTATTTAGATAGTAAATGTAATTGTACCCATGTGATCCAACATATGGGTGTGTTGGTTAAAATGAAGTGTAGTCAGGTGAAAAAAAACCTGGTGCAGCATTTCACTCTGTATGAGTATATACTCTGTACATATATAGATCTGCAGCAATATAGGTGAGGAGATGACCCTCATTATCCACGAAGAGAAATGTTTCTTCTTGCTCTCTGCCAAGCGCTTGTAATGTAACATGTACCTAGGTTAAGACCTAGGTTTTATTTTGTTTGTCTGCAGATACAGTAAAAGCACTTTGTGTTTTCTCAACCACTGTCAGAACTCATTCAGTTCTCATTGAGACATTATTTAATATATATCAGAGTAATATAATTCATGCCATTTTAAATGTCACTTTGGAGGAATATATATTGTCCTGTGGTTTTAAGTCAATTGCAGGGTCAAAAGGTTCAAGTAAAAATGTCCAACATGATATTGTAAGATCATTGTAGATTCTTCTTGTCTTTGACTGTTAACAGGCGCTGTGACAGAGAGAGAGAGAGATCCAAAGGACGTCAGAGCTGGGATGAGAGCCAGAGACAGGGGGTCGGTTGGGGGGTTCTCCCGGGGTCTTTCGTGTGGTGAATTATTAAGGTTTACTAATACTTCATAAATCCCCTCTTTGTCCTGTCCATTACCGGCCTGTCACATCCTCTCGCCACCGCAAGACTGACTCAGTTGCTTCATCTAAATGACAGAAGTTAAACTGTGTTCCAGAGGAGATGGGGGGGTGTTGGGATGAGGGTGAGGGTGGGTGGAGTTGGAGGGGAGGGGGAAACAGCACTCTGCAAGTAGGCCCCAGGGCTGGATGGCTTGGTGAAGGCAAGCGTCAGTTCAGATTGTGTGTTTGTGTTTCTCTTTATTTTTGTCTGTCTATTGAAAACTGTAAATGATGTACAAAAAACAAAACATACACACACACACGTTTAAAGGCAGTGAGTGAATGAACGGATCAAAAGAGGAAGTTGGATTCTCAGATTCCTGCTCCCTCATTAACTCCCCACGCATCTCTACCACCAGCTCGCTCCCTTTCCCCTCCTCCATCTCTCATCCTCCTCCTCCTCCTCCCAAAACAGCAAACCTTGCCTCAGTGCGTGCCTGGCGGACTCTCTCCGCAGTCTCGACAGCCGAGCTGGTCGTTGCCCCGAGCGCTGAGGAGCTGTCGCCTCTCGTTAGTGTCGCTGTGGCGGCCCAGAGTCCTGCCTGCCTGCTCCTTGATTAGAGAGTGAGGTGGATGGAGTGTGTGTGTGTGTGGGTGTGTGGGTGCTTGTACATCAGTGTGTGTGTGTGTGTTTAGTGCTACTCACACCCCCCCCCCCTCCTGCCTGCAGAGCTGCTTTTAAAGATCAGTGATTTGGTCAATTGGCCTGGCAACTCCAATCCCACGGAAGGTCACTGATGACTCAATGGACCAGTCAGCAAGGCAGGCTGTCATGTCACTATGTGTATACTGTATGTGTGTATGTGTGTGTGTGTGTGTGTGTGTGTGTGTGTGTGTGTGTGTGTGACAAATTCAATGAGGACAAAAATCTATAAAGATGTGATCAGGATGTTAAAATACCACAAGATCAATGAGACTTGTTCTAATCCCAAATCACACTTGAATTACTGCATTACTAAATCAGGTGAACTCAATACATGCACTGAACTAAAGCTATACATAGCAATGACATAATATACTCTATATTCTTTTTGTCCATTATATTTTAAGTGCCAATAGCAAAACATTAAAACATAAAAAAGAAGGTGCTATACATATAAACCTGATCAATTCGTTGATCCATAGTCACATTATGCTGCACAAATACATATCACTAAACCTTGAGTGTATGTTGTATGGAAGTGAGAAATGTCCTACAGTTCTGTTAAACAAAACAATGTTCTGCCTCCTAACTCCTGTAACCCTAAAACTGTGAGGCATGGTGGCTGACCTTGTGAAAAACTTTGGGCCGCCAACTGTCTGCCTGTCTGCTGCGGGATGGCCAGGTCAGTGAGTCGCGAGGCCCTGAGGGAGCCATAAATACTGTGTGTTATTTCACTTCCTATATGCCCTGCCCTGGGCACAGCTGTCCATCTCTGGACAATTTCTCTGCCCAAAGGGAGGACTGACTGACTCTGTGGACCTTGTACACGTGCTGCCCATCTGTTTGGGACTTTCTTTCATTCACCCCTTGGAAAAAAACAGAACTAGATAACTTGATTCATTTTGAATTAAATACATTTTAATCAATGGTTTCCTTCTCTGATGACAAATATTTTGCCACAAAATTCAAAATAATATTAGCCGTATGGTTGAAGGGATGTTAGTGCTGGTCTGTGAGTTATTTGTTCTAGTTTGGCCCACACCGAAATATCTCAGCAACTACTGACGTTTAATGCCAGAATAGTGAATTTGATGCAGTTGGTAAATATGCATAGTACCCAGAGGATACACCATAACTGCTCTTAGTTTGTCCACCTGCAAAACGAATGTCTTTCCCATGAGCATTAGCTGTATTCTGTGTTTGTTGCCAATTATCAAATGCTACCATGCTAACATGCTAAACCAAGGTGGTGGGATCATCATGAGCGAGTTAGCCTCACCGTGTATTGATTTCCAAACCAAAACTTGTTAATTGCATTATTTTCCCAAAATGGAAAATGACTAAAAATCCTCATTTCTAGGTCAAACAAAAGCAGAGTGGCTGAAGATGTTGCACTGGTCTGTGAGTTGATCAGTCCACCAGTTTGACCCAAAATGAAATATATTAGCAACTACTGAAATTACTTAATTCCATTATATTTGATACAGTTGGTAAATATCCGTAGCACCCAGAGGATACACTACAACAGCTGTTTCTGACAAAAAATCTAACCCTAACACTCACCCTCACCGATGAAGGTGAGGGTTCAGGTCCAACCTACCGAACCCCAAAACTAAAATGGTGATATCTTCATGATGACTACATGTTGATGACTGTGTATTGGTTCCCAGATCTAAACTCCATGATTTATTTGCATTGAATCTTTCAAAATGACAAATGAATAAATGTCATTAGTTTTCAGTCAAATCTGCAAAATCAAAGAAAAATGACTTTCTCAATATAAACACAAAAAATATAGAGTCATCACACGATCTCCACCATCCACCTATTGTGTATCACAGCTCCAACTCATGAGATGCGAGAGGGGAGAGCGGCAGTGGGAATACACGAGAACGACAGCCAGTGAGAGGGAAACAAGACTTCCCTCTAGCTATGGCTTCCTGACTTGTTTATTTGCTAACTGGGTGGGGGTGGTGGAGGGGTAGAGGGTTGTGTGGGGGGAGAGGGTGAACATATGGTTTGCTAAAACATGGACTTGTAGTTGGGAGGCCGAGGCACCCTAAGGGATGGAGCTGACGGGCTTTGGTCCCTGTCTCCCTCAATTCCTCCCGCTTGGACAACCAAGGCCGAACAGCCGTCCTCCAGGAGTCAGCAGCACAGCGCAGCCTCTCTCTATCTCTCTCTCTGCTGCTGCTGCCCACACCCATCCTTAGTCAAACCCAGACATGACGAAGAGGGGGAGGTAAAGGGCCACTGGCTTTGGGGCGCACATGGAATAGGAGGGGGGTTGGCTGCAGCTGGGAAATTGACTGACACCATCCTCTAGTTCCTGGTCCCTGGAGTGTGGTACTGCTCTGAGCCCTGTTGCTGAGGGAATAAAAGCCCCAGTCCTGGCAAAAAGACATGCTGGTTCTTTGATCCCAACACATATGGACATTTGTGTTGGGATTTGTGTACATTATTGTGCAGATTCTGGCTACGTTTTATGCATAACAGATACTTTGCACTTTGGGAATTCGTCAGAACTCAAAGTCAAGATAATAAAGTCTGGAGTGGATGGTTTAAGAGTAGATGGTTGTCAATGGCCTACCAGTTACTGCAGAGTCTTTATCTTACACAGATCACTGCACTCAGACAAACACACACACCCTCAAGGTTTATGTGTTTACGGACATAGTCACTCAATGGGATCAAGGCGCTAATGTACACACATGGTCTCACACACTCTGCATTGATGAACAAACAGATGCACTCACTCACATACAGTCCCTGTGGGTCAGTGACTTAATATGCACATACTTATACACACACACACACACTGGGTCAGTTGTTGATAGATTTACACATGCACACACACACACACAACACACATACACACATGCACCCTGAAGGTCAGCACAGTGATAGACAGCAGTCCTAATGTGCTCTGACAGAATCGGCTGCTTCCTTTCATTTCCACTTGCTTTTCTCCCGTCAGGTGACACCCACAGGTGCCTCGGCGAGAGAGACCCTGCCTCCTGCGGGTGTGTCTTAAGGGAGGAGGGGGGCAGCTGGTGAAGACAAGAGAGAAGGAGGGGAGTGAGTGGATGGGGCAGAGACCGGAGACTGAGATGATAAAGCGAAAAAAGCAGGCGACCGAGGCACCAGCTGCTTCCTGTCAGCGACTCTACACCACAGGACTTGGTGTGAACTCCACCTCTCATCACACGCACAGATATGCAATGATAAACAGTGAACGTCGCAGCTGCATCTCATTCCAAGTGAATGCCCGCAACAGACACACAGCGACCAGCCCCTTCTCATCTGTCTCATGGGTTGCATCTATGTCTGATGTTTGGAGAAGAGAGAAGGGCTCAGATATCTGCAGAGAAAGGTCCAACGAGTCAGTCATGACTGAATGTTGACGTCTGCCCTTTTCAGATATCAACCCAGCTCACTTTGAAGGCTGTATTTTCACCTTGGAAAATAGCCAGTGCTCGTCTGTATAATTGTGTGTGTGTGTTCACTTAAGTGTAAAGATGAAAATGTCTCGCTGAGTCCTCCCAGCACCGCTCCCTGACATACTCTGACGACAGTTCACCTCTGAACTCTTTAGGATGCTTCGTCTGGAAAGATGGTCTGATTTAGATTTAAAGACAACAAAGGCTCAACATTTTAGGAAATACTTTTATTTGCTAACATTTTGAGAGATAGATCTCTCAAAATGTTAGGTCAGAGACCGGCTCTGACCTCAAAATCTCACTAATTAAAATGTAGGTATGTTTGGGACTATTTCTAAGAGCAGTGACTTCCTGTAGCCACATGAATACCAGGCAACCAGCCCAGACCTGGAGTGTGTTCACAGATACTGATATGTAGTAGAGGTCATTGTATGCCTCTGGTAGTGTTGAATGGTAAATATTTATATATAATGTTGGCTGGATTTCTGACAGTTGAGTGGTAGCTATACATTGCACTTATTATTTTTGCTATTCACGTTTAACCACATTTATACAGGAACAGCCTCCTGAAAGGAGCACTATGGGAAATAATTTGGGGCTCAGTATCTTGCCCAGGGACATGTGGACCAGAGGAGTCAGGAATCTAACCACCGACTTTTCCGATTCGTAAATGACCACTCAGCTTTCCCTCCATTTGTTGCTTGAGGACATTTGCATAAAGTTGAGCCATTGTCAACCAAGCCAAGTCTTTGCTTTTTATACAATTCAAACATGATCAGATGTAAAGTTAATGACTGAGCTGTAGAGATCCTGATAGGCAGATTAGATATTAGATATTATCTTAGGACAGATCCACTCATCCAATCAATTTTTAAAAAGATCATAGACATTGAAATTGGAGTTTGAGAGGAGCTTGAGTTTGTCCATTGGTTCAACCTCATACTCTCTTCTGCACTGAAGTATCCTAAAGCAAAAATACCGAGGCTCTCTTGGCTCCAGGACTGATGGAGTGCCTGGAAGAAAAAGCAAAAAAAAAAAAAAATCACTTATGTGGTCCAACACTGTGGAAAATGAACGCAAAGTTAATTATACATATGGAGCACCTGAAGTGTATATAAAGTATGTTATGGCAACAGTGATGTAAAACTGTTATCAGCACGTTAAAGGCGATGACTTGAAGTTATAAAACACAACCGGGTGCTTGAGAAAAACAAAAGACAAAGGAAGTCACCGAAGGCGTGAGGTTGTTTTGTCGCTGTGGCTGTTGTGTTAGCGGAGCTGTGAATGGCTGTTGGAGTTGTTCTCCTTTGAAATCGAGGGGAAAGAGTGGAGGGGAGGGGTGGTGGTGGTGGTGGTGAATAATTGATAGTGGCTGAGAGCGATATGAGTTTAGTTAATGTGCCCAGCAGCGCAGGCTAAGAGAGGAGCTGTTAGCTATTCCACCTCAGGCCTAAAACTCAGGCAGTGGAAAGAGCTGAAGACTCAGCTCAGGTTAGAGGTCGCTACGTAGTCACTTATATGTCTTTCTATATACCATATAGTCCATCTTGTCGAATGGTGGGTGCATGTGTATACTGAGGATTTTCTTTTTTTTTTTTCTTAATTTGCATGGGTTTGGTTGTGTGTCTTGTGTGTGTGAGTTTGGAGGCATCTGCACAGCTGGATCTCCCTGGCAGCGGTGTTGTTGCAGCCCTCAGGTTCCTTTCTCTGAGTGGTAATAGAGTGCTCCTGTCAGCCTCCACAGATGCTGCTCCATAAGGACCCTCGACTCCCTCAACTCGCCAGGAGACTTCTGTGTTCATGCTGCACGACTTACTCAACTCAAATTTTCTGCTTTTTTCTTCTTCTTTTTTATGTAGGTAAATGCTGCAGTTTGTTCTTTAACTGAGAATACAAACTTTTTGGGGTCATGGCTGTTTGTCAAATTATCTCATTAATTTAGGTCAGTACAAAAAAAAAATACATATAATGGAAACAAAATACCAATGTTGTGTGTTTGCTTATTTATGTGGAGTAGGAATATAAGTATAGTAAAACTTTTTAACGGTCAATAAAAAAACAAACAATCAAACAGACTGTCATCAAACTGTGGATCAATATGCTGAAAATATAAAGCGATAAACTGTTAGTGGACATCTGACAGTGGAAAGCATCAGGACATCAGCATCAGGGATCTGTGCCAGTCGATCGTCGGCTCGACTGGTGCGAGGTTAGGTTCATGTTTTATGTGTGAGATATTCTCCGCTTTTTTTTTTTTTTTTTACAGAGAGAACATTTACAACAGTAGCAAATCTTAAAAGTGGATGATATAATATCTCACATTTTCACATTTTTTCCAGCTGTTGTTGTTTGTTTGCACACTGACTTTAAAAGGTGGAGTTAGTCCTCTCAGATTTCTATTAAAGGATTATTTTCAATTTACACTAGTCTTTTTACGTCACAATTAAATATATGTATAAATACAGCAGATTTATATATGTGCATTTATATATTTTTTATTATGTTCAAAGCTGCACCCAACCCTTTTGATATACACATTTTATTTTACATTTTATATAGCAAGCATGATATTTATTACGTATTACGTTATTAAGTGGAATGTTTTTAGAAATTAAATAAATTAAATTAAATCAGACAGAAAAAAAGTGTTGGTCTCCATCAGTGTTAGTTTTTATGACAAAGAGGCAGAAGGAAGTGGCAGCACTGAAGTAGTGAATCCTCTTTTAACACACTTAAACCTAACAAAAGAAACTGACACCGTTTCCCAACTTGTCTCTGTAGCTGCACAGAAGCAGTCTTTTTACTCTCTAGGGGGGAAATACTGACATCATCTCCCATGTGCCTGTGCTTTAAGAAGTAGAGGATCTTTCTCTGTTTTTTTGCCTCTCTTCCTTCTCTACTTACTCCTCAGTGTCACAGTGCGCTCCTGTCGTTCCCCCTGATTTACCAGACATCCTCTTTCCCCTGCTGTCACATTTGGTACAGATGGTTAGGCTCTATGGAGTGGCCTGTCAGTCTTCATTCGGCTGCCTCGGTGTGACAGGGGGTCTGATGGCTCGTGAAGGGTCTCCGACTTTCCCGGCACATGGACACTGACATTTCTCAAAGGGGGCTCGCATGCGCACTTCCCACCCAGCCAGAGGAAAGAAATGAAGAACCTGGAGTTGACCCAAAGGCCGCCACAGGCTACGAGAGCCAGGGATGGAGAGAAGGATAGAAAAAGAGAGTGGGGACTGGGAGGTCCAGGTTAAGATTTTGAGGAAGACACTATAGGAGGAAGAGTGAGCAAAGAAAGTAAGAGCTAAAGAGCAGAGAGTCTAAACTGTCGGAAGAGACATATGTCAGTCATTGCCTGTGGATGTGATCTTGTAGCTCATGTCAGTAACTCACCCAGAGTCCTGTACCACTGCACTAATCACTTCCTTCTCAGAGAGGCTGCTCCAAATGCCAACCCACCTCCTCAAACCCCCCAACCTCCTTTCCTCCCCTCCCTGCACCCTTCAGCATCCGGCTGCCTGTCTGTTGTCGAGGTTGCAGGTGATGTGAAGCAGAAGACTCCCTGTCAGTCCAAAACACACTTCTACCCCAAAACCAACACTCAGTCTGGTTAGGCAGACCACAAATACGCAGAATATTTCTGATGAATTATGCACAATCAATACATGTAGAAGAAAAAAAAATATAACTCAAAAATATAACTTTCAAGATGTATTGAACTATATATATATATATATATATATATATATATATATATACACAAAATTACAAAAATAAAAAAGCAGAAAATAAACAAATAGTTTATGTAAAAAAGAAAAGGTGCAAGTCTCCTTGTGGCTTGTGGTGCGATGTCTGCAGCTTGGACATATCAGAGATTTAAATCAGAAATTATTTACAGATTTTGAGTCTGATCAGACTGATTTCACTCAACGGGTGCTTATTGAAAATGGTTGTTGTTCGTGATTCTCTAGTTCAATAAAAAAAAAAAATACAACCATGTTCAATTTTTTATTTTTTTTAAATTTGCCACAAATATAAACATAGAAATATATCTAGAAGGTTTATAATAAAGGGCAAACTGTTTAAAATATCGAGTAGATAATTGATGGCTAATGTCTTTATCTTTAAGTCTTTTTTCTTTTTTACTTAAGGAAAATTGCTAATATGTTTTAAGAGCCAAGATTCGAGAGGTTTGACATGCACAGTAAAAATAAATAGATAAAATAGATCAGAAATTCTCTAAAAAATAAAAAATAAATAAAATCACAAAAAAATTAGAAAAAAAATTCTGATAGAAATCATTATGCATTTTTAAACTAGACAACAGAGTTTAATGAGTAAATGACTAAAAAAGTGTCATACATAAATAAAACAAAACAAAATAAAACGTAAACCAGAGAAAATAAGACATTATGTGAGACACATCAGAAATCTGAACTCAGGTCAGTTCCCTCCTCTGCTCACCTGAACGCTGCACATGTGACCAATTAAACACTTTTCAGTGGAAACATTTGGTTTAAATAAAACATTCATGAATCTGCCTCTTAACGAAGGGATGAACTGGGTCATGTGTCTCCTCTTCCCTGCGTTGATAACGAGCAGCCATCACCGACTAAAACCTTCACCAATATTGTGTAAATTGTTATATTGCATCCAGGCTGTAAGGTAGAGACCACATTTGACAGTGCAAGGGGGGGAGACAGGGAGAGAGGGGGGTGTATAGAGAGAGAGGGTGGTGGGGGGGAGCTGCTGTATTGTGGTGCCTCCGGGCAGTGCTCCCAGTCAATATATATCTCCACACTCGCTCCTACGCTCCCATTTGAGCGCTGCCCCTCTCAGAGCCGCTGCAGCGGAGTGACAGCCAGACTCACCGGGACGCTCTGTAGGTACGAATCAACCCATCCCTTCCTCCACTTTAATGTAGCTCATGGCATGCGAGCATGTTAGTTTGTTAAAATTAAGTGATATTTAACAATAAAAAAACTTAATTAGAAGCCCGTTGCATTATGCTTTTACTTTTAGTTTTTAATCTTAAAATGCGCTGCTTTTATTTTGTATTTTATTCAATTTTTTTTTATGTAAATCAAAAGCATAAAGTTGAATTGTGAGTTTTCCTCTACTTTTAATTTAATTTAATTTCAATTTAATTTTGTATGCACCTATTTTGTTTCTTAAACTTGAGTTTAAGAAATGATATATAATGAAGAGGCATTTATTTTTTTTAATTTAAATGAATTTATTTTCAAATTTTGATCCAAATTTCAAACTGACCTTTCATTATTCATCATTATTAAACATAAATATTATTTTTTAAATCAAGTTTAACCAGGAATAAGGAAACATTAAATTAAAAAAAAACATTAAATTTAAATGCCAGTGCATTTTGTTGTTGTTTATTTTTATGGATATAATACATTTGCAGCTTGTGTTTGTGGGAAATCTATGTGAATCTGTCTAAAATTGTTTGATTGCAAAATCAAACAAAAACTATTATGTTGAAAATATGAATATGAAAAGACAACAACTAAAACCTGTTTTGTTTTTTGTTTTGTTTTGTTTTGTTTTTTTGTTTGTTTTGTTTTTTTTTGTCTTTTGCAGGATCTTTTCTCAGAGGGAGACTGACCAACAAACCGTTCAGATTTTTTAGGTAAAGTATTCAATTTACAACAAAACCTGTTTAAATTTACAGTCCTTGTGTCCAAACAATCTGTGCCATAGGTTGTCAGTGGTGTGGTTACTGTTGCATGTAACTTGTCAAAGCTTTTACTGTGGTAAACCTCCTTAATTGCAACAATAGATGTTCAAGCGCTGAGGTTTGTGTGATCATCGGCCCTAAAAGCTTAAAACAAAACCGCAGGGTTTGGATATGGAGCAGCGGGGGGGCCAAAGTGCACAGTCAGTGGAGAGTCGAGCGGTTTGCAGTGGTCAGGAGAGGGGGGGACAAAAATCTACTGTAAAAATGATTTTTATTGATTGACTCGTAGCAGCAGCTGTTAGGCTCCATTATGAGCTCAAAGCCCAGGTCACAGCCCCGGGTTGGACAAGTGAGCCAATTAAATGGTCGACCACTAACGGGCCAATTCTAAGGGTCCAGTTGGGAGAGCGGCTGGCAACAAGCCTGCCATCCTGTGTTAGACTCACTGTGTCTTTTACCATCAATCTTTGTGCTGTGGGTTTTATCGATGAGGTCGTGCACTGTCTTTAAAGTAAAACAGGCCGTGTCTTTTCTTCACCGGCCTTAATCTTTATAATTTGTCACAAGATCACAAGATTAGTTGGTGAAGTTTTATTTTTGTATCAGTTTGGACCCTTAACTTCACACAGACTTTCATCTACGAATGACCCCCCAGGAAAAAAAAAGACAAAATAAAAGCCTCAAAGCAGAGTGTTTTAAATTTAGGAGCAAACTCTTCTTCACATCTTCTTTCACCGTAGGGGTTCTCCCACCGGCTTGGCTTAAAGTATGAAAAGATCACAAAGTTTCAGTAATTTAACTGATAGAGAAAAAAAAACATTATTGTTGGGTATTTAAATTTATTGGGGACGCGGGGGTAAAAGAGAGGGAAGTTAATTAAATCAATTTCCTGGCATTGTTGCTTTTAAGATATTATACAATGAAAATAGAAGAGAAAAAGTTATGTGTAAATCAAAATATGCAAATAGTTGATCCCTTTAAAACACTAAACTGGAGGAGTATTAACTGTTTGCTACACATTTACACTTAAATAAATTGATTGAACACTCATCGTAACAAGTATTGATGCAGACAGATGTACAAGTTATAAAGTAATAATGTATTACAATGTTTCGAGCGTATTTTAACACTTAAAATTCAAACAATTCTAATGTAATTTCTTATAATCGTAGATTTTTGTTTATTGAGGAATAAAGTCTGGTCCACCTCTAAACATGAAACTCATCTTACTCATCTGGTAAGAGGAGTATATGAGATCAGTTGAACTTATGCACCATGTCCTGACCCAGATCCCAGTCCTGGCACTAATGACGCCCTATAGGCACGATGCCAGGCTCTCATTAGGAACCAGGTCTCAAACCCCCAACTCCTTTCCCTTCCTTATCCACCACTACGTAACCCTCCGCCTGTCCGCGCGCTCACAGCCTGTAGCCGGCCTGCAAGGGTCTGACTCCTAAACCGAAGCAGGCCTGATAGTGTAGCAAGGGCCCCCCTGCACAGGTGCTGAGTCCCAAGTGACGGCCCCCGTTTGCCCCCCAGCCCTGGACCCTTCCAGCTCCTTGTACTGCACTGGAACTAATGAGTAGTGGCAGGTACAGTGAGAACAGAGCAGCGTGGGCCTCCCTGCAGATAGGTTAGTGGCAAATCCTCAGCTTAGGCAGACAACAAATGTGCTCTTATAATACACATATGTGCATAATAACATATATCATCCTTCAGTGCCCAGAACTTTATCTAGGAAACTCTCTCCTTTGTTCAGAGTCATAAAGAAATAAATAAGAATAAATAAGTTTTTGGTTTGTTAATGCAAAACTGTCTTGTTTATTTCTCAGATTTGACTTCACTTTTATCAAGAGAATGCTCTTCGCTCCCATCCACCGACAAATCTGAGGAAAAACCTGCATCAAATGAAATGCAAAAGATAGAAAAACTACACATCTATCTTCTAGAATTATCATAATCTGAATACAATCACAAAATATTTATAAGAATCCAGACTCAATCATGTCCAAGGACGACTCTTGCAAAGTGACTTCTGCCAGCAAACACAAGGAGCGCAAACCCAAGAAGCCTCACTACATCCCACGGCCATGGGGAAAACCGTACAACTACAAGTGCTTCCAGTGTCCCTTCACTTGCATGGAGAAGTCTCACCTCTACAACCACATGAAGTACAGCCTGTGTAAGAACTCGCTCTCTCTGCTCATAGAGTCAGACTGGCCTTATAAAAAGGGCAACATCCTGCATCCGGACCAGCTACGACCTTTTCAGCAGGCGCACGGTCTTCACGCTTCAGGGAAAGACGAGGTAGAACAGGTAACCCATACGGAGGAGAGACCGAGGCAACGGAAGAGCATGGAGGACGAAGGGGAGGACAGAGAAAGCCAGGGACCGGAAGACGAAGACGAAGGAGGACAAAGTGAAGGAGCAGAGACGAAAGAGAGCTCCAGTAACAATGGTGGCAGAGGAGACGCTGCAGACAAGAAAACCAGACAGCCAGAGTCAGAGTTTCTGATGGCTGACATGCTCTCCCTGGAAGACCAACTTCTAAGAGCACGTTCAGTAGAAGTTGAGGCCCAGCTGAAGCACTATAAGTTGTCCAAGACTTGTCTAACAGCTCCGGGGCTGCTGTCGGAGCAGTGGCGGCTGCTGACATCCAGCCACACAAAGGCCAAACCAGAGGGAGGTCAACCAAGAGTGAGTAGCTCAATTCCCTGTTACCCTCCTCCTCCAAACCTGGTGGACTACCAGGATCCCACCGGACTCAACCTGTCAGTGCTCGGGGTGGGCTATCCCATCAGCCCCAGCCTCTTCTCCTACATGAACTCAGCAATTCCCACCGCAGCCACAGGCGTCACCCCTCAGACCCACTCACAGCTCGCCCAGCTTCCCTTCCTGGCGTCGGCCGCTCAGCTTATGCACCCAGCCTCTGGCACCCACACGGACAGAGCTCTGATCCCCCCTCGTCTCTACTACCCACTCCTGTGTGAGCACACGTTCGGTCCGGCCTCCGGTCAGAGCGACACCAGCAAGGCACTCAAGACGCCCACAAACGGTCTTGAAGCCAATCCCTTGTCTGGCTTCCAGCCTAAAGTCAATCTGTGGAAAGTGCCGGCTTTGCGGCCAGGGACCACTGCCGTGTCCCCTGTGGGCTGGGTGTCACCTCAGAGAGACTCTCCTGATCAGGGCTACAAACTACAGGTGGCAGCCAAGGAAGGTAAAGCAAGCTGGAGTCTAAAAAGGACAGGGGCTCCACTAGGGAACCATGACGTACCTGTGGACAAAAAGCCGGCCATGAGCTTTACTTTGGACCTTCTGAAGAATATTCAGACTGCGTCAACTCTTAACATGACAGCGGACAAACTTCTTTTCCAGAACAGGTAAGATTTCCTCTTTAGTTGTACTTTTCTGTATATTTTCTGTATATTTCGTTATTTTGTTCTTCTCAAATGTTAAGCATTTCCTGGTTGGATTTCTCTAATTTATTTCTATTCACAGTTTACAGGATGCTCAGCTTCACACTCGGCCCAGTGAACTGTGGTACAACGATCCTCTCACCAGCCCCAACAGTGAAACATCCTCTATTTCAACATGTGGGGGAACCAACAGCCAAGACTTGACTACTGCCAGGACAATAGGGGATGGGGCATCAGAGTCAGTGGCTGCTCTCCTGAGTGACCTCTCCAAGGCATTGCAGGAGTATCAAGAGGCAGAGCGCAAGATCTCCCACCTGGAGAAAGAGGACCTCCCTGCCCAGCGTCACCTCTGGGAGCACCTGAGCAAAATCCGCAGCGAGCTCTCCCACATCCACCAGGCACTGGAGCGGACGGCTCGTCAGAGCGATGGGCCTCTTGACCTGTCAGTCAAAAGAGACTCCACAGATCTGAGCGGTGAACATGGCGTCAGAGAGGATGGGAGCCTCAAAGACAACAGCACCGAGACGGAGGAAGATGACGAGGATCTAGAAGAGAAAAAGGAGGAAGGGGAGGATGACAGTGAGAGGAAAGCGATGAGGGCTTCTTTGGAGAATCGTAAGCAGTCGTTGGACATGTTGATCAAGATGAGTCAGGCGTCGGTGGTGAACACAGAGGTTCTCTCCCCCAGTGGTCTTGGCATCAGGCCCAGTCCAGCTGAGGCCTTGTGGCCAAGCAGAACAACTAAGTGTGAGGCTGACTCCAGCGTCCTGCTCTGCCCCGATGGCCGATCAGTGGTGTTCACTGACATCCCCGCCTCCGCCAAGACCTCAAAGAGGCCTCCGTCCATACAGCGACTGGAAGCTCAGTGCCCTCAAAGCCCTTTGGTAGCTACTGAGAACTAGATTTTTATTCTTCTGACTGTAATATAACTTATTCCTCAAATGCAGTCATCTTTATCGTTACTGGCATGTCTTTGATTTTCACCGGCTGGAAGACGAAGCCGTCACACTTACTCTAGGTTTACCTTCACAAAAACCTCAAATATTTTGCACCTTATAAGAAACATGAATGACAATTTGATTTTGACTAAGAACATTGATTGTTCCAATACGATTTTTTTTTTTTAAGAATAAATAATTAAAAATGTCCCTCAGCACTTAATAATTTACATGAGGATAAACTGAACAACTACGTCCACTGAAATCAGTGTGTGTGGTGGATTTGTAAATACTGTAATAATAATAAATGTAAGTAAAAATGTTTTAAAGGGTAAATTGTTTTATATGGATGATGTCATGTTGGGATGATAATAAAATGTATTATACACACTGTATTTCTTTGAATAAATTCAAATAAAACAAAATGTTTCATACTTTTTCCTTCATGAAAGAAGAATAAAAGAAGAAACACAAGAAATAATAAAAAAATAAATAGATTTTGATAAAATTCTCTTAAAAAAACAGTTGTTTAAGATAGTTCGAACCTAAATTAATCACTTTGCTGTTCAGTCTCTTCTCTTATTATCACAGTCGTCACTGTTTAGAGTCTGAACAAGAGACAAACAAATCTCCTTGATGTGTCCTAACATAGTCAGGTGGCGGAGCTAAAGGTGAAGTAGCTCCTTGAGCTAAATCACCATCATCGCAGTTACCTGTCCCTCTTCTAGTAAATCAAGAAACACCCCTGCAAAGGTCAGAGCCCCGAGGGCTCAGGCTCCACATCCACTAAACAGAGGACTACCTGTCTGGCCCCAGGATGGTCACCGTCATCCAGCACTCAGCTGCTCCACCTCCTCTGGGCCCTTCAACGCAAAAAAAAAAAAAAAAAAAAAGGTCAACTGCCATAACTAGAGGAGCGACCAGTGGATGTTCAACCTGAAGATGTCAAAACTCCTGTCTAATACTTTTAACTTATACTTTAAGTTGTAACATGAAATATACTTTAATTTTTTGAATTTTAGTGTGTATAAAACTATATAATATAGTTTATAGTAGTTTATAGTTAAATATTTTGAAATTAATGTCATACGTGATAATCCACGAACACACATATTAAGATGTTACTTACTTGACACTGAGATATGTGGACCACAGAAAACATAAAAAACAACTAAAAAGATTAATTTCCTTACTCGAGTAAAACAAGGTTTTTATTAATGTTTCATTATGAAACTTGTTTATTCATCCATGAGCTTTTGATGGTAAATACGTCCAAAATTTATATTTTAATATTCATAATGTTTCAAATGAGCAAAATTCCTCCGACTGATTCAAGGTTTTCTTCTCTATCTGGATCATGTTGCTCTGTACTGAAGTGTCAGTAAAACCAGGACTTTTGCAGAGCTCCCTCATGTGGACAAAAGATTTAAAGCCACTAGTTTTTGCCAAAGCACCGACCAACCTCAGAACATTGTTCTCTCTTCTGAAAAGGCTGAAGAAGCTGATTCTTGTCAAAACAGATGTGGTTGCCAGCCCTGATGATAAACTGGAAATTCTCAAAGTCAAATCAATAGATGCCATCGATTGATCCATAGAAACCATCGATAAAAGGACACTGGGTGCTCTGTCAAGATAGAAAACAGTAACATTGCCTTCAGTGAAGGACCGAATCGAACAAAAGCTGTAATTTTTGTCTTGAGCAAAGACATTTCAACAAAGCCTAAACTTTTATTGCTTTTAACTTCCCTCTGTCCAACAGATTAGTTAAGAGAGGATTTATGAATGGAATAATGTACTCAATTGGAATTAATTCCTATTTGTGACTGTTATATAATAGAATATCTTACTATCTATCTTATGTCTTATATAACTAAAAATATAGAGTACATATAGATTTGGCTGTAAATCATTCCTCTACATGTTCAGTTGATGTCATTTCAGTGCACAAGGGAGTGAAAATAATCACTAAATTTATATTAATGGATTTAGGATTATCATCTCATATGATGGCACAGGTTTATCTTTTCAAGCTATTTTCTCTATTTGGTTATAATGTTGAGTTACACCATAAAATTCAGATGATATAAGTTTTGTTTAACTTTGCAACACCTCTGTGACTGATTGGATTATTTAGAGTTATTTAAATGAAAACATTAGCAGTTTTGATGGAAATATGCTGATTGAACTGCTACCAGCTTATGTTTAACTAAGCGGAGGCAGTAGAAAATGTAAATACTCATGTTTGGTAAAATCTGTACTTTCCAATGCGCAACTGAATCACCACTGATCAGATTTGGTTCAGACATGGAAGCTGATGACCTCCAAGATTTCCAAACACTTCATTTATTTGACGTTATACATTCAAATGAAAATAAAAAATATTCATATATATATTTCATATAGAGCTAGTGAGCAAGGTACAAGTTTAAAACAAAACACAGAAGTCTTCCGTGTGGCATATATATATATACAAGGCGTGGTTTGAATACTATACAGTGTGTATCCATAGCTGCACAGGTTTCATGGATGTTTATATTCTTCACTCAGTTGAGGCACGACTAGATTTCAGTGAGAGGTCAGGGGTTTGGGCCAAGTGCTTCAAGACTGCCGCTTACAGTAAAACATTTCAATCCACCTAAACACCTAAAACAGTAGGACTTGCAAAGCAAAGCTTATTAGTGTTTAAGAGATTCACACTAAAGCATAAAAGTAGGAAAATGAGGCAACATGATCATTCTGCAATTCAAATTATACTGTACAAGTCATGCAAAGTCCTAAATAGATTCAGTTTTTATGAGATGATAATTCTCACACCAAAGTCACAACTGAGCAAACACAAATTCAGGTTTTAACAAAACTTTTTAAAAAAAAAAAAAACAAAACAAAACAAAAAAAAAAAAAAACAAGTCCAGTATCATTGCAAGTCATGGCTGTTCACTAAGTTTGACAGATGTCAGGATGTTTGGTTGCACTGCAATAATTGACTTGAAGTCACTACACCAATTTGAGACAAAAAACTTCCTCAAGTAGTCAAGTGATAAGTGCAATCCCACCCCGCCCCCCTTCACACACAGACACTCCAACTTATTATTATTATTATTATTTTTTTTTTTTTTTATAAAACTCTCATACATAAGCAAGTTAAGCATCACATTGTTTTCCACTATCAATCAAACCATAGTTATAGTACAGCAGATGCCCCAACAATCAACAGCAAACCATACTCTGACACATATCCAGTAGTTATGTACAACAGAACTGGTGCAACCTTAAACACATTAAAAATTATTATTAGATATAGAAACTGTAACAATAATAAAATACAGCAGATACTTAATTCATATTGGGAAATATATATTATTCATACTGTGTATTGCTGTCTGTTTTGGCATTTTTTGGAGGATCAATAAAAATGCTGTCACGTATCCCTCCCTCTCACAGCTTATTTGACACATCTCCAACTTGGACAGATTATACATCTATGTATATTCTTAAAGAAATCTAACACAGGATTGATTCAGTAAAACTTTTTCTATTAAAAAAAAAAAAAACAAATATATGACAACTTATCAGAGGCATGGAAGCAGCAGGTCCATGTTAAGAATTGACCTTAATAAATTTTTATGTTTTTTTTTTTTCCATTTCCTATGAGAGTCTTCAGCTGACGCTGGCAAGGACGTAGCAGTTGGATCAATAAAACCAAGTAGAAGAGGAAAGAGGAAAAAGAAACTTCAGATTCTTGATTTTCAAATCTTTTTGGAATCTTTTGCCTCAAAAAGCTTCATTCTCTCCTGCACGGTTAGTCCCTCTTTTAGGCTCTGTTAATGATACAAAAAGAAAAAGGAAAGTGATTTATTTTTAAGAGGTAAGAAGTGCACATGTGGGAAAAGGACGGGTGTTAAAAAAAAAAACACACACACACACAAACGTAAACACGGATACAAACACGCCACCAAACGGTTATTGTTTGTGAAAAGGCAGATGATGATCCCAGTGATTTTTCTGCTCTGGATGACACACTTTTAATTCAGGTCAAAATACAAGACACGCAGGAAAAAAGTGGTTTAGCTGGAAAATAGTCATGCCACACCCACTAGTGCACACAACATTTAAATATATTCAAACACTGATGATTCAAACAGACAAAAAAACAAAAACAAACAACAACTATCACAGAAATGGAGCAAAACCATGTTGGAACATACAGTATGAGATGAAATATTCCATTAGTCCAGTGATGAACAAGACCTATATTCACAAGTTACTGCTGCAAACTTTAATGACAAACGCTTCAGCCTCTCAGGTTCAGACTGCACATCTGTGGAAATATACAGGCGACATCGTTGGTGTCGGATTATTCAAGAGAGCGTTCGACATGTTGGGAAACACGATCGTTTTCTGTCTGCTGTGAGAGTTACATGAGAATATCGATGCCCCACAGATGTTACTTGGCATAAAGACTGGGAGTGTAAGGAATAAATAAGGTGCTGGTTGTCGTTATTTCTTAAGACGGTGTTCAGTCTTTATGCTAAGCTAAGCTAACAGGCTGTAGAGCGTTAGTGAACAGATGTGAAAGCTGTATTGATTTCTCATGAAACTCAGTGCGAGTATGTTTCCCAAAATGACGAGTTAATCTTTTAAACATACTGTATGGGACATGACACACTAAGAGCTGTTAATTCTCACAGCTGTGACTTTCGACTGAGGGGGGTGGCCACTACAATCAGCTTCTGTGGTGCAGGTTGGGGCAGAAAGGAAGGGTCAGGGGGGGACAGGGGTGGAGATCATGCGAGGGTAGTGAGGTCATGCTTTTGCTCTACGTCATGCTATACCTACAGCACATCTTGGGACGGGGGTTGGGGGGAATCTCCCCACAATGGGAGTGTCAGCTATCCCATGAGACCTGTTCAGTGACAGACTGACGGACAAAACAAACAGATGACAAACTTACGGTACAAGAGACTTTCAGTGATAACGTCCTTGACCGACCAACTCTGGATCACATTTCTACAGTATGTGGCGGCGGAGTTGCGACAATTAACAGTGATAAAGTCTGAACAACAAAACCTTGCGACGCCACGTCACACTGAAATGGTAGCTTTACAGCACACAAGTTTGAATGTGAGATAAAAATCCTGGTACTTGGGGAAAGAAACAACATATTTATTAAATCTGACACTCACCTTTGATCTTATGCCTCTCAGCTGCTTGGAGCTTGTTGATTGTTCTTTTTTAATGAAATCTGGATTACTTTTTGACTTCATAATATCTAAGAAACACAATTTAAGTGTGTTATTATCATTAAGTTCAAGTAGCTTAATAATAATAATAAGTATTTCAATTAGGATTTAATGATAATGAGACAATGTAACTGACCATATCCAGATGTGACTGTTCCATCAACCGCCCTCTCGCCTAAAGCTTCTGTGGCAATGAGCAGTTTCTCCTTCAGTTTGGTGATGTCACAGTCAGCCTTTGCTTTCACGATGCTGAGCTCTGTATATATGTCTTTATATTTGTCTGTGGCATATTTCTTGTCCTGGCGAAATGAAAATCAATGACACAGTGCCAGTTTTTCATATTTTTAAAGAAAGACATTCAATAAATTGTTGGCAGTGCATTACCCTTTGTTTTACTTACCCTTAAAGCAGACTGCAGTTCATCTTTCAAAGAGTGGATTTCTTGTTTAAGGTATTGGATCTCTGACTCCTTAATACGCAGCAACACCTACAAGACAGAGACAGGCACTTAAGACTAAGAGGAAATCAACATTGCGTATGTGTTTCCTCACATGTTGTGTGTTTACACAGACCTCCAGTTCATATACGTCTTTGCCCTGGGTGAGTGGTGACAACGTTGATTCACCACTGAAACAGGAGCGCATCCGAGTGATCTCGGCACTCAGTCGGTTATTTAGTTCCTAATGGAGAGATTAAGGTTATGCTGTGTTTATGTGGACAGAAATGTATTCGTATTCGTATATTAATGTTCATGTATGTGCATTCGAACCTGGTTGTGAGCGTTTAGTTCCTGGTTCTCTCTCTGACACTGCCTGAGGGCCTGCCTCTCGGCCTCCAGCGCCTGAGCAAGGTGAGCATTCTCCAGACATTTCTGAGAGTACTGCTCTGACAGCACCTCCAGTTCTCTCTGGATGGACTGCAGCTCCTCCCTAAAAAAAAAATCACATCATTCAACAATCAAGTGTCATTCTCTTCTTAGCATTATCAAATGTGATTTTACCGGCAAGAAAAACAATTAATTCTTTAATCAGATAAGAGTGACTTGCCCCAAGGGCATACTCATACTCATACATACTCATATTGTAAGCGAAGCTCATCAATGTCAGAGTTCAGTCCGCTCAGTTGTGAGCGCTGGGTCTTCTCCAGTTCCTCTTTGTGCGCATTTTTCATAGCTTCAATAGCTACAACACAGTACATCACAGAAAAGTCATTATTGTGCAACAGTTTTGTTTAGAGTGTAGTAATTATGGGGAGCAGCAGAATCAATGTCTTCACCAGCAATAGTTGCAGCAGTTTCCTCAGCCAACAGTCTCTCTCGCTCTTCCATCAGTTTGGAAATCTCCCTCTGATGCTGCCTCTGGAGGTCTTCTACCACCTTCTGGTGCGTTTCTTCCATTGCAGCAAAGCCACGTTCACACGTGGCCTACAGAAAGAAAGCGTCACAACTCTATCATCACGCATTTAATTAATTTAGCTGCCAATTTACCGCCTACATTTTAATTTGTGACTAGAGATTCGGTGCAGTATCTACCACTAGTTCGCTACATTCTATGTCGTGCAAAATCAGTGACAGAAGCCATGCAAGATTTTTTTAAGGATCTAATACCCAGCTACGTTAGCAAGAGAGGGAGTTAAAGCAGCAAAATTGTATTTATGGTATTAATAGAAGACACTTCCTTCTATCTTAGAATGTGGGAAATGGTATGTCTGTTGACAGCCAAATGAAGCAACGTTGGAAGCTAGTGAGAAATTTTAGACTTTTAATAGTCAGAGTATGAGGTGACAACCTGCTACCAGCTGCTTCCCTTCATTATGTAAAAAAAGCAGGGATGTCCCAAACTCATTCACAAGCCAAACCTTCCTGCTACAACAGTTCTGCACTGGCACTCATTGCTCTACTGATAATATACAAACACTACTGACACATTTATACAAAATATCATAGAATTATCTGCCGGCTATATGTCCTTAACAGCGTTGTATTTTTAATTTGACTTGAAGTGATAATTGTAATGTTTAATCTTACTGTTTATAAAGCCTTGTAGCTATTTAAATGAATAGCCTCTGGGTTTTGCTGTCAACTCTTTGAGGCTAAAAGCTAACATTAGCATGCTAACATAATCACAATGACAACACTAACATGTTAATGTTAGATGATTACCATTACCACTGTTGGCTGTGAAAAGCTCAACCATGACCTGAATTTTTCAGTCTAGATCAAAATGGTGGACTGGTGATCAATGATGTCATTCAAAGAGCTGCTAATGTCGCTAAAAGGCTAATGGACCCATACTGCACGAAAAACAACAAGTTTGGGACCTCCATAAAACCTCTAATCTTAGAATTGTCTTAAAGTTTGCAGACAACACTGATTTAGATTATTTTTTTAATCAAATCACACCATTTCCCATTTTCAAATAATCAGTGAATATTAATTGATTGACGAACAAAAGCGATGGGTTATTTAGTTACTTTACTATTTATCCACTACTCTCTCACTTATAAAGGAAATGAATTCACTAAGGTAATAGTGAAAGAGCAAAAACCTTAAGACTTTCAAAGTCTCTCTGGTATTTCTCTCTCAGGCTGGCCACATCTCCTTCGAGGTGCTTGTTTTCCAGTTCGTCCCTCATGGTGTTCATCTGAGTCTCCAGCTCCTGGATCCGGTCCTTCAGTACCACCATGGAGTCCATCTCAGACATGTTTTGTGCATCCTCCCCCTTCCCCTGCTCTTCCTCTTCCATCGGTGTTATGGCCTCATCACTATAAGATGAGGTTGAAACCTCAGGGCTTTTTTTGTCCTGCAGGTGCTCAATGTCTTCCACATACTGGGAATGCAACTTCTCAAGCTCCTCTTGGTGGATGTGCTGGAGTTCACAGATCCTCATCTCAAACTGCTCCTGTAGCTTCCTCACATGACTCTCATGTTGCTCCCTCATGGTGTCTATGTCCACCAGCAGAACCTCTAACTTCCGTTGGCTGTCAGCCATTTTCTCCATTAGGGCCAGCTCTGTTGAAGCCCGACCTTGCTCTGCTTGGCGCAACTCTGTCTTGTGCATCTCATTCATCTCCTCAGCATCTCTCTGGTAATGCTCCTCCAGTAGAGCCAGTTGCTCCTGCTGCTGAGAAAGCTGGTTCATACGATTGCTGATTTCACTTTTTAGTGTTTGGTTCTCCATTTGGAGAGTGGCCACTGTCTGCGAGAAGCTCAGGCGCTCCTCCTGTAAGGACGCTTCGTATTTTTCTTGGATTGCACTGACGTTGCGGGCGTGTTGTTCGACTAAAGCCTCCATGTTCTGACCGGTCTGTTTGCACCAGCCCAAGTCTTGTTCGTGAACTGCACGTAACCTGCATGCCACATAAGCCACTTGAGCCTGGATGAGGGCTTCACGCATACATAGAGATGTGCTTGTGAAATTATGTGATGCTTGGTGCCCAAATAGAGCATGAATCATTTTAGCCAGGCCAGGATGGTTTCCACCACTTTCTATCTCTTGAGCATACTTATGCAGCACTGCTGCTTGTCTCTGAAGCTCATTAGCCAGACTGTCATGTGCATTTTGCAGCGTTTCAATGGAGTCGACACCACAAGAAGGCATTTCTGTGGCCAAGTGTCTGTCTACAATTTCCTCAGCTAAGTCTCTAGCAGCCTCCATTTCAATCTGCTCCATGTAAGGAGCAAGTTCAGGGGGGCGAACGTCTGCTAACTTTTGTTTACTAAAGCCCAAGTTACTTTTGACTTCTTTTATTACATTTTTCAAATCAGGCCTCTTGGAAGCTTCAATAATCGCTTTCAGGGCCATTTCCCTTTGATGTAGGTTGTTACGAGCTTCGGTCAACTCCCTTTTCAGTATTTTGAATTTCTCTTCATAGCAATGTTTAAGGTTTTGAATAGAGTAGGCCACCTCTGCTTTAATGAAGGTGTTAAAGACTGTGCCATCAACGTCTACATCAGCTGAGGAACTGTCTTCTTTGCATTGAGCAACATCAGTTTCAGCTTTCTCCAGTTCTTTCCAGAATGCGCTCTCTAACATCAATTTTCTAGTCAAGACGTCAGCGTAAACTACCGCTAAGCAATCTTTGTCGCTCCTTTTGATGTTTTCTATGTCTTCCCATATTTCTGCAAGTGCTTGTAGGATGTCAGACTTTGAAGTCTGTATCAACAAAGCCATCTTGTTCAAAACTACAGCCTCAAAAGACAAGGTTTTGGCAAAGAGGTGTAAAGCTTCTTTATCTACAGTCTCTGGTGTTTGATTCTGATGGACAACTGGTGTTTGCTCCTCCAGCGTCTTTTGTCCTTGTTGGATGTGCAGTGACGCATTGAACAGATCGTTCTCTATTTCTGACAATGAATGCAGCTGTGAACCGGTGGTATCATGTGAGCCACTGAGGATAGCCTTGACTTTCTCTCGGCTACTTTCTACACACACCAGGGCCTTGGCATAATGTTTACTGGCAGCACTACCCTGTACCCCACTTCCACCACTTAGCTCTTTCTCTGGGTGCTTCTGTTCTGTCATCTTTTGGACAGACATTGATGTGTCTTCTTCTTGTGAGGGTCGCTGTTCCTCCAGATTCTGAGTAAGGTTTCTTAGCTTATCTTCAGTGGCGAGCAGTTTAGTCTCTAGGGCATGTATGATGGAGATAAACTTCTCTGGGTCACTAGAATGAGTGAATGCAATATCAGAGGACATGTTTCCTTCACTAAGGCAGACATCTTCAGTTACATCTTGGTCAACTTTTTGTCCTGTGTCCACAAATGTGCTGCTTGCTTGGTCTGTGACCATGCTCTCCAAGCTCATGTATTTTTGGCACTGAATACTGGAAAATCGTATCCTTGATCTCTTAGCTTGAGACTCTTTATCATCTGGGGAGTTCGCCATCTTGGACGTATTGTCAAAGGAGAGTGAAGGCTCTGAGTTTGGTGATGACGAGGCTGATGTTTCAACTCTCCCTCTCTTGTCCTGCTCTGGGATTTGCTGCCTTTCCATGTGCAGGTCAGCATAGCCCAGCTGTAGGGCATTGAGATGCTGCTCTAGCTCTGCAATACGGTCCTCAGCAACAACAAGCTTGGCTTGCAGATCCCTTTCAGCACTGCAGGGCTCGACCTTATCTAGGAGGCTTTGACTCATTTGACAAAGAAGCTCTTCCTTAGCCTGCAATTTCTGTTCTGTTTCCTCCAAGCTGTTGCCAAGTGCTGTCATTTTAACAAGTGCCTCCTTTAGGTCTTCTTCCTTACGTTCCACCAGCCTTTCATACATTTCTTTAGTCTGCCGAATCTCTTCTTCTTTTTCTCTAAGAAACTGGCTCATTTTCTGAAACTCTTGTGTGGCTCTTTCATATGAATGTTCCAGTGTATAGTAATCTGCCTCTTCAGTTTCCAGACGATTGCGGAGCTTGTTTACCTCACGATCTGCTTCTGCGATCTGGTTAATAAGCTCCTGACAGCGGCAAGTGAGATGACCTTTCTCTTCTTCTAGTCTACGCACACTCTCCCTCAGTGACTCAACCATGTCAATCTTCTGTGCCAGCTCCTCCTGCAATTTCAACATTTCCTCTCTGCATTCTTTCCCTCCTGAAGTTTGCCTGCCTCTTAACAGAGCTTCTACCTGCTGCTCAGCTTCCAGCAGCCTCTCCTCCATTTCCTTCTGTGCCAGTTCTGCCTCAGCTAATCTCCTACAAAGAATCTGTCTTTCCCTCTCATGACTTTCTTGCATGCTATGCTGCTCCTTCCTCAGGCGCTCCTCCTTCAGTGCTTGACCTTCTTCTGTAGCAATCAGTCGAGCACTCACTTCCTGCAGCCTCTCCTGCAACCTCTGCACCTCCCTCATGTGGTCTCGTTGCAGGGCCTGCTGGCGCTCCAGGTGCCTCAGGGCCTGGTTCCTCTCTAAGAGGCTGGCCTCAACTTCACGGAGTCTGTCCTCGCTGTCCTTCAGCTGGGCTCGTAGGGTGGCTTCACTTCGTCCATATTCAACTTCTTGCTCCTTTGAACGCTCCTGCTCTAACTTGAGTTCGTTACGCATTCGGGCCACAGCTTGTTCACTAGCTAAGATTTCAGCCATTGCAGAAGCTAGTTTACTCTGCAGAGCCTGAATATCATTCTCATGGCGATCTACAGCATCCTGGGCTTCGGTGTAGCTTCTCTTTAGTGTCCGAATCTGCTGCTGAGCAAGGTCCTGCTTGCGTTTTTGGGCCTCCAGCTCGCCCTGCAAATCTTGATTAAGCTTGTGTAAGCGTTGCCATGGTACTCTGTGCGGTGAAGAGGAAGGGGGTGTTGCACTCTTGAAAAAGATTGATGAAACAGTTTCATTAATGACATCACCTTATTTCCCCTGTCATATACGGAGAACCACATCTCGGGGCTTGCCGGGAAAATACCAGTTTTATCCTTTTTATTTAAGAACCTCGTTTGATCGGTGCTTTTTTTCCAAACTTCCACTGTGCTTTTTCAGAGGTGATTGGGAAATTGAAAGGTTGATGTGAATACTACCCAAACAAACAAATAAATGAACAAACAAATAAACAAAGATCTTCAGTGGTTGACTACTGAATTGTGATAAAGAAAAAATAAATGAGGCCAACTTGTGAAGGAAACGTGATCTACATAGTAAAAAATAACCACTCTAGCCATGTGATAACTTGACAGTATTACAAATATGTGCACAACGTATAAAAAAAAAGCAATTAGTTAATGTAAGCGGTTGTAAAACACCAAAAAGCATGCAGGTAACAAGCTGGGAAGGGACACACAGACAAAGCACAGGTGAAGAGAGAGAAAAAGCACAGCGCAAGGCCCATCGATCAAGTTTCTTACCTTCTGCATTATCAGATCAAATCAATTGTTTTCCCAGGAGATGTGAAACTCCGTAAAAACAGTTAGTGAAAACCCATGCCAAGAACACCACACCCATGCATAACAGTTTCAGAAAATAAGCACCCACACCTGTTAGTAGGATTTTATAAGTTGCAGGAGCCACACACAAATCTATCAAGATTGTACAAAAACACACTTTCTGGCATCTGACAGTTCAAAACATTTACTGCACCACATGTATATTCCCTTCCAATACATTTTAACGCAATGTTTCTTTGTGATATTTGTCCATAGTGTCAATTTTAAAATCATACAAATCCTTTATGATTGATGGTGAGTGGAATACCTGAAGAACGTAGCCCTCTCTGGCAGTCTGTTCTCTCCCTAGAGCATCTTCCAGCTGCTCTTTTAAAAGATTATTTTGCTTCTGTAGTCGGTCCAGCTCCTTCTGCTTCTGTCCCAACTAAAGAAAGAAAATATGAGGAAATTGCACAAATGCTCTGATACCATAAACATCATAATGTGCATAATACGACTGCAAACCTCACAACAAACCTCTTTGTCTAGCAGTGCAGCAAGTTCATGAGCGGGCAATCTGTCGGAGTTACCAGAGTTTCCTAAAGTTGTGGTGATGGGCACCTGCTTCTCTTCTCTCAGCGGTGTTGTCTCCACCTGATGCCATCGCTGCTCAATCTCTTCATGGACACCTGAGGTTCTGTTATCCTTCTTATCTTCACTAGGAGGATGCATGGTTGAAGGATGGTCTACTTCCATCCTTCCTTGCTCTTGGCTTTCATGCATTGATGGCTGTACCGGTGGCAAAGTGTTTAGCGTTGAAGTCATGGTAACGGTAACAGTATTTGGCATGTGGCTTGCACTGGTTGTGCTGTGTGACATTCTCCTGACGTTCTCCCTTTCTGCTTCTTCTGTCGTAGAGGGTGGGTGAGCGCCGGATATCGAGGAGGTTTGGATGGAAGAGGTAGAGACAGGAGAGGACGCTAATGAAGAAGGCGAAGAGGAGGGAGAGCAATATGAAGACGTTGTGGAGAACGATGAGCTTAGATCGACTGTGTCTGCTCGTTCCTTCAGAGGCTTTTCTGTCTGTTCCACTTTGAACTCTGACCAATCAAAAGTCTTAGAGCGACCCTCCGGTCTGCGCTCGCGAACTCGGTTTTTCCGAGGCTCAGAGGCTGGGACGGAGGCGTTGCTGCCAGCTTCTCTGTGGATGTCAGACCTGGGGGCCTCAGGACTGGGGCTTGGCTCAGGTGTGGTCTGTTGACATGGCTCCAACACCACTTGGGCTTTTACCTTCTCATCAGGGAGTGATCTGAATGAACAAAAAAACAGCATATAAAAATTATACACTGTATGAACTGGTTGAAACATAATTATAGTTACAGAAACTCAAATTATAATACATTTACATAAAGCTCTGCTGGACAAAACAAATGCAGACAGTTCTGACAGTGCAGCATCAGTTGACAGGGCATTTACAGAGTTTCTGCATGTTTATTTTTCCCCAAACATAAAAATAAAAGTTTTAAAAACATGCTGTGCAGCTGAATATTAGTTCAACATTCACACCAGCAAAGGTATGAAAGTATCACAAAAAAGCAGTTCATCACATTTCCAGCACTTTTCAACTGAACATAATCATTTCTATTGATATAATTTAATACATTAGTGCAACCTGGGCCTGAATTAGCAGCATAAATAAATTCAAATCTCTGCTAAAGTTGACAATTGCGCATTAGGAGTTGATCAGCAAAAAGGCTGTTCCAAAAAAAAAAAAAAAAAAAAGCACTGAAAAGCTTTCTGTCTACACAGTTCTCAGTTGCACCAAACCCTCTTTCAGTTACTGAGTGTGTAACAAACAACTTGGATACAAAAACCAATTTATGCGAGATATGAAAAATAAAAATAAATGGTAAAAATTGCTTCCATTTTTTTCCTCCAAAACCTGCAGATACTCTGATTTACAAAGAAATCAATGGACTGCATCAAAGTCAAAGCATTAACATCCAAACATTTATGAGGCACACCCTGCACTGGACTGAAAGCAGCTTTGGTGTTAACAGTCATGATCCAAGGTAAGCCTGATGGCAGACGCTGGCTTTTAGCTACTGTGTTATTACCATTTATATAATGGCTTAATGTGAGGAATGTGTTTGCAGTAAACTGCAGACTGATGGGCTCTTTAAATGTAGAGGTGAAGAGCATTTTTAAAAAAAGTGACCTGAGGGAATGATCTATTTTTACCATGTTGTGTGGAGGTGTCAGAACGTGTGAGTAAGGGGTAAAATGAGAAGGGACAGAGCTCAAGAATGGGGAAAGAGGTGTCTGTGCAGAAATGCCAAAAATATCACTCATTCTCCTGTTGGAGAGAACCGCCTAATAGATACTGTCAGAGTAAAGTGTGTGACTCAGAGAGAGCTGGTCAGCGTGGGCACATAATCGTCTGTGATGAGCCATCCAAAAGAAAACACTCCACTTTAAACACACTGAAATAAACGATTAGGTTGTTAAAAGAATCCTTAACAAGTCCTGTTTTGGAACATTTCCAGAGAACAGTTTAAACCCCATCTCTGCTATTTATCCACTCAAGAGCTTTTTATTTTATGCTTCAGTTATAATTTTGTTGTAGTTTGTGATCATTTAGAAAACTTCCTGAGTGGACAGTAACATTACAATGATGGTTAAAATCAGTCCTGTTGTTGATTGAGGCAGGCTGGGAGGATTATTCTAGTATGTTGATGTGATTGCAGTTTCTGTCTCGACAGTGGCACAACTGACAGGGAGACATTACTCAACAATCACATGACATAGAGTAGGACGACAAACACGCTGGGGCTGACATTGCTGAGCAATTACATCACTGTTTGAGGAGGGGATGTGTGGGGGGAGATATTCAACACACAAGCACTCCAACCTGGGCTTCAGAACGGATAGTTTCAGAGAGATGTTTTTCCTTGAAGCAGGATGAAAATACCAGTTGAGGGAGCAAGAGAAAGAAGATGGTGAGATGGAGAGAGGGATTAAGATAAAATCAGCGAGAAAAGGAGATTTTATCTGCCAGTGGTTTAAGTGTAAATTCTCTTTGGGTATTACCGGGTGACATCGGGGGCAATGGTCGGTCGTACGTTCTTCATTATGGCCTGAATCCAGTTGCGACGGATCCCAGAGGTCATGGCCGACAGAGTACACGCTCCCTCTTTACACTGAAAACAGACGTGTATGACATTAATGTACAGATTAAAATACCTGTTTGACACGTGTGTTTGAACAAGTATCAAATAAAATTCAGGTATGCGGCTGTGGAACTGCACAGACAATGAAAGCTCTTTTTCCACTCACTGTAAACAAAAGTGGGCAGAACATTTACATTTCCTTCCATGTTACCACCTACATTCTTTCTTTGCTCTCCACTGTCAGGTAGTCGCCTGACAATAGTACATTTCTCAGTGGTCATTTATACACACATTTGTTTTACAATCATAGTGACACAAATAGCAGGTGATGTGTTTGTATAATGTGTAATAAATTCAAATTGCTGTATAGTCATGTTTATACACCGCTCCACTAGGATGTGATGTACAAAGTCCACTGAAAACATTTTTGAATATGTGTAATGCTGTAAACCCATTTTTGTTTATCAAAGTTAAAACATTATAATAATATATCATATGTTGTTATAATATATTCTAGTAATTAATTTCAATATCTTTTACAATAAAAACTAACTGCAGCAATTGATTGAGTAACAATTTTATGTATATAATTATAAACAGATGATCCATGAACAGTGGAGCCTTTAAAAAGAGATATAGGACACTCTTTGGCCTTATTACTCAGCTTTAATGTCAGCAATAAATTTTACCTCATATACAGTGACCTCTAGTGGAGCTTCAGTGATTCTTGCAACACCACAGTAATGCATTAATGCTGTAATGTGAACCAAAATAATGAGGTTTAAGAGGCTGGATCCTTCGTTGCAGACATCAGGATGAACGTGTGTTCGACTCTACACTGAAGTTAAGCCAATGACAGGACAACAGCACCTTCCAGTCTGACCACGGAGCAGCAAGAGTAGATATAAATACTGGAGTTATTAATTTCTCGACACCAAACCCATGTTGTTCTCAGCCAAAGACACAACGATCCCCCGGACTACTCTATTTCTGACTTCCTCCAGAAAATAGCTGTGGAGGCTGCTGAGAGCAAATGTAAACAAAAGAAATGACCTTGTTCCCCACATATAGGATTAGGATGGCGAGTTGAAGTGGCAGGACCAAAACCCCCCACTGACACCAAATAGATAGCAACTACATCACGAGCCACTATATATGTCCAGTAAATATTTTGCCAGCAACAAGTGCTAAAAATGTTTAACAGGCAAAGGATTATAATGAAGAAAGCACTGTCTCATTAGGCTCACAGCAGGATCCAAACAAATGCAGGGCCGCTGTGGCATTAGGGTTCAGAGTCAAACTGCCATGTTAACAAATGGTTTTTGTAAAAATGTGGTTGTTACTGAGCAGATGTGGACAAGGGCAGAGCTTCTGAATGCAAAGAGGTTAGGTAAACATATCGTGAAGGATGAGGGACACGCAGTTTCGGAGAGACAAGCGGGGCTGGCGACGGCTGGAGCAGATTTAGACCGCTATGATGTCAGCCTTTCACAGAGAGATGACAAGTCAAGTGACATCCTTCATGACAGACAAAGAATCGTTTCAAAAAGAGAAATGGCCAAACCTGATACCTAAAGTTGCACCACATGGTGTCAAAGGCTGTTTATAGACTGGCAGCAGCCCGCAGAGCTAAACTGTGTAGACAATGAGTTTCATCTTTACTTGTGATTAATGACACAAGACAATCGATGACACGAAGAATCAACACTCACCAGGATTTGGAAGCCATAATTTCTCTGGACAGGGAACTCTTTGACATCATAACATGTGGAAAGGTCAATCTCACCATCCAGTTCTGAAGCCTAATGGAAAAAAAACATTATGTTGCTAAAGTATATTCACAAACAATTAAAAAAATATTAGAGTCCCTTTAAGACAAGTCCTACCTCCTCCGCTATTGAGTCTTTATAGTATCTCAGACTCTGATCTGTCAAGACAAACCAATGTTTCTTCCACTAGGTAAAAAAAAAAAGATAAGATAAAAGTGAAATGTTTGAAATGTGATATTGATTTAGAAGGAGAGAAAAGCACATGATCATTTAATTACACTAATGATAACTAATTACCATTCCATCTTCATACAGCTTGGTCATCCATCCTTTTTTGAAGTTCAGCAGATCTGGCTACAATGGAAAAAAACAAGAGTGATGTGTTGATTATTTACAGCACAGATTGATTACAATTAAAAATCAGTAATATGAAATTTAATACATAAAAGTGTCTTTTTAATTAAACATCAAACATATAAGCAAGTAAACAAGTTAGAAAAGCAGGATTGTATTTTGTTGAAACATTTTGTACAAATTTGATGATAGAATGAAATGGTAGAAATTGTCATTAACCGAGAATCATCACTGATGCATTTATGAGCACTGGGTTACATTTAGGTCACCACCTCAGCTCAAGAAGTACATGTACCGACTGATATGAGGCTTAAGCTAAAGAGACCGACTGGCGGGAGCTGGAGTTTCCCTCTGAAACACAAACTGCTGCACGTTGAAACCAAGCTCAGGTCTGTTTATAGACTCTAAAGTAAATCATTCGTCTCAAATCTGCCTTGTTCTCACTCAACAATACCTTGTTTCTGTTGAGCTTCATCAGGTGTGGTGTCACCGTCTGGCAGAGAGTCATTCTGATGGCTAACTGCCTTCACTTCATATGTTGACAATCCTTTTCTTTCCGTCTACCCCGGGGACATACACACAACTGCGGCTGCTTCTGTGCCGGCTATTTATAATCATCAGTAGCAGTGGCGGCAGTGGTGTGTACATGAATGTGAATGTGTGTGTGTTTGAGTGGGTGGGGGGTTCTGGCAGCTGCAACTCAGCGAGAAAGACCAACCACAGGCTGAGTGTATCACCCCTGCAGCCACTCACTGACTTCAGATCAGTAGCAGTTTGTCAGACTGGTAGGAGTCAGACGTCAGGAGGATACTAGTGCACACTTAAAACCTCACAACAGGGATTAAAGTTGCCCCCTAGTTTTTTAAGTAAACAGCGCTAGACAGCATATGTGTGTAGAGTCACGGTGATGTGTTTGGGTGTGTGTTTAACTCAGGACAAATTGCGAAATCTCATTTTATGACCAGAGGGTAATGCACATTAAAGTCTAGATGATTATTAGAGTTAGAAAACGTCAACATCCTAAACAGAAAAATGTGTTGGCGCTACACTGCTTACTGGAAACATTGATTACACATCCACATTATTGCTCGAGGGCATATCAGTCACCATCAGTCACACGCGCACCAGCTACTTAAATGTTTCATGAAAAATGCCTTTTAGTAGTTAGCAGTTCTTGAGAAACATCTTTTGGTATATGTTTAATTTATATTATAAATGTACTTTTAAACCCTCTTGACAAACAAGAACTCAACACTTGACCACCACTGCAGCATAATCAATCTCTGCTGCGGTGCTTCTGAAGTGGCTTGACTCACCACTGAATGTAATTGACAGTTTTCATAAAGAGGGATTAAATCCTTTTCTCTGTACTCTAAATTGTAAGTCACACAGCCATTTAATGGGACCATGAAATTATTTTTTAGGCCTGTTGTATGTAGGCCTGTGGCCTACATACACTTTAGCTGCAATGTTAGTACTCACAGTCATGGAAGACTCTGTGACCCTGCGGTCCAGTGACTTTGCTCTTCTTAAGTTGGCGAAAGTGGAGCTGGACACATCAGGGACTGAACGGTCTTTTCCTGCATCCAGGGACATGTCCTACAAATAATCAATAGGTGTTTGAATTCAGAAGTAATTACATGTTAGGAAGATCTTGTGTAACTAGTAGATCTTCAATTCATCAAAACTCATTTTCTGATCTACTTGCTCAGAGTTTATTCAGGGAGTAGCCTACATGTTTGTTGGCCAGATAACGTCTCTCGCTGCGGCCTTGTCTCTGGATTATCCCAGTGTTAGCGGAGGGGTCATTGGAGCTGCTCGTGTCCATACGTTCAACGTGTGGACTCTCCTCGAACCGGCCAATGATTTGAGAACGCCTGAGAGACACATAACATTTTTTCCTCTCAATACATAGTATGTATTACAGTCAAAACAAAAGTCTTATCTGACCAACAGCAAAAAATATTGACAAAACAAAACAAAAAAAAAGAACACAGTAGAAAAATGAACTCATTATTCTGACAAAAACAAAAACATAATAATGCAGAACATCATTGTTAAATGGTGGCAGCACCAGTTAGCATAAATATGAGACCAAAGCATAATATGAAAGCAAATTTGAGCCCAAAATCAATGTCTCTAATGGACACTTCTAGTTTCAGTTTATTGGGTGTAGAGTTTCACTTTGGACATCATTCTAGGCTCAAAGTCCCTTTCACAGTCAACAATGTGCAACATAATGTTGAGGTAATATCCCCAAAGAGAGCAATCAAGAGATACATCAAAGAATAAAAGTAGTGTTATATGATGAGAGATTAAACTTTAGAAGAAAAGGAAAACATTGAGGATGGTGGATTAAACAAATTGTAGAAGTAGCCTAACCCTACACCCAGTAGCAGCAATGGCAACACATTGACATTATTTTAAGGCATTGAAATTGTTATTTTGTATGTGCATGAGAAAGTGTGTACACCAACCATCACCAACCATTGTTATGTCTGAGTATGCACAGTGTGTACAGAAAATCGGGTATTTATATGGAACAGTGCATGTGTGTGCTTCCAGGCAGAGATGAAATGATAGAAAGCAGGAATCAGCGGTGACCAGCAGGGAACAGCATTGGGACAAGGATGGAAGGGTTGGTTGAGCATTAGCTCTGAGAAGCTCTGTTCAGAAGCCCCCTGGAAAAGATTGAAACGACAAAAAAAACTAGCAAAGTAGCAAAAGTGCAAAAAGGTAGAGACCAATAGAAAAGAAAGTAACACATGCATTTCAATCCCCCAAAAATCATTAATGGCAAACCACTGGTAAGCTAGGGTAGGCAGCAATAGCAAAAGATGCTTCAGGGATAGGAATGCCTCGACGACAGCAGCCACAGGGTGGTGCTACAAAACTAAAATTCTGCAGGTTTTAAGCAAAGCATGAGCTTCACATAATACATTTCTTGACATGTTACCAGTCCATTTTAAGGCTATGCCAAGAGCTAATAACCAGTGGCTCATTAATGATTATTTATTATCTTTGCCATCATTATCACAAATAAATTTGCACTCATATTTCTGCTATGAAGTATGTGTTCAGCATTGATTTGACTTTGATCCAAGTAATTAAAATTGTCCCTTCTTTTTTTTTTTTTTTTTTTTTTTTTTTTTAAATCGTAGAGAGCATGACTCATCCTTAACCTCTCACCTGCGCTCCTCCCCGAACAGCCGAGCCACCTCCTCTCTGCCGGGGCTCCGTGTCCGTGCCCGGATCTCCTGACGCTTTTTCTCAGAGCGGAAAGCTTCACGGTAGCTAAGTCTGCGAGCCCGCGGCACATCCGACAGAGCTGCATACTCCCTGCCAGACCGACCCACTCTGCCTCCTCCGCCTCCGACACTGTTAGAGCTCCCTCCACCACCGGGGCCACACTCCCAGGTGGGTGTAGTGACACTGGGATCAGAGTCCAGCGAGCTCTGGGAGGAGCTGATGGTGGAGTAGCTGGGGGAAACAAGCGCACCTGGAGAAGGGAGGGGGTCTTGGGAAGGTTGATAAGGGGAAGTTAGGGGTTCTGACTCGGAGGTGTACCTGGGACTGGGAGCTCCTAAAGAGGAAGATGATGCTGAAGAGGACAGGGGCAGATGCTGAGGTGGCTGGGGTGGCTGGGAATGCTGGGCGGACTGTGGAGAAGGCTCCGACTTCGTCTTCTCCAGAGAAAAATAACCGCTCTCCACTCGTACCTTGCGTCCAGTGTTCACAGTGCCGCCATCTTAGACAAGGATACAACACTTATGAAACAGAGCTGGATAAATGATCTTTGATTGACATTTCTGTTTTATACTGCATAAAAAACAGTTCACAACTTCCTCAAACAAGTTTATTACACAGTGAAATAATAGGCTGAGGCATATGCACAGCACGTCTCTTCTTAGTCCTCACCATCTTGAGTAGTGATACTGGAGTCTGGTTGGCTCTGGCTCAGCTGGCTGAGACAGGAGGCACTGCGGCTGCAGGGGATGGTGGCTCTGCTCCAGCGGTTCTCCTCCTGCCACAGAGTGGCACGGCTCATCGGGATGCGCTCGGCACTGGCGATGCTGCTGGGCAGGCATGGGATGCTGCCCCCGCTGCTGCTGCTGGTTACCGTCACCTTGGCGGGACCAGGCTCCTGTGTGAGGGTTTGGGTCGGAAGGAGTGGATAGGAAGAGGAGAGGACACAATGGGAGGCAAGGTCACACAGAGGCTAACAAAAGGAATATGAGAAGGAAAGAGATTAAGGAATGATTGAAGTGAAAGTGACTCACTTTTTTAAGGCCATGTCTCAACTGCAGATGTGTCAAACCATGTGCCAGTCATTTTACCCATGAATCATTGCTGTTGAATAGTTTTATTGTCTTGATGTGATTGCACAAGAAATATTGTTTGCACTCCTGTCATCTTCTGTCATGTACAATTCTCTTCACATCCAACAGAGGAAAGAATTTACCCCTGAGGCGACTAGACCTTGACCTCACAAAACTGAACCTGCCTGAGGGAAGGGTGATAAATGGGGGGTGACCAGAATGTGAACGGTCGCCCAAGATGTTGTTTGTTCACCTGGGTAGATGACTTTGGATAAGTTAGACTATGTTATCTCTCATATTATTTTCTCCTTCACTTGTTTGAGCTGATGCCAGTGAGTGAAATCAACCTGGTGCACTCGTCTCTTGTTTGGAGAGAAAACAAGAGGATCCTTAGTGTTGACTGGCACATGATTTCACAGTTTTAGTCTGTTTATTTGTTTTTTTTTTTTTTTATTTCATTTCTTGGATTTTTATTGTATGTTTGAAATCTAATATTAAAGTGACAAAGCCGAAGACAATTTCTTTCATCGATGGAAAAAAAATCACACATTCTGGGAAGAGAGAAGAGAGGATGCGTGGGAAAGAGAAAGACATCGACAGCTCGACAAAGAACAAAGACTTCATTCAAGACAAACACACCTGTACGGACGACCAAAAAAAAGAACACTTCTGCAAAGATGGAGCGTATTGGAATAAAATTATAAGGATATAAATCATAGAAATCATCTTTACCTGATTAAAGAAGGTAAATTAAACACTTATTGCCATTGTGTTCAAAGTTTGATGTCAACAGCTCATATTGGAGAGTCTTTGGTAATCAGCACACCCACAAAATCATTTGAGATTTTAGGAAGAGAGAGCAAGATTTCCAAAAAAGCAAAGCGACCCTCAAACAACTCTTCAGCCCACCTACTTCAACACAAACATGCTGTTGTGCTGAGAATCAGTCTTTCAGTATCAGAGAGAGAAGCAAAAAGCATGTCCTTTTTATTCACCCTTCACCTGGATCGATGGGGATTATAATAAATACAGTTTATTAAGGGCTGGGGTTTCAAGCCACTGAGGGTTGAAGCAGGATAAAAATAAAAAAAAAAAAAGTTTGGCCAAGCTGAACTCACTGGGTGTCCATTCATGTCTTCAGTGGAAAAACACTGGCTTGGAGTTACTCCACCCTGCCAATCACAAAAAGCCTTTGATGTTAATACTTGCTATGTAGCGTGGATTATACTCAATACAGGTAAACCCAAAAATCTGTCTCTTTTTTCATATTTTATAGTTTCTGTTTTATTTGAACTGTAGTGTACAGTTTCTTTCTCATTTAGACCAAACACGCTTATGATATAAAGCTATAAAACTGTTACAAGATGTTTAGAGTTTTGTTGCTCAAGAGCCAACAAAAGAATCTGAAAGTACAAACTCCTTCCAGACTCCTTTCAGTTACCGTATGAGACACGAATGTGAGTGTTTCCTGTGGTGCTATTTTTTTTGTAGTCAAGGTCAAGTGCTTCAATTAAGGGGAACCACCCAGAAGGCAAACATATTACTGAACTAAAGTATTTACAATCATCACTAAGCATACGTCTTCAATAACTTCAGTAAAAGTAGGAGGATATGTCTCACTCTTAACTCTTTTAACTGTGATCACTCATATCACATTCTTATCCCAAAAGAACCAAAACAGCCCAGATAATAATAATAGAAACAGACATGAGACAAGCAGTGAAAACATAATCACCCTCACATGTTATCAACTATAATTATATGACTTGAGTTACGAGTTATTTTAGGTAATACTCGTGCAAAGATGAATTCCTGTCATATGATTGTTTTAAGTAGATATCAGCAACTTTCTGAGATAAAACAGATGTAATTTTCTCCCATCTGGAAGTGTTAACACGTTAAAACCTGCGTATTTACACAAGCAGTGGCTGACCTTGCCCTCTGTCTAAACTCCATGGGTTGTAGCTTACCACTTAATAGCCGTAATTATAGTATTGTATGTATATGTTTCTCATCTACGCAGGAAAGTATCGTCGATGAACACAGCAGCAAAAAAAAGACACATGTAAACAATGGAGGGGTCACGTCAGACAAAGTCAAGGTCATCTCCATGTCACCACAGTCCTTCTGAATGAGCCCGTTTGTGTAAGCTCGGTAAAGGTCAGAGTCTGATTCAGGGCGTCGTCATTAGAGGAAACAGACAATGAACTTCAGAGAGAATTTTGTGAACACTCACCACAAATTTGGCCTGGTATCAAAAAAGAGGTCGGCAAGGGGGGGGGAGAAAAATGCATCCCACAGTGGGTGGTCTGTACAGTATTACATGATATGCCTTTTATTTCACCTTGTCATTAAAACCATTAGTATGGAAATAAAGCTGTACGTAGTCCTGTTATTTTATTCCTTCCTACCGAGGAGAAATCCAACAGCAGCACACATAAGCCTGCACTGGCATGAAAACTGTAATTTTATTCCCTATGGGCAGCGTGTGTTGGACAGATGTGACATTAACGATTTTAAAAGACTTGACTCACTGTGCTCTCAGACCCCTGAGTCCAACTGTGTTACATTTCCAGTAGATTAGCTTTGTGTGTGTGTGTGTGTGTGTGTGTGTGTGTATACTTAATATACCTTGATTAGTTTTCCCTCTTTCTTTCCAGATTCATTCTAGACACTTAATTGCACCCTAAAGGGAAATTGTTTAAGTGGTCAATGTGTAAGGTTAACTAATGAACAGCACTTGTGCGGATTCAGAGGCCAAGTATCAAAGCATATTTTAATGGACTAAAAGACTTTAACATGCCATCTTGTTAAGTCTGCGTGAGGCTGTTACATTATAAAATCAGAAAATGATTGCAGGTTCTTCCTCATAGTCATTATGAATCACTCCAACAGCACTGTGATACTAAAAACAGGAACAAGGTTTAAAAATTGTGACAAAAACACAATGAAAGTAAGATTATCGATGATTTGCTTTCGACATTTTACAACAGAAACGTCTCTGCTCAAGGTCAGGTGATATTTTGAGCCAGTACATGATCCTGCACTCAGACACTCTCACCGGGCACCGGACGATGTTAATTAAAAACTGTGATATTTCCGTTTTTACCGTCTGATTGATTGATTTATCCTGATCTGATGTCTTAGCCAAGAACACTTTTGTTCTTTCCATTTTTTTTTTCTTTTTTTACAGAAATGGTCCCTGGGAAGTCTCAATCTTACTTCCCTTCTTTATATGTTTTTTTTGTTATAAATTTGTTTATTTAAAGAAACCGTTTTAACCAGACACACAAGGTTAAAGTCGTTCCTGGCATAAACGTCCCGGCAGGTGAGACAACAGCTGTGGGACGTGACACTGAAACACGGTGCACCAGCAAATTCAGAAGCCGGAGGATCATGGTCACATTGTTGGGTGTTATTGCTGAAAGTTATTTTAGCAGACAGCTGTCAACATTAGCCTTGATTGTGGTCCAGGAATATTTTGATGGCTCACTAATATTCACTGCCCACTCAGCAGGTGATGCTCTGTATATTAAGTATATAGTCTGTTATGCTTCTGCAAAAAAACTGTGTAAGAAATACATGTATTTACTTGCAGGAAAATACTTATTAACTCGTAATTCAAAACACCCATGATACGATCCAATCAGATTTTACCACAGCAATGCCTTTTCTAGTTTACCAACAACCACTGCAATTAATTTAGACAAGAATGTGACATGCAGTTTGTTCATCTGTCAGGGCTGCCACATCGTGTGACTCAAGAATGGAAAATGCAGATTGCATAATCCACTGAGCATGTTACTGGCAGAGAAACAATACGTCTCATCTCTGAGGGGAAAACAGCTGGTGTAGTTTGACTGGAATGCGAAGCCTTCACACTGTACACCTGTATGTCACATGTCTTGCCTTAAATATATGAACATATTGTTTCTTTTGTTGAAGCAATGGCCCAAGTGTCACATGAGGATTGTTTATACTGTCCAGTCATCTGCAACTGTTCTGATAAAATGTCACACCTCCCCATGACATGACCGTGGAATTATAACGGGAGACGAGAATGGCTCATTATCTGTCATTTGTAAATGCTTCAGTTATAACGCAGATGATATCAGATAAGCACAAACACAAAGAGAGATTTGCATTACAGTTGTTTTAGTTGTTGCATCTGGTAACAATTGACTGTAGCAAAAAAAAAAAAAAAACAACAACCTTACCCTTGTTCGGTCTGAACAAGAGAGAAGTAATTCAACACTGAAAGTGTGAGTAGGTGCATTACCTGATGAGTGGGTGGATCAACCTTGCGTTTTTTCTTCTGGTTCTGTTTGTTGGTCCTGGGGTACACAGTCAGAGCTTCCTGCCACCTATGAACAGTGAAACAGTCAAAATGTTGTTCTTGAATCTCTGAATGCAGACAACACAAACCCTGTGCCTGTGGCAGATCAACATATGACTCGCTGAAAGCTCATGACAGCAAAACACAAACAAAAAACCAGTTCTAACTGTGAGAACAAGCATGTGCTTAACCTAAAATTACTACCAGCTACAAAGAGATACATATATACTACTTTCTACAGTATGAGACAATATGTGAAAGAGAATGTTAAGACCCTCAGAGGTAACAGACTTTAGATATAAAGTATGATAATGGTAAGATACTTTGGTATCTTAAAGCCTGGTGATTTTATACTTTATTTTCCTTTACAATGTGTCTTTTTCTCTGCTTTTTGTCAAGCTTAATAAGAGTACATTGTACTAAAAAGGTATTTAATGTGGAAAACACTGCAACACTGGCCTTTCATGTCAGGGGCCAAAGTGCTTCCTCGCCCTTATATAAAAAGTACAACTACTACTCACAAACAATCAAACACTGTGTTTAAAAAGCTTCGTTATTAATTACACAGCACAAATAATGATGTTACAGTCATGTCACAATCATGCTACTTCCCCACATGCTAACCTGAAAGCAGCTTGGAGAAGTTCAGTCTTTGTACTGGTTCAAAGATAAACTATAATGTTCATAAAGTCATGTGCAAAGTTTTAGTCCACTGGAAATTGATTGCACATAATAATGATGATAAATTGTAACCAAGCTCCTGCATACTTTTCTCAGTAAAATATAGAACTTTAGGTAATAAAGAAACACCCAGCTTCTTTCATGACTAAATTAATCAAGTCACTGACTACAGCACAGAACACTCATTCTTTATCGTGTTTTTTCTACTCCACCCACATTGTAAACAGTGAAAAAGCTTTGGTGTCACAGATACAAACCTGTGATGCAGATATAAATGAATGGGTACAGACACGGCACAGCTCTCAAGCTGTAACATCATGAGTCAAAAAGCATTTGTAAGGAGCTTAACATAACCAGAAAAAAAAAACATATCAAATCTGCCTCACTAATATGATTGCATGATGGCCCAGAACCAACACATGGGAGCCAGATGATAGGAGAGTGGGAGGTGTACAGTGATAGAGCAGGTAGCATAACGGAGAGTGGGTGCTGTGAGTCAGAGAGCCCTAAGAATAGCCATGATATGTGTGCTACAGTCAGGGAGGGAGAGCAGTGCAGAACCAACACTTTGAATGTGCAGCCGTAGAAGAGAAAACACAGTAGAAAAATCCATATTATAAAGCTTGCATGTTGTGTGTTGTGGTTCAGGTGCACATGACTTTGTGAATGCAGGGAGAGGGGCTTGAGAGGGGAGAAAGGTAGATTTCAAGAATGTGCACTGTCACTGCAGTGTGGATTACAACTCTCTGAGAAGCACAGCCCAAAATATACAGCAGGGGGCAGAGCAGTTTTGGCTGCCACAGCAATTGCGCACAACTATTCTGCCTTGTCCAAGTTTTTGTCATCTCCATCCACTGAGTCCACAACAGGGAGCAGCAACAACAACAACAACAACAAACCACACTGCACACCTGATGCTGCAGTTATTTTACAGAATATATATGTATATATATTAGGATATAATGGAAAGTTGTCTATGACTAATTATAGACAAATAACATTACTGGTTCTAAGGTCTTACCCGTTGATGATTTCTTTACATTCAGCCCGTATGAAATGCTCTTTCTCAGAGGTCAGGATGCACAGCGAGTTCTTCTGACCCGTCCTGGTCTCTCCGTCAATGACATCAGAGCACTGGTTCATATTGATTGTACCCTGGGGTAGAGTGCTGGGCTGCAGGGCACAAAAGAGACACGTAAAGAAAGTGTTAAGTGGGGAAGTGAACAGACGTGGCCACTTATTCCTCCGCATGGTCTTTCTCACACAATCAAGCCCAGCTTCGACTTTCATGCCAAGCTTGGCACACAACACACTGAACAGTCTGGGAACGGGCAAATGTTCTTGTCAGGACTCACAGCGATATTTTTGTTTCTTAAGATGTGTGTTGCAGCACTTAGAAGACAATAATTACTTTGAAATTAGCATTCTGTCATACAGTATGAGAAGAGTTTCACTTCGGCAGCTCTATTTGTAAAGGCACGCATTGTTCTAGTCATAAATAGTTATTTTAAACAGTGAAATTAGGTGATAGTTTATAATTCTGACAGTCAAAGGATGATATCATTGTATCTTGTTAAAAGTGGCCACTCAATCCAGGCTCAAGTCAATCCTTGCATTAAAAATGACTTTAAATTAAATTATTCATTAAATGAACTAGTAGAACAGCCTGTGTATATTACAAAGTTGTACACCCTTGTCTACATAAAAATGGTGTAATTTGTGCTACTAGAAGGTGCTTGAACAGACCTGTAAACAAGACTGCCTGTTCCTTTTATAAACCATGCAAGCTCGTGGGTTCACTGCACGGTTTTGAGTTTAATCTGTCTGATGCCTGGCTGTGAGGTGTAAACTCGACCGTGCTCGCTGACATGGATGCCATCTGTCAGCCATAAATAATGTTACCACAGGACTTTCTGAATAATACTACTTTGTGTGCAGTGACTTAAGGTTTTATGTGCAGGTTTATTTAAGCGCACAGTGGCTCTGTATGCAGGCATGGCTCATTTACAATGAATGGAAGAAATGGGATAGATAAGATAATCTATTTATAGTGCATTGCACTGCATCGCTGAGAGTGAACCTGGTGTCCTAGTGATAGTTATTGTAAATGTATGTATTTTGAGTGCATTCATATGTACAACACTTGAGCTGCAGATGCTTGTTTAGAAAGACAAAACTTTAAGAGGGCAAATATTTGCACAAACATTACCATAACAAATATTACCAGTTCAGAAAACTGACTTATGTTTGGTGTGACCTCCAAATGACTTACTCAAGCAACACAAGAAGGCTTGATAATGTTATGCAGGCTGAGGGGCTTTAATTTATTCAGGTAAATAAGGGAAGAGAGTGCTGCGTAACTGAGTACACTGGGCATGGGAAGCTGTTCGAGCAACCTTTGGATCCTACCTTCACTGCACTGAACATACAGGCAGAATTATAGACACCAAAAAACCACAGCGGTTCCAGGCTATAAGTACCAGTTATCCACAGATGATAAATTACAGCCCATTTAAAATCGTAAATATATTAGGAGATGGAGCTGGAAACAAAATTAAAAGGTATCACATTCAGCTTAGCTAGTGACCAAATAAATCTATCTCAAGGACCCAATTTGTGCAATGTAACCATAGCCTGTCAGTAACAGCGCAATTTAAGCCAATGGATGGCCTTTAATGTGGACAGAGAAGTCAACAGTTAACAGTCTGTGGTAATCCCACCCCGAGGGCAGATGAGAGACTCTGTTTACTTCACCACTGTGAAATGTCACTTTCATTCTCAACTCTTTTACCACTGTCTATATTGTAAAAGGATAGCAGTGTCAAAATTTGGCACAGCAAATTGGAGCATGGAGGACTATATATTTTGTCTAACCAGGCTAAGAGTAAGAGAAAAATCAAAAACTTGTTTTGGCTCAGGCTATGACAGGTGGGATGACCTACGCAACTTTTCTTGTACTATGGTGAAACACGAGTGCCACAGAGGCAATGGCAGAGTTAGCCATTATGTTTTGGTTCAACTTCTTATGTTTGTGGCTTTTAAAATGGTCCGTCAACGAAGGGCTCTTGACACTGAGGTGAGAGGCCGGGGCAACAGCCGGCCTTGACAGACAGACGGACAAATAGACCTTGAGACAGCTGGGCGAGGGCCGAGGCCTGCTTCAGACTGGACAGAGAGACTGGCGTCAGCTTGACCTGAGAGCCCTGTCACTCTCAGACACAGAGAGAGGAAGGTGGTTTGGATTCTGAGAGAAAGGAGATTAAGTCTCAAGCTGGTGGTCAAGGGGGACTTCAGTGCTACAGAAAAAAAGGGGTTTTGTGGACTATGACTTTGTACTGAATGGCCATCTGTCTGTGTAAACAAATCCAGAGTACAACGCACATGTGGGTTTGTCCTTCAGCTAGAGTCAGAAGAGGATAAACAGCAAAATATTTCAAATTCTGGGAACAGTTGTACAAGCAGCTTAAGTGTCCAGTTTTATAATCAGTATTTGATTCTCTTAGACGCTGAAAATAAATCAGACTGACAACAGCCCCGATTAAAAACCTATTTCAATAAAGCTGCTCACCTCTCACGGAGATTTGAGTACTTATATGAAGTAGGTGGTAGCGGAGCTGTGTGGTGAGCAGCACGGGACTCCTGTCACACGTGTGCACCCTCCCTGCCCCGACACAGTGTCAGCTGAGCACTGATACACGCCCCTACTTTGGGCCAGCCACGGCAGCTCAAGCCCCCAGACCCAGGCCTCCTGAACCCACACCTCTCTGTCACCTACCCTAGACCCAGTCCCCTCTCCCTGGGCCACCACTCTCCACAATGGGCCCTTTGTGAAGCAGCACCAGTTCACACAATGTGGGATTGTCAGACGCCACAGTCCACAGAGCCACTCCTCCCCTTAACCCTCAACAAGGAAATAAGCGAGACAAGAGGCCCAAACAAGTGTCCTTTTGTGATCAGAGCATGGAAATTATGAAGCCAGCATAAACTTATTCTTGTCTCTCAAGTTGTTCAGACAATAGTGTGAATACTGTCTCGATGGAAGTCATTGAGTCAGTGAGTCTCAAGGGTAGATGGCAGAAATCAGAGAAAAAATAATTAGTTTCTCTACATCAGACTTCGATGACAGGAGGGGGCAGAGGGGGGTGTTTTGTAACCACACTAATATTTATGTGGATATGTTTGTGAAAATATTATGAAAGCAGCGGACAGATGGGCCATTTTAGCCGTCATTCAGGTGACATTAAAATTTTAACGGGAATATCAGCAAACATTAAATTGAAACACTGTCAAACGCATTAGTCACATCAAAATATTTAATGACTAGTTAAACACTGATGTTCCACTTAAATTATTTTTAAGACCACACCACAGTTCTAGAAGTGCGTCAATTCCAAATTTATTTATTTATTTATTTATTTTAATTCTTAAAGTGAGATTTTGCAAACTGTTATGCAAAAAGAAGTGAAGAGAGAGTATTCCCAGTTCACCCACTGAGGGAGGCCAGGAAGCTGATGGAGACCATTTACAATATCAAGGCCAAGACGCTTTTAAAAGTCTGTGGTTCTTTTTCAAGTTCAACGCTACATTACTATGTATGGAGACTGCACAGTTTATACCCATCTCACCTTTCCTTACCATACAGTATTCACACATCCTGTGATCTCTGTCCAGATGTTGTGAAGCATTACAACAGTGTTCATTAGGAGACAACTCTGTTTGGAAGATGGTAATTAGTAAGCTACATGTATGCATGCATGCCTTTGCGCCCTTGGCTTCCTTCACTCTTGGCCATTCCGCAGCTTAGCAAAACATCCCATTCCCCCTTATGACACAGCGGGAGAAATATTTGCTTCTTTTGGCAGCTGGCTGATGGTCTACTTTCATTTTTGGTTGTGAAGCAAATTCTCTTCTTCTGCCATCAACATTTTTTGGTTTGACAGACTCATTTTTAGTCATGGAAAGCAAAAGCCCTATTAAACTGACTCACACAAGACGAGCACGAGGGAATGAAATGGCATTTAACTACCGTATGCGATTTGAATGAAATATTGCAGCATCTTTTTTAGTGCATCTCATTTTTCATTCATTTTCTATCGGTATGAAGTCACTGAGAGTTTTTTTTTCCACAATGGTTAGTTAAGAACACCTGTAAGTTAATAACAAACATCTGTTTTTCAGTATTAGGTGCCAGTTTGTCTGCCAACTTGCGGTGACAAATTCAAGTGCTGCGACTCCACTCGTTAACTTACAACACTTTTCTTTAGGCATGTATGAGCAGGATCCTCCAGCACAGTTTCCCCAAGTTCTTCACCGCGCATCCAGGTCATTAATGACACCGAAAACCAAAGGAAAGCTGACAAACTGGCACTGCTTCATCCTGACTCACGAACATGGCCTAGAATCAGGTCTTTTTGGGGTCCAACATCCTCTGCTCATTTTCGATAACAGCAATTATGTAATAAATCTTTCCTTAGCAACTTAGGACAACAGAGGTAAACACACATTTTTGATACCAGTGAGCATTGCCAACAACCAGCTGCGGGGAAATATCCTCAGGTGCCAGACGGATGGAGTCACCTCTGGTCTTGCTGCAGAGGAATATCAAACACATGGTTTCCCATTCTCTGTCTCTCTCTCTCTCTCTCCCTCCTAAGTCCACAATAATCATAGAAACACAGATATACGTAGCAATCAGGCCAGGAACTAGAGACAGATTGGTCATGGACAAGATTATAATCATCACTGTCCCAGAGACCTCACACTCCTGTAATTTTACCCCAATATCAAGACTACTTTAAGCCAGTACAATCACACATAATATTTACCTCAGCCTCTGGAATAACACCACGCTTAACCCCCGCCTGTACTTAGACAAACATATAGCTCTATAAAAAAAAAAAAAAAAAATCAGACTGAGCCATATGGATATCTGACATCTCTGTTGCAGGGCCAAGTACAGTCCTCCAGGCTTTTTCAAATAACACCTCACCCCACTGGTATGCATTTAGGACGTTCAGAAGAATACAACACTATAGGCATCCGCTCAACGTCTATTTACACAGCCACATCACAGCCATGAAGGTAAAATGAAGGATCCCTATATTAACACAACGCTGTTTTAAAAAAAAAAACATTTCACACATCTTTCTACCAGGTATTTCAGAGAGGACTGTGGGTGGTAGCAGCACTGCTCTTCTTATAGAGAATGGTGAGAGGATGTGGGTGGTTTATTGCTGCGTTAGGAGGCCAGCAGTCGACAAATGCAGAGGAGGAGGAAGAGGAGTGAGAGTTGGAGGATGAAGATGGTTTTCTCTGCTAGGACGGCAGATTTATTTTCAAATGGAGGCTTGGATTGATCAGTCAACCAGACGCAAACGTACAGAAACTACATGAATCTGACTCTGAGCAGTAATTAAGGTGTACATCATGTGGGTACATCTAATAGGATATATTATTATATTTTATATATATATAGCATCCAGCTTTGTGATGTATGCTTTGGACAACAGTGCTAATGTAATGTCTGCAATAATAATGATGTCATAATGAATTACGAGAAAAGATAGACAGAGTGTGAGAAATCAGTCGGTGTATGTCTAGGTGGTGACAGAGTTAATGGGGCCAGCTGCAGAAACAGGTGCTACAATCGAGTTGTGTCATGTTGCGTTGGCTGTTCACACTCAGTCAGACAGTCTAGGCAGAATTATTGTGAGCCTGTGTGGTTTCCCAGGGTAGTAACTTTTTCCTTTCTTTCCTCTCCAACACCCTCTAATAGTCATCAAAGCTGCTTCTGTCTTGTCTATGTACTTGTCATTACCTAATAATATAAATTCTCCTCAGTTCAATTACTGCGTTTCAACTTGTCCACCTCTTTCCTCTACATCTTTGCTTCGCTCTATCCCATCTGCAGTGAATGAACTCTGTGTTATGTCTCCTTGTTCTGCTTATCAGTTCAGGTTTTACACACTGATCTAGATACTACAGTCACAGTGAGGGCAATAGTTGGTATCTCGTGTGATTATTTTCTACATAAGGTGACACAAGTAATATCACAAGCCCTCTTCATACCTGGGACAGCTCTATGTACAGATATGAATACAACCAAGGTGCACTGAGATCTGATCTGAAACCACTGGGTGATACTGAAGAATCGCCCACTAAACTAACATCCTCTGATATCATTTTTTACTCCTCTTATTTTTTCATATACGTTGATTAATTTGTGGCAGCCTGCCACAACATCACCAACTGCCAAATAATGATTTTCTTTTTTTAAATATTTCAAATTCTTATGATCTTAGTACACTGTAGACCTGCCCGGCAGCTTTATTGATCTGCTCAGTTCCTCTGGGCTTCTCTCTCTAAAACACACACGCACTGACAACAAACCCGTGTGTCACGCGTGGTTCTTTCTTCAAACAGAAATTTGTTCATTTGGATATAGAACGATCACAAGCAGCTCGAGGTGCATGTGCAAACGCATTCTAAGTGTGCTCCAAGTGCGTCAATTCATTTGTGATCTGATTTGTGGACCTGGAGCTGTCCACTGTGATCAGATCACCAAAGGCACATTAATGCCAGTTCTGAATGGAGCTGTAGAGGACGAGGATAAAAGTGAAATGTGGTGATAAACAAAATCTGAAGGCAGTTTTAAATCACATGCGTCTCTCAGTGTAATGGGCATTAAAAGAAAGGTATGACTTATGAGAATCCCTTGATGGCTTGGCACTGAATGTGCAAATGTATGTCACACTGACACTACAATTAGCACCTAAATAAAGAGCAGCTATTAACTACATGCATCAATACAAGTCATGACATGCAGCTACAACTCTGGGAAGGCTGATAATGATTACAACTTGAGGGCATTCACTTGGTTATCATTATTATAAACACTCATCTTCTCTTTGTTCCCTCCAAAAAAAAGTGCCACTCACTTGCTGACTTGTAGAGCCGTAAATCATAAAGTTGCAGATCTAATCAGGTTTCTGTCTCATCTACAAAAATAAAAAGATCACAAGGTGTCCCAAAACAGAAGCGCCTGGATTACTGCAGCGTCCCACACACTGCTCTGACACAGCACTTTGGAAAATAGGCCAAGGTGAATAAGAACCCATTTTATGTTGTGGCTATTGTAAAGCCACAGGGTTCCAATGAAAACTAGTCCAGTCAGATGAGAGGCACATAAATATCAATCACTCCTGCAACAACAATTAACAAGAAGCTACATTTCTGTAACTCAGTCTACACTTGGTGAAGAAATTACATAAGACCTGCAGTCAGGCTTCAAATTCTTCTCTGATAATGACTGCAAATCTGCCAAAGCCTCACTAAGTCAACGCAAATTAGCCCATCGGGCAGAAGGGAAGGGAAAATGGGGGAGGGATAGGAAAATGTTCCTTTGGGAACTCAGCTAATACTTCAGTTTTGGAGCTGGCTGTTTTTCCACAGGACTGAAGCTTCCTACAGGCCCTGGTCTGCTGGTTAGTTAGCAGTTGACCTGCGATGCAAAACAGTGCCGACAGTAGTTAACTTCAGGGACTAGAAATGGAATCAACAGGTAAGAAAACCTTTGAGCCAAAATCAATTTTCTATATATCTTCATGTGTTTTTATAACAGGTTAATATTTCAATTTAAGAACAAATACAAGAACAATGCCAAAGTATATGATGAAGCACTGATACAGAGTTTAATGATTAGTTCTACATGCAATAGTTTGCCGATGTCTGTCCATGGAAAAATGTGAAAAATATGAATATCAGAAACAACTGAAAGTAGCCTGGATCTATTATAATATTTAGCTTATTTCAGATAATCTGCTTTGCAAACATGAGAAAAGTATTTTCTGAATACAACATGTTAACTTCTGGAAGGACAGCTCAGTGTTGACAAAGATAGACATGATGATGTGTCAGATAGTTTTTCAGTTTTGATTCTGCTGTTGATAAGTGGAAATGCTGCCACATAACTTTCCCCTTTCATCACTGCCGTGATTTATGATATCATGAGTAATGGATATTCTATTCCAGGGCTCTTATTACACAAGAATCTGTTTTTAGTTTTTTTTTTTTTTTGTTTCATTCAGTAGTTAATATTTCATAAGGGCTGTTGGACTGTATTTAGGTGGCCGGGGCATTTGGTTTTTTGTTTTTTTGTTTTTTTTTTTTTGCTGCTTTCTCTTTAAAGGAGAGAAAAAGCACTGACGAGAGCGCGCTAAGCTGATTAGGTGCTGAGGTTGGAGGTAGGCCAGTTCATGGCTGCTGGAAATGGGAATATTGGGCCAGGTCCTGATGAAGCTGGAGTGGGTTATTAAACAGCGTGGCTCACCCAACAACAACTGGCAACAAGTCAACGTACTGAAGTTACAGGTTATGTGGATTTTACAAGCAAGACCAACCCATGAAATAACACCAGGAAATGTTGGCAGAGACTCTGTTGGATGATACTTTCACCTGCATGACAAATCAGCCATGTGTCATGTATGTGTCACCCTTTCTATTGTCTGTACATGAAACGTCACCGGATTCAATTCCAAGGCTGCACTTTCTATCTTACTTTCTAAGAATATCTCACCCGGAGAGCCCTGACCTTAACAGGTGGCTGGATTGGCAGGTCACCAAGCTGTAGTGAAAGGTTAAAGGTCACCCAATACACCTGCACCTGTCGCAGACCTGAAAGACATTCTGCTGTAGCTGTAGATACTGCAGGCCTTCATGAGACAGCAGCCTAACAGACACCCGGTCTCGGGCCAGGTTGCAACTGGACCTCATCCAACTGAAACGTCTTACTGCAGTGATGTAACTAATCGACTCTGCCATCCGTTCTCCCGACCTTAAAAAAATCACAGAGTTACAGCTTAAGAGAAGTAGTCTAGAGTTGTTTCATGGTATTCAGTGTTTAAAGGATTGTGTAACCAAAGCTCCATTTAAATAACAAATATTATGTCCTACACATTCATGTATGCGTGGGTAATTCACAGTCGCTGCATTTTCACTTTCATTGCTGGAAATGTGTCTCATTGTCCCTCCCACCAGCGCGCTTGCAGACACCTACCCACCTACCCCACTGTTTTATTAGTGCCTGTCTCAGAGCTCACTAACCCTCACCCTGATGCTTTAAATGAAACCTTTTGTCGGTGTCCTGGTTTAGTGTTTAGAACAAACTGAGCGAGCAGTCTGTCAGGCCATGTTTGGCTTTATAGACAAGGGAGGGTTTGGGGGAGAGAAGTTACACAATACTGCTGGCTGCTCTCCCCAACACAAATGATTTATTGGCCAAAGAGAACTGGAATGAAAGACAGAGATACGAGAGAGTGGCAGAATAAGAGAAAGTGAGGAGGTAAAAGGAAGGCAGAGTGAATCGGAGTCTGAGTAATGGGAAAGTAAAAGTGAGGACCATGCAAGTGAGAGTGGACACTGGTTAAGCCAAAGCCTCCTGGAGCCAGCTTTTCTCTGGATAATGAATGGCTGGAAATCATTAAAAAGAACAAGAACATGAAGGAGGGCACAAAGAGAAGGATGGTAAAAAGACATCCTGAAAAAAAAAGACCTCTCACCATGGCGCAACAGTGGACTTCCATCAAGAATTTAGCTCAACTCCACATGACAATCATATTCACTTTCAGGAGAAATTAGAAAGAAAGAACAAATTCACCATTAACTGTATTCCCACATTAGTGGAAAACTGATACCTTTCAAGAAACCATTATGCCTTTCCTATGAGCGCTATAGTATTATTTTACTCAAGGTGCTGATAGACCTAGTGCCCCGTGTTAAATGATCCTGTCCGCAGCCTCACGCAGCAGTGAACACTAATATAATAATAGACCAGAGGATTGAAGAGAAGGACTGTCTTCACATGCTTAGTGCCTTCAGTTGAAGCTAAAAGTTAGCCTATAGAGCATGTACTGTGTGCTTTTTAATATGTTGAGAAGATAAAAGCCTCCCTATGAATATAATTTATGTTCCCGTTCATGTGTTTTATTAACCTGTCTAACCTTCATAGACAATTGTTCTGCTTATGAAACCTAACAAGGCAAAGCTTCAACCCTTCTTCTGTGTGTCTGAATGTGCATACAGGAGGACAATGGTGTTTTATTGGCTGTAATTGGACTTTCATAAGTGTAATTTAAAAGCCATTTATTTTTAGACTCATTATGCTTTTTGGCTATTGAACATGCATGCGCACACACACACACACACACACACACACACACACACACACACACAAAGGACAACAAATTGGAGATGGAGAAGGGAGGGGGGTAAGTGAGAAAATACAAAGTGTCGTCCTGTACTTCACATTTGATCTGTGGGAGTTTATGACACAAATAACTTAGGATTCAAATCAATTGGAACATTTTGTCCATGTGGGTGAACTAATGAAAGTAACAGACTGAAAAATAAAGAAGGTGAAGAGAATACAAGTGACCAGTGAGACGTTATGTAGAGTAGAGCTTCATGCCCAGGCCAACATGGGCAGTTAAATGTTTAGAGGCCAGACTTGGTTGTGAGCCAGACAGGGTTACTGTAATTCTGACTAAAGAAATATAAGCATTCACACAGTCAGCAAGTGGAAGAGATAAGATTTTTATCTCAGCCACATCCGGGATGGTGTGGTGACTAAAGCCATGATAAAACAACAAAAAAACTAAGGAGCACAGATAAGACCAGTTTGGAAAGTCAGACCAAAAGGCCAGCACACAACCAGACTGGTCATTTATCAAGTGAAAATACAACCTAGACTGTCTTCCACAGAAGATTTAGATTGTATTCAGCTTAATCATACTCTCCTGGTAATGGTAAACTGATGTTTCTTCAGCACAGCACTCAGTTGGAAAGTGGGCACGTCTACTGGGTCACTTAGAGGACAGAGGGGTCTCTAGTTAGCCATCAAAGTGAGCTGGTAAATAAGAATCTGTGCCAACACAGGAATGTACAATGGTTTTTTAAAATACTAAAATGCCTCTGGTCCAGTTGTTTACGTCTCAGCTCCTTGTGTTTTGGTAAAGAGTCAGTCTTTTTAGGAATAGGAATTACACAAATATTAGATCGAGTGTTTATTTGGTTTGACATGAATTTTATTTTACAACATCTGTGTTCGTAGGAGGGAAAGCAGGTGAGACTTTCCTTCTGTCTCACCACGCTGCTTAATTCCTGCTTGGTGATCATGACATCTGCACAGCGGTGGCTAAAACTGGAGTGGCTAACAAAATACCCTACGCGTTGCACTTTTCCACTGAGGCTCACTGTGGTCTACCTCCCCCGACCAACAGCAGAGATGGTCATGACAAGATCTACAGTCCACAGGGAATTGGGAATTCCAAAACGGGGATAAAAGAGACGGAAAAATCCACAAACATTCCCATTCTCTATACGTGAAAACAAAAACGAGGCGGTGTTCTTTTATAAATACTACACTGAGCGTTAGCTTCAGGAGGTGGGGTTGTCATTAGGTTGACTGGCAGTTACAGTGTTGTAGACCCAGATGATTACAAGCTGTATGAATGGCTGTTCCCATGGTTATGTGGCTTTGTGCAATGGGAACAGTGACCCCACTGTAATCCATGGCTGTTTACATTCCAGCAGATCAGTTCCTACTGGAACCATGGGGAAGGAAGGGCAGGGGTTAAAGAAGACTCTCACGCACCATATCTCTATTAAACCAACACACGCCTCACCCAAAAGCCACACTGAGTAAACAGTCCACGTAGATCAAATATGGAAGGTTTAAAGTGTCTCATCACGAAAAAACTGTGACCAGCATCTCATTTATTCTTCACCATCTTCCTCTAAATCACCTGCTCCTCTACTTAAAAATCCATCCTCATCCATCTTTCCATCACTTAATCATGTTACATACACTGGAGAATTTTTACTTTCCTCTCCACCCCGTTTCTCGCGTCTTGTTGTGAGTGGAAGACTGGAGCTCCCCTGCAAGAATCTCTAATTTAATAGGGTGGGGTGATCAGCCTCCTCTTATTCTCAGCAGAGAGTGCACAGAGGAACCTGCCCACTTATCCATCCCCCTAAAAAGCTCCCCTCATTCCCAGACCTGCACGAGACAAAGGGCCATCAAAACTGGTTAAAATAGCCCTTAATTTCATGCCTCTCTGGGGTAGAAAAGGGAGAGTGTTTCTGCATGTTTCTGCCTGTCAAAAGGTCTAACAGGTCTGAGAGCAAACAGAGGCTAAGATTGTATATGATCGTGTCGGAGGGGTTCAGGAGAGGCAGCAAAATGGTGTGCCTCAAGTTAAAAGAATGCACAAATGTGTGGGAAATGGAAGGAAGTTTGTCAAAACTCTCTGTTCTTGGACAGTGCTATGGGGCAAGGGTCCACTATTTGAATTCCAGTAAACACAGGAAATTATTTGAGCTAAGATGAAATGAGAATGACTTCAACAGCTGAAACGCCATGAGAACATCATGTTCTTGCTGGAAAAAACAAGAATTGTGGCTGTGATACAGACAGACAACTGCAATCAATACAGTCTAAAAGCAAATGCGATTCAAGTGGCTTTGAATGGGCCTTTTGTGCACTGCAACTCAATAGGTAGCCTCATTTTATTTGTAGGTATACTGCACTTGTTCACTCTGGACTAAAATACATGAACTGACCAGTGTGAGATTTCACCTTCTTTTCCAAGCACCTGCAGAGGCCTAAAGTAATGAAATGTCGCATATGAACCAACAGTAATAAAAAGTGTGTCAATGCAAACACCTTCTTAAACTAAGGATGCAAATAAATAGGAGGCTATGATTCAGTGTGAGCTCAGAGGCTACGACAGATTGAGATTATGCGAGGTGTGTGTATAAAATAGGTTACAATTAGGTCAAACTATGGTCAATGGAAGCTAGGTGTTGTGTGGGGTATTTAGGACCACGTAGTGAAGCAGTTATTAGAGTGTGGGTGTGATCATTTTAACTCGCACTGATGTCATCCAAGTGGCTTTGTGGAGCTGGAGAGTTCTTTACACCCACATACCTGCCCGCACCATGAGGTGATAATGGATTTAGTGTGTGTATGTGTGTTTCTCACATCACTTTAACAACTCCAAAAGCTTAATCACTCAGCTGTGTATAGGTGACCTTGGTTTGTGTGTTGTTTTTTTTTTTTTTGCTTCCTTTACCTCTAAATGATTATAAGAGCAGCATTAGCAGTAAAGTCTGCTAAAGCTGAAGTTTGTTAAAAACTAAGGTTTCTCCTTTCTCTCCGACACCTGTTCCTGACACGGCCTCTACAGTCAAGCACCCTCAGTCCCAGGTGCATTCACTTGTGTGTGTACACACACACACACACACACACACACACACACACACACACACACACACACACACACACACACACACACACACACACACACACACACACACACACACACACACACACACACACACACACACACACACACACACACACACACACACACACACACACACACACACACACACACACACACACACACACACACACACACACACACATAGCATAAACTACAACTCCCATCAATTCAGCCTTGCACATTTGTTTTGATGCTGTGCCTGATGTTTTTTTTTCTTTACAGCTACCGTAAAAAGCCTGGCTCACCATGTGACAGAGCCTAGAGACAATCTCAGCCCACACACTTGTGTTTTGCTTCCAGAGCGTTCTGTCCTGTATCCCAGCACAGTCGGGACAGAGACAGCCAGCGCTCTCCACAAAACAGAGACTAACTGTCCCATGTTACACATGCCATGGTCAACTGTTGCTGGACAAAGGGACAAAACATGTTGCCTTGGCAACACTCCCCTGAAATAACTGTGTTGAGTTGCTCTGGGAAAATCGAGCTTGTACACTCAGCAAATACTGGACACTGAAGCGATGGGAGATTTTTAGAATAAATTTCATCTTGTGTTCTTATGTGCAGCTAATAACTTATACCATGCTGTAATTCAGTGAACTGGCTCAGACACATATCAACTGCACTCTTTAGGTCTACGCCAAGAACAATCCACTAAAGCTGCACTAACACATTAGCTTTGCATGGCAGCACATCTTCGTCTATTCGCCGTCCAATCAGCGACAGAACACATTTTCTCTTTATCTTGCCCATACGCCAGCCATGTTTTCTGCTTTTTACCACTTGTCCCTTGCACACAACAATGACGACAGTGGTACGCCGTGCTGGGTGTTCACTGTAGGTGGGCAACCCCAAAAAACGAAGGCTCCGAAAGCTGTGATCTCTCCCAGGCCTTTGCTAACCCCTTCCTTTCCCCCAGAGCCGTGCCACATCCTGCAGGTTGGGACCGCAGCCCATCTGGGTTTGGTTAGAGCCAAGACACAAGAGCCATAAAACTAGGCCGAGAGGAAAACAGAGGGGCACCTCCTCATCTACAACACCGACCAGTGCTCTCAGATGGGGGCTCTGATGTGGTCTGAAGCAACGTTACACTGGCGAAAGCTGGCAGTCTTTAGGTTTAACCTGATGTCACTCACAATAAACCTTTAAACTGATCTGTCAGTTTCTTTCTCGTACTTAACATTGATTGTGGCCATCTGATTTAAGATGCGTAACATGCATACTAATTGATGCAAATCAGCCTCATATAGGTACCATATACAAACACCAATTATCCAAGTTTGTGCAGCTGTTTATTCAACACAAATCAATTATACTAATGTGCCTTGCGTGGCAAGTGAGGTTCTATATTTAGCGTCACTTGATATTTCCATCTTCAGACCCTTCTACCCCCGTCTCCTTTTGATCCTCTATTCAGAAGGGAGATGAAAAGATGAAGAGTGACATCCTGAGAGTACAATGAATAGAAGAAGGACGTCCTCCTCTTTCCTTTGTCTCTTCCTGTAAACAAATCATCCGTCCTTCTTCTGATGTCATCATCTTCCACCAGTGCCTCACAAATACAGTTTATTGGCTCCAGTTGGAAGAGAAAGATTAAAGGCAGGATGGTATTTCTTACCATGTTCTTGGCAGATTTTCCCTCTCATGAACGCCCTATGCGAATAGCTATTCAACATTACCGCACATTACTGTACGATGAGCTCAGTGACCCTCACGAACGCAGAAAAATCACAAACAAAAATATACGCATACACAGCATCACAGCTTCTGCTTTTATTACACAAAACCACAAAAAAAATTCCTGCACCAGTGAATGCAACACAAAGCACAAAAGAGTCAACAACTAGAAAGAAACTTCTGCTTTCACCCCATTTTAAAGCTCATCCCACAAATAGAAAAAAAGCCGTTGAGAGCTACACTGGGTCAATCAATACACAACATGCCTACATGCTGCACTACATATAGAACTGAAAAACAACCCGGTGACACACAGTTACGAAGAAGAGACGGTCAGTCTACATGTTCAGTTTTTAATTATTGTGCAGATATTCGATTACTAGCACCAAAAAAGATGACTAAAGACATTAATTGTCCTGGCTTTGAGTGGTTTTTCCAGTTTTTCCGTTTAGAACAGGAAGTTGCCACGGGGCTCTTGCACAATGTGTCAGCCACTTAAACAAACACACACAGCTCGGCACATGACTTTTAGTATCAACACCATGTGGTGTCACTTCATTCTCTTTAACACCACTAAGCAAGTGAGCTTAGTGTTAAGCACATTCAGTAAATACACTGTTGTAGGCAACACTGGTATTAACACCGTGGTGACTGCATACACTGTCTATGTATGCATCGAGAACAGTAATCACAATTAGCAGCACTTAAGATATCAACTATGGACAGTGTTATAAAAGCAGTAAAAAATTGTACTTCCTTGATTTTATGGAACATCGACATGTGACAATCTCATTTTAGAAACAGAAATTAACAAACAGCAAAAATCCCAGTCAAAATAACTGCACTAGCCTCTTACAGTAACTGTCACTGAATGTATTGTATAGTATATAAATCACCAGTAAAACCTACTGTATGTTATAATTAATTAAGAGCCTTTTAAATTGTATCATATTTCAGTAGCAAGACTTTGTATTTCTACTGTTTATTGAGAATAAGCACTCAACAACCATAACAACAGCTAGTATTTGATATCAAGCTATTGTCTGAATATCAGCTTTTATTTTAGGATTAATTGTGATTTAGACTTTAGCATTTAAAAGAGAGGAAACACACACACAGAGACTTAACTCACCATTTCGTCCAGAGCATAGCGTAGTAAGCCATGCTCATAGAGGATGAAGAACCTCCTTTGCCATTTCTATAACAAGACACAAAAGGAAAAAATCTGTAATTACTGACATGGTGACATGTTAAACATCAGTATCAGCAGTAAACCACAACAGTATTTCATAAAGACCAAAACAACACAAGAGAAAAAGTACATATTTCAGTGGGTCTGAACAGATGCCTATTTGTTACACATTATTATCAATGAGACAATTTTTGCCATGATTATACTGTGAATGAATATGTAAGAATCTTTACCACTATAAGCTTTACACCTCAGGTTACGAAAACTTGGCCACAACACAAGTACACCCACACACTCATAGTAAACAGTAAAGTTCAAGGACGCCTTTGGAAAACAGTTGCCATGCAGCAGCAAACAACTTCTTTGGAACTCTTCCAGCATATACCACAAGGTCATTAAGCTCGCCGGACAACATTTTAATGTCATGATTCGGGTTGAAAAATCAATCAACCACTTTTCAGGCTGTATTTCCTAAGAAATGGCTGAGGGAAAAAAAGCCTACATGCAGAACTCAGATCTGTCTGTTTTTTCACGGCTCAACGCAGGAACAATGGCAACAAAAACCAAGTGGGTAAACAGTTTCACATCAGGTCACAAGACTGCACTTTTCATAGCGTTAACCATGACCAGATCTACCGGATAAATTCATACAACTGGACCGATATCTGACACTATCATTTCATCCTGTGTGATGGCCTGAATGAAGCTCCACCTACGGAAGATACTTCTGAAACTACAAGGTCAAAAATAACCCAGGGGGGAGTCATTTTATCTCTTGGTTGGAGTGGTATTTCTGTTTATACTTGCGCAAATGATATGATGACAGTTTCCATTGATCTTCTTCCTCATTGACTCGGTCAACTCTCCACTGACCCCCCTGTTATCTTAATGCACCGTTTTGTCTCAGTGTTAAATTTCCAGAGCTCCGATTCCAACACAGCTCGATCCATGAAATATTGAGAGGCACTTTGTAACATAAAAAGACACCGGAAGGTCTCAACAGAGGTGTTGATAACCCTAACGGGTTAAGGGGGACACTGTCATCATTCTCACAGATTACATTAAAAACGTTTGTGGCTTATGATGGGGCTATTAGGGATCAATTATACCGTCATACCCTCACAGAACTGAACCACAGACCTGCAGACTGCAGATGGTCTTAAAACATGACTCAACCTACACATCAGCACTTTTTCTCTGTTATTTGTTTGTCAGTCGGTCAGTCAAAACCTGACCAACATTGCTCACCTCAGCACTATGTACAGGCCACCAATTATACCCCCACAGTGAAAAGCTGAATGCAAGAATAGGCAGAGCACATGAGTGATGATGTCAAAGCAGCAGCAGACTGTTGACAGTAGTTGAGTTGAAGGATCCAGAGGTGCTTTTTCCAAAAACCCATATGGAAACCATCAGTGTGGCTGTGAGAACTGGGACTTTTCCCTTCTCCTCCCCCACATTCTCCCTACTCCTCTTTGGGATGCACCATCACAGTATAATCCCCCAGCTGATAAAGGAAGCAGTACGACAGAGCAAGGTTCCCATTACATGACACAAAGGGGAGCGGGTTTCATGAAATAAAGTCAATATTAAACTCATTATTGATTGAAAAAGAGGGTCCTTCTGACAGAGGTCCAAACCTCCCACCAGAAGCCGATGAGCCTGTGAAACAGTTTCAAGCGCTACGACACAAACCTCCTGTTTGTCAGATGTCAAAGAAGTGCCAGAGAGGATAACAGAATTAAAGAAGGACTAGTCAAGCCAAATGCTGTTTTTAAACTTACCTGAGCTGCCCTGATACACCTAACTTCTCATACTTAGCTGTTTATGACAAACTCCTAAGATCTGCGCCTATTAACTCTTAAATTAAACAGAAGCCACAGATTACAGGTTAAATGAATTTGTTTCCTTTCATGGATATATATTTTTGTTCTTGGCAAGTCTTCAAGAACAATGTTCACTTTTGAATGCAATTTGTTTCTAATCAAAGCTAACCACTTATGTAAACACTTACCCGAGATCTGTGTAAGGGATTGTCAAAATTAGTTCCCTCGGGTGCCAGCAGCAACCATCCTCCATATATAGGTTTTGCCTGGTGAGAGGAAAAACACAATTACAGTGTTGAGAACAAACACTAAAACTGGGACATTGGCATATTGATTAACAAGTCAATTATGAACATATTAGTTTAGTGTAGATACAACTGCAGTCTAATCCCACGTTTAAGCGACAAATTGAGAACTGATATCAGGCAGCATTACATCAACACGCGCGCATATTTTAGGTTAACTCCAGGAAGGTGTGTATTAGTCACTAGCTGCCTCAAGTTGACTGCAGGCTACGTTCCCCAGCTGGCTGTATTCCAGAGCACCATGCTGCCCTGGAAAAAAAAGAAAGGCTAACACACACATGATTTTCCCTCTGATCCTCTAAGTGGGTGGACTGGTGGGTGGAGGGGGCAATGAGAGGCAGAGGTTAGCAAGAAAAACAGTGGATGAGAAGCAGGAGAGAAAAGTGGTACCGGGCCTGGGAGCTTTCGTGGCTACAGATTTGCAATTCAAACTTGTCCTGAGAAATGCAAGTTGGCCTGGCAGTCTTTCTTAAATAGTTCTGGTACATACTTGAACTGTAGCCACACTAGTAGTCAGCAATTGTTTGCCGACCTAAAAAAAAAAAAAAAAAAAAGCCCTGCAAAACCACTGCAGGGCTGTATGTAAAGGGAAACAAATTTTTACTGAGCGCTTACACTTAAATCTCACCTACAACTAAACACATCAGCAACATTCCCTTACATAATTAAACTCCACTCACAATGTGATAGAACAGTTGCCTAAGAATAAAGTCAAACAGCTCTGACATTTACATTCATGTGGCCACATCCATGACCCTCTTATTAGTGGTTTTGATTACAGTCATAACTCCATTCCAACCATAATACACCATAAAATACTTTACACTTTGATTACAGGAGGTACAAGACATTTCGAAGCTGAGTCACTCTGCAAACAAAATGACATAACAGGAAATGTCAATCACAAGATGCATCCATAACTGTGAAGAGTCAAAAGTAACTTTCGCTGGACAATCTGAAATAACCCGAAAGTCAAAGCTGCACGGAACAAAACTTCACAGATGAGATACAGAGGGAATCAAAACTAATACTGGGACACTCGCTGCATCAGTTCCTGTGGAACATTAGTCTAAAACGCAAAAAGAAATGCTGAGACTCAGCACAGTATAGAAAAAAAAAAAGGTCCCATCTCTCCTCACATGACCTGACAGCAGCCCGGATGGCAAGGCCTCCTGAGAGAGAGAAATAGACGAGATGAATCTAGGTCATTTTTTACCCTTCAATGGTTCAGTGTTTAAACTGAGTAATTTGAGTGTGTTTGTGTGTGTGCGTGTTCATTTCGCAACTGCCCCCCCCTCAACTCTTACTCTGCCTCTCTCATCATAAATGACTATGTAATACTGCACCGTATTGAGTGGTGAAGTGGGAGACAAAAGGAATGACAAAAGTTCTGGCTCAAAACTACGCACCGAGTGAGAGCACCGAGTTTCTGCGTTTTCTCGTAAGAGGACTTTTAAATGATGAGCAATAAGATCTGCACGTCTTGGGTCATCGCTGTTTTGACAGCTGATGATAACCTCTCACTGAACGTGTTCATCACAAGATAAATTCCGTGGCAAGTGGGTCAGAGATTCCACTGTGTAGTACGAAAACCCTCAAGATTATTTCCATCCCAAAAGGGAAACCACTGGTCATGACGGAGAACATTACAGGAAAATGTGTTGCTGTGTCCTGAGGACGTGTAACCGGGCAGATAAACAACCAACCTGGATACAGCTGATTCTTAAACTGTCCTGTTAAACAGCTTACCAACGGGAACACTACTACATAACACAATACAAGCTGAGGGAGTTTAGTGAGTCCTGGTGACACCATTCACAACACAGCAATGTCAACAACAACAACAACAACAAAAGCCCAGCAGGGAGTGTTAGTAAAATATCTTCATTTGCATTTTATAAATTATGGGGAAACAATAATGCCTTTCTATATAAACTACAAGTTTATATAGAACAGTGGCTTTGTATGGACTTGATTCCTTGTTATAATGGGTTAAAGAATATAATCACAGTAAAATTGACATATTGAAGTGTTAAAGCAAGTTTTAAATACATAAATATACAATATATGATTATAAGCAATGTCAGAAAAACAGGCTACTGTGCTGGAAGGCGTGCAGCAGGGTGGAGACCTATATCTGCATGAATTAAGGTCAATATGTGCCCTTGGGCTGGAAAATATTAATGTCCAATTAACCTAACCTTTGCACTTCATGGTCTGTTGAGACACGACGAGGCTTTTGAAATGTGCACAAGAGAAATTCTTCCCCACCTTTTTTTTTACTACTAAAGGTTTACACAGATACACATAATAAAGTAAAGAAAAAGAAAAAACATTTGTTCACCTGATTTAAGTCTTCATCGTTCAGCAAATGTGATTCTCTGGGTTTAAAGCAGTTCTGGCATTTACTTTTGTTGAAAATGTTGGCTTGAAATTTCCGACAGGGATTGTCTTTGAATGACATGGTTGATGAAAGTGTAAAGAAAAAAAGAAAGAAAGAAAGAAAGAAAAATGCCCAAGAAGTCTTGAGTTTGAGAAACAAAACTACTCAATACTCGCAAACTGCAAGGTTGGTGTCAACTTTCTGGTGGAGAGATAGTGAATAAAACAACATATGAAGCGTAAAAAAAAAAGTCTGTGAAATAGTGCGTAGTTCACCTGTCCTAGGTTACCTGAGGCGGTGAAAAAAAAGACTCTCGTTAAGTGATATCTATGACGGTCATTTTGAGAGAGGGGTTTGCCTCCCGCAGCTAACGTTGACCTGCTAACTTTTTTTTTTTGTTGTTGTTTTAGTACACAAGCTTACTGTGAAGTTGTAAAAAAAAAAAAAAAAGAAAAGAAAAGAAAAAGAACTTGTCGAAAAGCGCGAACAGATGTGCGCGGTCTATTTCTTTTTTTTTTTTTTTCCTTCTTTCCTTCACTCGCGTCCTCCGACAAGGTGTAACCGTTTCACAGGTGACATTCCGGGCCTCGAGCTCACTGCAAGGGTCCCGTGTGCCTCCATCGGGCGGAACAGCCTCTACCGAGGGAGGGAGTCCACTTTGGCCCCTCTCTCTGTCTCTCTCTCTCTCTCCCTCTCTCTCTGTTTCTCTCGGTGTCTCTCTATCAAACAAGTGATACCGCAGTCATTGCCGTTAAATCTACTTCACGCTTCCTAACGTCTCCGTTCAAGGCCGAACACCGTTATCCAACTTTGACGACGCCATCGACGCGGCTGTCATGCAGTTGGGTCCATATCGTCGGCTTCCCCGCTCCGTCGTAGCAGCCTTTCTCGCTGGCTCTCAGACGCAGTCTGCGGTTGATGTTTTCGTGAAAATCCTGGTTCGGGCCAGACAGCCAGTCGGTGGAGAGAGGGGGCGGTACTCAGAAGAGAGTGGAGCGGTGATTGACAGCAACGGTGACCAATCACATGTATAGACACGCCCACATATGAGCCCTCGGCCAATAGAAAGCTTAGAAAATCCTGCTGTACTTTCTCTCATGCTAGGTGGGCTTTAAACTTCCGTGCAAAACTGTGATGTTATTAATAAAAGCCTGAGCTAATATTTTTCATTTTGATTTGAAATGATAGATTGCGAGCTACATTTATTCAGGCTATCCTCGCTTTTATTACGAGTGTTTGTCTAGCTGCTAGTATGTGTTTTTTTGTTTTTTGTGCAGCACGATAAAGCATTTAAAAAAAAATGAAAAATAAAGCTACCTATAAGTCAGCACATTTCTGCCACCACCCCTCCCTTTTTTCAAAAACAGTCAAAAGTGTAAGAGACTGATAAACAAAATAACACACTGATCCTTTTGATCTAAAGCTGTAAAAAGTAAAGTACTACACAAGCAAATAAACACAGGCTAAACAGCTCCATGCAACAATTTCTTATGACACAGATTTGATGCACAAATCACACAGCATGTAAGATCTAACACTAAATGACTAAAACAAAGCATGGATGCCACACACTTTATTATGGTTCAATATGAGTAGTGTCATATCTGTATAGTTTTGATGGTATATAACAAGATAAAGGAAGGGACTACAGCACTACTACTACTTTTTTTTCCCCATGAAAGATATACCTTTCAAATATATGCTTAAATAAAGTGTGGCAGGTGTTAATATTAAACATAGAAAGTCATCCTGCTGTTGTGTTGTCATCCCAGGCTCCAGAGCACCATCTGTTGGTTTAAATTTCAAGTGGCTGGGTCCAAAAAAAAAAAAAAAAAAAAAAAAATCAAATAGGTATGTATGAGTGATAGAAGGCAGGTGGAGAGAAGTCAGGATATTTTGTCCGTTCTTCAAATATGCAGCTGGTTTTACGTATGAAAGTATGAAGTGTTGCTCAATGCTGATGTTGTGAAATGTTGTCATATTGTGCAGTGTATTGGTACCAGAACAGACTCTGAAAAGAATATTACAATTATTGCCTTCACAGGTGTGTGTGTGTGTGTGTGTGTGTGTGTGTGTGTGTGTGTGTGTGTGTGTGTGTGTGTGTGTGTGTGTATAGCTCTAAAATGTTGCTGAAGTTTTAAAACTTCAATAGCAGGTGTGTGTTAAAAATCTGCTGTCTTAAGTCAGTCTCTTCTCTGCTTTCTCCCATAAGTCATTTTATTTTAAGTTGGTCCTTCTGTCTCTAACAGTCGACAGAAAGATGGGAAATAGTCTGACGGCGAATTTATTACTGACAATAACTGAAATTTGCATGCCTAAGAAATACAGACTGAACAGAGAGAGAGAGAGAGAGAGTAGCGACCATGAAAGTATCTCTGCAGAGAACCGATAAAGAATGTCTGTCATCATGGGCAGGTTCTTTGAAGTCTACATGAAAGTAAAATATGATTTTTCTTTCAGATTCCAACCTGACGATCCAGACTGTGAGATCCTCCAGGGAGATGCACCAAGAACTTGAATTTATGCAGAAAACATGTGCCCAAAACACTCTTGTGCACACACACGCACACACATCCTCATTCATTCTGTCGACAGAAAGCCACTTATTAACTCAGCTTATAAGGAGTGCAATACGATTTTATTTCGGGCGCTTTAGGTGGTGTGCTCAAACAGGAACATCAAGGTTAACATACCCAGTTTACCACAGCCAAATTAGCATGAAACATAAAACAAAAATAAGTGTTAAATCATTTTAGTTATTCATTTAAAATTCAACCAAAGCACATTTCAGTGATTATCTATCAACAAACAAATACACTTCTCACATAGGATATTTTCTCCATTCAGTTGCTTAAACTTATTTGTGTGACCAGAAGACAACTAAATAAGCATCAAATGAGAAATGAAAATATAACACCACACTATAATGAGAACATGTGTAAAATAAGGGAATAGTTTTCTATCTTTTATTAGTTTATAGCATCTCATGAACCTGATCATCACTACACTATAGCTCAGGAATCATGGCGAATACTATTGAAATAAAAGGTAGCACTAATGATCAACAAAGGCTTTAAAAAATCTTTAACCAGCTTCTTAGAAACATTTTAGACATTAATGTGACATATTTCTGTTCACCATAAACACCCAAAACCATGAACACTCTCAAACTCTGTTCTAAAGTCAGTAACTCTCTATTTTTCAGAAGGCAAGCAGTAAAGTACACAGAAAAGGAAAATGTTGTTTCAGTGTGTTTGCATTGTAAATGTTTTGGGGGGTTTTAACCATAACCATATCTCACCCGTCATCTAGTATAGTTGCCATTTGCAAATATTTTAGGAATAATTAAAACATCATCTGTCCTCAAAAACATTTTCACTGGACTTAATCCAAATTTTTACATGAATATTTCTAAACAGTGAATCATCATGAGCGTTTTAGCAATCTCGCACTCTCATCCAGTGAAAACAGTAACAGTATTTTTTTTTTTTTAGTCAGGCAGCTAAGATCACTTGGTTACATTTAGGTTAGTTTAGAGAAAGACTTCAGTAGTCTATAATAGATTGCAAACCCTCAAATAAAAATACATTCCTTCATTGTGTTTTGAAAGCTACACAGACCCCACACTACTCACTCCATTTATGATGAATGGGTTTAAATTATATTCAGCTGAATCGTCCAATATGAACGTAAATCCTGGGGAGACAGGGCTGACAAAGAAATAAAGGCTATGTGTTACTGAAGCCAAGACTATAGACAAGTTGAATTCTCATGTTCATATGTGCTTTGAGGTTTCACCTCAAAATTAACCACTGGGAAACACTCAGTGCTGTGGCCTTGTAAGTTTATGAATTACTCAATTTTTAAAAACCATTTCCTACCCTGCAGCCAAATGTAAAGAAATAAATACAAACAGCTGAACATATACTGCATATCAACAATGAACAATAAACATGCATTAGGCTGCATTTAGAAGAGATTTGCCTTCTTCTTCATGTCATTACGTTTCCAGAGTGGAAGTCTTTCAAATTCTTGAATGTGCATGCCAAAGATCTCAAAGAAAGACTCTGAAGAAAGGTGACGCTACAAAGAAGAGAAGAGGTTATAAAAGAAGTAAGTTATTGTAGAAAAACTGAAACTTAGTGATGGATTTATTCCTTTAAAACTTTGCGCAATCAGAAAATGAAAAAGAACAGTTTGCATTCAAGGAAAAAAAGGACTTGTTTTGTATGTTGCAGGTGGAGTTTACAAGCCTGCATGTGAATGCTTTACTAGTCTGTGCTGACATCACACTTTAATATACCTCAAGTCTTGTTCTGTCAACATCCCTGGGAAGCTTCACCCGTCCTCTGTTAGCAACTGTGAGCACTTCATACGGATAGACCTTAATGAAATAAAGACCGGTTGAGAATATAAGAATTACAGGCTTCGGCTTATGAACTGCTGAGATGGAGACGGTCGGAGTTAGAACATCATGTACCATGGAAATATATTACAGTTATTGTAAAACCACTACACAGTCAGCATGGATATTTGGAGTCTAATAAAAAATGCCCCAGGCATCTGAGCAGAAAACACAGTCAATGTCCTGCATATATCAGCCTTTGTCAATGTGCTTTCACATATTTTTCTATAAAGGCGGGATGATAATGAAGCTGTCCTTGAAGCCTCCGCGCACTCAGCACTATCCTACAGCTATTAAACTAGCAAGCGTGTCTTTGAAATCTAGATGCACTGGATTATACTGAAGTATTATTTGTATTTCTTACATGCAGCCTTAAAGGTTCATATACACAGAACACGATAACAAATTACATCTTTTGAAGTGAAGTAATCAAATGGTGGCAATAAGATGAATATACAAATAATACTTGCTTTTAGTTCCAACAAATTAGGCATAGACAGTCCTCTGTCCATTCTGGCTAATGGATGGTGACCGTCATGTATGAGCTACAGGACGAAACAAACACATGCAGTAGGAAAATGTCATGGCAGGATTAATCACTTCTGAGCTAAAAGCCCACACGGCCAGATTATTGTTAATGAGGCATGTTACTCTGATGTGTGATTAATGGAGTCATGTAGCAGGTCAGTGGTCAGATATAGACGAGCACAACTGCGAATTGAGAGCGAGTCAACGGTGTATTTCTTCAGATAGATAGAGATGCAGAATGTGAGGTGAAGGTCAGTCGGTGTTGCAGTAAACGAAACAGGGAAAAAAAGCAAAAACAAGGGTTCCTGATCACATGTGTAAAAATTAATCACATGTTGGTTTGACATACCTTGAATTCTGAAAGGTAAAGGTTGAGGAAAGACAAAAGCAAAACATAATTATTTTGTATTCACTAATATAATATAATATAATATAATATAATATAATATAATATAATATAATATAATATAATATAATATAATATAATATAATATAATATAATATAATATAATATAATATAATATAATATAATATAATATAATATAATATAATATAATATAATATAATATAATATAATATAATATAATATAATATAATATAATATAATTACCTCTGAATTTGTCACTGTTGTAGTAGGAGAAATCAGTTGACTGTGGCTTAATGAGAAGCAAACACATGAAAATGATAATTAAAACAAAAAATGAAATATGTAAAATCAATCCATTGAATCACGGGAATTTAGTGGTACTAAGATGTGTGTTAGGTGAGTTACCGGATGGAAGCCGTGTTGACCATATCCAGGCAAAGAGGCTGTTCGGGATGTAGAGGAATTCGGATCTACATACAAAAGTGAAAAAAGAAAAAAGATTAGTTTAGCAGGCAACGACTTACAACTCATTCTCAGCACTTTGCCTGAATTAGATCAGATTTACTGGGTAAACATAAGCACACTGGGTAAGTGGGTTGTCAGCTTCTTTTCTTAGCCTATTGCTAACTGTTCCATAAAACCCACTTCCCAGTACTGCTCTATTTCTATAGATACATACAATTTTTGCATCAAACGTTTATTTTACATTTACATACTTACTAAATAGACTCTTGTTTAGTGATAACAACAGTCAACCCCTAAAGCTGTTTAGTAAATGATTTGCCATTGACTTGACCTTACATGACCCTAGTGGGCTGGGATACTGGAGGGGTCAAATCCTACTCAGGGATTCAAATAGTTATAAGCTGCCCTGCGGTTTAGTCTGAACACCTGAGACTAACCTTTAAACGTGCAGCTATCCAACAACACAAAGATGGTTGATAAATAACATCTGAAATGTACATTTTACTGCAACTTTCCAACAACATAACACATTACTTTTTGACTATTCATAATTACGTTTCACCAGCTTTGCTTTAAGTAGAGTCAGCAACACACAAGTCACACTGTACCTTGCTGTTTATAGATCGGAGGCCTGGTGTACACGTTGTAGCCTTCATCTGCAGGAGAACATAATGCAGGGTTAGGAGAATGATGTCATGATACAGCATTTTGTTGCGTCAAAAAAACAAAACTAAAAAAAAACAAAACTAAACAAAAAAAAAGCTGCACACAAAGTGCAGAAAGCAATTTCTTATAAACAGTTTAATTTCTGGAGAATAATGAGAATAATGCCAAATTCTCAATTCGAAACTTAATAACTGTGGGCTTTGTGTTGGTTGTGAGTGATCTTTAGTTCTTACCAAAAACTAATGCCAGCTATTCTTGTTCAAAGCTCATAATATCTCATACACACACATGCACAGGCTTTAAAAAGATCACAGTGCCTCTATAAATAGGCACGGTTGTAGTGGAATGTGTGATTGAAGTTTGGTTCATCATTATAATTATATTATATTGAAATATTTGAAGGCAGCGGATCAAGATGTTTGACTGTGTCATGTAATTTTTCTGTCTTTGGAACAAGCTGCTGCTGTCTGTTCCTGTAAAGCTGAGTCTTTACAGGTCACTGACACGCTCTGTGAACTTCGACCACTAGATGGCTCAGTGTTTCTTCGTGTTGTCCTTCTCCGCTCAAGTTATGCAATAAATCCCAACACTGACCTTTCAAAACTTTAACCAGCTCGCTGTTAGTAATTTGGGTGATGTATAAATTTCTTGTTCCACCATTGCACTCAAAACTGTCTGCTGTAGTCAGCTGCATAAAGTAGCAAAGGTCCACATTAAATGTGGGCGATGGATAGAGAATACAAAAATAACAAAAGGTACCAGAAGCAGAGTAGAAGTGAAGAGTTGCAGAAAATGGTGGCAGAGGACTATGGGGGGAGGGTGGTGGTGGTGGGGTTCTTACCTTGGGTGTGAGGGAGAAATTGACTTAAAGGGGAAGTGGAGCAGGTGTCACTGTTGCCAGAGAATAAAGAGGGAGAAAGCATCGAGCCTGCTTGTAGGAGGAGGAAGAAAAGGAGGAGGAGTGGTGGAGCCAGAGGAGATAAGGGAGGGTGATGGTGTAAGAGTGGAAAAAAAAGCGACAGGGGAGGATTAATCTCTCTCTCTTTTTTTTTTTTTTTTCACACAAAGTGTGACATAAAGATTGAGATTATTTACTTTTTAAGCACTCAACTCCACTCACCCGGCCGGTGGAAGTGTTGCGGTGATCTGGACAGAGTTGGGGTGTAGTTGTGACGACTGTACGTTGCATAACCTCCGAAATTTCCATGGCTTGTGGATTTTGGTATGCACTTTCTCATTTCAAAACTCTCCTTGAAAACAAAGGCACACATAACCATAACAACACTGTGTAAAACACAAATCAAAACTCCTCTGTGCCAGTTAAAGGGTGTTAAATGTGAATGTTGGAGCTTTACCTCTGTGTTATCAGACATATTTCCTGCTGACTAAATCAGAAAGACAGAAGAATAAAAAACCATCAACATGTTGACTAAATACATCAATATACACATTCTATGTTTAGGTAAAAACCTTGTATCTCCAAACTTGTAAAATAAAAAGTAAAATCTTTTTTCTTTAAATTTTGGGGCTTTTTGGGCATTTTTGCCTTTAATGACAGAGACAGTGTAGAGACACAGGGAACAGAGAGGAGAGTAGGGAAAAGACACACAGGAGCGTTCAACTCAGTCGGGATTTGAACCAGCGACCAGATGCACGGCGTATATGCGCCAACATGATTCACTGTAACCCTTCGGCTATCCAGGCGTCCCAAAATTATTATTATTATTATTATTAATTGTGGTCCTAAGCACCACAGATTGAATATACTCTGTAAAACTTCAGATACAAGCTACAAGTTTGGAGTTATGAGGTTTTCACATGAGGACAGACGTATGTCTGTAGGTAGCAAACAGAAGGACTTGATTGTAAAGGTATGTTTGGCCTGGCAGTGATCAGGCTGATTGACACAGCAAACAACAACATTTTTAACACATAAAATTTTTTTTTTTTAACTCCAATTAATAGTAACTTTAATTGTATTTAGATATGTATGAGTATCCTGAAAGTAAAAAACTAGAAGCGCTATTGCTCCAGAACACATTTGATAGAGAAAGATATTTATATAATAAATGTCATTTTTGTATTTGGGGCCAAACATTAAGAAATCAACTTGGTTTGAGTCATAAATCGAACCAAGACAAAACAAAAAAAACAAAAATAAAACAGGACATGACTCGGCGCATTGAGTGAAATTACCTCTGCAGGGTTTTGTCTTTCCTGTCTGTTGCCTTTCTTGTCCAAAGCAGAGGAGTTGTCTTTCACAGACTTATAGGATATCATATCAGGATGCTCTATATCATATATAGCCTTGACTCTGGGAATTGCCGCTAAGTCTCGGTAATCAATGATCTCATTATCTACTTTTGCCTGGGACCAGGACAGGGAGGAGAGGAGAGGGAGGAGACGGGGGAGGATGGGGGTGGAGAAAGACGCAGAAGATGGGGATAGAAGGATCAGACGGTGCAAGTTAGGTCAGATGAAAGGTAAGATGTTGCTTATGACATCATTTCAGGGAAGAATGAAACTTTAATCCCACAGTCACACATTGGTCTGACTATCACAACAGAACAGGTTATAACACTGTGTAAAAATTATATTCTGCTATTCCAAATATATATATATATATATATATATATATATATATATATATAAATGGTAGATTGTTTAATAAATATATTAAAGTGACATGATGGGAGTAAAGTTTACTCCCAAACAATAAACCAACAGGTCATGGATCACAGGAGATTTGGGTGAAGGAAGCAAAGGGAAACTGACAGCGCCAGGTTGTTTCTCTAATCGAATTCAATCTGAATAACCAGAGCATTCAAATTGATGAAGCAAATAAATCTAAACACCTGTTCAATATGTGGTTGATTTTTTTTCCTTACGTATATTAAAAAAAATGCATTTATAAAAAAAAAAAAAGAAAAAAGAAAAGAAAATTGAAATAGCATAGATTCTTCATCATCATTCAACCACAATTGAAATCATTTTTCTTTCACAAACGAGATGAAACTAGTTCCAACCAGTCAAGGTAAAACTGAAAGATCAAATTACATTTACATAATGTTTTTAAAATTGGTCAGATGTTTATGAGTGTTGCTGTGTTTTGTTGTGGCTATTTTTTTTTTCTTCTAGATTTTGGCTCAGTTATCAAAAATTCAAAAAGAAATATCTTGAAAGAAAGACACTCTGTCCGTGCGACCTCCCTGTATAAATAAAGGGATAAATGAAACGTAAAATCAGCCCACGGTGAACTGTGCACCATGGAAGATGCCGAGCAGATGTTGCCACCAGAACTTACACAGATAGTTCGACCAGGACTCCCTGGAGTGCACGAGCCGGGTCTGGAACAGGAGCTTTCAGATGAGGATCTAGTGGTCTGTTGACAAAAAAACAAAAACAAAAAAACAGCTGCATTAGTTTGATTGATAGGATATTTTTTAACTTGATATAAAATCAGCTTGTGTCATTTTCTTTATATGCACACTGAACTCCATGCTAGCACTATTTGTTATTTATATGGCTATTTTAGATCCATTTCCCTTTCAGACATGCATTATAATTCACCTAAGCTTCGTCTGTCTGCTCACACAATGACACCACTCAGACAGATGTAGCAGTACTGTTGTATTTTCAACTATACACGCTCTTGCAGATTGCAAGGTCAGAAATGATCACAGCCCAGTATGCAACACTGTCAATGTATCTTCTCCATTTGCTACCACTCACACACTTTCCTTTTATATATATATATATATATATATATATATATACAAGGTACAAAGTACTTACAATCAAACACATGCAAGGTGATGGTTAGCGCATGTGGTTAATCTCCAAGTGTGAGATAACAGCCTACTACCTCTACAGGAAACCAACAGACGCCAAACAGCGGACTAGCATTAACACAGCATTAACCTTCAGTTCATGTTGGGGGAAAAAGTAATCAAGACAACTTGTTTTTGGCCTGCTGACCTGCTGAAGGAAGAGAACGTGTAAAGTCATGACAGTGTACACCTACAGGTTGGCTTTTTTTAAAAAATCATTGTGGACAACAACTTACACACTGAAGCCCACTTGACATCTTATCAATCGGCATCAATTTGGTCATGTCATGTTGCCTCTGACATGTTAAATGTCATAATAAATAAATAAATATATGAACTTAGAGAAAACTTACCCTGTAACTGTCTTCAATTCTGGGGCTGTTGTCTCTGCACTCTGGGTGCCAGACTGTCGATCCTGTGAACAAACAGCAATTAGCTACTGCAGTTGATGAGGAAAAGAGCTGGATTTTTCTTTTCAAACACAGAAAGGCTTTAATCTTAATAAACTGACCTTGCAGATACATTTCTTCGCCCTCTGTGAACATCCTCTTACATCGGCTGCATCTCGCACAACCAGGGTGATAATTTTTGTCCCCAGCCTGTCAGATGATGATGAGAAAGACGATGCTGGATTTAAGAGTTGTTGTTTAAAAAGACATTGTATGTAGAAGGCTTTCGTGTATGACAAAATATTATTTACGACTACATTAATTGCAGTCAACAGCAAGAGAGACAAAATTCAGAAATAAGTGAATAGAAAGTGATTCTGTTTTACCTCGAGCACTTTTCCTGTTATAAACTTCCGACATGCTTCACACTGAACCCCAAACTGAATCTGGTAGTCTCTCTCACAGTAGGCAACACCATCTCTGGAAGATAAAACATTGACATAAAAAAAAAAAAAACACAAAAAAAACAACACCATTATATATATATATTCTTTTTAATTATCATAATTTTATTTATATAAAATGATGTATGTATGTATGTTATTGAAAAAAAATACAATTCTTCATTGTTGAAATGTTAAAAATCCTATTCCTGATATCATCATGGTGTATTTTCTAGATTTGCATTTACTTGCTGATGTATTCTCCGCTCAGCACTTTCCTGCAGGCTTTGCACTTGAAGCAACCGAGGTGCCACTGTCCTCCCAGGGCTAACAGAGCCTGTCCATTCTTAATGTCTCTACCGCAGCCTGAGCAGTCTGAAAACACATGCACATACATTTTAAATGAGAGACTCCCCTTTTTTATTTTTTTATTTATAGTTATATAGTTTATAGTTACAGACAACTGGTCTATCCTCTTTTTTTAAACAAGCAACTTTCAGCAAAGCTCTGCAGAGAAATCCTCCTAATCCAGAGGCTTTGTGAGTCTGGATCCTCTATTGATCTGTATCTGTGGATAAAGTCAAGTTAAGATGGAGAGCTGAGTTCTCTGACTCAGTCCAAACTGAGTTAATGTCCTGGCAGAGTCTCAGGAGAATGAACAGATTTGTGAGGCAATATCAACTTGTGGGGAAATGTGTCTGTTCTACCTGGAGGAGGTCAGAGCGGCATGAGGGGGAAGATGTCTAGCTTTCACTTGTGACAGTACGCAGACATGGAAAAGACTTTCCAGACATTACAAGTAATCTCCTGGATGAAAGCTGAAGGTGACAGTTGTCAGGTTCTGGAGAGTGATGATGATCTTTAGTGCTCATGTCCTCTGACATATAACTCTTCTGTAGAGAACATACTGGAGAGACTCAGAAGGAAATACGCACAATCAAGTGTGCCACAACATTTTATTTCTTTATGAGGAAGAATGTTGACATGTGGCATGAGCCTTGAATGACTCACATGATCACAGGATTAACTAAATAAACAGACAGCTGGCGTTGGAGCCACAGCTGCTCAGTGTTATGAGGATCACACCCTTTGAAGCTTCAGTGATAAATATATCTAATAAGCACCCTCTCTCATATAGTTAAGGAGCAAATATTAAAAGATTGAACTCACTGCTTGGAGATTTAGCATCATTATGAGTTGGAGAAACAGGCTGAGCACAGCGCTGACAGAAGCAGTCTTTTCCACTGAAGGTGACGCAATCCCCAGCAGGAAAGTGTTGCCTAACAACCACACACAGAGACAGACAGAGAGACAGCAGTATACCACACAATTCTTTGGAAAAAATAGGTTTTTTTGCACAAATGAAACTCCAAAAAGAATTTATATGTATATTTTTTTCCAAGTTACTTGCAAATGGTGCACACAAAGCAGGCTGGGTGGTAAGTCTTTCCCAAGACCGTGACCACCTCTCCCTCCACAAATTCACCGCAGTTGTTGCAGGCGGTGCCGTGAAGCCTCTGGAAGTCCAACGGACAGAGGTAGTCGCCGTTCCTCATGAAGAAGCCGCTCTGAACCAAGTCACAGCCACATACTGTAGAGGGGACAGGAAAGGAGCGATTAAGACTGAGGAGTCTGATAAGAAAAAGAGAAATTCACTTGCTGCCTCTTTTAACAGCCATGAATTTGCATTAAAATACAGCACCTAATAAAACACAATTTGTGTATTAGTTTTATTTTGGAATTCACTTAAAAGGCATACTTTTTATTTTATCTGTGAGTTTTTATTTAAAAAAAAAAAACATTCAGACACAGTATTTACTGATTCTTTAATTTAGAGTTAGTTGCTATGAATGAACAGATTTAAATAGTTTTTGTTGTTGTTTTTTCATGTTATTGTCACAAGGGTAAGTTAACAGCAGCTATGTAATCCATCAAAGGGATGACTACGCTGCTATTTTGGCTGTATGACCTTATCATTGAGCCAGGCCTCCTGAGGTGTTTATGCGTCTGTGTGCATTCAGGTGTGTGTGTGTGTGTGTGTGTGTGTGTGTGTCTGCATGTTTGTGTGCTGATCATCCCAGTGACACGTTACTGACACGGAGGCATCTTTCTCTCAGCTTGTTTGGAGTCATTCGATATGACCCAATCTGTTTCCGACTCTGTTCCTCAGAACCTGTCACAACAGAATGACACAGAGGTGCCAGCGGCGGATTCGTGCTGCTCTATTTCTGTCCTGCTGCGAGTCACTGACAATGGACACAGGTTTCATAAGTCTGCATAAAACCTCAACAGACATGTACACACATTCCATCATCCTAAAAGCTGAGATTTACTTTTATTTGACACAACAACTGCTCACTGTTAAAATACTGAATGCTACTCTGCTCTGAAGGTCTCTTTGTCTCCTCTCTGCTGTAAACACCATCACAAAGCGATGAAAGGGCAACAACACGAGAAGCTTGTCAGAGTTGATTAGCGGTGACAATGGCCTAACGAGGAAATATGTTTTCCATGAGGCAGAGAAAGTACTATGAATGACTGTCTGACAGTCCAGCAGCTTCTCACAACAGCCCAGTGTAGATGGAGCATGTTTTGTAACAAATTGGATTTGATGGCACCCGCATGCTAACTAATAAAGAATAGGAAATTCTGTTCAACTGAAAATAAGCTGCTTTAATGCATCTCAAAACATCGAATGTTACTTGTTTTACTGCTTGATGTTTTCATTTCTGATTTAAGCCCATCACAGAACTTTCTAGCACTTTTAGTTGTTACAGAGCAGCATTTTAACTACAGTTCGGTTTCCCAAATGTAGACACAGTGCACGTACAGGAAGATATTACCGAAGTTGTGTTTTTACTGACAGAAGTGTTAGTGCAGCTGATGGTAGCCTACAGTTTGTACTCACCTTTGCAGGTAAAACACTTTAAGTGAAAGTGGTTGTTCTGGACTCGCAGGGCTTCTCCTTTACATTTTTTTCCACATCTCAGGCACTGGACGACACGGTTCCCAGCTGGAGGACTGGGTTGGCAGTCATCCTGAGACTGCAGCACTGTGGGAAAAAATAAGAGAAATAAGAGAGAATCGTTTGAGTTCTGTGTTGAGTTAATACATTATGACACCAAAGGGAAAGTCAGAGAGATCACCACAGACCATGAGGATGAGGATTTGATTTTCTGCATGAAATTTCATTGCAATCTAATAACGGTCGGATTGCAATAATGCAATAATAGTTGAGATAGTTTGGCCCCGTTCATACAGAAGGGTTATCCTTTCATCTGGCCGAGCAGCTCATTACAATGGAGCAGTCCCTCGGATTTGTCCTTTGAGTGATTACGTAACTGAACATAATGTACAGGCACGCTTTGTTTTTCTCACACAAACAGACAAATACTTACAAATCAAGGTCACAGTAACATGTAGAAACTTTAATCCACCTCACAAAATAATACAAAAGCTCATGAATAAGTTATTATTTCTATTAAGAAAAAAAGAACTATCAGGAGGAATATTCTTCATGAGTGTTGTTCCCTTCATGTGTGATGCTGTATCGTGGTGTTTTGAAGACAAAAACTCAACCTCATTCCTTCTCCTTCTGTCTCTTTCATGTTTATATAGCAGCAGAAGCGGTGGATGCCTGTACAATCTAATCACGACCCACTCGAAGGGTCTTGAATGTGATTAGCGGAGGAGAGAGGGGAAAGAATGTGGCACGTTGAAGAGCTCCGTCTCCCAAAGAGTTGACACCCACCGTGCAAATAATATAAAAACAAATACATAGACTTTAACTTTTCTTTTCTTTCCAGACATGTACAAAACAAATTCAGTCACACTACAAATAACAGCTGATAATCTCAGCTGAACCTTTTTGACCCAAACAGAGAGATTTTTTTCACTTGAGGAGGAAATGTTTTCTGAGCCATTCGTGTTACCTTACTCATCCTCGTGAACGCTCAGAAAACTGAGTCAAGCACCACTGGTATGTGGCCCCAGATCTGCCCTGCTACAGGGTAGATTTGTTACTATAGTAACAAGCATGTGGTAACAAACTAGATTAAGAGCCCATGAATACCAGAGGTTAATATGAAAGTTCACTGTCGCTGGTTGTACAGTGTAGTTTAGAAAACACAAGTAAAGCCGGTGTGTAGATTATGTTGTGGCAACAGTCTGGGATTCGTCAACACTGTAAACTGTGTTAGTGGATGAGTTTTTAGAGACAAAGACGAGTAATCCATAACCAAACAATTACAGCTTTACAACAGATTGGTGATGGTGATTTCTTTAAAAAACTAAAAAAATAAAAAGGCTTTGCTTTAATCCCCCAAAAGCAGAACCAGAAAGAAATTACAAATGTAACTGCAATGTTTCAAATCAACAAACAAACAGTGTTGGTTATACCAACATAGAAATACTATGGGTTATTGTTATTGTTAGCATCATGCCAGGACTCATTAAATGACATTTTTACCATGTAGAACAGCTCATACAAATTCTATACACAGCTCTACTCAGTACAATACACAACAATATGTCAGTATTATATAAACCCTAGCAGGAACTCTACCTGTCCTTTTGGCCATCACACTACAGTAAATGAAACTCAGCCAAACTCACCTTTGCCCTAAAATGCCTTTCCATATTTATCAGTGATGCCAACACAAATTCATGCAAACCATTTGTGACGGGGACATACATAGAATAAGTGCCATGTTACTGAGATGTTACCATGATGGAGAAGGACAAGTGTAATGGTATGTGTGTATGTGTGTATGTTGTTATCCTCTAATAAATAAATGGTGAAAAATGAGCCTTTATATGCTTTTAGTTTTTGTTCTCGTGGGAAAAAGTGAAGTGTTGGAGTCATCAGATGGAAGCATCTTGAAGAGTTCAGAAGATCTCCCATAAGTCTGTCTTGACGTCTCCCACAATGTGAAGATGATATGGTGTCAAGTATTAGCAAATGGTAGATTTAGAAAGACAGCAAATGGAGAGAAACCCGAGATGGGCAGCTAATGACACAACCCACTGTCTCCAGCTATGAAAATGTGTGTGTGTGTGTGTGCGTGTGTGTGCGTGCGCGTAAAGAGCAAAGAGGGTACATACATTTTAAACATCCCGAATAGTTTTGATGCTGTGTTTTAGAAAAGTATAAATGAATTAAACGTAACTTATAATATAATTACTTTACTTCATAATTACTACTACAAAACAATTCCGATACAATCCTTCTTGTATTTACATGATTATACCACTGGTACTGGTGTAATAGGCTTTAGGAGACGCTTTTAATCATTCGTAATTACACAGCTTGAAGTTATCATTCGCCTACACATTTGTAACTTCTAGTTTTATCAGGAACATGATGAATTATTGATGAGAATGTTATGTTAATGATCGTGTACAGATTTGGTGTTTTTTCCCACTTGGCAAGAGCTTGCGGTGATTTGAGAAGTTTTGGAATAGCACCTAGAGAAACTACAGGGAAAAAATCTAATCCAATTGTGACACATAAAATCAATGTAAAAGCTGATATAAAGCAGCATTTTGATAAATGGCGCTAGTTTGACTAGTTACAGCCAAGTGTATCAGTGATGGGAGGTTATTACCTCACCTGTTGTCACCAGTTTTTTGGGATAAATGGATTTTTTTCTGCCACATCATTTTATGTAATTTCTTTCTTCAAAAGTCTTCTATCTTACTTAGAGTAGAGTTCGTTCCTTGTTACTGTAAAATAGAATTCATTTAGAAGTTATTTCTAAAATCACATGCTGGTTTTATCCAAGCATAATGCTCTACGATAAGCTGTAACAGCTGTGCTTGCACTTTTACCCCACTTGGCAACTGCAGTTTTATTTTAAAATCTCCAAATGTAGTTTCTAGATTTGGAAATGCTTGGATTTAAAGTCTTAGCAGATCAAAAATACAACAAGGCGGAAGATGCTATTAAGTTATTTGCTTTCAAAACTGGTGCATCAGAGCTGTTATACAGGCACATCACAAGACTTAAGATTTATAATAACTATTTACAATAATAATAACACAATGTATATCACAAGATGGCTCAATTTGCAGAAGCGCAACAGTCAAGATAAAGACATATGCCTATAATTTTAGTTAAAACAATTATGTTCAATAAACAAAAAACAAAACAAGAGGAATCACAAAATCAATTGAGAAATTGAAACACACAAGTTACAATAATAATATCATATTTTTCATAAATTATCATCATTACGGCTAAAATTTGTCAGTACATCAAATTCCAAGAGCTCTGGAATTCCATATGTACAACCAGACACACCTCCCTCCGTTTCTCATCCTCTGATACACACACACACACACACACACGCGTTCTGAAATATAAATGTCTACCTTTCTCTTTCATGACAGTTGGGGCTTCTGCACGAATGTGGGAGCACACGGGGCAGCGGATCAGAGTGAGCAGAGGAACAGAGTGGACTGCAGGTCCAAAGGAAAAAGGGGGTGGTCCAAAACACAGAGGGCAGGAGGGATCGCATGTTTCTGTGTGTGTGTGTGTGTCAGAGAGAACAGAAGGAGTGGCACTGGGAAGTGGAAACATTTGTTCAGAGGGCATCTTCACACATGCCTTTCAGTGGAAAAATATCATTATATGTTTCCCAATCATTTGTTTGAATAAATGTACATTTTTAAACTAATCCGACCAATGTTTTTTTTTTTTTATTTTATTTTATTTTTTATATCAGTACTTTTCTTCGATTTCCTTTAGTGACCATTCTCATTTTTCAACTAAAGATAGTCTACCTCCTTATATATCTACAAAATAAATCATAGCACATAATTATTTATGTGTAACAATTAGTGGAGATGCCACATTAAAAAAAAAAAAAAAAAAAAAAAAAAAGGAAACAATGTTTTACCTGATAGCTCTGCAGGTATACTCGCCAGCTTCTCACACAGGATGTAGTCATTGGGGTTGAGGAAAGGCAGCTGGTCGACCATGCTCTGTTTGGGTATGAGGTAGAGAACTTCTGCAATTTCACCATCTTCAATTATTGACATTCTCCTGACAGAGTTCTTCCTCTTGACCCGGTCCAAAACAACCATGTCATTGCTGTGAGTGGAGCCGCAGATCCTGCCCAGGCTGCTGAGGTTGAGGAGGCTTGACATGCTCATCCTGTCCAAGTTTTCAGCCAAACCGTTCAGGCTGCTGATCGACTCCAAGTGAGAAACCATAAAGCAAACCTCAAGATGTTAAAGCCTTCTGCTAAATGTCAGGTATTAAGTTGCCCTCTAAGACTTTGTGACTGATTCAGCATGTGTGTGTGTGTGTGTGTTTTCCATCAGGTAAAGACTAACTCCTACCACACGCCTCTTAAGAGGATTAAGTGAGGTATATTTTTAGGGTTTATCTTCACAGTGAACAGAAGATCTGAGCTCTAGGAAGTCTCTATCAGGTAACCTTCTACCCTCCATCCTTCTGACCTTGACATGACACTAGTATGTCAACAAATAAGTGACTGGTGCTTTTTTTCATCCTGTTTAAAATTTTAATATTAAGTATATACAAGTAATGTTTGATTCAATTCAATAAAGGGCCAGATGGACACAAAATAATTAATCGCCAAAAACCTTTCATAAGCCTTCCAACTGTAAACGATGTACACGGCGATTGGTGTTTTTTTTTTCTTCTCATAAATCTACGTTGCTACAAATGCTGAGCTTTAAAACAGGGAACTCTCCACATTTAACCTGGCACAGAGTCAGGGACAGAAGGTTGGCACCATGAACCTGGATCTTCAGCGTACTAGCTGTGCTAACTCCTGTGGACTGCAGCGTTTTTTCCAAGACCACATAAGCCAGATTTTTTTTTTTTTCAATTTAAATACTCTCTGGTTGGGTTTATTAAATTTCAATGCTAAGGACTACTAGGGTCTTAACACTATGTTGATTCTGTGAAAATAGGATGTTAAGAGCACGAGCTCTACCAGATAACACTTTTCCCAATAAAAACACATCATCTTATGTATATTTAGATTACAAAGATACAGTTTTTACCCATACAAAAATAGTATGATTTTAAAGGAAGAAATTTATGTGCTTCTATATAATATTCAGTAGTGCTGGATCTATTTTAATGTCACAAATAAAAGAGAGTAGACAGAAATAGTGTGAATAAAATGACCGAGAGATGGTGTAAAAGGGAGGAACATGTGAATTATGTGCGCATGTACAGTTATATTCAACAGGATTGAGCTCAGACGTATGAGAACAGAATGTTTGTACCAAAAACTTGTCATGCTGCCATTTATCTGTACTTATTTTAATGAAGCTTACATCCTTGCATCTGTTGACACTATGACGGACATGAAAGAAGAACTGTTTCCATGACTACCTCCAACAAACACCCACGCTGAATTGAATGGAAAGGTTGACATCAATTTACTGAGGAGCCATTGAGCTAAAACAAAAGGGTTAATTATCAGGGAAGAAGAGGAGGAAAAGCTGTGAGACTTTCACACAGTGACAGACTCTTCTCAAACTTACACTGACGACACCTACTGCAGTTTAATCACTGTAAACTAGTGTGTGATGAGCTCCACCTACTGACTGTGATGTGCTTAACATGTTTTGCTGATTAAAGTAGAAGTAAAACTAGTTAACCGGTCAAATTCATAGTATATTACATTCAAAAATTATACCCCATGTTTATAGTTTGAGAATGGATTACAAGTATAATAAATACGATTACAACCTGTATCATTTCAACTTTTATTATGAAGAATGTTATTTTCCACTGAAAATTTCTTTCTTTTTTTTTTTTTGTTTGTTTTTCATTACTAGAAATTACAAACACCTAAAATATCACCACCAGCTGAATTGCACCAAACAAACACGTACACATGAAGCTTATTTCTTAGGGACAAAGATCCCACAGTCCAAAAATGTGAACACCATTTTAAATTGTGTTTCATCAATAAATGAGAAAATTCAAAAAGGTTACAGGAATAGTTCAAATTAAAATTCCCTTCTTACCCACATTATTTAAAAAAAACGGAAACATTTAATATGATATATTCTGTTGTAAGTGTAAATACTGTAAAGAACATGGATTTGTTTAAATCCAATAAATCTGTCAACCATTCACTGTAACCATAGATACAGTTTGGAGAGGCAGTGAGGTTTCGGTTGAGGTGTACGATACAATAAACGGACTCCAGTCTGAAAACTGGCACAAAAATATATCAAAAAAAAAAAAAAAAGAAAGAAAGAGGGAGAAATGTTCAAAAAAAAAAAGAAAAAAAACAATAAGTGTAAAAAAAAAAAAAACCTCATGTGTTTATTGATCAGGATCGGACAGGCCCATCATCCTCATCATCATGTTCCTCCCCGTCTCCCTGGTTGAGCGGCTCTCTGTCCGTCTCCCTCTCTGCCTGAGCTGACCTCTTGGTTGTTTTGTTCAGGGTACCGCCCTGTAGAGAAGCAAATACCAAATCAACATGTTGTATGAGAAGAACAGATAGATTGAGAACAGGCCATGCAAGAAACAAAAAAACAGGCAGCTTGTGAGATGTTTGACCTGTCTGTGGTCGACAATGTTGAGCAGCACCGAGGTGACGATGCAGCTGATGGTGTTGGCCAACATGAATATCATCATCCTCTGCCAACGCCACAACGGAATCTTTGTTTCACTGAACAGCAAAGTGAGAGAATAATAAACAGTACAGGTAAGTATTATAAATAGAAAATAGACCACGAATCACCAGGGAGGTGCAATGAAATCCTGTTCTGATGGATTTCCTACCTAGATTTGGTGCCTAAAATCTGTCCAACAACAAGATTGGAAATCCCGATTCCAATCATCTGTATGGAGGTGGCCAGGCCCATGGCTGTTCCCAACGTCGCCTGAGGTACCACGAGGGGAATAGACGGCCACATACTTGCCTGAGATACAGCACAGAAGAAGAAAAGTCAGAGGGACTCAAATATTGACAAATTAAATGAAACCTTCTCTCATTTTTCTCCCATTGGCATGTTTTTGTTCTATTTACCCCATTCAGACAATTACATTTAAGGGAACAATAAAAGACACAACATCCTTTACAACATCCAATATGATATCTATTGGAAATAGAAAGTGTTCGTTGAGTGTACGTGAGCTGAACTCACAGCAGCGAAGGAGTAGGTGACTCCCAGCCAAATGGTTGAAACAAGAGGAGGGACGAAGGTGAAGGCCAGGAGTCCAAACACAGGCAGCGTAAGGACAGCACAGGTCAGCGCGAAAACACCTCGTAGACCTACATAATCCTAAAACACACACACACAAGAACACACACATGTTTACACCTGCTTACTTAATACACCACTTTATAGGACAGACTTTGGAACAGGAACCAGGTCTTAATTACAGACACTTACTATGAGAATGCCCACGCTGGCTGAGAGGACCAGTGAACTGTCATACACTGCTCCTGCGATATAGGCGGCTTCCTTCTGACCGTAGTCACTGTACTTATCCTGAATGAATTTACTGGACAGGAAAAAACATGGTGTTTATTTTTTGCTTATGTATAAGAATCCCTACAAATAACACAAATTCAGATATATGCATAAGTTGCGTGCTCATAACTCTACCTGGCATCTGCAATGAATGGGAAGATGCCGTTGTAGAAGAACATGATGGTGAGAACCAGCAGCCAGTATCTTAGCGACAAGAGCTTCACATCTTGAATCCTCTGCACATACACACAGAGAAAGAAAAAAAAACGGTCCATAAATTGGATAAACAGTTAAGGTTTTAAACGGAAAAGCTCAGCTACTTTGTAATGATGTTAGTCCTGGAGGTTACTATTAAAACTTATTGTCCATACCACTTTGCGAGACTCCTCTTGGATGGCTCCATCAAGACCAAGCTGCCTCATTCCAATCTTGTCCAAGGCACTGACTATGATGGCAGATGTAAAGCCCAGCACACAGAGAAACGCACCTGGAAATCAAAGCATCATGTGGCAAATTGTATAGAGAAATGTTCCGTTTACACGTTGCTGTGATTAGGTCATATTATAAACATTGAAGTTTACGTACCTCCCCATAGTGTCCACTGCATGCCATAATTTTCTTCAAACTTCTGGGTGAGGAAAAAGTTCAGGACTGAACCCAGACGTGAGAAAGCCAAGGTCAGACCGAAGGCCAAAGCCAGCTCTTTCCCTTTAAACCAGAAGGCTGTGATGCGGTTCTGAACAACTAATAAGGAAAGAGGTTGAGAGGTTTGTAAACGGTCCTCAGAGCTAACAGTGAAATTAGTTTCAACATTTGTAAAGTGGCCTTACTGGTCAGTGATCCGTTCCCTGATCCAAACAGCAGTCGACCTGTGAGCATCAGCGGCAGCAGATAGGGAGTTCCTTTGAAGTGGGAACCGAGCGCAAACAGGGACGAGCCCAAAACACACAGGAAAGAGAACAGAAACACCCCAACTGCATAGAGGAGGAAACGGAAATCAATTTACTATGACTCTTTTTGTCTTCTGCTTGTTTTAACAGATTTAAAAACAAGATGCACTGAATATAAACTTACAGCGATTTCCCAACTTGTCAATCAGGAACCCAGCCAGGATCACCACTACTGCATTCCTGTAGTTAGGAGAGAAAAACAGCTTCTGAAGCTCTAATAAGCCAATTATCAGTACGAGTGCAGCTCAATCAATGTGTATACTTACGTCCAGGCATAAATGGCATAGAGTAGATTGTACTGCTGAGGACTCATCCCCAGTCCCTCCACACAGTCCACTGTCCCATTGATCACTGTTGCATTGGGACATGTCAGGTTCTGTCAGATAAGAGGAAGACAGAGATTTAAATTATAATCTTTGTAGCCACAAACTGAAGAAGAAGAAGAAGATGATGTTGTGTAAATGTGTTGAAATCATTTGATCCTGTTAGTATCTTCAAATTAGCTCTTATTTACCCCTTGAAACTGATCCTGCAAGACACTGGGGATGTCAAAGCAGAAGTAGGAGCCAAATGTCAGCAGACAGTTGAAGAATAGTACCACAAAGCGATAATAGGCTGTAAAACATACAAACAAATAAACAAACAAAGTCTATCTTGTGTTTGTTCACAATAGCTGTATGAAATAGTGACAACTGATAAACAATCTCAGGAACATTTCCTCATATGACAATAAAGCAAAGTAATGGAAATGACTCATTTGGATAAAATGCATTACTTGGCACAGCTACAAATGAATGTGTAAAGATAAAAAGAAAAGCATATTTCATAGACGGAGATTCTGAGCCATTTATTCTGTGCAGCATTAGCTCGTTGATCTTAATTGGAGGGAATGAAATACAACAAATACACTTATTTATATTCGTGAAAAGCTAAATCCGAGGATTTTGCAACCCCCCATTGAGTCACATGAGTTTTAACGACTCATGACTCATGCAAAATAAAACGCTGATCTGGTCGTTTAGAGGCCCAGTTTTGTTTTTTCAGGGAAGTCTATGGAAGCTAACGAGACAGAAGTGCAGCTTTTTTAGCTAGCTATGCTAAAAATCAGAGTCTACATTAGCTAATTGTGGAGAACTAACATTAAAGCGAGGCGTACCTTTCTCCGCCGGTTGTGCCATAATGAAGAGAAAAGACTTTGTCGCTAAAAAAAAAAACACTTCAAACTCACATCCCTCAGCAGTGTTTACATGGACAGGCTGGTGTTTCGTCGCTAGCTGCGCGGATCGCTGCTCTTTAAACTACATGGATTGACCTGTAACGCTGGTGACGTCACAGCATATGATTTGGAAACGTGCGCAAATTCACGACGAATCCGAAAACTTTATTGACAAACTCTTCTGCTGACAAAAAATAATTAACACAAAGTGAAATTAGAATCATTTCTGCGTTTCTTGTGTTTTTCCACTATATATATATATATATATATATATATATATATATATATACTTATATTTTATTTTGTAAAATAAATCTTCAACTGTTCATCAAAAATATAATATGTAATGTTAAATAATAAGAATAAATATATCTTAACAGAAAAATACTACGTTTATCTTTCTAAAAAATATGAATTAATATCAAAAATATTTCAGGGCTTTCAATTTTACATTTTTGTTTACAAACAAAACTATTGGAACTGTTAGCAAGATAATGTTTGAAAAATGTTACTGTTCGTATTTAGAATAGAAAATAAACATATTTTCTGTCATTGACGTGTTTGAACAACTCTCATTTGTAAAAGAGATATTTTATTTTATATTTACTAACTCTACAATTAAAATCATCATGAATTAAGTCTCTCTCTGTCTTGGTTCTAATTAATCATGACAAAACATCACTTGATATTATTAAAAATACTTTAATGTACATTTGTTGTAAAAGCTTCCTCCTCGATTATTGTGAATATGTGCAGCGCGTTTCGTAAAACACTTGTCCCTCAGTGGACACCGTCGAAGACGACTGATAAAAACATTGCTGTTCCCAATCTGACATTTAACTCTGGCGTGTTTTCCGTTATTGTAAATCATGTGTTCAAGAAAATTTAGTTATTTCTTAAAGGTGTGAAATGTCTGCATTGCGCAGAGCTAAGACGTGGGAAATATCTGACTCGGAGGAGGAAACAGACGCAGATAAAGGGACGAAGCCTGATTTAAACCGTGATGAGAGCAGTGAAGCAGAAACAGCAAAGGTCAATCTGGGTCTGAAACAGGATCCGAGACCAGAACATAAATTTGAAACCTCCCCGGGAACGAAACGTGAGAGTTGTCAAACTTCTGCTTTGCATCCTCCGCGGCCAGGTGGCTCCCTAACACCGAGTCCTGCGAGGAAACGTCGCACCAAGGAGGAGGTGGAGGCGGACAAACAGAGAGTCAGAGAGAGGAAGGAGGCCAGAGAGAGACAGAGAGCAGTCAGAGCCCAGGAGAAGGAGGAGAGGAGACAGGAGCAGCAGAGGAGGAGAGAAGCTGCAGAAAACCTCAGGAGTCTGCGGCCGGAGAACTGTCTGAAGTCCCTGACAGTCTGCATCGACCCAGGTAAACGTGTTCACCGTGCTGCCTTCAGGTGCTGTCGGAAACTATAACTTCAAGCTTTTTAAAGGGTCCTCCACTTCATTTTATGAATGACTATGGCTATGAATGGCTATTTTTTTATTTTTTTTTTAATTACTCATTACTCAATCTTTAAAATCAGGCAAAGTGCTCTGGTAAAAATGTGTATTGGTAAATTTTACAAATTATAAACTTTTTGGGATCTCTAAACACACCATCTAACTACTTTGTGACAATAATTTCTCCAGCGCTTCTGCAACAGGATGGCTCAGACATCTTGCTGGACACTCTGGCTGCTTTTGAATGGAGGCTCAGCTTTGAGAGTCAGCAGCTTTCTCACAGCATCACCTGGATCAGAGATTTACCTCAGGTAAACACCTTTACAGAACTAAAATTCAACTTAGAGCTATAGAGAAAAATATATGTGTGCATTTTGTTCCCACACCTGTAGATTGTGTCCAAATTTATTTAATGTGATTGTAACTGATTTGCCTCCAGCAGGGGGAAAGTGATGTGGGCTCGGTGGATGAGGATCAAGTGGTGTTGGTGCTGGGTCTGACTGACTTCATGGACCTGGTGGTTTCTGTGAAGAAAGTAAGCAACCAATCAAGTTGTAATACATTAACTCTGATAGCAACCCCACACATCAGACTCTATTGATTTAGACTTGTTGTCTAAATCAATTGTTGACGCTGTGATTCTGATCTGCAATACTTTGTTTCGCTGTTTCTGCAGATGCTGGACAGTGACGGGGAGGAGACGGGGGTGGGGTCTTTCCTCAGCCCTCTTTTGGAGTGTCTCAACCGTGATGCCAAGAAGGTTGTCACTCTCCTGGTGACAGACTCTCAGCCAGATTACAGGTCAGTGTTTCTGTTTATAACTGTGGCCTGTGATGCATAGATACAGATGCTAAATCACTCATATGCTTCCTTATTCAGTAACTGTATTATCCTAAATGAGTTCATCGCTACTAGGATTAAAGCACTTGACGTGTGTTAGCTTTCATGTAAACAATCTGACCTGACCTGGTTTTATATGCCAACAGGACAGATGCTTATGGTGTACAATCTAAACTGGGAATGGAGAATCTGGACTTCGAAGAGGTCACTTTTCTTTGAATTACTTTTTTAATTATTAACTTAGTAATTGTGAAACATTCCTTTCTCTAAGAGACATTATATCTACTGTCTCTGTATCTTCCAGGTTCTTGTTTATCTACAGCTCTGCAAAAATATCTCGCTAGTTTTTCTGGATGATTGGCAGGACGTCACTGACCACGTGTGTGCTGTCACCAAGGCCTTATCCAAACGCCCCTATAAGTATGCTCTTATTCAAGTCTCACCTAAGCATTATTATATAGATTATGCTGTTCTCTTTCACTCGCTTACAGAATGTCCTTCATTGTCCTTACAGACTCCTGACAGAGCGAGCAGAGCTGCCCTTCTGTGTTGATGGCTCATGGGCCAGCGGGGTTCGGGTAGAGAGGGACGGCTCGGGGCTGATCCAAGTCTGGAGCAAACAGATCCAACAGCTGAACAGAGTCAGCCCTGCTGTGGCCTCCACTGTGACTGCAGCATATCCATCCCCTCACCTGCTGCTGCAGGTAGTTTACAGCTTGTTTATGGAATAAATTCACAAAATAACATTTTCTTTTCCTTACATCTCCATGTTGTGTGCATGTTTTTTTTTTTTTAGGCATACAAGAGCTTGGATTCAGAGGAAGAGAGGAAAGGGCTGCTGGCTGGTCTCATAGTGAAAAGTGGAGGTAAAGAGAGGCGTATAGGACCAGAGATCTCAGCCAGAGTTTACCGCTGCTTCACAGCCCAGAACCCCCAGCTGGTCCTGGACTAATTTATCCTCTTGAGGATGAGATGGATGGATATCAGCGAGAATTACTCTGGCGTCTTATGACACTCTGTCACCACTTGGCTGCTATTCCGTAAATGTTGTTGTTTACAAGCTAAAAATACGCCAGATATCATGTTTACCTTCCAGTAGAGCACTACTTATATTGAGTTGCACTTCTGCAGATTGCAGGAATAGAATAAGTTAACAGGATATATTTTGCAAGAATAACTATATGATGTGTTCTATTTTAATATAATATTGTGTTATATTATGTATGATTTATGTATTATATCAATTGCATATGAAAATATAAAAATGAGCTGCATCATAGCGTTTTTCTCTTTAATTTAATGTATTTTATAGAATTGCCTGAGTAAGAAAGTTCATAAACAAAGCTTAACTGTACAAATAAAAAACACAGATGAGTAGCAAACCCCCTCATAAGCAAGAACACAGTCACCCTTGAATTGAGCCAAATGCTGATTACAAAACATATTTACAAAAGTAATTTCCAAAGTATCAAAAAAGCTACTCCCCACCCCGTCCCTCAGAGTCAATGCCTGAGAATAACAAGTGTTCATTTTTTACAGAAGATTTCCATTGTGTGTTGAGTCTAAACCAGCAAACACTAGGCCTCCCAAAGACAGTGACTGGCATATTTAAAAAAAAAATAAACAAAGCAAATAATAAAAATACATATGGCTCCTATTTTCCTCAAAACAGAAATTGGCTAAAGTGAGACTGAATGACAGTAACAGTGTCACTCTAAGTGTCTCACATGCTACACTCTCTCCCTTTTTTGTCTCATTCATTGACATGATAGATTTGCTTGAATGACACCAAATTGCTAGATATATATAAAAAAGAGAAGCAATAATTCAATCAAAGATTGGCTAAAAGATGAGATGAGATTACTCTTCAACAGGAGACCTTGGTGGCAGTGGTAGTAATGGAGCAGCTTTGTGCCAAATACTTTATAAAATCATGTCCATCGGCATCTTTTACACTGGTATTCCTCAGGCTCAGAGCAGCAGCTATCGTAGTCGCTGCTGGGAGGAGTCAGAGGACAGTGGCAAGTGCAGGGTTGAGTTTGAGGTGACGTCTGACAGGAGCAGGGGTATGAGACTGTATCAGGAAATGGACTGCTACAGGGGCTCAGGAAAGCGCAGGCACTCAGGGTAGATTCCCGTCTCAGGATGGGGCTCGGGCTCGAAAACGAGCTCATGTCGTCGCCAAAGTCCTCAGCCGAGTCTCTGTGCTGCTCTGAGGATTCAGGGCTGCTGCTGCTGAGGGTGAAGATCCAGCCCAGCTGTGTTTGGAGGCCAGTGCGCAGACCAGGTGGCAACTCCAAAGCATTAAGCATGTCTGGGCAGTTGGGCAACCATCGACGGAGCTGGGCACAGCAGAGATACTGCAGGGAGGTGGGGGTATAGCAGGCACGGATCACCTTCATACTGCTCTTGGCTGCTGTAGAACAAACCATGGGGTAGAACTTCTTGTTCTGAAGCCTCGTGGCAGCAACACCTGTTGTACCAGGAGAAAAGATGGCTTGAAAACAGTTTAGGATTAAGAGTAACTATCCATCCATCGGTCCATCCATCTTCTACCCCTTTATCCTGTACTCGGGGTCAGGAGGGGATGGAGCCTATCCCAGCTGCTTACAGGCGAAGGCGGGGTACATCCTGGACGGTCGCCAGCTTGTCGCAGGGACACATATAGACGAACAACACTTATACACGAACAACCATTCACACTCCCATCCACACCGGATTAAGATTAATTTAAATAAAAATACTGTTTATCTGTAAATACTCACCTATGCAGTGTCGATTCTTGTAGAAAGTCAGAGTGCCGTGCCAGGTGTCTAGGTGCACTCCTATGATGGAGCCTTGACCAAATCGAGAGGAAAACTTGACTTTGTCACCTTTGTGTTGGAGGAGACCTTCCAACAGAAATGGATAAGAAATAAATCATCATGTCCTTGAATGTCTAAAGTCAAAAAGTCTCCAGTCTCCCAGTCTGTTGTAATGTACTCTCTAACCTGTGTAGGAGAGCCCCCAGCTGTCTTCATCGTGGCCCAACAGGCTGCCGAAGCTGTATTTATACTTCTCTAAGTTCACCTCTGAAGTTCCAACTCCCACCATCTACATCAATAAAATGATTTGTTATTGTTCACTGTCTTTTCATTCATATTTTCAAGGTTGAGATATACTTTTAAAAGGATTTAGGCCACTGATCACAGGCCTGTTACTTACCATATCTGTTCCATAGACTGGAGAGGTCATCTTAACCTCCCAGAAGTGTTGGCCGTCTGCCAGCTCTTTGGTACCTCGGATGGCGGCTGTGCCGCAGCTGTAGTCTGAATGGAAGCTCACTTTCCGGTTCTCACAGCTGAGGAAGGCTCCGGAGGATTTGAAGTGCTCGTCCCACACCCAGTCGAAACCTAAAAACACAAAGACGCAAACAGATGTGCTACAACCATTTCATAATTATCTGTTCAAAATACATTCTTGATCACGTAATGTCAGTTGGTCAAAAGATGAAAGGAAAATCTGTAGACAAATAGTCTGGTTATATTGTTTGTATTTCTAGGTCTCAGAGATAAATTATTTGTCACTTTATCTACTTATTTAAATGATCAGAATCAGTGGAATTTTACTTTACAGTCCAACAGTACAACATAACATACAGACAAAAAAAACTGTAACTGATCTTTGTTTTTTTGGCCTTAACTATAAAACTAATAGTTATTAGAGACTTGAGAAAATTATGTTTTTACATAATATGAGTGTCTTTTTCTGAAACCTGTTTTTTCTGAAATGACTGAGATATTATTCAGGATGAAGCTATATTTCCAGAAGCCAAATATAGTTTTTTGTGATGTAGTTTTATATCACTGTCCAGGATGTATATTGTTATGTATATTAGTCCCAGAACACTAGCATTCATTTTAATTTCTTGTTCACACTGCCATTTTCTTATGGTGTATTTTTACATTTATTATCTTTCACTTGCTCACCCTCATCCTCCTCCCCACAGAGACAGTCACTGATTGGAGTGAGTCCTGGGCTTAATTCCTCCTGTCGGTCACACTGGCAGAAAGACTCTCCTATCACTGGTACTGTGCTGGGCAAGGCCGCCACCTCCGACACTGGCTGGGAACTTGCCAGGTAATCCACGTCAGAGTCAAAGTCGTTGATCTGGTTGACACAAACAGCATCGTGTAAGTCCATTGACTTGGCCATAATCCAGAAATGTTGGCTTTGTAGCAAGGAAAGAAATTATATCCAATGGAGAAAGAGAGACTTAGGATTGCATCTAGTTTCTGTTTTATCAATTCCACTTGCAAATTGGACAATTTCTCAAACGATAAATCAATTTTCAGTGGAAAGAAAGAGCAACCTAAAACACCAGTAGGTTGCTAAGTTGTAGTCTTGCAGTGTTACACACCACAATCCAAGGAGCCAGTGAGGGTCATCACCCATATACCACGTTTCAAAACCAATTCACGAAAAGCTGTTCATGGTTCCTATTGGTGCGGGAAGTCATGTGTGCCAGTAAGTAAAATTAGACCCTTTCCAAAAATACTGGCAGTGCTGTCTTTCCCTTTGGAGACGTGACCATGTCTTACACACAGCCATCTCTGATAGGGCACAGTCCCAGTGGAAAACTACTGGGACTCAGGTAGAAATATTATCTTCCATGCATGGTCATCACATTTCTTTGATCACATTTTCCCTCACTGGATACATAAAAAAAGATATAACTATTTCTTTTTAAAACGTCAAGAAAGTGATGTTTGTAAATGTGTCAATCTCCAGTTGTAATAAAATGATTAGAATTAAAATACATTAGAATCTAAATTTCAAAGAGCCCTAAAAACCTCAGTGTCTCACCTGTGTCGTTGTCTGGCTTTCCCACTCCTCTCTGTCCGTTGTCTGGATCAAAGCCATGGCATCTGTCTCCTGTCGAATATCCACCCAGGCCAAATGCCGAGCCCGTCCGCTCCTGCCTCTTCTCAGCATGGCAGTTCTGTTGACGACAGAGCCAACACCTTATGACCAGTCGGTAACACTGCAGTGGCCTATGTGCTTTGTGTTCAAGTCAAGTGAGGTCAGTGTTGTTGAACTCCTGGTTCACATCTTAAATTTGTTCCCTGATTTCTTTGTTGAGATCAGACTAATTTCTAACACTTACATATCATACACATTTTCTAAACCTGGCAGGTTATATCGAAGGAGCAGAGTTAAAAAATAATCCTCTTTTCATACCGAAGAAGACTTCACACCTTCACTGCCAAATTAAAGCTAATTAAAAGGAAACATCCAAAACCAATGACCTGTCATAAGTCATAAAATTATCGTCCTGAAGTTCACACCAATTATATTTGATATTTATATTTTTATATTTGAAGTAGTTTTTGATTAAAGATTAGTACAATTTAATTCTTTATTTTTCCAATATATTATGAAGCTGCATGTGATTGTTAGAATTGGATACAATCACATAGGATTGTTGAAGTATCATAGTTTTCAAATGTCTCCCAAACTTGTTGAAAAACCAAAATTAGGTCAATGAAAAAGGAAACATTCATTATAGGCATTTTTCTCACTTTGTTTATTTTTTTAATCAGTTCTCAAACTCAGACTAAACTTGTAAAGAAGACATTTCCAGTCTCCTATAGATATGGCCTCTTGTGCAGTCATTTACCTACTTCTAACTGTCCCATATATCTCAGCTGGCAGCAGGAAACCTTTCCATACACCCGATAAACCTGTAAACCCAAGCCTCTGCTTTGTCACAGTGGCAGCATGTGAGCTAACTTCATCATTGTGTATACTTAATGAACTTATAGTTACACTTGTACTAATACTGGGTGTGACACCTTACTGGGGAAATAGTTTAGTTTCCTACGGGGAAAAAAACTTGCTAACTCTGACCTAGTAATTTGAGAATGGACATAGACACTTCACAGTGAATGTGCTTTACAGAGACTGTTTTAACTGGAGTGGCACGTAGAGCATGTAGGTCTGCCAACACCAAACACTATTATTATCTGAATCTGCACTGAAGATCTCAACAGTGTTTTTACATTAATACCTACACATCCTCTTTTGAGAAGGTAGTGAAAATATGGGGAAAATGTCCTCAATCTCAAAATGTTTTGGAAAATGATTAAGAAAAAAAAAAGAATCCCAGATTTTTGTCCAGATGCACCAACATTTAACAGCTTCTTTCATTCCCAATGTCACTTCCCAATTTGCACCAAACATGTAAAGTGGTTGAGAACTTTTATGCATAATCCTGTCAAAAAATGGGTGAAGGCAAAATTTCCTTGGTACGCTTAATACAGACTAGGTGATCTTTAAAAAGCTGATACATTACACACACATACACAATTCTGCCTCTATTTTAGTTTGTATTCATACAGCATGTAACATAAGAACAATTTCTGGTTGGATACTTTTTGGTAAATTTGTGCTTTCATGTTGCCTTTAAGATTCAGAAAACAGAACTAACATGTCATGTTTGCTTTTTTTTTTTTACAAGCACATCTAGTGAATAACCATTGCAATCAACTAGTGCATTTTGAACATCTATTTGTAAATTTACATTAAAAGAAAACATACTGTACACAAAGTATCATTTTCCTCTCAATACTACCAGTGTTATAGATTTTTTCTGTATCATAATGACCTATAGTCGACACTTAAAACCTCACAAAGAGTATTTCCTCAACACTTCAACCCGATAGCATGTCTTGCTTAATGCAGCACTGAACACAGCAGCTGGTAACTGCTTTGCAAGCAGGTGCTGGAGATAAATGCCAATAATTTAGATTAGTTAGTCTGAAGCTAGTCTCACTTTAATTGGGCCTTACCCTACATACTGTAAATGCATCATCTGGACAGTCCTATTACCGTATCTTTGTCAGCCAATGTTCCCGTACTTATGAAATAAACACAGTCTGCAATAGGATCATGACAGCAATATGATTAAGTAGTGTTTTAAGTTTTTAAGTTTTTTAAAATATTGAAAAAAGAATCTGTAGTAAAATCACATTGCTGTCTGTCACAAACAATGTTTACTATTCTCATGCAACCTAATCTAATCCTGTGTTCACTGTCAGTGCATTAACACTATCTGCAATTCTCACTCTGAGTCATTCTTTATAATACCATTGCATAAATCTCTCTGCAAACACTGTGTTCTACTACCCAATGACCATTCTGTTGTTTCTTTCATTCAAAACTAAGTCACCTACAGTGACTGAGGGATACTTCAGTCTCAAAAGCAGATATGCTCTTACCTTACAGCAGTGGTCTTGTAAACTGTCTTGAAGTGGCTCATTTGAGTCAGCGTGTCTCTATTACCAACTGTGTGACAGGTGCAGTTTGCACTCTGTCCCAATTCCCAGAGAGCTGGACGTAAACATTACTTGTCCACGCCCTCGTCCTGTGCTTATTGGACAGGATGTGTGAAGGAGGAGTCCGTGTTAATTTACTTTGTTTCTTTTATCTATGTGGGACAACAATATGTGGAATAGTAACGATGACCTTTGTGCAATAGACGTGGTGTTGGTGGTGACTCGATAGCAAAGGGGGTCGGATGCCAATGATGAGCTCTCAAGCTCTTATAAAATACTTGGGTTTTGTTTTTTATAAATCATTCACCACACATAAAATATCCCGATTTTTGTTGTTATATTTTTACTTGAAATGGTTGTTGTGTTAGGATTTAACTATTCAAAAATCGTATTTTCGTGTGATTATTATTTTCATTCATCCGTTCATTCATTTACTTTATCACTAACCTTGTTTATACTCAATATTTCTGGTGCCGCGAACGCAACATTATGTGCCTCGGCAGTCCATTGGCTGCGTTGTGAGAGGGCGGGGCTTTAATGTAACATGTGCAATGCGATTGGACAAGTGATTTGACGTCACGCGGAAGTAGTTCAATCTTGCTCTGTCTGCATGTCGTAGCCATAAATCCAAAATATGGAAGAAAATAACGGTATGTCGAATTTACCGTTCAACAAATCAACATTTTTTAAGGATTACTGGCCTTAGTTGTAGCTTTTACACTCTTACATCAGCTGTGAATGCTCACGCTAAGAGACGGCAGCTGACAAACCGCTGAGTACCTATGATAGATTAACCGGTTAGCAGAAGCTAACTGGAAATTAGCTTAAGTTTTATAATATTTAACTCTGGCAGCTGCTTATAATTTGTCTAAAAACAATTGTAGCTGGTTGCAAGTTTTTCTCTATATCAGTTAAATTAGCGTTTGTTACATAATCCCTGTAATGGACTATTATCGAGTAAACTTTAACCTATTGACTGTGAGTTGAACTTGTGAACTTGGCTGATGAAACGAGAACCAACTTCTCTGTAACTGCGTCATTTATCTTTTCAGAAAACGTCGACAATTCAGACGACTTTGTCCCACAATTAATTACCACTTACAGATTAGTAATAACTCATCAATACATGTATTCTGCCCTCGTATTAAACAAAATGTCATTTTTTCTATTTTCCACAGAAGAGGGGAGTCTGGCCCAGGTCCGACATGTTGTGTTGATCCTGTCAGGTAAAGGAGGTGTGGGCAAGAGCACCATCACCACTGAGTTAGCGCTGGCTCTCAGGCATGCTGGCAAGAAGGTGAGTTCATCAACTCAGACATGTGCTGGACCTAACTCTGAACTTAATCTAACCCTAAAGGAATGATTAATGTAACAAAAAATGTGCTCATCAGGTTGGTATCCTTGATGTTGATCTGTGTGGACCCAGCATCCCACGCATGCTGAGTGTGAGCCGAACTGATGTGCACCAATGTGACTCAGGTTGGGTACCAGTCTACACTGACGCTCAGAAAAACCTCGCCCTCATGTCCATCGGCTTCCTGCTGGAGGATCCAGATGAAGCTGTGGTGTGGAGGGGGCCCAAGAAAACAGGTGTGTTGCCATCTTAGTTGTGAATTCACAACACTTATCTAAACTGTGTTATATGTATTACACTGGAACTTGAACTCAATCTCATCTTCTTCTGCCTCGTCTCTAAATGTTCCGTCCTGCAGCTTTGATCGGCCAGTTCGTATCAGACGTAGCATGGGGAGAGCTGGATGTGCTGCTCGTGGACACACCGCCGGGGACGTCTGACGAGCACTTGGCTGTGCTGGAGAACCTCAAAAAACACAGAGTGGATGGAGCCGTTTTGGTCACCACACCGCAGGTACACTCTAGACTTCCAAAACCAGTTGTACTAAATAAGAGCAAGAAGCCTATATAAAGACATAGGAAGGTAATGTTTACGCTGATATAGATATATTTCTTCATACATTTAGCGCTGGGTCTTTACCGTTTCAGCTAAATATTGTATGTGGATTTGTATGTTTGTCTTCCTTTAAGGTTAAAGGGTCAAAACTGATATTAATAGTCAATACAGCTGAATTTTACCACATATTACCTGTACCTTATAGGACCCAAAGCAGAAAGTCCTGGACATTCTTGACATTCAGTGACATTTACTCTTCGTTTTCTTGTGTTTTCCTACAGGCTGTATCTACGGGGGATGTGAGGAGAGAAATCACCTTCTGTAAGAAAACAGGTGTACGAATCCTCGGCATTATAGAGAACATGAGCGGCTTTGTATGTCCACACTGCTCAGTGAGTACACTTCTATCTAATGCTATACCAATACCTCCTAATTAAACTGTAGTTACATCTATGTGAAATCAAATGTGACAGGATGCGAAGCTAATCCACTGTTTCTGTTGTAAATATATCATTTATTTAACTTAACTAATTCAGTTTCCTTTTTTTTTTTTTCTTTTCAGGAGTGCAGCAATATATTCTCTAAGGGTGGTGGTGAAGAATTGGCCAAACTGACCGGATCAGTTTTCTTAGGTGGGATTAATGAGACTGAATTACATGTAATGTTAGCTTGTAGCCACAAGGTGTCACAACACACTGCAAACACACACACGTCACTCCTCAGCCACCATTCATGATTTAGTGGGCATCTTACATCACTGCCACGATGCTAAAATGGTCGATCTGGATATCAGAGCAGCGCCAGGTTTTAAGTACCTTGATGAAGGCAGCGATACATATTGATCAATAACCACTGGTCAAATGATTAGATGATTTAATGGTTTTCCTATGTGGTTATCCACTTTGTGTGAGGATCAATCTCCTGAGTAATGGTGCAGCTAATTCAACTTATCCTGAGGCAGTGAGAAGCCAGTTCTATGTGACAATGTTGCAAAAGGCATTAAGTCTCAGTGTTTTACTCTATTTGATGAATCACTGGATTATTCACTATCGCTTAATTGTTTTCCATTAATGATTTAAGTGATATTTTCAGTGTGATATGTAAATAACTTCAGCAATCAATGTTTTCTCCATTTCAGGCTCTGTGCCCTTGGATCCTCAGCTCAGCAGCAGCATAGAGGAGGGCAAAGACTTTATACAGTCGTTTCCAGACAGCGCCACCTTCAGTGCGATCAGCAGTATTTCACAGACTCTGCTCAACAGCCTCCAAACAGCTTGAGCCATGACAGGAATTTGCTCAAAATCTCTCCATTACGTTCACATTTGAAGACTATGAAGAGGAAAAAATAAGTCGTTGTACAAATGTAATGATTTCTATTACTATGTTTTGCATTTTGACCTGTATATTAAAACATCACAAAAAAGCTATTTAAATATCGTCTTGTCTTAATACACTGTAGGCTTGTGTGTAGTTATCTTTCAGTGCAGTGGTTGTACTTCATGCATTAACTACAGTGTAAAGATTAGCAGATATTACCAGAGTGAAACAGGAAGAGTAGAAGTACTGTACAACAGAAATTCTGCTAGTCATCGTACTACACCAGCTTTGAAGTACTTAAATTTGTGTTTCTGTTTGTACGGTACTTAATGTGTCACAGTGAGATACGCAGTAGTGAAAACACTAGATCTAGTTTGTTTGGAGTCCAGTCAAATCTAAGTTGGAATCTTCTTTAATTCGATTGTGAAAAACATTCACATCGACACATCAGGATAACTTCAATACCAGTGGTAATACAGGATTGTAGATTGGCGCTTCAGTAAATGCATCAGCAGCAGTGCCACTTTCAGAAAACAAACTCCAGATCAAATGAGACCAGTCATAGTAAAACTAGGCCAAAACTTGCAGATTTCCGCTGCATGCTACAAACAATACCACCAACTCTTAATGTGTTGTCTGATCTTCACTTTTTTGTTTTTAAATCATGTTAGCAGGAATGAAATAATCTCAATTTTTTTTTTTTATCTGGATTAAATCTTCTGAAACCAGGCTGCTCGTCAGCCTTATAACCAACAGCAACAAAACACTGAAACCCATGCAGGATTTGAATGGCTGGAATGTGGAAGAGATGAAATACAGCCACAGGGGACATGATAAGAGGGGAGGGGTTGTGAATAAGATGGAGAGGAGATGAATTTTGGAAATTACACTTGTGAGACCCAACATTGGGCACACACACCTTTAATGCAAACAGCAGTACTACAGGTAAAACACTGAAGTTTGAGAATGTTTGCGTAATGATTAGAATACAGCTACACACAAAACTCCCACTCCACCAGCAACATACTAAAGGCAATCTTAATTATTAAACCGAGAATTACATCCAGAGGAATTCCAACCACTTATCACAATTAACCCACAGTGCATTAAATCTATCTATATAGATATTTATATGTCTGTATTTATATATATATGTATAATATATCCTGGGGAATTAAAGACTTTTGCTGCATTTAACAGTTCAATGAACAATTTCTTATAAATAAAATCAGTGGAAAAAAATCTGAAAGTCCATACACATTTCTCTTTACAAATAGATCCTCAAGATTAATGCAGAAATTGTATCAACTCCCAAACCGATATGGGAGGAGAAAAAAAAAAAAAAAAAAAAAAAAGCTGTGTGGCCCTTTGGTCAGCTCTCTAAGACCAGAGGCCAAGCTGCCTCTGCTGGCTTCAAGGCCTGAAATAAGTGGAGGGAAAAAAAAGGAATCTTCATCATACAGTTGTTTTGAAACACACACACGCACACACACAAGACAGACAAATCACTACATTGCGCATTTACAAGTTGACTATCAAATTGGGACGACTGTACACATTGTTGAGATAAGACCATATCTATGGAGCCATTTTTTAATTCGTTTTTTCCCCCGCCTTCACTTCTTTCATCTTGTGTGGCAGACATTTTTACAATTTTTTCCCCATTTTACATGTTTTTTTTTCTCCAGCAGCAACATAAGACAGATATTGTAGTGGAGATGTTTGGGCGTTTTTTTTTTTATTTTGTGGACAGAATGAGGGCAACGATGAGCCCGTAAAGACCCAAGACCTCAGCGAAAATCAAGATGAGGATCATGCCAACAAAAAGCCTCGGCTGCTGAGCTGTGCCTCTCACTCCTGCGTCGCCCACGATGCCAATTGCAAAGCCTGCTGCCAGCCCACTGAGGCCCACGCTCAGTCCAGCTCCCAGATGAAGGAAACTCCTGATGACACACACACACACAAGCATTAGTCAGCACAGGGATGTTGATAACTCAGACTGAGAATATTTTAACTAAACATGTCAAAGCCAGAACAACTTTAAGAACCTGTTCTACATGAATGACAGTAAATGGTTTTCCATGTTTTCAACTAAACCAACAACAACTCTCTTATTCTAACATTGTACATTACCTAAAAAAAAACACAGCTATAGTGAGCGAGAGAGAGACATAGCCCGCCATCATTGTATGCAGATCAGTGTCAACATGGATCACAAGCGGCAACATCTGCAGTGATGTGATAAGTCTGACAGTGAAGTCGTTAAATTCTTCAGCCACACTGGTAGTGATAATTGTGACGAGGAAACGTGTCATCAAGTGCGGCACTGCAGCTCTTGTATATTTATTAGTTTAGAACTAATGAGCTGGTAGTAGGTAGCGTTATTACATCAATGCCATGGCAACACAGTTAACAAGTAGATGGAAGCAGTGAATGAGTCTGAGTTTTGGTGAATCTGCTGATATTAAAAGAACAATAAAACATCTATGTTGCCATTTTTGTTGTAGAAGAGTTGTTACAGACGCTATATAACGAGTGGCCAGTTCAACTCACTTGTAGAGGGTGACCTTCTCTGAGATGTTGTTGGCAATCAGCACTGCTACTACCAGGCCGTAGATGGCTATGATACCCGCCATGACCACGGGGATGATTGACTTCATGATGAGCTCCGGCCTCATCACAGACATGGCGGCGATTCCTGTACCGCTCTTAGCCGTGCCATAGGCTGCTCCCAAGGCTGGTGAAAGAAAGAGACAGGCAAGGCAACTTTAGGCAAATAAACAAGACAAACCAGAGCACAAAAAACACACACTTTACCTTTATGGGGTTGAAAAAGGCTAACAGACTTGTGGTAAGTAAATAAGCAGAAGTGAAATTTAAAAAAAGATTGAGCAAGAATAAAACTGAGCAATTTCTGTTCCCCTTAAGAATCCAACATGGCTCCACTTGGGGAATTTTGCTTATGTTTGAATGGAAATCCCACATCACGTTATTTTCTGGTGATAAAGATACCGTGCACCCAAAAATCAGCCTCGTCACAGTTTGTGTCTCATCTACTTCAAAGTGCCTCAGCCCATTTAATTTCAGAATTAACTCTGCTGCGGGACTGTCAGTCAGTGAATAAAAAAAAAAAAAAAAATCTCATTAGGCTTTAGCACACCGGGAAACTGCTGACATCACAAGAGAAACAGGGTGCCACATCCTCAGAGCGAGCATTAGTGCAGGAAAGGCACCAGATGAAAGAACTAGGAATGCACACTCCGGCGACATCTGCTGTGTGCTATATCTAGTCCGCCCAGGTCTCTGGCTGGGACGTGATGGGGAAGGAGAACAAAAAGCTTCATCAGCATGTTGGCTGCGTCAGCCTGTGACGCTGAAGAGTAAAGCGAAGTGACATCTACGTCACATATAACACCAAGTCTGACAAGGAGGCGAGTGAGAGAAAAAAAAATAATAATAAAAAATAAAAATCAATAATAGCTGCTCTTTAATATTAGAAACCAAGCCAAAAGCAGAACAGCAACCATCCATCAATAAGGGTTATACTTCTGCAAAGTAATTAAAGAACTGAACCACTTCCATGTGAGATATGAGACAATGTCGGTTTGACAAGTCTGCCCTAGGTGACAGGGTGTGCACCAGACTTGTGTCAACATGAACACAGACGTTTTCCTCCTTTACAGATGTGTCGATGCAGCTTCTGATGTTACACGCCAATTATTACACCGATAAAAACAGTCAAATCTAGTTGTTACCATGTCATTCATGAGTTGAACACAGCTGCTCAACAGCCAGAAAATCTAACGCAATAGGGTGAAATCACATCCACATTAAACATCTTTTCAGTTACATGCCAATCGCATACTGCTGATGAACAAACAAGGACGTTTTCTTGGCTCCTCTTAGCAAATGCAATAATGAAGATTAAATTTGAAAACTCTCTTGAGGTATCATTTTTGGAAGACGGCCTCATCCGTACAGCCTGAGGTACCCTGCCCTGCGTTTTCTCGTCATCTCCCAGGACAATGTGTTGAACAAGCCTGCAGATTGTTTGGTTTAATTTCCAAGTTCAGCTCTGAGGCTTTTGGCAACAATGATCGGGAGGCAGAAAAAGAAGATGATGCAGACAAATCTGTAAATGTGCACACGGTCGCAAGCCACGTCATCTACCAATTTTATCAATTTATCAGCAGACTGATTCCATTGGTACATGGTTACGTACAAATGTATAGATAGATAATGGATATAGATAGAGTATGAATGGGCACTGTTTCTGTTTCTCTACACCCTGATACACAAACAAGGAAATCCTACATGAAATGTGTGGCACGCTGTGTCACACAAACTAGCACACACTTGCATAAGGAAGAACGTACAACATCCCTTTAAGGGAAAGATGAGAGATGCAAAAACAAACCGTGAAATGCAGCTACCAAAACAGCCTGTAGGATAATAATCAGGAAACAAAGTCTTCCTCTGAACAGCTGTTTCTCTTTCTTTTAGTCATTCAACCATCCATTCGTAATAAGTCACCGACAGTAACATTATCCTCCGCCTCCTCCTTTCCTTCTCAAGCGTGGCTTCACTGAGGTGTGACAGGTGAGGTTCGACAGAGAAACAGTGAGATCCACAAATGCTGCCATTCTATCCTGATGATTAAAGGTTTGATGGTGTGACAGCGAGGCTTCTACACTGATGTTGAGGCACAACCTCTGGGTTTTAATCCTAATCCGGTCATCTTAGGTACAGAGCTTTATTCGTTTTCTTTTTTTTTCCCTCCCTCCCTGCAGAATATTTGATGTATGGGATGCCCTTTGTGACGCTTCATGACGTCAGAGCAGGAGGTGCCTCCGGCGAGGGATGATGTTGCATGCAAGATGTCCACACAACTGACAAGGGTCAGACTGGCTGATTTGATTGGTGGACAAATGGGGAAGCACAGATTTTAAGGAACAACTGGCAAAAATCAGGAAGTCAGTAGTACAATGATTTTCCAGTCTTAGAAAATAGTATGTTGTTTGCACAATATATAAAGATATGAATGAATATGAACCTGAAGCTGAGGGATGGATGAATGCTTTGAACATATTTGAACATTTGATCATATGAATTACAACTTTTAACTTATGAGATAAAAATGACATAACCGTGAAGATCAGACAGCATAATATCGATAAAAAAGCCACTTTATCCAAATCTCCTTTTAAAATTTTTATCTTCTACTGCAGCACTGCTGTCATGGGAGGGCGTCATGCATCTTCAAAAGGTAACAGCTTGTGAGCTGTCACCTGCTTTGAGCAAAGCAACGATAGAAAGAAAGACAGCCTTCCTGTCACCAGACCACAAAACAATGCAACATCACCTGACACCACAAAATCAAACCAACTCGCAGCCCATTTCGAGACAATAGGCTAATACTCTGAAGATCTGTTATGTTTTTCCTCATGATCAGAATAAGACATTTTAATCTATCCATTTGGGTGAGAATACAACCGTCATTGTTTTCTAAAACGCCCCCAAAACATGACAAATTGACAAATGATGACAATCTATTATTGCTGTTATGGTCCTTCAGCCAGTGTCAATTACAGTGACTGACATCAAAGGAGCACAAGCTACAATTTCTTGTCAGTGACTCCACATTACGCTGTAAGATCCTTCAAGCTAAAGCCTAAATCATCAAGTGTCTCTGTCCATCCCACCACCCCTACTACATGCCTTCTTTGTGCCTACATGATCCCTCTGCTACTAGCTAATTCCCCAGCTGTCACTCCTTACACCACTACTACTACTTCTGCTGCTGCTGCGGTTAACCTCCAGAGACATCACCACCATGCAGCCCTTTCCTATCGCTACAAATTAAACCAAAGTTATGACAAAATAGATCCAGCTTTTCATATTTCCCCTCAGTAAAATATAACCTATGTACCATCCACCACCATAAATGAGCCCGTTCTATAAAAAAAAAACACAGGTCAAAACCTCTAACATAGCCAATTAGGCCTAGTAGCTTGTTGATTTCCCATTGCAGCTGCATCCATCCCACCAGTCAGCCTAGACTCACGTAGGCCTTTACCATGTTGCAACAAAGTACTGGCATAGGTAGATTTGCCTTGAATTAAATTACATTTTAAAACAAACCACAATTTCTTGTCTTTCTGTTTCACTTCCCTCCATACCTAAAAAGCCAATAAAAAGGCCCATATTTGTTGAAACCATAACAGGTTATCGTATATATTTACGTTAATAATGGTCAAGATCAGTGGCAGGATGGTTTGCCACTGACTTTAGAAGTCAGAAGCTTCATCATGTGATGATCATGTGATCTTGTGTCATTCCTTTCAGCAATAAGGAAGTTAACCAGCTGATCCCGGTTTCCAATGATCATTGAAGTAGTAAGAAAGTGCAGTTTTTAAGTTTATGATGACTTGCATTAAATTAGATGTCACAGCAGCGATCTGACAGGAAGAAAAAAATATTACAGAACAGCCAAGTTCAGTTAACACAGGACGACGTCAATTCAGTTAATCAATGCCAGTGGTTAATGATTACTACAGTCATGCCGTGTTAAAATGATTTAATATAAAACTTATAAAGCCACATTGCTTTAAACAGTCATAAACCCTGCATGCAGTCGTGTAGTGTCTTAGAGAAAAGGTGAGAATCCGCTCAAATCATCTCCTGCTAAGAGCAGCAGGCTAACAAGCAGCTAACTCTGAGGGGGATGAATTGAGCACATTTAGTCTCTGTAAGAGTTTAGATTTCTAATTAACACTACACTATAATCATAGGGTAAAACGTCCTCGTCAGTTTGCAGGTGTTACTGTTTAAGACTTAATCCATTCAGATAAGAGACATAACCGAACTAAGCTAACGTCGAAGCTAACTTAAGTAGTCGTCATCAGCTAGCTAACCAGTCTTAGCTAGTCTTTATTGATCATCGTTGAGGAAGAAAAAAGATAAATAACTGTGTAGACGTCCTCTTGTTAACTAAACACTGGCATATTAAAAAATAGACCAAGTCAATGTATTTGCCATTCAAGTCTAAATTGACGAAAGCTCAAGATTAGCATTGCGACGTTAACCTTAGCAAAGCTAGCGAAACGCTTTCAGTTTCAAGGGAAGACACCGTGGCTGACAATTCACACGAACCTGTTAGGAAGAATATAAATGCAGCAAATAAGCAAAACAGTTTGTAGCTTGCAAAAAAAACTCTTTAAAATAAAAGGTAAAGGTTTAATAATTACCGCTGAACACCATCGCCGCAGAGGCACCCATCACTGCGAAGAACGGAGAGTATTCTGGGCTTTCGGCCATTCTTCCTTAACACAGTATAAAAATAAACTAAATGTACAAAATTAATTATTAGAGACGGATCAAAAATCGCACTTCGAGAAACCTATCGAAGGCCACGGGTCTTAAAACGCTAAACCGACTAAACCGAGCACGGTCTGACCACCTAACTAACAGTGTAAACGGGATAGTCACGACTCTTCTGATAAATACCCGGCGCAGCAGCACAAAATGGCGAAGCGGAAAATATCACCTGACTGACCGTACGTAAAAACCCTACCGTCGACTGGGTGTGTGCGCTGAGGGGCGCACTAAAACAAAGTTGGTTAATGATATACTGTGCCACACACAATAATTATAAAACAAAAGCGTAAGTTTGAGGGAGACGTATTATCTGCTCGGCAAAGGCAGGGTTTGTTTTTCTGCATTTTTGTTTTATTTTCATTTTCTTTTTTTTTCTTTTTTTTTTTTTGAAGGTCACCCCTATCAGACATCACTTTGGTGTGATCCGCTGCAGGCTTTCCCTTTGATATCTACGCATTCACCCTTCACAAGCAGGAGGATGAAATGATGGAGAAAAGCTAGAAAACATAGAATCAGAATGAAAGATATTAAACTATATATATATTTGTTTCATCTCAGGTGTCAAGAAAACAAAACCAAGACAATATATAATATAGATAATTTATTAAATTTTTTTTGTAAATTATGTCAGACCACTCAATTGATTAAAATGATCACTGAGTACTGAAAATACTGATGTTGTATATGTTTAGACGTTTCTACATTTTGCATCAGGACTCTACCATGCAGCAGAGGGTGTTTACAGTCAGCTGTGATATGCAGCAGCAGTGTGGAGCATGATAGTGATAGAATTTGAGGTTGAGTGAGTATGGTTGAGTGTGTATGTGGTGGCCAGAGAGAAGAGAGGGGGGGAGTCAGCCGAGAACCCCCACCTCCCTATTCCACTGTACAGCTCCAGGTGAGGGGTCAGAGATTCACAAAGAAGAGGGGATGGCAGAGCTAGGACATCCATGACAGAGGAGAAGTATCCGTGCATGTGCGTGTGACTCACAGAGAGTCTGTGCAGTCCCCACAACCCCCTCCTCACCTCCCACATCTTTCTCTTCTTCCTCTATCCATCCCTCCACCATGCTCTCTCTCTCTCTCTCTCTCCCTGCATTGCCTAGTCTAGTCAGCGTCAGAGGAGGAACCCCTCCCCCCTGTACCAGTGTATAGCCTCAATCACTCATGATGCAATTTCTTTACCAGCATCACAGACCTCCTTCCTCAAATACCCGGCCAACGTCTTACTCCTGCTGCCAAATGCAAGGTTGCATTATGCAACAAGAATAGATCATTTTGTATCAGGGACGGCGTGTGTGTGTGTTCATTGATGCATTGATAACATAAAGGTCAGTGAGTGAATGAAACAATTTTCACTACCTTTACTCTTTCTCTTCTGTCTTCACACATATTGATCCGGGACTCCTTTAGGGAGCAGATAAATGTAGCCTTTCCTGTTGAGGCCTGGTTTATGATGATACTATCTGAGATAATTACTCAGCAGACAATTGCAGCTGGCTCATTTGACAACATACAGTAATGTGATAATGTGATGTGCCTACACTCAGTTGTTTCCTGTTTGTTTTAGGTGGATGGATACAATGAGTAGGTGGATGGTATTTGAGAGACATTAATCAATGAGTTGTAAGAGGAGGAGATCGTCTGATGGCTGCTTTAAAGGCGGGAATCAGGGAACTGTGAGAAATCCTCATGAGATCATAATTCAATCAGCTACTATTACAAATGCACTTAAAAACATACATACATACATACATACATACAGTGGCTGCGTGATATCATACAAAATAGATGAAAGAAGAGACCACTCCCTGTCTTTAAAAAAAAACCACACAGCAACGTTCACTCGGTGCATCAAAACACTATATGTTGCGACCTCTTTAGCCTCCGTCTTAATCCCCCTCGTTCACAGCCCTTATTATCTGAGGGGCTGGGGGCTGTTCGAGGAAAGACCCGTCTCAGTCTAAGGTTAAACACACTGTAAGCATCTTACTCCTTGTGGCTGGAAAGCATGGTTTTCAGGAGATATGCCAGACCCACACCCAAAGGAGCAGCTAAATATAGAAGTGCATGTGCGATTAGCAGAGTGTGAATCCTGAATGAACAGCACAGCTTTGGCAAGACGGAGTCAATGCTACTTACTGTACAGAAGGAATTAATCCAACACGTTGCTGTCTAAGATACATTTCTTCAAATGCATTAAGCCGAGCCACACCCAGTGCAAATGAATTGGCCATACATTATGTAAGAGCCTTAATGTACTGAAGGTAACACAGTCCACCTTTACATTGTTTACAGAAAACAGCCTCTGTGTGGAGTTTCATGTCTAATAATCATTTAAATGGATTTTAATCATTTAAATACGTTAACATACCAAGCTATTTAAAGTAGATGGCATTAAAAGATGTATTTTTAAACATATTTGACTCATTTCTGTTAAATATTTTCCAGTCATGCAGTTCACTGTCATCTTCCACAAAGTGGAGACGACCACATGAAAATAGTCAGTGTCTATTTAGGAAGTGTGTCTGAGTAATTTAGTAGTCACTTAGTGTTTTTAACCCAGACCTACCTTTTCAACCTTTTCAACCATTATGGTTTTATACACTATCCAACGTCTACTTTAAACCATTACACAAGTTGAATGTTTTTTTCTTTTAATAAAGCATGTAATTTTAGAAATGAGAAAATACAATTTGAAGAAGCTACACACCGACTATGAAATCATGTCATCAGGGGAACAAACATACTGTAACTACTTAAGAGTGGAGCAAAACGCAAGAAGATAGGGATTAAGGTGTTAGATTCATGGTCAGCTGACTTCAGAAGGCATCTGGCACATTTCTGCTACAGTCTGAAGAAATGCAGCTCTGTCTTTACAGAGACAGAGATGTGACACATATGGAAGGAAAAAAAAGTCAGGACAGGAGTAAGACAATGAAACAAAAGACACAAGGAGTCGCTGTACTGAAAGCATATTGCTGTATTTTCACATGTTGAATACATTTGTAGTTATTTAACTGATGTTTCACTGGAGCACATGTTTGAGCACACAGATACAAACAGGTTGTTAAAACCCAACAACACTTTGCCAACAGGACACGATTATGGACCCATTTTCTTTTTCATTTCCACAGAGGAAAGGACGGAACAAACTGGAAGATGTAATGTGAGAAGAGAAGGATGAGAAAGCTGCATTTTATCTTCATTACTTGTAAACCAAAAGCACCTTTTAATTCTTTTTTTTTTTTTTTACTTTAAAAAAGGTCACACATGAACATCCCGTGTACTTCACAAAACGGACACCGCCACCGCCACCCATTCAAAAGAAGCCTTTTACGTACATTATGGTGCAAAATGGCAACACTCAAATTCACAAATTCAGAGATTCACAAACATTTACCACAATAATTAATTCACCAGATCTTCCACATATGTACAACAACTCAAATACTGTAGAGAAATTCAACAGGACATGGCCAAAAATCTCGCTGAACTGGAACAACTTTACTATGTCTCAGCTTTGCTCTTTCAACATTTAAAAACACGAATCACCAACACGAACAACCTGACTTCACTTATTTTATTTAAACCTCAGATTATCTACACGGGCTGGTAAACAGTAAATTTGGCAGAATGCAGATCAAGATGACTGGAAGAACATAAAGTACTGAAATTACATTCAGAAAATTAAATATTGAAGCTCAGTGTGGACATGAAAACATTATACTCGCCATAGCAAAAAAAAAAAAAAAAAAAACCTCTAGGGTTGATCCTGAATACTTTCATTATGATCACACAATTAGTACCCCATGATAGAGTTCTGTAAATACAAAAATAAACACAAAATCAAACAAAAAATATCACATTTTTGTTCATATGTTGAAATTTAGATTAACTGCATAAATAAATACAAAACAGGTCAAACATGTATGTAGGACGGATGTAGTTCTGTTTGCATATCTGGACTTTCTGATCATGATTTTCTACTTTATTATGTTTTCGTGTTAAAATTCACTTGCTTCAATATGTGTCAACGTCTGTGTGATGTATGATGATGTATCTAAATGTATGTGTCGTGTGCATTGATGTATACAGTATTATGAGGCCATTGTGTCCTGGAAACCCCATACTTCCAGCAGTGACACCTGGAAAGTCTCTGCACACAAAGGTGGGTTGTCAAAGGTGGCACACCTGCCGGTGCGTCCGTGGTTCAGTTCTGAGTCAATGAAAAGAGCGTTGCCCTCACCTCCACCTAATCAAACACAAGAGCAGGGTTTGTGGAAGTTACAAACAATACAGAACAAATCTGCACTTGTCCAAATGATATTTTACTCAACTCATGTTGTGTGTGAAGAGTAATTCTAAAATCCAATGTTTAAGATTAAAATATAGAACCAATATGCAATTTCTACTACAGATTAGAAAAAGGGACCAGAAATGTAAAAGAGACATTACTATGTTGTATGAATCCACTCACCCACAATGATGGAGTCAAAGTTTCCAGCCATGAACATTGATGTATTCTTGGAGTTAAGGTTGAAGTGGCGAGCGGAGAGGAAGGGCGACAGATCTCCGGCTGGTTTTTCCGGCTGCTGTAAGCTGTTGTTGTCTGAGTTTTGGCCCTCGGATGTGGCAGTGTCTTCCTGACCCTCGCTCTTGATGGAGGAGGCTAACTCAGGGTGGCGGATCACCACCCACTCGTAGCGCTCCATCTCTGGCTTCAACTAAACAGGGAAACAAAGCTGTGACAATTACACACTGTGGCACACTAACACGTTAAAAAAGATAGTACTATAACTTAAAAAAAAAAAAGGTACTCCATCTCTTAACGGTGTCATGTAACAAAGATTTTTTTTATCGCAAATTACGGACAATTTCTGAGTGAATCATTTCTGAACAGAGACAATTCATGTGCTGAACTGCCTACTGTTTTATTAAAGCTAAGAATATATGCCATTACTTCTCTGCTCTCCCTCTATAACACTTGACTGCACATGTGACAGACATTAGTCTCTGCCAACTGTCTCTTATGTGTGTCAGGGGTGGTGTCAGGTACGGGCCTGGTCAGATACTGGTGGATCGGATGACGATAGTTTCCGACCTGTGTGTGTTTAAGTATTGCAGTTCGTGTAGATGATGGTGGTGTTTTCTGTTGTTCCGGCTCAGACAGCCCACAGCTGTGCGTCAACGCAGATAGCAAACTAAATAATTTATATAGAAGGCATTGGAGAGCAAGTCTGCCCAGTTATTTTTAGACAAACTATTAATATATCTAAAGCTCGTTGCTGCATTATCACAAACAAACGAATAAAGATGCGTGGTTGTTCTCGCAGAGGCAGACATGGTAATGTCTGTATGATGAATTCTGACCTACTAGGCTGGGTTTTCAAACAACAGCCTCAGAGACCAGCTGAGGATGGGGACGTCAATAGCAGGAACATATTATATCAGGGTGGATGGTGCCCCCTGGTGGCTATTCTGTGGTACTGCTCTGAATAAAAACATTTTTCTCTTCACTTTAATCCTCAATTTACTTGAAAAAGAAAGAGGAGTGTGCTAAAATAATGCTGGAAAGTCATACTAGAAATAAACTTACCCTAAAGACAAAGCACTCCCCGGTGCCGAAGAAGCTCAATTTGTTGCCTCCTCTCTTCCGCTCCTCCCAGTCTGTGGATAAGAAGGCTCCACAAACCTGAAGTAAAAAGGAACTGGCATTGGTTAGGATGGATCAGTTTGATTTGATCATATATATATATATATATATATATGATTAAATCAATAATATAATATCAAATATATATACACTTATATATAAGTGTGAAAGTGCTAGCTGTGTTTGTGGTGGCGTAATCCTATCACATGACATCTGTATAATTGTGACCTTCGATGTCAATTCACACACAGGCATAAAAACAAGAGTCTCCTCTGAAAAGCAGGAAACTGCCATGAACATTTGAGTTTATTGAAAGCAAATACACCAATTGTGGTTAGTTATAGAAGTGCTTGCAGTTTGCCCCATATAAAATATTGTTGGGCGTTTTTTACTGCCCAAAAACGCCTGCAGTCAGCAAGAACCATTCAAACCAGTTTCCCCATTTGACTAGTTTGACCAAAAGCTGAAACAGGAACAGTCTGAAATGTGAACTTTTATATATGAATAATACAAATACTGTTCACTTTTGTACCATTAACTACTGACATGGTTGCTGAAATCAGATTTAACGATGTATTAGACGATAAACTCATCATAAGTTACAAGTAATATTCATCAGAATGGTTCTCAAAATTCAACTGAACTCAGTTGTTTATGTGTGTGAATCACTTACATCAGCATCTGTGGTCCGGATGAGGAGCAGAGTGGGTTCATAGCCTTCACAGTGTGAATAGAACCTGGTGGGAAAGGGAAAAAGTTGAATTAATTCAACTCACTCAATTAACACCTCATACTTAACCTAAAGATAAAATATATCTAATAGACTGACAACAGCCGCGTACTTTGGATTAATAGATTCATTAAAGGAAAATAAGGCACAGGTTAAATAATAAACAAAACTCTGAGCTCTTCACTTAGTTTATTAAAAAAGTATCTGTTCAAATACAGAAACAGAACCTACTAAGAGGTGAGTGGGTTTTCTCTTTTCTACTTGAAGCACAAAGGCTCTAATATAAATAGACATTTTTAAAAAGCACAGCAGTCTCAGTACATTTTTTCATATTCGCAGTTTCTATTCCAAGTTCCAACCTTCTTGTCATAAAATCAATCCACAGACACCAGGATTAACAGAGCCTGTAAACTATGAGCAGTGGCCAAGAGTAGGATTAGTGTATGTGAGCAGTGGACAGGATACCTGTTCAAGCTGCAACCATGAGTAGAGGTGGTGAAGAGGAGTTGTGGTTGGCACAAGGCGAAGCGCTCAGGGATCCACGACCAGATGTCACGCATCTCCTTGGCACTGACGATCTCAGAGGAGAAGGTGTCGGGGTTCAGTGCCAGCTGCACGTTCCGCCTGGAGACAGGCAGACCAAACAGATCAGATCAAATGGTTCATTAGGCATAAATCTAAAATCTAAAAAATAATACTAATTTAAAGCAGATGAAGGGGAGAATATAAACAAGTTCAGTGACACTAAACACTCATAGTGCAACTCTAACGCTCTAACTCTATTCTGAGTGTACAATAGTATTAAGTGACAAAATGTGGAAAAAAAAAAAACATGCAGAGAAGCATAAAGAAGAAAACCCACCTAGGACTGTAAAAGAAGCAATGTAGTGAACACAGGAGTGGAGAGGAGACAAAAGATGGTGGATGGAAAAAAGTGTGGCATAAAAAAAAAAAAAAAAAAAAAGAAACAAGAACATGATGTGAGACAAAGATGCGTCGAACCGCTCCCCACAGCACAGCACAGGTAAAGAACATAAAATAGCACAAAATACTTGCCAATGAAGCAAATGAAACAATTCTATCATAATCCATCACATATTCTGTGTTGTTCATTCAGAACAACTTCAGTTAAATTTGGTCCTGCGCTATTTTGAAATGCCATTCCTTTCATTCTGTGCATACCACTGTGATTTAATTTATAGTTAAGAGCCTGTGCTTTGAATTTGATCAAGTTCAAGAAGAATAGTGTTAGATCTGGGTAAATAAACTACATTTAATTTTGTATCATAAACGTCTATGTTACTTACATGTGAATAACTTTGATTCAGTTTACATGTGATGGATTCTATGTATCACTGATAAGCAGTAAGCAGCTTAGTTTTAACATAAAGTTCAACAAAAGACAGACAGTTCACAGCATAAAATAATATTATTGACTATACCTCTTCTGTTTGACAGTGATTCCCTTCTGCTGCAAGGACTTTTCATTGGTGAGCTGCAGCAGAGTGATCTCCTTACGGCTAAACAGGCGGATGGAGAAGGCCTTCTCTAGAAGTTTGTCGGGTGTGACAGTGGAGGCAATCCCCTTGACGAAAGCCTGAATGTCCGCTCTGACCTTAGCTGAATCCTGCTGCTGGTTTCCCTGGCCGCCCTGAGCTCCTGCTTTATGCTTGCGATAGAATTTGAGCAAGGCTATAGCGATGCGGTAGAGAATCTTGTAGCCCTCCACTAGGTAGACATCCAGGACCCTGACAACATGGCTGAAAGGCAGGTCACCGAGCACCCATCGTTGCCAGTCTGAGTAGACTTCCAGCACGTCTTGGCCCGTGGCTACGATTAATTTGTGGGCAGCTGGGCAATACTTGTTTGCCAGGTCACCAAAAGTCATGCAGCCAGACTCATAGGCCAGAAAAGTCTGGTCCAGAAGTCGCTTGCCTGGCTCGTTGCAGGCCAATATGCGGCTTACCTGTTCAAAACACTGAGCTTCGTCTGCGCTGAAGTGCAGGAGCAAAGAAGTAACAGCCGGGAGTGATGGGCAGTGGGAGATATCTGGAAACTGTCCCGCCAGGCAGTTGATAATCTGGTGGGCTGAGGCTACTGCCTCTGCCTTTAGGCAGTATTGTGGCACAGGATTCTCATCCACAAACTCTGGAAGTGGGATGTGGGAGGAAGGCTTCTTAGTGGCTGAATTTCCCATAATGTCACGATACACTTCAGCATCTGGAGTAACTGTACGACAGGGAATGGCTTTGATGAGCTGCTGGTAGACTTGAGCCCGTAGCTTGTGGTTCTTGGCCCAGTAACCCTGCCGAGCCATCTGTTTGAACTCTTTCAGGTCTTTACAGTCTACCTTGGTGGGCCCGCTGCTCTTGGCCAGATCTCCCATCTGGTTCCAGTCCACAAAGCTGCCATAGTCCTCTTCAGCCATGGTGCTGGAAAGTTGCTGGACTGCCTGAGTGGGAAAAGAGGAAAGACGCTCTGGAGTTTTCCAAACCTTCTGTCCTCCACACAGCAGATAACTAGCTTAATTTTCTTAACTGCCCATGCTGGTTACTGAAAGAGAAAAAGAAGAAAACAACAAAATGAGCATATTATCACAAGGAAAAGCAAAAAAAAAAAAAAAAAAAAAAAAAGCCACTTTCAGTTTCACACTAAAAATCACTCTGTCAGCACCAGAGGACAGTCTTTCTTTATGTTTCATACTGAACCGTATTAAATTAAGTTTAACACACAAACACGTTGATAAGAAGACGTTTTCACACGATTCTGTTTCCAGAAAACGTGATTTTCAACAAGTTAGGAGGGACGCACAATGACCACAGCAAATCTGCACTGTAAAACAGCATTAGCCAATTTCGCTAATCAGATTTGTGATCCAGCGAAAAAAAAACATGTACATCAAGCGTTTCATACATCTGAAGTGAAAACAAATCAAGTAAAGCATCACACTGTATTCTGTAGCTTGACTGGAATGCAGTGTGATGCTATCTCAGCAGAGCCATATGACATCTGCAAAGAACTTCTGATTAGCTTTGATGCACAGATATTTCTCAGATAGATTTAATTGGCTGAGCATAGTTTGATATTAAAGCAATTATGGTGGAATCTCTGCTGGTGGAGGACTAACAACAGCAAGAGTTCACAAACACTAAAATATACAAATCAGCTGTTATACACCAATTCTTAGCCACCAGATACACGAAGAAGCATGTCCAAAGATAATACCTAACGTACAGTATTCTCAGTATAATTGATGTACATTCCACAAGCCATTTCACACTACTTTTCAGCCACAAAGTCACAAGGGGACACGAATCCAAAGATCATTTGATCACAATGACAGTTATAAAACGGGCCCCTCCAACAAGTCACATGGAAGACCACTTGTAAAACTGGATGCATTTACGGTGGCTGTAGAACAGTGTTTCCCAACCTTTATTGAGCATATTTATGGCACATATTTCACATTAGAAAATCCATGGCACACCACCAAAATGTCACAAACAAAACAAAACAAAAATGTCACAAAACGTATATATAATAAAATACATTTTTAGTAATCAAGTAAAAAGGGGAGAATTCCCACAGCATACCTGATGATCTCTCACAGCACAATGACCAATATAACTTCACTAGCAGAAAAACCACAAAAACAAAGCCACGATAGCCATGATTGACGATAGCCAGGCAAAGCATTTGGCTTTCAGCCAGGCAAAAGTTAACCACTGTTGGCCACAATGCTAAACCCAACAAGAATAGCTGCCATTTGATTAACTGGACAACTCTTAAAAATTAATCATTTATCTCAGGATGAAAACTTACCTTTATACACTACACAGAAATCTGATCTGTGCAGCTCCTACCAGTACCTACTAGCCTATGAAGTGTCCTAATAGGTTATGAAAGCTGCTCAGCTGCTACATCAGATATAATGCATATATGTTTAAGTGTATTTACCAGGTTACCGTTTGCACAATGGAAAGTGGAAAATGCTACAAGCCAAAACGATCACCACAGGCCTCAAGGTATTTAAAATGACCAAATAATTCACAAAGTTCCTAGTTATGTCAATATTTCAAAAACAATTACAGCCATATTTTTTCCATTGTACACTTAGTGGCAGTTTCTTAAGTAAAGTTACTCTGTGGGATCTTGTTTGAACCTTTAAGGTTTACTTAGTGACTGCATTTTCCAGGACGTCACTGTATAACGATGCATGATCTGCGACGGCCCAATACACTCAAAAATAACACACAGCCATTAGATCTGGATAAGAAATAACATCGGGCAACTATATACATGCATAAACTTCATTTATATAGTATAATTCAATACCACAAATTACACCCTCCGAAATCACCATCCAGTTTAATAAGCGCTTCTCTAAACCAATGTTAAAATAATGTGAAAATTATAACTGTGATGAAGGCAGGATTAATTACAGGACTGTAGTACTGGGTATAAGTAATAATAACTGTCAGATGAATGGATTGTGCACTCAGCATCAACTTTCACACTACAACATAACACAATCATTTACTGTGAGTAATATTTTAATATTTATAAGTAAAGTAGTGCTACTCTTAATGAAAGTCTTTCTATAGCTGGCATATCAGACTGCATTTCTGTAAACTGTACAGTTACTGGGTATCATGGTATCATGACTGTGGTCGGACAAAAGAATGCAGTTTTATCTTGCACATGCAGATGTGGCTAACGTTGCAGAGTGTGCCATCATATCCTGTCCATCACAGTTTAATGTGGCAGGCTACAACTGTGTTAACACAGACCAGGGCTACACGTTTAAATGCATGTATGGACAATCCAATAACATATTAATAATCAGCTAGCCATGGCTAAGGTGCTAGCCTAGCAGCTACCAGGTTAAAGACGTGCAGTTCAAAAAGGTCACAGGGTATTAAACGTTACCGCCGAAGTAAATCTGATACACCCTTCTCCATTCACAACTACTGTGTTAGCAGTGCTAACGTTAGCTTGCTGCAAGCTGACAGCTAATCAGGACTAAAAATTAGCAGCTCGACACAAGACAGACACGAAGCAAAGCAAACACTGACCGATACAGTAAAACACCAGCTAACGTTGCTGCACCAGTTAGCATCAATGCTAACAACCTCAAACACGAACGTGCTTGTTTAAATATCTAATGGTTAAATCTTGTCTTGTCTTAGTTTGTTGATGTGAAGAGATTTCAGCTTAATTTTTAAGGAAGCGGTACATTTTAGAAACACAAACCAGACGACAGGGATAAGAGTAACATCTACAGATTAAGACTGAAGACCGGTAAGCTAATGACAAACAGCTGTAAATAAAAATAAAATGACAACACTCCGACCTACCTGGGTGAGAGATGACTTAAGACGTGAAGCAGGATTCATATTAAAATGCCTCGCGCATGCGCGGTAGCTTCAGCCCCGGTCACTTGTACGTGCTGCTGCAGCAGCTGCAGAGGAGCTCAGGTGGGCTGGTTAAATATGTACTGATCACAGCCACTTCTGTGCACAATGTCAGCCCCTAAACACTACAAGTCAATAAAACCAATTAAAGAATATGCCAATTCACATGCTAATCTGCAATATCAGCTTCTTATTTAGCAAGCAGATCCAAGTTACACTGCTGCCACCGTGGAGAAGCTGCATGGCAGATCACAGAGTCTGATCTGTCTTGTTTATTCGCAGGCTTGCACTATCAAATGAGTCATGGATCTGGGTCAGGGCAGGAAGTACCCTAGCAAAGGGCAACAAACACTGTCTTTGTCCAGTACTCAAAGCAACCACCAAAACACAACCACCCAACACATGACATTTATTACTGATAATTAAATTGTGGAGCCATCGTTGCCTTTCCACAGCAACTCAGGATAAAATGTTGTTTGGCCTGGTCTTGTTCTTCTTAAACATGTTTCATGTCCTCATTTAGCAATCTTGTTAGTGTTGCAATAGCAAAGAAAAAAACAAACCCAGGCTGCAAAATCAGTGACATCTGTGACATCTGAACATCTCACTGTGTGTGTGTGTGTGTGTGTGTGTGTTCACACACATGTGCCTATAACTTTTACATATATTTACAGTACTGTTTAAAAGTTACACCCCCGTACATGTTGTGTTTTAGCAGCGCTTTAAAGACCATACATATGTATCTCTCATTTTCTTTAACCAGATATAATATAAAAATACAGATATGTGTACAAAGTATTTAAGAAAACATAAAATGTACTAATGATTCTGGATTCAGGCTCTGGCCACCCCCCGTTTTGTTGCCCCAGCAGTGCTTCAGTGACCCAACAATCACAACATTGCATGTAACACTTTATTCATTGTTATATTCCCTGAATCTCTCTCTGTTATTACCATAACAGTTGAACAACAGAATAAAAACCTTCAACAAGGGATAACTATTTTCACCTTTAACCATCAATTTACTAACATTAATCTAGAAGTTGGAGTTAGTTTCTCGACCCAAAACACTACAATATACAAATCCATCCACCATCTTCCACCACATGCTTTTACTGCATTGACTGTTTTGTCTCCCTTGAAGATGAGCTTTCCATACAATGTGTGTTGATCGATTTGGCACAGAAGTGTGTTGGGAAGAAGAGAGCAAATGTCACAGATGTCACATGAGGTTGGCAGAGCATCTTAATCTCACAGGAACACCATATCGTTATGACGATTTCATCTTTCATTTGGACACACAATTTGAAACATGTGGGTGAAATTGATTCAAATGTGTGCTGCATGCAGCCAGACATTTTGTGTCTGCATGTGTGCATATAGTGTGAAGGATGGTCAGTGTGTGTGAGTGAGAAAGAGAGAGAGAGAGACAGATGGGTGCAAAGCCAGTAAGCCTTTAGGTCCTAGCTTATGGAGGTTTATGCTCATCAAATCCTTCCGCTCCCACACACTGCGTGACATCAGTGTAGTGACCAACCCCACCTTGGCAGCCTCCAGTTCCCTCCCACTCCGGTTGATCTCACATGTACACACACATGAAAACGCTTCTGTACAAGGCACAGACTTATTTAAAGACATCAGATTCGGACACATGTTCTGTTCACACATTTAAGACTGTGTATAACAGAGGGAGGATCTGAAACACAGTGGTAGACTAGTTTGAATCATCCTTGTCAAATTTGTGCCAGTGAGAGCAGTTTTATTCCAAAAAAATACAGAGTATATTAGACACAGAGGGAAGTTTAATCAACTAAAACTATTAAAAAAAAACCTGGGAGGGGAAAATGTGGCCAGACTATGTGAATGTATAATGTTATTGTCTCTCAGTAACTGTCTTTTAGGAATGGGTTAAACATGCAATTTTATGAGATTACATCTGTATTGCACAGCTGCCAGATGGGAATATAGAACAGGACAAGTACAGCAGGGATTATTTTACAGATAAAAATTGAACAATTTGCAGGGATCCAAAGCCCATGTTCACAGGAGGTAGATGAACTATAAAGCCTCAGAGCAGGCAGAAGAGGCGACTTCCTCTAGTCTTCATTGTCATACAAGGTTTGCTGCATGGCTTTGACTTGGCATCCTGAGTGGAAAACCTCTGCCCGTCAGGTTTTACGTCAGCTGATGTAGAGGAGCTGGTGTTGTTAGCCAGCGAAGGTTCAGTGATGTGGCTGCTTACGTGTTGTGACCTACGAACCTTTAAGTCAACAACTAATTGGCCTATTTTGAACGAAATTAGGTACATCCTCACATGCCTCCCCGATCTATCTCTATCTAAACGGGATGTAGTGATTTAGTTAAGTGGTGTGGAAACTTTTTGGCATTTGATCTGTCGTCCTTCTTAATTACTGTTGCATATTCAATCTCATGATCAACATTTTCAAAGACAAATCTTAAATAGATGACAATAATGTGTTTTTTTTTTTGTGGTAGTCCACAGTGTTGCCTTTCTTCTGATCTTCTGAACTACATACTAACTGTTGAAAAAATATCTATGTGCTACTGAACTATTAAAAGCTAATTAAAATGTCAGTCTCACAGAAGTACTCAGAGTTGTTCTCATCTCAGCCAGTTGAGCTACTGGCCAACAATAACACTTGGTAATATGGCGCCCTCTTCAGGTGTTTGAGTGAGTCCAATCTGATCTGTGGTAAACCATTGATTTGCATTCGCCAAAAAATAAATTGGGTGATTAGGTGTCAACAACAAAACTGACGTTTCAAGTGTCATTTAGTAAATCAGTACTTTGAGTAATGACAGTAAATATTAACTACAGAGGCTAAGTGAAGCATACTTATCTATAACAACAAGATCTATCCATTATTATTTTTATCTTTATTGTTACCATCATTAAATTTGAACCATGTCTTGCCTATATTGTGTACTCAGAAGCATTTGAGCTATTTAAATGAGCGCCCTCCTCGAGTATCAATTCACAATTTAGGCTTAAGTCTGGCCAGTGAGGCTGAAAGAAACTGTGTCACCCAATAGCGTGGGCTCCATTGTATCTGTGAAAGGCCCAAGCAGCACTCTGGGTATTGTTTTCTTTAAAGGGGAGTCAGGTTACCTTGACAACCACAGGATGCCTACCCATAGGCCCTGAGAGAGAGAAAAGGCACGGACAGAGAAGGAGGGAAAGAGACCGCAAAGAGAAAAAAAAAAAAAAGAAAAAAAGAGGCAAGATACTTCCCAGCCACGACTTTATTTAGTCAAAGTTTGTTTGTTTTGACAACAGGGCCGATGGTTGCCAGTGGGTTAAGATGGAGACCAAGAAGGTGAGGATGTGTGTGTTTGTGCGTGTGTGTGTGGCTGTCCATGTGCTAGCTTGCCTTTTACACCAAATGATTGAGACATCTCTAAATCTGTCTCACACTGATGCAGAACAACAGTTTGGTGGTAGCAGTTCCATTACGTTAATGTTCAGTAATTCAGTATCAGTCTGATGAATATATTTAACACCAACATAGAAAGACCACAGACCGAAAAGGCTTTTGTGAGCAATCATGCTGGCAGTAGCCGAGAATTACTTTGAAACCTTTTTATACCTTCTGAATTCATTGATGCAATTCATGTGGAAAGTGCGACCATTCATTTGCAATTTCAAAAGAAGCTACAAAGGATTTTTAGCTTTAATCCAAACACGGGGGTGGAGAATGTAACTGTACAACAATATTGCATTAATGCTCTTTTCTACACAACACCTAACTAAGATTTTATTACTTAACTTTGTGCACTAATATGTGTTTGCTCTGTTTTTGTTTTGACAGTGAGATCCAACATCGTTTAACGGAGGGTCATGCGTGTTGCACTGCGGCCACGCAGGTAACATTCACTCATCATTAGATCAGTGGATAATAGATGAGCTGAAATTTTTTAAAGCAAGTGCAATTGTAATGTTTGTAATGTTTGACATTCATGACTGATTATATTCAGTCATGTCTTCCTTTTCTGTGAAGCTGGATCTACCCAGCATGCACCACCTGCGGCAGATACAATGCCAACTATCACATAGTAATCTTTTTTAATATGATTCATTCTGTGCAGTTTATGGTGGTGCTACTTTTCCGTATATGCCCTTAACCAAATACACGTGATGTTACGATGAGTGCTCTGACAGCTTTGATGAAACACAGACTAATAGAATCGAATGGAAATAATTTGTCTGGATGTGAATCCGGAGCTTTATAGGCACTGGGAGAGCCTTCAAACTGTTTGTGTATGTACTTGAGCTTGGCTACACCATGTTTCTCTGGATGAGGGTTGGTAGGTTTACTGGCCTGATGAAAGTGAGAGTGAAGTGATTGCTCTCTCTGCCCCAGTTAAAGCGAAGCTGGGAGCCCGTGTGAGAAGCGAGCAGACACATGCTATAACGGCACATCATGCTTCAGATATTCGTTTTGACACACCAGGGTCTCCTCACTTGAAGTCATGGAACAGTTTAGTTCTCCACCTTCTCTGTGTGTTTGGTAAAAGTCAGAGTTGGGCTGTAAGTTTTTATTGCAGTAGGACTGCTCATAAAACTAAATGTATGAAGTTATAAGCAGATTTAACTGGTTGGGAATGACACAAAACATTAAAAAGTGACCTTTTATGCCATGTCCATTATGTGGCCAATAAACATACTAAGAAATATAACAATGACACATATGGTGTTATTTTCTATCTTAATTCAAAAATATGATGAGTATGACTATATAGTACAATGAACTGCAGTTATTCATGGTTATACATGGGAGTAGTTATAGTAACTCTGTAGTTGTTAGGATGAATGTGAAATGTCTGTGACTCAGGTCAACTGAAAAAAAAAAGGAAAAGAAATTACTATTTGATTTAAAAAATATATATACCTGCCTTGCCAGTCAGTAGATTCAATTTAACGTAATCCTTTAATTGATGAATACATGTTTGAAACAGATAGCTAAAAGTAGCGATTAAATAACTGGCTAACAGTAATAGATATATTCTTGAAATAGTGTATAATGTAATAGATAAACACTTCGTATAACCCAAAAAGTTGTGTACATAAAGTTATAACCGTCAGCTGTGTAAGTTAAAAAAGGTTCAAACTGAAACAGACAGCTAAAAATAACAAAGTAAACACTCAAATACTGTGCTAAAAATGATACATGGCTGCAAATAGTTATAAGTTATAAGTAAAATAACTGATGAATGGTTGAAACATTAAGGTAAAAAAAAAAAAAAAGGTTAAAATTGCATAAAATATTAAATAAATGGTAGAAATAGCCAGAATTTTTACAACAAAGTTGATCAGTACAAATGCAAAATTTTATGAATTACATTTAACAACATCTAGTTTGAAACTGAGTGAAAAGAGTTTGTGTGAATATGTGGAGTTTTACAACACAAGATATGACAAAAAGGCTGTGCAGCGCTGATCTGCTCAATGCTGCTTGGTTTCTCTGTGTATTGTGCCCTCTAGTGGTTGCTTGGTGCTCTGCCTGTGTCTGTCAGTGTTCACCCTGCTGCTGCAGAGCCTCTGGGTGCCGCTTGAGCTGACCAGGGATGGACCTGTTGGGAGGTCACCTGAGGAACAGGGTAACTAACACACACACACACACACACACACACACACACATGTGGATGAACTCAGAAGTCAAAACAGAGGCCTTAACTTCATTAATAGCAAAAATGTAAAAACATCTATCCAAAGTAAATGAAACTGTAGAAGAGATGAATCTTTGTCAGATATGATTAGATGACTTGACCTCGAGCGCTGATTGTGCAAACAAGGATTTTTTTTCTCTCTCTTTTTTTTTTTAAATATATTTGCACATTTGCAGATGTGTACTGTGTCTATTGAGGAATAAAACCTGATTCAGCTTTGCTCAAAATTCACAGTAGGTTCTCACATGTGTCTAGCACTTTGGGTTTGCGGCCAAGATATACCCCCTTCCGGCTAAACTGCCTCCCAAAGGGAGGGTATTTAAAGGTGCAGTTGACCAGGTTGTCCACAGTCTCCTCCAAAGTACTTTTTTATGCATCTGATGAATAAATTAGCATTACTCTGCTAATGATAATTATCATCAGCAGGGAACATTTGGAAACACACTGCATTTTAAAGTAGTTTATGATGATAGCATTTTGATTTGATAATTGAATGTTCTCGACATGATTTCTGTTGTAACAGATTATGTTTCTCTGGTCAGTTCAACCCCTGTTGAAAAATGAGAATCAGATATAGAAGCAGATATGATGCATTTCATTTTTTAAGCTTTCTTAACCCAAAAGAATTTACCTTTCAGTTACATGAAACTGACTGAACCCATATGTTGGAATCCATTTACATAAATTAAATAACATATCTTTCTAAAATCAGACTAACAGATGTAACTAAAGACAGAACAAACTCAACTTTTGTAAAAGACTCGGACAATCTGGCAACTGATGAGTCAGCTTCGAAACATAATCAACGAAGAAGAAGAATTTTTATCTAAACATCCTCATCCATTCCTCCTCAAATCCCTGGAAAACTGTTTTTTAGCAAAGTAATTTGCTGGGGCAACACAGCCACAGACCCACAATAGCCCTGTGTTTCGAGGGACCCACCGCGGCTTGTGTACAAAGAGCCACCCAGTGATGGTTCTGATGAAAAATATACCACAAGTGGGAAGTAGCTGGTCAACATGCACAGTTAATCCAGCTCCATTTTAACACCACAAACTCTCAATCAGTCTCTGTGCAAAAGCATTTGTTTCACATGTCAGTTTCTATGTTGTATTCATCCTTCAATAAGAGTTTCCTGTCTGAAAAACCTGCAGTGACTTGAATGATGCTAGGGTCTGCCACACACACACACACACACACACACACACACACACACACACACACACACACACACACACACACACACACACACACACACACACACACACACACACACACACACACACACACACACACACACACACACACACACACACACACACACACACACACACACACACACATTTCTGTTTGATTACTAAAGATAGATACAGTGTAGCATTTCTACTCAAACACTGAGACATTTGTATCAGTAGATTTTAACAGTTTCGTTCAAGAGTATTACCCTGCTATAAAAGCTCATAAAGAGTTATATATTACACATTTTCTGTCTCAATGTGATCCGACAACGTCCAATATATTTCTTTTAGTATGTAATAGAGTTATACGTATATATATACATTCTTTTATAAGCTGCTCATACACCTTTACAAGCTTTAAATGGTTTGGTCATATAGTTTGCTCACACAACTGGTATTAGGCTGTTACATCTTTCATTGCCTCTGTGCCCAAAGAGCCCCGTGAGAGTGTAGGTAGTGATATGCTGATAGTCAGCTGAGCAAACAGAGATGAAGTGAGATCACCAGTGTATGATTTTACTGTGTATCATGGGATAAAGTTTTGTCCCAGTGGAGATCCTTATTCTGAAATCAAATCCCCCCCCCCACACACACACACACACACACACACACACACACACACACACACACACACACACACACACACACACAACCTGCCTGCTAACTACAGTAGATTGTGTGGCATTGAGCCAAGCAGCTGACAGAGTCTCTAACTGTGATCACTATGAGCTACTACTACCTCAGGTCAGTCCAGCTCTACACAGGCAGGCCTGGTGTATCAAAGGTACTATTGAGGTTTTATGTGACGCAAGAAAAAAAAAAAAAAAAAAACAGTAAACACTAATAATATGAGGTTAGTTGACACACAACACCTCATTAAAATCAGTGTAAATGTACTGTTAGTACGTAGAAAGTTAAAAAAAAAAAAAAAGAGCTTAAATTAATATTTACACAATATATGAGGTCAAAAAATTGCAAAAAAAAAAAAAAAAAAATTGTCAGTGGAAACATTTGCCTATACTTTGATGCATATTTGCTTTTATAATAATGACAGATTGTCAACTTGTCCAATAGAAAACTGTTGCTGTGGTAAATTTACCTTTATATTGTTAAACAATAATCAAATGACATTAACCAGAGAAATCACTGCTTTATTTGCAGTACAACAAGTTCAGGTACGTAAACCTGCTGTTATTCAGAAAAGAAACATGATGCATTAACAGGGTCAAGGGGAGTATATGATACTATTCATATGTGTTGTGTTGTGTGTTATTTATATATATATATATATATATATATATTTATGTCATTCTGCAGGTCAGCGCAGTCTTGGTTTCCGTCGACTAGCTCTGCGCTTGGAGGCTTTGAGCACTCAGGTGCAAAGGCTGAGCAGAGAGAGAGACGTCGGCCATCTGACAAGAGATGATCTCAGTCTGCTCCTGCAGAGGTTATTCTACTCAGCAACACTCATCATCTTAACTCTCTGTAAATGAACACAGTGTGCACTGTTTGGTTGCTTATTAGCTTTGACTTGCTTTCCAGCTTCAAACAGGACCAGCAAGGATTGGCTCGCTTGGTAGAGAGGGAGCTGAGGAGAGTGTCTCAGAGACTTGATCGCCTCAGCCGTCATCACAACCATCACCATCGGCCTCACACTCTGCCACCACATGAGGACCACAGAGCACCCACAGGTAAAAGCTCAGACATTAATAAAAATGTAGGCCTGGTTACGTTACATTAGAATAAACAAGGCAAACTATTTGGTGTATGAGGCTATTACACTAAATCCAGCTTAGTTTAGCTTTTCATTTTACTTGTACATACACTTTAATAAAAGTACCCCATTGTCCTAGTAAAAGCAGAGATTTCAGGGTTTGTTCCAGTTATAACATGCTTTAATATTCTGCTTACACCAAATAAATACGCTCTCCTTGTATGTTGCCAGCTTCAATAATTGCCCATTTGCAAGCGTTTCTGTGGCTGCCTGCAGTGGTAGTGAGATACAACGAGCCAAATGCATGGTTCATAGCCTCAATGGAGGTTAACCACACAGTGAAATTAACAAGCTGTGATAGTGGAGGGTGCGAATGAGGGGGGTTAAAGGGCAGTGGATGCAGGTGGTTATGGGGGATGAAGTCCTTGAATAGTGGTTTAACAAGTCCCTCAGAGCCAGCACTGATCAACTTGACTGTGGGGAGGAAAAAAAAAGTTTACATCCCTAACTACGACCCTCCTGAGAGGTGTCAGGTGAGATTTGGGTTACGCACCCTGTTTGGCACGCGAACGGTTGTGTGTGTGTGTGTGTGTATGTGTATGTGAGAGAGAGAGAGAGAGAGAGGTGAAGGATGAGTGGGCGCACGCTTCACCTGAATCCTTCCGTGAAAAAGGGAATTCATAGAGCTCGGGCCACACAGACACCATACCGTGCATATGTGAGTGTGCACACTCATCTATGTGTACACGCACACACTAAATATGTACTCCCATGCCACCCGCATGCACACAAACACACACTTCCCCATCAGCAACTCGCTCACCCCTCACCCTCTTCCTCTCACATTACCTCACACCATAAAATACGACTGAATTACCCAGGAGTCCTTTCACCAACTTGTCTACCCAGACTCTTGTTTTTGCAGAAGGAGCACTTTTTTTTTGCTCTGCTCCTACAGCATATCTCTGTTTTTAGCCTTTCACACCTCGGCTATGCCTACAGGTTTTCTTATCTTTTTTTCCTCCCTCTCTTTCTTTTTACTAGGTTGTTTTACACAGTTAAGGACTGTGTATTTTGGCAAATGCTAGCACTGTTAAAAGGGGAATGTTTAGTAGGCGGCAGGTGGGTCAGGTGTGTGTCAGTGCATATATGTATGTATCTATGTATGTGTGTGTGCATGTTCATTCCAGTTGAGTGACATTGGCTAAAGATGGTGGGGGGGCTTACGGGAAAGGGCCTCTGAGAACACACTGCTTCTACTCTAATGCCTCTTACATGCATGGCAGCACTATACATCGTGCTGATGGCTGCTATTTATTGTGCACATTTTACTTGAACGATTGTATATCAAAGTTATTATCCACTGTTCTTCATTACCTACATTGAGCTCACTTTACAATGTGCTTCTTGTTACTTAAGCCAGGTCTGAGGAATAATGATGCATTTCAAATGGCCTCTAAAAAGAAAAACTGTGACGGCTAATATCTTACCCATAGGGCCAAATGAGTGCGAGGTGCCAATGGATACCGAGTATCCGGTGTGTGTGGAGAAAGTGGAGGTGAGAAAGTGGAAATATATGTGGTAGCATGAATTTTATGACTGTGTGCTGTGCTGTTAAACTGTTATTAAACGGCTTACTTTGACTTAATGTCTTAAGTTTCATATTTATCTTATAAAAACAAGTTTCAGAAGAATATGGTATAGCATCTTCACCTTAATATTATAGTTTTGTTTATCATTCATTATCAATGAGACATCTGTGTTTTTGGCAGTTCCTGAAGGCTCGATGGCAGTCCGACCCCTGCTATGCCTTTTATGGGGTGGATGGGACCACCTGCTCCATATTGACTTACCTCAGCTACATAGAAGACTTTTGTCCCCCTCTCACTGGAAGAAACAATTCTGCACTGCCATGGCACAAGAAACCTCATTTCTATACAGAGAAGGTAAGGTCGTTTAATTGTGTAGTACTGTACAATAAGAGCAGGTCTAGTCTACTAAAACATCACTATATATGCTTTGCACTACCTCACATTATGTTTGTGCACAGGCTCATATACGTACATCTCTAAGCCATCTATATGAAGCCATCAGCCTCCACAGTGGCCACGCAATAAACTTTATCCTGTCCAGAGTGGAGAGGATGTCTGAACAGTGGATACAAGCTGCTCTGAGGATGAGGCAGAGGAAAAACAAGATGATCTCAAACCAGATGAGGGTAAAAATGGCAGATTATTGTGTTAAGCATCAATTAACTATCATATGTGGACAGTTTTGTTAAGTGTGTTAGTGTGTAAATGCTAAACTTAACCTTCATCAAGGTGCTGCTGTATCCCGGTGCCCTTGCCGGGACTGTTGGTCAACATTTTGAAGCTATGGTGGAGAGAGGAGGGCCTCTAGGGGAGCTGGTGCAGTGGGCCGACCTCAGTGCCTGTCTGACAATCCTGGGCCACAACCTGACGTTCAGCACCTCACAGAACCAACTCCACAGGTTACCACCACTGCTGATTCCTTCTATTAGTTGCAATTGATATAAAATTATCATGTTTGTTTGGGATGAGTGACAAGCAAAAAGATGGAGCATGATTTTAACATCTGCTGTCTTCATATGTGTCTGGTTTATGACTTTACACTGAAGTAATGAATGAGACTAGCAATTATTGATGCGATGCGTGTTTGTTGTGTCTGGTCCAGCCTGATAGGTGCTGCTCCTGGTCGAGGAAGTTGTCCAATCCAGAGGCCCCTGACCTTTGACCTCATCTATACCGACTACCATGGCCTTGCACATCTTCAAGGAGCAATGGGACTCGCTTTTCAGCATTACCAGTACGACCACAATTCTTTTAATACATACTCACACTTCAAGTCTCTTTTATTTACACAGATTTAGTAATTCTACATCAAGCTACAAGTGGGTTTTACTGCTTTAAGAACTAGATAAATGTTATTCTGCTTTGCTCTGATGTCTTTGGACGTATTTGTCCAACACACGAGGCTTCAATATAGCTGATAAGAAAGAAAAACATGATGGTAAAACATATGATGGTAGTTTTTGTTCATGTGTGTTGTTCGTATATCAAATACATTAAAGATTATTTTTGTTACAAACTATTCTTTTAATCGTTCTAGGTGCCGCTTCAGAATCCTGGACTCTTTTGGCACTGAACCTGCCTTTAACCTGGGGAGTTACGCACACAGTCATGGATATAAAACATTGTGGGGCAGCTGGAGTCTAAAACCTCTACAGTATATGACCATGTTCCGTAAGTCATATATTCATACACTTACGATGCTGGCAAGTATCAGCATAATGTAATATGTTTACACCTCTGTAATGGTGAAAACTTGTGACTCGCTGTCCGTGTGAAACCACAGCTGTGATAACTGTACAAAAGTGACTTTGAGAGGAACAGTACATTGATTCAGAGATGCATTTGTGGAAACAGTCAATTTATAAAAGTATTACAAAAATAGAAATGCATACACACACATGCGCATATTTATATCTTGCTGCCGCAGCACTGATCCTTCACGTACACCTGTCTAAGCGTCCTCACAGTGAGAGGATTAATAGCTGAGGTTAAATAAACCTGGTGCCCAGACAGAGCTTTCATTCCAACACCTCTCCCTGTCATCTTTCCCACCCTGCTGGGAGATGAAGACAAGCTGGACACGCTGGGCCAAGAGCCACTCTTCATCCTTCAGTTTGAAACACTGTTTATTTGTCCTGCTGAGGAGGAGAAAGAGATGGCTGTTAGCTGATAGAAGGGAAAGAGAAGAGGGAGAGAAAGACCATCAAAACAGAAACAAAGACACCGGTGAAGCTTGAAGGAAGAAGAAAGAAAAGAAGAAGAAAAAAGACACATGAGAGAAAAGCAAATGGTTGGGGTTTTTTTTTTTTTTTTTACCTCTGTTTTGAAACAGGGGGGAGGAAGATAGCTGAAAGAAAGATTGCACTAAACACACAAGCAGACGAAGCAGAACTGTAAACAGGCAACAAGAACACGGAAACCAAGAAACCAAAGAAACTTCATTCCTTCACAGCTTTTCTTTAAACCCACACAAGCTGCATGATGTTGATCGTATCAGTGTGTTGTTGCGTGTATCTGCTAATCTGAAGCGGTGAACCCAGACAGGTGATAGAGACAAGTGGCAACAAATGGAACTGAGCCAGGAGGAAATTCTGTTCTGCTGTAAGGGTGAATGAGAGGAGAGCTGGCAACGGTCTTTTTAAACAAGTATCTCAGTACAGGACACACACACGCACCTTTTCTGGCACATTCCTAGTAAAGTAAATACTCATCTCTCACACCTTCGTCAGTGTGTTGGAGGGCAGCGGGGTGGCAGCTGCCTATCCAAACAGCTCAACCTAAACTTCTCATAGATGTAGAAATCTCATATCCTTTAACCAGCTGATTTATACAGCACCGCATGTTTGTCCTCTCTCACAAATTTTTAATCCCAGTTCTTACTCATCATGATCTTGGTCTGTGTTCTCAGTAATGTCAGTCCAAAAGCAATTTTTGATCCTCCAGTCACCATTTCCCACAATGTGTTTCTCATCTGTGCGCAGGGATTTGTCATATTTTAGTCAAATAAGTTCTCTTGCTGTGATGGGGGGATTTCAGTGTTTATTTATCTTTTTAAATGTCATCAAGACTACTCTGTGTTTCCGTCATCTTCAGCTCACACTCCTGATAACTCCTTCCTGGGTTTTGTGAGTGAGGAGGCAGCGAGGGCGGAGGTGAGAGACGACGAGCTGGAGCCTGAGACCTACAGGAAGGACAGGATAGCAGTTGTCTATGGCAAACAGGACTACATGTGGCAGGTATAATGTCCTAATGAGTTAAGTGTATGTGTGTAAAACAATAGTGAAGCTAGTAAGAAATCTATCAAGTAGCCAGCTGCAAGATTTTACACGACAGTGAAGACTTCATAAACCTAACCCTAACCCTTGTACTTTTTCGCTCAGGGTAAAACTGAGTATGTGACAGTGATCAGTGAGGAGTTGGAGACTCATGCCACAGTCTACCAGTCTCCAGGACACACCTCAAATCTGCCCACTTTCATCAGAAACCACGGCCTGCTGACTCAGAAACACTTCCTACGACTCCTCCGCAGAGCCAAGGTCACATATGAGCTCACTTCAGAATAAATCTCTATCCCTGACGTGACGTTGTAGGAAGTTTTAAAAAAGGACCCTTGTGAAGATTCATTGTCTGCCCTCTTCCCCCACAGATATTTGTAGGTCTTGGTTTCCCCTACGAAGGTCCAGCTCCCATTGAGGCAATAGCTCTGGGTTGTGTCTTCCTTCAACCACAGTTTAATCCACCACATTCATCGGACAATAATGACTTCTATAAGGGCAAACCCACCACAAGGCAGGTAGGTAACTCATCTTTAAACACCAACGCTGATTCAGTTGTTTTAGTGAATATCTAAAAACAGGAAGTGACTTTGCACCACAGATCTCCTCCCAGCATCCCTACACTGAAGAATTCATAGGAAAACCTCATGTGTGGACTGTGGACATGAACAATAGGACTGACGTACGCGAGGCAGTCAGAGCGATTTTAAACACAGAGGTAGCTTCAAACAAACAGGCTAAATTACACCTAAAGTGCATGTAATTATATGCAAAGTAGCATTGATTTTATAATGTTTGCATGTTTTTGCAGGTGAAGCCTTTTACACCTCGAGAGTTCACCTGTGAAGGAATGCTGGAGCGGGTTCATGCTTATATCACTCACCAGGTGCAGAGATGTAGGCGGGACTGCGTGCTCTCCTATCAAAGTGGACCCTTGAAATGGCAATTCCTCGTCAACCTTCTTTCTCTTTCTTATCTTCAATCCCTGTAGGACTTCTGCACCCAATCTGTCCCTTCATGGCCACCGGAAAGCACTCTAAGGGTTCACCTCGGACCCCTGGGCCAGTCATGTATTAGTGTGTGTCGACGCTCCTCCCTGGTGTGTGAGCCCGCTTTGTTTCACCATCTTAACAGTCCATCAGCATTCACTAGGTAAGAGACCAACAGAAATTTACTGCAAACACACTTGATATATACATGGATGTAAATGCATTTGTTCCCATTTTGCAGTCTGGGACTAGGCTGCTCCAGCATGGCACAGGAAGTCAACCACCTGTTTCCTGCCTACAGCCCGTGGGGTCGACACTGTGGGCTCCAGAAGGAGCCGCTACTGTTCAGCTGTGCCGGTTCTGACCAATCCCATCGTAGACTCTGTCCCTGCAGAGCTCACCTACCTGGACAGGTGGCCCTGTGCCCGGACTGCATCTAAACAACACTGTGGAAAAACTCAGGAAAATAACTCGGAAACGGTTAACACAAAAAGGACGGCACCAAAAAGCCATTTCCATACAGCTTGTTCAGGTAAAAAGTTGATTTCAACCAAAGAAAGCAAACTGTTGAAGGTTTAGTGTCAAACAGAGGCTGAGGTTAAGAAACAACAATCGTCAGGGTCCCAGTAATATGAGGGAATCATCTCAGTCAATACTCTTGACATTTAACTTATGATGTGAATTCATCATAAATGCATGAAGTGATTGTTACTTGTCCTGCAGGCAGCTGACATTAGTGATTAACAGTTAAAATAATATGAAAGCGGTTGTGCCAAGTAATTACAGTCTACTTCATTTAAATTTCTATAGTTAGATTTATGCTGTGCAATTGTTTGGAAAAGATTTTGTTTTGTTTTTGTAATGACAGTCATTACTCAGGAACAAAAAAATAACAATGACTGTCGTATTATAAGTACATGTAATGTTGAAGGATAATGAATTCAAGGCCTGATGTCTCATGGTGCCTAATGAAATCCCTCTTGTTGTTGTAGCTTTCCCTTGATCCCTTGAGCGAATAAGTCTTTAAATTAAGGCAAGATGCACTTTAGGGAAGTATTGTTTAGGTGTATTTAAATGAGGTGGGAAGCGGCGCCAAAGACCGTAAAGCCATTTACTTCTCAGAGTTGAACTTTTCGTCTTTTGCTTCAGATCACACATACAGTACAGTGCACTTCAATATCATGCTAAATAAGGTTCTAATCATTCATTCGTTTACAGTAATGTATCACTGCGGTCAGCGTTGCATGGGATTAGTGCTCACGCAGCCCTTCAACGTATGGCTGGCTGCAAGTATTAGCCAGGACCTCAGAGGGGAGAGGGTGACAGCCTAAGTGATGAGGCTCATTATCTGAGTGAATCATGGATAACCTCTGGATGCCTTTGGGAGGTCACAGCCATATGACGATGATTATACTGTCATATAAACCAATGGTTCCCAACCGTCTTTGACTTAGGAAACCCCCTTGGCTCTGTTTAAATCCGTGCCCCCCGCCAGTATAGGCAGAACCTCATTGTTTGTCTTTCAAACACATATTTTGCGTCATTTAAGCTGGGGAACAGTCATTGAAGGCAGGATTAATTATGTTTTCTTGAGTTATTTTACTAGAAATTACACCTTAAAATGATTTTGATCAGAACAGATGACTCATTTTTGCCCAGAGTTCTTGCAATGGCTCCAAAAATTATTCCCCAACTGCTTCATGACCTTAAGATTTGTAAAGCCCCCTCCATCAACCCCGAGGGTATTCTGTGCCCCAGGTTGATATGAGCAAACATGGAAACTTTACATACAGTACATACATCGATTTAGAGAGATTTTACACATGAACATTAACATGTCAGGAGGCTCAAATGGTTACACAGGCTTACCCCATCACCCCTGCCTGCAAAACAGCTTGTGAAAGAAACAAATGATAACAACTAAAGGCCAGACTACAGCCAACAATCAGTGCTGTAAGTGCTAAGCTTACATGGCGCAGCTGTTAGCAAAGATGGCTCCAACAATGGCAACAAGCTGCTGTTTTGAGCCGGACTGGAGGTTTTTCTTGGAAACCAGTGCACTCATGAATGTCAAATGGCAGAAAAAAAGGAGACCTTTTCCACACCGATACACTCCACATGACCAGAGCATATTGTCACGCAGCGATCAAGGCTACAATGACGAACCGGTCGACAATGTGATTGACGAGGAAAAGGCTGTAAAATGGTCTGTGAAAACAACTTTTGTGATGACTTTGGTAGGTTTTGGTGAATTACTTTGGCCCTGTCAAATGTGACTTCTTCTTAATTAGCTGAACAGTCCAAAGATGATGGAAATGAAACTTATGTTTATGTCAAAAGGCTGTTTGGAGTAAAGGAAAATAAAAGTTGTTTTTGACTCACATGGACGTCCCTTAAACACATTTTTGGAAAGTGATGTGTCTTTTCTGGAGAGTTATGTTAATTCATATCAGTTACATGTGTTATGGCATATAAAAGCTGTCACTCACTTCCCAGGGGGCTGATAGCAGAGGGTCAAACTAAGGCTTCGAAAACAGGGTATATACGGAGCGAATGTGTAAATGTGGACAAAGATTTTAGTGTTTCATATGACTGTTTACTGACCTCAAGCTGATTGAGGCTGTATGTATTTGCACGTGTTTGTGAGAAACCCATTTGGTGATGATACACAGTGAGATGTGCTTTTGGAAGACAGTGATGTGGATCATCTGATGTGGATCATTAAGTTAACTGAGTTATGTGGTTATTTCTGCAAATTGGTTTTATGCCTAAAGTTTGACTTCAAGGCTCAAGATAAGTGCGCTAACCACTTTAAACTTTGTTCATTCTTTTTGCTTTGGAATTGCTTTGCAATTTTAGAAAACCATAAACCATGTTTAATTCTATTATGCCTTGATGTTTTTTTTTTCAGTAAGAATTTCTTGGCAGATTACAGACTGTGTGCATATCAATACGCCATTTCATGTGTGAAAATCAAGAACTGAAGAACAGAAAGACTCTTAGCTGCCTACAAAAAGTGCTAAGAACGGCCGCATACAATTGCTGTTCTTGATGTTCATGAAATAAAAAAAAGTAAACGTGTATTAACATTTGAAGAAAGACTCATTTTTGTTGTATTTACTTCTTACTGCTTCAGAAATGCACAAAGCATCATATATTCATGGAGCAACAATGCTAACATGCTAATGTTTAGCAGGTATCTTAAAACTTACCACATTAACATGCTAACATTTGTCAATTAGCATCAAACACATAGTGAATCGGAAGTTGACAAGAATGCTTCTTTAGCTATATTCAAAATGTATGCTTTACTGATACATTTGAAAAGAAGTCAGGTCATCAGCATAACTGATGACATGTCAACTTGAATGTCTGCACAAATATTTAACCATCATCCAGCTGATTTTCATTTAAATTTTTCAAGCTGGGTTTTCAACGTTTTGGATCGCTGGTGGTGGTATCCATAGAGGTGTGCCACTGCCATGACTCAAAATACACTGGATGGGATTCTTGCATTGTTCAAAGTCATACAAGCGCTTGACCACCCGTTGCACTCTGTACTTGCACTGCGCCTGCTGTGTGCCGCCTCTGCACATTGAAATAACGATTAGACGGTTCAAAAATAAGAGATGATTGATGGAGGAAAAAATAAAAACCCTAGAGAAACCAAGGGAGGAAACATGAACCTGTGTCAGGGCCAGCCAGACATCACGGAACGTTCATGCTCCAGTAGAGGTTCAATAATGTTTATATGAGTGCTTTTTAATTTTACATGAGAGACAGGAACCCTTTCAGGCACATAGGGACTCTTTCTCCTATACCTTTTAACTGAGGAATGTGGTGGCAAATCAAACTTTGCTGCCAAGAAAAATGAGACGGGAAGCAACACGGGAGAGTTTGACTCAGATTCAAACTTTTCAGCTAATGTCATGTCTGTCTCTTTGTGTGACAGACAAGGATTCAATCTGGGAAATCTTTCCGGGAAAGCCTTTTTTACCTTATTTATTTCTGTCACATACATTACAAACTTACTTACAATTCAGGGATAACGAAGAGCAAAAAATAGGGGGAAGTTTACATTTAGTCAAAAATGACTGCCAAGTATCAGAACTTCACGTTACACAAGCAGAAGGACATTATAGACATAATTCACCCACATCCACGTCTCTCTTTCTTCCTGGGAGTTACTGGAAAATGTTGTAACCTCTCAGATTTGCAGTTATTGCTGTATTATATTTGCATGACTGTGTAAAATGAATCACACTGTTTACGCTGGGTCTTCAGCAGTTTCGCAATGCGCTTGTCATTTCCAGTCAAACACAGCCCCAGATGAATGATGAATGAATGCTCCCTATTATTCTTATTTTATTTGGTTTCCTGGCTGTGTTTTTCTCTCTATGAGAGTTGAGAGTTGGTTTTGACCTTAACAGAATGAGAGCTCACACAAGTTTTTAGATTTGACAATTATCTCTAATATGGAGAAGGGACAGTCTTACTATAAATAGTTAATTTCATCAGTGATGTGATAACACAGATGGGTTGTCTTATCTTCACTTTGCACCATATAAACATCATTTTCTATTTCTAAAATGACACAAATAACTGAAAGTGGCCAAATCATTAAAAAAAAAAATTCGATGTCCTGTAAATCTTACTCTGCCTGATCAGATTTGTTAATTTGCAACAACCAAGTGTTTCCTAAAGGGGGCAGTGTGGTCAAGCTAAACCAGCTGAGTTAGAAGATAGCAGTTACAAACCTCAGAGACCTGCTCTGGGAAACAAGTCACAGGGATGAAAACAGAGGAATTTTAAGAGTGATTTGTGCATGTTGGGCAAGAGAGAAAGCGAGACAGACGTGGATGAAAGGAAACAGAAGAGCTATAGATGTGTCAGGACACTGAGACACTTCCAGCTCTCTCTACAGGTAGCTTTCAGTTTGCAACACACTTGCAAAAGGGGGGGTGGACTGGGTGTGGGGGGGTGAGGGAAGAGAGCAGCTTTACTACCATAAGAAAGCAGCTGCTTTTATTGAAACCTGTTATTGGCGTGCCAAGATTACACTGAACAACAACAACCCTCCTCCCTGGAAGCCAATAAAATCCTGACAACAAACACTTGGCTTGCCTACGGCGCTGTTAGAAGCCACAGAGGTTGGCCTTAATGATACTTGGTAACTATTACAGACCATTAAACTAAATGAATAAGAGAGGAAAAGAACAAGAGACAGAGAGAGAGAGAGAAGTAAGAGAGGAGCAAACTGATTTTCGTTCAGAAGTTCTTTCCAGACATAACGTAGGTAGCTGACTCATTGTTGGGCAACCTCAAAAGCGATGCACCACTCTGGTGTGTGTAGATTGTGGAAGTTGGCTTGGTTGCTGAGTGAACAAGCATGTTTGTGAGTGCATATGTCAAAGGATGGATAAAACAGGAAGAGTGCTCTTCCTGGTGTGCTGTTGCATCCATCAGCGGTGCACACACACACACACACACACACACACACACACACACACACACACACACACACACACACACACACACACACACACACACACACACACACACACACACACACACACACACACACAGGTCGTGTATGCTTGAACGGTTGGTGAATGGCACAGGCCTCACCATGATTCTTCCCAAACGTCTCATGTCAGGTTTCCTGCGATCTCACTACACCTGAGTGACTCGGGCAGACAGGATCCGGTTCACCTCTGTGTGTGTATGTCTCCACATAGCTGCTAATTCCATTGTCTTCATGTATGTATTCAACTGAAAGCACCTCTAGGGAACAGAAGAGGTCATCAAGGTAGGTCAAGATTTTTGCAAAAGCAACAACAGGATTAAACATAATTTTGAAAAGCTTTAGAAAAACAGACTGCTAAAGTTAGACAAGAAAAATGCCTTCATCACTTTGGTACCATTTTGCAAGGAGAGCTTGGAGAACGACTAAAATCGTCTCTAATTTTGTGCAGAACTGGTGTTTGTAACCTCTTCTCTTCTTTCCGTCTTCTTAGCACGCAGGCCACAGAAGAGAAAGCTGTGAAGAAACACAGAGCTACCAGCTAACGCCTGCTTGCCTTGTCATCTTTCATCCTACACCTCTGAATTGCCTTCATTTTCTTGGAGCCCATAAATTGGCTCTTATTGTCTCGTAAATGGCTCCTTTTGGGGTGGGATTTATAGTGAGGGGTGGCAATGGGGTGTGTGAGGGGGTGGCTGGTGGGGGGGTATAAAACCCACCTTTTGATGTCCCCTCTGCTTTACAGGCAGAGCAGACGCGCCTGCCCATATGCTGCACTGTGCTTTTGCCACACGGTGCTAGCGTGAGACTCTTGCACACACAGGAACATTAAAAGATATTAAACTGCATTTCTGCTTTCATTCAGAGTCATGGGATGTAACAGCCAAGCAGGGTGGTACACGTTAAGCCTTGCCACTTCCTCGGCTGTAATTAAAGCCGCCCATGCAAGGGTTGTCTCTGTAAGTCTTGTTTTGCTACAACCAGTGATCCTGACCTTTTAAAAGGAAAGGGTGAATTTCTTTTGATCACACTGAGGAAGAGGTTATAATAATATGGGTTAGAGTTCATGTGTGAACGAGGATGTGGTTTTTCTGTACTTTTGTTGAGTAAGCATTTAAAAAGGGTTAGTGACCGAATTCGTTAACCCAAACAAACACACTCGACCAGTATTTGGAGGATATTTTGGTTGTGATGTCACAAAAGTCTCCGCTCTCATGTTAGCGCTGCAGTTAACACTGGTTGACAGATGACTTTGCTTAAAAGCAGACTCAGGAAGCAGGACATGTGTTGTAAAAACAGATGGGTGACAAATTAAAGTAAAATCCCTACATACAACATTAAAGTGTCAGCCCGCCATTAAGCCACCAACACTGTTGGAGCCAGTGGGTGTTTTAACTTTTTAGTGAAAAACATGTTTATGGCGGTGACTCACTATTATGTAATATAACGCACCGGTGCTCGAAAAGACGGGGGTTTCTCAAACAAGATTGCAAGATCACGAGTCAAAGTACAGATTTATCAACAATGATCACAGAAATAAATTCACCCTGCATCTGCGTTAATACCAGAACACGTCTGACATGATTTACAAGTGACCACTACAGTGTGGAAGCATCTGCATCCATCACGTGGCATTTTTTCAGACTTTTCATCATGGATTAAAAAAGCTGATGCTCTGCAGTGAGAGAAGACAGGCTGGTTCACCGACCTAACACAGACGACCTGGCAGGAAGTGATCGACACCTGTCCTCTATGTGCGCAGAGGCTGACTGCAAATGAGAAGCAGTTGGGTGCAATGCTGACGCGGTCAGAGGATGAGCAAAGGTCGGGAACTCAGTAGTGGCGGCTGGTGGGCAGGACTGGAATGACGGGTGAGGTAAGCTAACTCAGTATCTGATAATTTCATTCATGTCCTTTATTCTCTCCCTTTCCGTCCTTCTCTCTCTCTTTGTTTTTTTTTTTTTTAAACTTTTTAATTTGTCCTATTTTCTTTCCTTCTGTCTCATCTTTTTTTCCTTTCAATCACAAGCACCTTCATTTTTCAGCCCACTTGTCTCTCTCTCTCTTTCTTTCTCTCAAAGGCAGATGAGCCAGGTGATAGTGACACAGCCAGCTGTATGCCAGTTACCACAGCGATGACAGCTGCCAGCCCAGGTGCACAGGCAGCTGGGAAAGCTAAGGATTTGTGTGTGTGTGTGTGTGTGTGTGACAGATATGAGGGAAAAGGGACCTGGGTGCTGGTGAGGACACAGGTGTTGTAGTGATGGAGGGAGCGTGGGAGAAGGCTAGGAAAGGAGAGGAGACAGAAGCACAGAGGTTTTTGAGGGCAGGGAGGAAGGTGGAGAAAATCTGACCTTTCACCCATCGCATCGTCTGGGCATTTCCCAAGATCCGTCTGCAGTGACTCGGATGTATCACGATGTCCTCTTGTCGTCTAGACGTTTGTCCGTCACTCAGTGCTCGCCTCGGCTCGAGTAATTGAGTCAAGACATGAAATCATAGCAGGAAACACGAAGCGAGCATAGTTAGAGCACGGATGACATCAGCTTGTTAAACTGCAGCCTGTCAAATAAAACAAGGTTATGAGATGAATTAGAAAGATAATGAGTGAAATCTTGATCATTCCCACACTGTTGGACGTTTTTTTCTCCCTTTGCTGTTTCATTGATGGCTCATGTGCTATTGAGTCATCACAGCGAAGCACATTTCTTCTGCCGTGCACCTGTGAGACAAGCACAGATGATATAAGTGCCAACCCTTCAAACAGCCTCTTTCTCCTTCTCTCCTTTCTTTTTCCCTCTCTCTGTCTCTTCTGGGAACATTCCAATCTACTCCTCTCCCGCACCTTCTCCTCTTCACCTTCTCCCCCTTCCCCCTACCCTAACCCCTCTCCTGAGAGCGGGAGGCCGCGGTGCCATCACTCACCACTTGGTGATAACCGGCACAAAGGGGGCCTTGGTGGCCCCGGCTGAGGCTGCTTGACGTGCACCGCCACTGGGAGAGAAAGTGGAGGAAAACCCCCGTCCCTCCCACCTCTCCCGGTTCCCTCCAGTCCCTCCATCGTCCCCACCACCTCAGATGATGAAAACTCTGTCAGTGCGGATTAGGAAGAGCGGTGTGCGTCGGCGGAGGGAATAGCAATGATAAAAGCTGTGCCGCCGCACCTCTGCATGTCCATCCCTCTTTCAGCTTACTCACTATTTGTCACTTTATACCAATTTTGGGATTCCAAACCTTTTCATGCCGCTGTCATGTTGCCAACGTGTTGTTAACCTTGAATTTTTTTATGTGAAGTTTTAATGGGCTCCCATTTAGCCTTGCTAGTGTATTTTGATGATCAAAGGCAAACTTTTTATTATATACTCGGGTAAGTCTTTGAATTTCTCAGACAGTAAAGCTGATTTTCACAGGTATTCCGCACATACAGGTGGTAGTAAAACAGCGGGGTGAAAATGACACATAGTTTTACAGACTCACAGTGTGTGGTCTTGACTATCTGTGTGACATTTACACGTTTAAAATGTGCAATCCTGTACGTATGGGACATAAACATTACGGCGGTCAGATGAGTTCTCTGGAGTGGTTTTGAACGGGAGTTGATGGAGAGGAAGGAAGGGAGACTGGATGACGACGGCGGGCACACAACTGAGGGATTCTGGGATGAGGAAACGGGCATTAGGTTGAGGGGGGAGGGTGATTTTGTCCTCAGGCTGGCACAGCAACGGTCTCGCTTCATGGTGAGAGAAAATGGGCGCCGAAGAAGGGTGGTGGGAGGGCGCAGGCTCCGAAATTGATTTCATGCCGGAGTCAGACACAGCCCCAAGGAAGGAATAATATGTGTGTGTGTTTGTCTCTGAGTGTGTGTGTGTGTGTGTGAGGAAGAGAGACAGAGGAAAGGATTCTTAGTGTGAATTCTGAGGGGGCACACAATGGCAGAAGGAGAGAGCGAGAGAGAAGCAGTAAAAGAGAGGGGCCGACCTGCATCAAAGAAACTGGATCTGCATGAGAAAAAGCATGTTGCTTTTTTTTTTGTTGTTGACACCGTCAACAAGCAGCATCAAAAAAAAAAAAAAAAAAAATGTAGGTGTTTGTTGTTTAGGGATTCTCTCTGTTCCAGTTCCTATATTACATTCTCGGTGAGGTCACACCTATAACTTTCACATATCAACAGAACAAGCAGATCAAAAATGAGATTGGGATTGGTGGAATAATAAAGCAGACACTATATTGTATTGTATATGTTTCCATGAACAATGGGAATTAAAGGTCTACACAGTAATTTTACAAATGAAAATGAAGCGCCCGGCGCCATTTATGTAAAACATATGTAGCAGACTAGCCATACACTGCAAAATAGTGAGACCTTGAGGACTGGATTAGAAAACTGAGGATGCGTGCCATTTAAGTCTTTGAAATTTGAAATTCAGACCATTTCCTCCTCCTAATGTCTCTCTTTTTCTCTCTCACACACACACATCACTTTTATGTGCACAATTGCACAGTCGGAATCCATCTCATTCAAGTGTTCATGCATGTACACAGACGTGCATACCTTTGAAAAGTGTTTCGAATTGCAGACCACAGACCTGTACTGACGCCTTTATTCGCACTCGTTGCATTACATCTATCATGAGCTCGGCCGCTTCCTTCCGCTCCTGTCTTCCTTTCCTTTGAGTTTTGTCATGTGTTGGTTGCCCTCACTTTTCTGTGCCCTCTTATTTTTAGTCCATCTCTCTCTTGATCTCTTTCCTTCCCTCGCTCAGCCTCTCTCCATTCTCTCTCTCTCCTCTGTCCTTTCCCCCCTTCTTGGCATCGGTGGCAGCATCTCTTTTAAGACACATTTCAAGGGAACTGTCTGCCGTTTTCAAAGGCCTTTGTGTCCGGCCTTTCTTCCCCTTAATTTGGTTTCCCCAAAACACTTTCCCATAGCATGGCCGTCTCGCCCCCTTTTCTCCCAGCTACCCCTCTCCTCTCATCTCCCCCTCCCTCTCATTCTTCCAACTGTCCTAAATACGTTTTACTGAAAACAATACGTATAAAGTCAGGGTGTCTTGGACTTTTCTGTGATCTGATGTAATTTATGAACATACATGTTCATATATTATGTCATGTTTAACGTATGTCAGGGTAATCAGGTTATAAGTTATGTTAATTGTATTCAAATGCAAAGTTGAATCTCTCAAATCTTAAAAAAATAAAACAGTCAGTTCTTGTGGAGATCGATTTTGACAAATGTATTTTTAGGGAAGATTAGGAACATATGATCGCATTGATTAAAAAATATCAGGGCCAAAAATAAAAAAATACAAAGCATGCTAGACATTCTTCGCAATACCAGGCTTTCCAGTCTGTCCTGGGCATCCGGTTTCAATACTGCCCTCTTCCCATGACTTCCCTGACCGCATAGGTTTCTTCTGAGAGCTTCTTGTCATGGCAACGCTCACCAAAGTATTGTTCTGTTTGCAGACCATGTAAGAGGGAAGATGGCCTTGGAATTAAAGAGTGTATTTATTTATTTGTGAAACAGATGAAAGACGAGGCGTCGATGACACATTGAAAGTTTTTGCGAGCGGCAGAAAAGTTGGCAGGGGATAGAAATTGTGGAGCGCGGAACCCCTGGTGGGTGCAAGTGACGGCATCCGTTCCTCACTTGTGTATGAAGCATTGCGGTGTCCTCACCTCAGGCGGACACATGTGGTTTTAATCCACCCTTCACTCTCTCTGCATCTCTTTCTCCCATCAAAACCCTCTCTCCTGTCTCTTCATCCATCCCATCAGCCTTTCTTTTGCTCTCTTTTTTTTTTACTTCTTTGACAGCACTATTCTTTTTTTTTAACAAGACATATTTCTTTGTGTTTCTCATATCCCTTGCCAACATCTTTTCTACATTGTTTCACCTTTTTTTGCTGAAGTCTTTCTTGTTTTTTCCCCACCTCTCTGTCTCTCCTGAACACATCACCTATCTCTGTACTTGTCTTCCACTCTACTTTAAAATCTTTTGAAATATATTCCTACAGGAGCATCTTAACTGTGTCACTACAGGATGTATTACTTACCTCTCACATCCCACAGCTTTGAGAGACTCATGCCAAAAACATCTTTCTTCTCCAGAGATGTGTGATCGTGTATGTGTGCGTGTCAGTGGTTGGAGTTGTTTCCTGAACCACTACAAGTCAGAGACACACTTTGTATCTTTTATAACTGTCTAAGGACTTAGAAAAAGTCCATATCTGGAGTAGATAATCTTTTCTTTGAGGCATTCTTGTGTGTGTGGGCAAGTGGGTCGGTAACTTGTCTTTCCAAGAGACAGTTTTAAAAGTATAATTGTGTCCAAGTGTGAAGGAGGCACGGCCTCTCAGTGCTGAGAGCTTTAGCATGATAAAAGCAGATGGCTGAAAAGGAGATGTCTTTATTGACCCGTCCACCTCATGGAACTTATTTCATCCCCCGCTGGAGTCTGGAACTGCTGTTTACAGTAATGCTGGATGTTTCCACATCTCTCAAGGAAAACAGTGAAAAATCACATCTCAAAGTTTGATCCGTTATTAGAATGGTTTCAATTTTGACAGCCTAAAGGGTGCCAACGCAAACTGTCTTTGTAGCTCTTTGAAAACTAAAGGGTGGGGGCTGAGGTGGAGCTGGACTTTCTTTATTGCAGAATCAACAATGGGATTGCATTACCAAGACTATAGTGACTTTCTGAAAGCAATGAGACATAAGATGCTTTAAAAAAAAAAGGTTTGCCCCATGTTATGGCCTTTTTCAGATGGATGATGGTTATTGAGAGTGATACGGCGAGACAGTGATACGGCCAGGGTCACATCAAGTCCTCCAATGCACAACAAAACATGAGAGAGGCATGCTACAATGGAGCGATCATGATGGAGGACATTTGCTTCTCATTGACCTCCACCCTCTCGACTGGGCCCCCCACTCAGGCGTGGCCCGTCGCCCTGAGTAACCCCACGCAGCATCTCCACATCCCCGAGTGGTGAATAGGAGTGCTCTCATTCACCCACCTCCTGACACACACACACACACACACACACACACACACACACACACACACAGCCCCTGTACCTTTGGCCTGAGAAGCTGGAGAGAGGTTGTTTTTGCTGTCTGAAATCATCCAACCATCAAACCGCTCACAGCTGGGACCCAGAACCATGACCTGGGACCAGAACTCTGGGGAAACTTCCTCCTAGATGCTTCCTCCAGAGCGTCATCCGACATGTCAGTGGTAGTGGAAATAAATGTGATATAGAACTAGAAACCCTCCTTGGATGCTGTTTTAACAGAAAAGACAGTTTAGATAAGTAACCATAAAACAAAGAGGGGATCTTGATATGATTACAGAATACCTGGGATTGTTAAAGTGACATTAAAAGTTAAAAATCATGGTCCTATTTTCCACAGTCACTTAACCTGATGTCAAACAACTCAGTGAAATTGGCCATTTATTTGGGCTCCAAATGAGACAGGCCACCACTTCAAAGAGATTGATTACTGCTGCCAAGCATGCATGAAATCACGAGACATATTTTCAGTTGCACCTAAATTACTCCAAGCGCTGCATTTCGGAGGTTAGACCTTTCCTGATGGCTCGAGAATAATACTGCGCACGCACACACACACCCACACAAACACCCACACACACACACACACACACACACACACACACACACACACACACACACACACACACACACACACACACACACACACACACACACACACACACACACACACACACACACACACACCTCAGTTCAGACAGCTAGACTGCTCATTCAGCCCCTCCTTTTTTCCTTTCACTGTTTGTGTAAGTGAAGACTCAAAGTGGAGAATGGCAGGTTGGTGTGTGTGTGTGTGTGTGTGAGAGAGAGAGAGATGGGGGTGCGAGGAGAATAAAAACGAGAGAAGAGTTGGTGATCTGACAGCATTTTGATGGCCGCAGGCTGGAAACAATTTTGGGGTGTGTGTGTGTGTGTGTGAAGGGGGGTGAATTTAATACAAATTCCTCTCAGTGCAGCCATGTGTCCCGGTCGACCTGAACTGCCCCAGCACACCTCGGCAGAAACTCACACCCGCTGCCCACCTCCCTCCCCTTTCACCCACCTCCTCACTTTCCTGCATGCTTAGCTGTCACTCACGGCCGCCTGCCACATTCTCCTCACGCTTGATGTGTCCCTGTTTGTGTGCATAAGAAATGCGATGTTTGAAGAGAGAGGTATTCGGGGAGTCAATCATCTTGTGGCTGAGAGTGACAGTCGATGGCCCCGCTGGAGGAATCTAGTTTCACAGTACCTGAAACTGGTTTGTCTCAGCGGACCTCAGTGTGTAGGTCTGAGAGTGTAATCCTGTGGTGGCTCAGCTCCTGTCATGAGGTGCTGCAACTGATCAAATGATATACTGACTTTAAACAGAGCTCCACAGTATGGGTTTAGTTTATGAAGCAAATATAAGACATTGTTGAGAGGAAATTATGTGAGTTGCAGTTGACATTCTAAAAGATGGCCTCATACTGTTTCAACCTGTCTGCCATTAATGCATAATTTGTTCTCCTTTTGATCAAATAGGTCATTTGTGGTGAGTAATAGAAATAGATTATACTTACCAATCATTGTTCCAAGACACAGCAGCCTGCTCAGACTTCATCGTCCTCTCCTCTTGTAAAGGGATATCCTTCACTTTTCTGCACCATTGGCAAGCATGATTGACCACAATTAGGCCAATTACAGCCAATTTTAATGACTTGGACAAATTGATGACAGGGTTTATGGGACCAGCTGTCCTCATTTTCACCGTATTACTCTCATCAGGCTGGACATCACTGAATGAACCAGAGAGGCAACTAGAAAGGTGTGGGGGGGCTGTAGGGTGGAATGTACTGAATGTGTGTGGAAGTGTAGGCGAAGCCTGGACTGCTTTTTGTGTGTGAATGCAAGTGTTAGGATGTGTATGTGTGTGCGTGTGCATGTGTGTAGATTTGTGTGTTCAGGTTGGTGTTGAGTCACGTCCAGGGCTGATCTGTAGTCACCGCTGCGCCAGAGCCGCAGGTGTCCTTGTGCCCCCGTCGATTGCAAGCCGCCTCTTTTTCCCAGGAAAATGCTTTCAACTGGAGTTAGGTTACCGCAAAGCAGCACAGACATCTGAGAGACGCCAGGAATGTCCCTCCCCATCAAAGGGCAGCATTTGACCATTTTTATATCTGCAATTAAAAAGGGAACAATAAGAGAGGGAATGAGTGCAGGGATCGACTAAGCAGAGAGTGAAAGAGGGTTGGAATAGATGGACGAAGCGAAGAGGGATTGTCAGCACCTGCTATGGATGCATGTGCTGCCAAAGAAAAAATAGTCACAAAATGAATGATGAAGTATGATTCTGCCTCTCCCCTGTATTATTTTTTAATAAACCCTCTTATAAAAGGGAGTGACCTCTCATGACCCCTGTTTGCATCTGGTTGTAATTGTTGGAGGAAGCACCTTGCCAAGTTCAGGGTGCAGGGACTTATGTAGGTAAATCACTCTCTTTGTAAATTATCCATTTCAATGTTAGCTCCTGTAGCTTGAAAACAACAGGATGCTACAATCATTCACTGCAGTATTCCTGTTGAACCAAATAGGAATTAAACACAAGAAACCAAACAGCAGCACATCAATAAAGTTTTAGCTTGATAACCCTCATAGTTTCTTTCAACTTCTAGTTTTGGTTTTTGGGACACAGCCATTTAGGTGCAATGTCAGCTGTAACAAGCAGCTGTTAAAAGACAGAGAACGACAGAGAACCTTAGCAACCAGCTGGTGAACTAAGTGGAGCTTTTAGCAGCTGAACAGACAGATATTTTCTTCAGGGAAACTGAAAAAGTGCAAGTTTACAAACTGACAAGTTGACATCACAGTACTGTGTTTAGTGCTCAAAAAGTGAGTCATTGTGGGTTTAAACTTTATCCTCCGTCCTTTATCTTACTATTCTGTTAATATCCATTGCTCTAAATGATCATTATAAAGACTTCTTGAAATATATTTGTTTCAACAGGCCAAGAAACCATTCCAATCACAGTGAAAGAGGCACACAACATGACAAACACCTTGGGGTTTTGAGGCTTGTAAAAATGGGTGTTCATTGCATTTACTTTCTATAGGCCACCTGCACACACTGGCTTTATTTTAATCTTTAAATTTGTGAAATGTAAGCTGTATGTTTTGAAGAAACCATAACAGAGTTTTCACAAAATGAGTACGGAGATTTCAGTTGATCCATGAAATTAATTTTTCACAGCTGGCAGTGGACAAGTGGAGGAACTTAGTTGATCCTTTGAGTTGGGGTGTGGCTGTTTTTGGCAAAGCTAGACAAGTCACTTAATGGTGTTTTTCCTTTTTTTCATACTCTGGTACCCTAAGTCTAAATCCCTTGCATACTCCCTCTTCTTCTTTGGCTTGCCTTCTCTCTCTCTGTGACTTGGGGAGCTTCCAGTCAGCACATTGCGTGCGACAGTGGTGCTACAGTCAGTGGAGGCACAATCCAGGAGTAATAATGTAGCTTATGCAATGTACAGACGTGTGGCTGTCTGTGTGCTGTACCGAGACGGTGGATGCACCTGTATTAAGCTAGAGTGGGTTCAGATCTGTCAGTCTATATTGGTATGTTTGCTTAAAAGACTTAACCATCTGGCAAATGCCACTATAGGTCCAGCAGCTTGTACCTTTGCCTGTGACATGGACTTCCATCGCCAGCTCCAACAGGCAGCTGTGTTCTTGAGCCCCATAAACAAAATTCTTGCCTGATTTTACAGTTCTTTCCTTTTCCTTGTTCCCTTCAACGAAATGTGGATCAGGAGGGGTGCTGTAGCCTAGAAGGGGTTTGAGCTGGAAAGCATCCCGAGGCATCCAGTGATTTGATCAGTGCTTCTTTGTGAATATAAGAGACTGACCAATGTCCAAATAGTTCATAACCTGCTCAGTCCAGGTGACAACTGAGCTACGCCATCCAAAAATGCAGAAATAGAAATATTCCAGCTGTGGGCACAGTGCTCGTGAAAATATCCATGTCGTGAGAGCAGGTAATTGAAATACGCCAACCAGTCCATTTGCACTCACTGAACCACCATCTTTAAATACTGACGTGAGTAATCTGTCAGGCACGACAGGTATAGGACTGGCTGTGATATTTTTTCACATATAAATGAGTCCATATGAACTGAATAGCCCTTTAAAATACATTTGGTGAACATTGGATTCAAGGGAAGGACATTGATTGGCTGGCGCCCTGCTGTGATGCTACAGAGGTGGCTTTTTATTGGAGGGTTTTTTGGGGTGGGGGAACAGGAAGTCCCTTCGGATGCAATAAAGCCTGCTCATATAAAGGGGTAATCCCCAGATAATTACAGGTGGGGTGCTCTGTATATACAGACTAAGACTGAGGGGGGGAGGCACCATTACCCAAGGTCAACTCCCCAAACCAGACCCCTCCCCACCTCAAAGCATGGATGATAAAACTCTAATAGGGTGAGGCTAACGCACGCTACAGCAGGCAGTTTATTCCCTTACCAGAAAAAAAAAGAGCCTCAACAGGTGTATTTTTAGCTTTAAAATATACAGCCAGCACACAAATATCAGAACATACATTTTAAATAAGACAAAACTCAACTTATTTGATTTATTTGGCAAGGCTTGGGGTTATGAAAAGGCTCCAGTGTATTGACATTGACTTGATGTTTGTGGTTTGACCCAGAGTGGTGGAGATACAGTTTCCACAGCCAGCGGTTTAACCTCTTCCACTAATGGTAGTGTTTCTCCTACACTCTCTCATCCCAGACATGCTGAAATGGTCACGGCTAGAATTACAAACCTTTCCTGCATAATGCAACACAGTCACTCGATAATTAAAGGAAAAAATGTTGCGTTACTTAATAAATTAATACAAAATGTGGTTTATTTTGCCAAAGTGATCAAAATGAGAAAAAGGCCAGTTTAATTATGGACTTGAGTTTCTTGAGCAGACCATGACAGAAAGTATAAATAACAGAGTGAAAGAGGGAGAAGAAAAACAGAGACTCTCACACGTTCGAGCACACATACTGTGTGTGTCTGTGTGTGGATGTTTTAAGTATATGCCTTCTCTGCTGCCTGCTTGAAAATTAGACAAGTGAATGTTGTCTGCCTGTGACTGCAGTTATTGCAGAGCCACCGTTTCTCCGTTTACCTGAATTAAGACTTCTGGTTCATTAGCAGATTAAAGGCAAAGTGCCTCCTTGGACAACTATAACAATCATCTTAACTTAAATTAAATCAAGACAACTGTCTCCTATCTACAGGTTTATTCACATGTAAAAAAAAAGTGTGAAACCATAAAATAAAAAAACACACAGTAAATCTCTTTACACAACCAAACGTTGTCTCTTGGGTAAAGCTGTGCTTAATAAGACCAGTTTTCATATGCAAATGAGCTCATTGTAGCTTATTGTCAAACAACACAGGAATAGCAATAGCATGCTAACAGAGACTTCGCTTACGTTAGCAACATTATACTTCACAAGAAACGACACCGACAACAAAACAAGTATATTATGTCTACAATAATGTAGAAAAAGTTAATACATACCTGCGATGCTGCATTTGGTATGAGATGTAAACAAACGCAAGTATCGCTAAGTTAAACGCCATAGTAACAAGGAACGTATCTGGCGTGAGGTCACTTCCTTACTACAGGTAGCGCAACAGGACAAAAGGCACCTGGGTTTCTTAAAGTGACAATAACGTAAACAGAGAAGAAACCATACTGAATTATTTACACAATTCAGGATTTATGATAAACTTATTACTATGCTTCCATTTTCCCGAAACGTACAGTACTAAAATCGTATCAATAAGGGACAGTCATAATTTCAATACCCAATATACCTAACTATCGCATACTTACTTTCTATTGTTTATTGCTGTCTGTGATAGTGTATGGTTCTCATTTCTTTTATTTTTTTAAAATATGTAATTTGTGTATTTAATTTGATTAATGGTTTTAATTAGCCCGTCTGAATTCTGATTAATATAATTACTAATGTGCTGTCCCTTCAGATTGCTGCTGCTGAAAATAAACTTTCTACAGGTGGTGCTCTTTCCACCGTATCTGAATCATTGGATAAACTAAACAGTTATTCCTCTGTTTATTCCCAAAACAATCTCTGTTGCTGCAGCCAGAATTACACAGACTACATCACATCCCGGAAAAAGGAGTTTCCCTGGGAAAGATGTAGCTAACTCTGATTGTTTTAGAATAAGCAATATTAAAGCTTTAATTACCTGGCTATACTCTGAAGCACAATTGTGCTGCCTTGGCACTAACAAAGCAGAAAAAATAGTTATTTCAGAAATTTAGTAGATTATTACTTTAAAGGCTCCCACCCAAGCCCTAGACTAAAACCTGAATCATGTTGTGAACTCATATAACATAATCCTCCATGGGTTTTTTAGGATGTTGGGGAACTTCCCAACCACGTAAAGTTTCACAGCAGAGCAAGCAAAAAAAAAAAAAAAAAAAAAAAAAAAGAATTGTGGCACATTCTTGTTAAATTGCAACTGTAAGTGTTGGTTTACAGTAAGAACCTGATGAAACAAGAGATTATAAGAAACAATGAGTCGTTGGGAAATTTACATGACAAAAACATTTAGTCTAAGGAAGCATTCTTACATCTTGTTATAGCTTTTCATATTTGTGTTCAGGAATGTCTTTAAATCTATATCTATATCTCCAGTCTTTGAATAAGTATATGGGCCTTATCACAATCAACAATTCTGAGACTGTGATGGATGGTGCAGACAGGCTTCTCCTTGTCTGCCTAGGCTGATTTCCAGACAACAGTGGTGTGGGTGTAGGTTTGCCATAACAACTACGACCATCCTTGAGAACACCGCTACTCTAGTGTAGACTAACACAAAACACTAGACAAATATGTGTCTGTATTGCTCACATCAGTATGGAATCTATATTTCATATTGCCGTTCCTGTACTTGCTGCCATGAGGAATGTCTCGCTCTGTTATCGGACAACACCTGATACATATTTCCAAACAGGTTGTGCGTATAATCTGATAAAGAAGTCTTTGACATGTACCTTTTGGCAAAGTTCAGATAGAAACCAGCATGAGGAGTGTAAACACAGTGACTGCGTATATTCAGTTGACTGCACAATAACTGCTGCAATGCAGTTTCTCAAAAAGCAAATGGAATTAATCTGCTCAATTCTGGGAAAACAATATACAATATCAGTGGAGATACGATATTTAATGAGCAGAATGTTCCATATAAACAAAGAAAAAAAAAGTGGGGGGTGGAAGGGGCAGTTGTGGGAGAACGGTATTCCCTAAAAACACTGGAGGCCAAGTGAAATTGAGCCTAATTCCCTGGAATGCCGCTTCCGTCTGGACATGTCGATAAAAATAAAGCTTATTGTGATAGTGGGGGTTCAGCCCTCAGGTAGAGTAATGAAAAGAAAACTGGCAGAGCTCCCAATGGGAAAAGCTCACCTTCCACCTTGCTGCCCACAAGCTAGATATTTGTATGGATAGATGCCTCACAGAAGGAAGTGTGTGTGTTTCTAAATTGTGTGTTTGTATACATGTTTATGTGAGTGTGGGTTGTTCAGAATGTTAAGCCGCACACAAACATACACTTATCCAGTGTCAAGCTATGCAGGGAAAGTGAATGAGGGGTTCTGGAACCACAACAGGTATTTAAGTGGGTGTGCAGGTGTTTGTGGTGGTGAAAGGCAACAGGGGCTGAATCAGCAATGAGAAAATCTGGAGTGAAACTGGAAACGCTCTCATCATGTCCCTTAGTAACAGGACAAATCCAAATCAGGTGAATCTGAAGACCAGAAGTGGAGTTTACTGTACATGACCAGCAGGTAAAATGTTAGCTGTTAGAGTGAGTGATGTGTAACAGGCGGCTAACAGCCACAAAGCCAGCCAGTCGGCTCTGACCAGAGGCTTTACGAGCCGACTCAGGTGTGCCTCTCTGAGGAACCTTTTACAAGCCCAAGGATGCATTTAATGAGACTGGCTGGGTCTGAATTATTCACATGCACACCAACACATGAAATCATAGTATATTTTATCAAAACAGTCAAAAATGATCTTGAATAGATCAATTTCACCTGTTAGATATTTGTTGTATAGACATGATTAAGAATGTATTATCCATCCAAGCCATCAAACTAACCAAGTAGTGTTTGTAAGCTTATTTACAACTACAACACTTGTTCCATTATGAAAAAAATGTCATTACTTGTTTATTTTCAGCAATCTGGAGCACTGATGCAGGAGAGGCTGCTAGGGCTCGTACCAGGAACTTAACACAGGCCTCATTCACACGCTATTTACTTTTTTTTATTAAGTTTTTGCACATTCTCACCTACGAACTGTTGCGCATGTTGTTGCAGGCTACGGTTACAACCAGATTTATGCTGTTTATTAGCACATGAATGACAACACAATCTATTTTAATTAAAAGAAAACATAGAACTTACTTCTATGTCAAAATCTTAACATTGACAGTTTTAACGTTTCAGCTCAAATCTAGGTGAGAGAGCAAAAAAGACAAAAGTGCAGAGTTATGATTAAAGCAAATCTATCAACATGGTGACTGAATCATAATCATGTCAAAATAAAGTTTACTTTTCAACGTGAGCAGTGGTTTCACAACACGCCTGATGCTCTCAGTTTGTAGTGTTTTGTTTGCTAATGGAGTCCAATTTTCACTCAGTCAGAATAAGTAATGACAGAAAACCTCACAGAAATATGTCTAATGGGAATATTGTTTTGGCGATAGAAGTGTACTTGTGTGTTAATAGGTTTTAGCTTGTTTTGTGAGACAAAGTAGCAGTTGCACAATATTTTATCACACAGTGATACAAACTGTTCTCTTTGAAAAACAGACCACATCTGTTATCTGTGCAAGCAGCTTATTATAGTTACGTGTTATTGTCAGGTGACCTCTAGCGGCTGTGGGAGTTATGACTGGAGCAAGAGACTGTAATCATGACAACATAACCATGTATTAGTTGATATCTTTGGATTTGCAAAGTAGATGTTTTTAAACATAGAAAAAGAAATTACCATCAAAAATTTTTCATTGATCTTTCCATTAAAATGAGTTACTAAAACGCTTAAAACTTAGAAACAGAGGCTGAAAAAACAAGTTCACACCAGCTCTGATCTATTTAGCTCTGATCTTTAATGTCTTATAGATAATAAAATATCACTTTCATATACAAATTTTATGCAAGAGCTTTATGTGAGCTATATTATACAGAGAGGCTATATTCTCTGAGAGCCCTTCGTCCATACACTCTCTTCAGTTTCAACATCATCTAACATTATGCTAACACTGCAGCACCATTATAGTAGTAGTTCAACAGTCAGTGGCTGATGCTAAGCAGACAGGCAGACACAGGGTGTACAGGAATGCGGGCTTTCTGTATGTTTGTACTGCCGCAGCTGGGCCTGGCCGCAGGTATGTATGAGGCTGTGAGGTGGAATAGTCTGTATGGGTGGAGGTCCATGCCATTTGAAGCGCGGCTGTACACTCCACCGTGGGAGAAATACTGAGGGATAGATGCAGCAGTGGCTAGCATGGTGGTAAGAGACGTCAAGATAAATAGAAGGAGAGAATGACAGGAATCCTTGTTCTGGCCCAAGGCTAAATGGATGGAAGTGAGGAGGCAGCTGTTACAGATGTAGGCAAGCTTTAAGCTCATACATAGACGATCATCTGTGCACTTAGTGACTGGGGCATTTTTATAACGTTTGTTCAGCTACAATAAGAACTGAAGACTTGTCTATCTGTCACAGAGTTCATCAGCCGCCATCTTTTACATCTCAGGTAAAAGAGTGAGCGCTGTGCACATGTGTAACTTTCCATCTTTTGGGGGGTGGGGTGGGGCGTATGAGTATCCAGATGGCCCCTTAATTAAAACCAGATGTTGGCAGTTAAAAAAAAAAAAAAGAATGGGAGGGTGCATGTATTAGACTGCGAAATATAAAGACAGTCACCTGGATAACGGCGTGTGGTAATGCAGCTAATCTTTTAGTGTTTGGGGGAATCACAAGTGTGCACCAATAAAAGACAGGAAGACATAAATGCATTTTTCATGTATGAAAGCAATGAGTGATTCACTGTTCTTGATAATGCCATCAGAAGATTAGTCATCAGGAAATAATATAATAAATTTGATTTAAAAAGTTGATTTATTCCAAAGGTAAATAAAATATATTTTGCCCAAAGGGAACGATGAATATGAGATTCCCAAATCTATTTTCATTTTCCTTCTTTAAGCTCATCAAACCCTCATTTTGGCTAAATTTCACAACAAAACAAGTTTTTATACGAAATTTCACAAATCTGTTTCAAATTATCCACCTTGCAAATAATCATTCGGGTCCATATATTTCTGAGGTGAAATGGTATTGCCTGCAAGTCAACATTAATTCACTCCCAAACGCTTGACTCGATCAAACTCCACAGTAGGCTGTGCTAACCGCCGCTGAAAAGTCATAACCACAGTGGTTATTGTAGGGCTGGTGTTAGCCATATTGTAGCTCAACACCTTCTAATGACTGTCAGCCTATTGCAGCTCACTTTAGATGTGTAATGTGATACCGCTGTTCACACCACAAACCAACAAGTCTTCAGGGACTTTTCAAAAGGTGTCTTGTAATTGACTCCCACTGAACGCCAGCCTTTACTGACTGGCTGAGTGGTTAGAGCTGTTGAAAGATAACTAAGGAAGGAAGAGGAGTTCTGGTTGGCGAGTAAAACAGCAAAAGCTGCCAAAGATGTATGATGTCGCTGGCGTAAAACAAACAGATTTCGTTTTATGAAAGCAACTTTGGCTTGTGCTGTCTCCACTTAGCTCTATTATGATTATGATCTTGGCAATTTGCGAAAGTCAAGGCTGACGTTTTAAAATAAGTTAACCGCAAACAAAAAACAACTTGTCTTGTTCTTTTTGTGCTCTCCTTCTTCATTTCTGTTTCATTTAAAATCCCAGTTTTTAATTTAATAATCAGACGCGGCTTTAGGAGTCTGTTGCATTCCTGTGAGCTTACGAAGCCCTCTCACCTGGTTGTTATTATGCATGCTTTTTGTGCGGTACGGCTGCCCTGCTCCCTTTTCCCCAATAACCCTCTCCTCACCTCAGCCTTGAAATAATAAACATTACTTTGTCATGGCACCCTGGCACATATAACCCCTTACCTTGCCCTGACCAGCAGGCTCCAGAGCTTGGACCCTAAAGATAACGGTCATTTGTAGGGTTTTTATTCCACCGCAGAAGAAGGGATATAGTCGGATTCAGGAGTTAAGTGCTTCTTCATGATGCTATGTTCTGGTCTGCTGTGTTTTTGATTATGCACAAAGCTGCTTCATCTCTTGGCGAAATGGTCTGCCTGTGTCAGAGGGCTATGTAAACCTCTGAGCCCTCGTATATGAGCATCACTGTTGACTTTTCAAAGCAAAGGCATGAGAGCAAATATACACTATATAGAAACAAAAGGTCAAGTGAGCCCATGTGCTGGTTCATGTAAAAAGCTGAAATACGGATCACTGCAAGAAGATTCTTCATTTTACCACAAGCATGTGATGTGGGGAGAGATTAATTATACTCATATCCTATGATCTGTACGATGTGTGTCTGTCGAAATTACACATCTGGCTCTAACACAATCGCGATTTGATAGAGTTTTCCCCCCTGCCCCCCATCACTATCTCAGGTTTCTGGGATAGCTGGGACAGGTGCACATTCAGGTGGAGTGTTACTCAAAGATTCTCTCTATTGCTCCTTACTGACAGTCACATATCTCAGAGTATCATTGTGAATGGCGCGGTCAAGGTTCAAACACCTGCATTTCTCCATTTTTCTCCCTCAAGTGCGAAGTGTAGATCATGCTGCCCTTCTGGTTAGTAACTTCAAAGCAAAAATACATAAAGTGCTTAAGTGAGACAAAATCGCTGTGGACTTCACATTACAAGCTTCACCAACTTCACCAAGGCAAATTCATTAACAGCTCTATACAATAAAATGATCAAAATATGAGATTTCTTCTTTACACAGTGGAAACCTTGAAGTCAACATAAAGCACTCACCATATTTTACACCAGTCAGTGTAAAAAGTGATTTTAACAGGTTCACTGAACATTATGATGGAAATAATTTGTGTAATTTGATGCAGTCAAGCTTCCCGGATGTGAGGTTGAAGTCTAATGTCTTTAAAAGAGGAAAAGTTTTAGGTTTGCTCATGCAGCCAGCGGTTATGAGTTTCTGGGCTATGGAGTAGGTATGGATTGTTTTTCCAGTTGTTCATATTTGCGTGATGAGGTACCTTTTCCCTCCCTTTGCAATAAGTACTTGAAAGTAACAATTTACCAACACGCTATACCACTCCAAGACACATCACCTTCTTGCCAAGCGTGACTTTAATGGAAAGAGGAAAAGGAAATAAGAGTAGATGGTTGTTGCCTGTGTCTGGATTCCCAGCTAGCATGTCAGACGTGCTTTAGAGCCACTGGTGCTCTCAGTTGCTGATGGTAATACTGGGCCTGTGGTTAAGTTGCCAAAGTAAATTGTGTGAGATTTCTTATTTTGTGGCCTGATACTACTGGTCATGTTGCTGTGGCCATAGCTCAGCTTCACCCATTACCACTCAGGAAACAGGAGTGCAGGACAGGAAGTGTGGTTTCCTCTGGTTTTTACAGCACCGTGTCACCATGCATGGCTCCACTAGCCGCTGAACTGTGACATACACTCGTAGGAATTTGCTTTTATTAAAAATGACTGATTGCAGCCTTTAGCATTTATTATAAGGCTGTTTTGGTGTTTTACAACTGCTAATGCTGTTATCATGTGATAGCGGACAGTCCCCATATGCTTGAGCAGCTGTCCAAGACACTTCATATACTTTAATACTTTTTTGCCATCAGTTGCTACCAGTTGCTGCCAAACCAGAGCCTGAACAAAAGAAATAATTCACAAATGAGACCCTTGTGCCATGAAAACCAGATCTTGTCCTAAATTCTACCATCACACCACTGAGGTGTTTTATTGGCTTGTGGGCGCAGCTGCCGAGTGGCATCTGTCATCAGAGCATGCCCTCTCTCTACGCCAAGGTGAGTTTATTTGGTTTGATACGTGGTGTGCTGCCCATATTTTCACAGGTGCCTATGTTGTTGAACCAAGAGCCTGATTCCTGCTTTCCCTGGCAGACACAAGGCCCTGGTTGTCCAGAACTTCCTCTTGTGAATGGAGGGGAGAGGAGGGTACCTCTCCACCTTCTACTTAAAACATTCCTTTTCAAAATATCCTCTTTCAAAATATCATCAACCTATCTCTCTCTTTTTTGTTTAGAGTTGATTCAAAGAACATCATTTACGTTCATAAGAATCATTGGGATTACTTTGGATGGACTGATACCATTTCTGTGAGTGACACAACGCTCACAGAGAACTTTGTAAGCGCAGTTTGACTTCAGTTTTTAATGGCTACCAAGTCTACAAATGACAAGATTTTATTGGGCCAGTGAGTGATTGAATGTCAGAAGCACCATGGATCAAATCCTCCAAACTCTCAGACTATTTTTCATATTACATCAACATATTTAAGTTCAAACCTCCATGGCTGAATTTGCGTGGTTGGAAGAATAATAGTTCAACAGCCGTCGTTACTTGCGATGGGTCTCTAGCAGAACCATGTCCTGGTGAGCAAGCTGGGGCCAAGTCACACCAGGCGCTTGATGGACACAGCTGGACTGAGGCTTTGTGGGGGGAGCTGAGCGGAGGTTTCTGCCTGTAGGGAGGTTCACTTGTCCTTTTTATAACCCCGTGACACTTGGGATAGCTGGAAGAGAGTCTGTCACATTGTTGTTGATGTCAATTTGGGGTCAAATGCAGATGTTTTGGTTGCCTGTATGACAGAGATGCTGTTTTGATGCTCTGTTAAAATACTCCAGAGTAATTCCATCACTTTTCGTCAGAACCAAGTGAAACACAATAAAAGCTGATGATGAGAGACAGTCCGATGGGTTCTGTTTTTTCCATTTGTATGGTGTTTCGTTCTGCATCTTGCAGCATTTTATGGCAGCAGGCGTTCCTGCCACTTTTTAAGTGTAGTCATTCAAAAGTGAACACACAGCAGAGTGTGACAGAAAAGGTTCTGGTGGACTGTGGAGCCAGGCATCATCTCATTGTGGACTTATTAGTGTCTAAGTTATCTCTGAGGGAGAAAAAGCAACTGTGTTCAAAAACCATCAAAACCACATAGGTCACTTTTAACACATTTTATGAGGTGTCTAAACCACTGCCCACTCGTCCCATCTTGTCATGTGGTCTCTATTCTTCATGTCATTCTCTAATTACTTTCCTTTCCGTTCTCTACCTTTTTTTTTCCTGTAACCCTACTTGCCCTCTCTTGCTTTGACCCCCACCCTCCCCGCGCTGTTTCTCTGCCCGTCTTCACAGATAAGTAGGCATCCCTCACTTTTCACATAACATCACATGGTAGCAATCAGAGTGGGCTTTGGCAGACAAATTAGGGCAGTTAATGTAGACTGGAGATCAGTGCAGAGGCGGGGAAGCTGGTGCTAAATGCCAACAGATGGGGCCTGGAGTGGATCGGCACAGCCTTAATGCAGCGCGGTACAGTAATGCCTGGGGTGTAAAACTGAAAGAGTGCCTGAGCCCAAAGGAAAGAGAATCATTCATACTGTGAGAAATGGAAGATTCAGGAGCATGGAAAGATTCAAAGAGACAGGCTGACAAAAATTAAACTGATGTCACTCCAAAAAGGAAGCATAACTGGTTTTTGACTGGAAAAACTATTGAACTCAGGATTTATTTGAGATTAAATTCAGCGCAGAAGCAGAATATTTTGGAAAATGCTTAAAGATGTACACTGTCAGCACCAATAGGCCTCAGCAACAAAACATGCTACTTTGTCATTTATAAAGGAACTTCATAAACAGTATAAAATGAGTCAGATTTATTTTAAACACTGCCCCCTAGTTCACCACTGAATTATTCATATGTCATCAAATGCTTGGCTGACACAAAGCGACTCAAAGTCAATTCAGCATGGATACTACTCAAATGGCACATTTTCACCAATCAATCTGTCAACGCTTGTAAAATATGAATGAATAATGCTCTCACAGATCTATTAATTCAGAATGCACTCCTGTAAAATGTGGGACTCATCATGTGCTGCTCTTTGATTATTTTCCCCTGATTATTTTTCAGTTAATCTGGTTTGATGAAGTGTTATGTCCTGTGTAGGTGATTAATTGACCCTCTATACTGGACCAAACCAGTGAGCGCAAAAATCTTCTCCATCTGTCATCCATTCCAAATGGTCTGTCTTTATAAAGTGTGCATGGAGAACAAGCTTTTTGCTTTTACTTCCTCCGCAGACACAGAAAAATGAAGCCAAAGTGCTCTAATTTCTTTATCCCAAACCAAAATGCTTGTCCAAGGTTTGATCCTGAAGTAGCCCTCTGTGATCAGATGGAGTTTTCAAGGCCAAATACAACACTGCAACATACTGAAAGTGTTTTTTCTTTTCTTTTCTTTTTTTTTTTTTTTTTTTTAAATAAATATATACGTCATTAAAAGTGTTTGTGTGCATGTTAAGATAAAGTTTAATGATTGCTCAGGCCTAAAGCCAGAATTGTAAGTCCTGAAGCTAAGCTAAGCTATTAAATATGTGGCGTAATAATAAAGTGAGACAACTCACATAGGGCTTATACAGAATTTATCAGTGTAATTTCTATTTGTCCATCTGCACACAATCCGCTTTTTGTGATCACCTTAATACACGGGCCGCACACACACACACACACACACACACACACACACACACACACACACATTCCTCTTATGTTACAGGCTTTGAAGAGGCAGACTCATCCCCATTTTCAACAGTACCCAATCAAACACAAAGCTGAGGGGCGGATTAGGAGCAGGCTTGTGCTGCAAAATGCTCCTATCAGGGACCACACTGGTTTTAAATTACCTCCTACTCCTCACTCATTTTCAATCACTCACTGGCCCAATAAAGTTTGTGTCTCCAATAAAAAAGACCAACAAAGGAACACTGAATACCAGTTTTGTGCAACAGCGGCCTCTCACAATCCTCAACACTGTGTGTTTGTGTCTGGAAAATTGTCCACGAGTATCACGGACGCGTTTGGCCTCGTTTCTATGAGGCCACGAAGACTGGATGAGTTGAAAGTGAGAGGAAGACATTTCCTTTGCGGGAATGAAATGTGTTTTCTTTTTTTTTTTTTTAAAGTTAAATGGAGAGATGGAAAAGATGGAGAGATTGAAAGATGACAGATGTGTGAGCTGAGGTGTGGTCATTGTCACGCATGTTGTCAGTTCCAGAGGGAGTGGTGTCTCTTTAGACGACAGCTGGTTTCACTCAGAGAAAAGACATGCAGCAGCAGAGAGAGAGAAAGAGAGAGAGAAAAAGAGATCAGACCTTCACCACTGAATATTTATGATCCTGGTCTACACAGATTTCTCGCCACATTTTTTGCGGTTTTCAAGGGGGTTAGTATTTGGTGACCCACACACACACTCACAAACTCACAGATGAGCATACGTGAGTGTTCACAGACACATTCACATATTCACACATGCATTCGCAGGGGGTGGGGGTGGGGGGGAAGAAACTAAACATCTTTGCAATCATTAGAAGGGAAAGCTGTGAATGTGGTAAAAATTAAACAACGTATATTGGGGGGGTGAAGGGGAGAAGATTTGGGAAAGAGAGAGAGGGAGACCCTATGTTGGAAAATGCCATTGTTGAGCTTTGAAGCGCAGTGGTAATGAGGCTCCATTTAAAGCCAATGAAGCCGCTTTGGAAGCTTATGAAAGCGCGACTGGTAAGCCCCCTTTGCCTGCTGCTGGGTGGTGTGTGTGTGTGTGTGTGTGTGTGTCGGATAGCATACGGAGAAGGGGGAGAACGGGCAGTATTTGGCCGGATACGCTTTGCTCTTTTCCAGCACTTTTAAACAGCAGCTCTCTCCCAGACCAGTCACTCTCCAGAGCTCAGTTTTCTCTACAAACACTGAAGTGGTTTTCTTAACACACTTGAAAAGTTTTGAATTTTTACGCTGTTGTAGAACAGGAACATGAATTGATATAAAAATGTTCTTCATCATATATCACTTCAAAACAGCCATTTTAAAACAAGTGCATGTACTCCAATGTAAATTAATAATTCAAACGGCTGGGGTTCAAACTTCATGTTTGAACACCCTTGAGCTTTGTCAACCACAGCAAATTCAAAACCCAAAAGCCCTTAAATGTTCCCCTAAGTGCTCAATAACCTCACTGATAAACAGAAGGGTCATGCAGTGTCAAACCTGGGACACAAAAAGGGAAAGAACTAAGGTGAAACTATTTATAAAGCGATATTTTCATTACACACATATAACTCCACTATCACCCTGAGATTCTGTGCCTCCTGGAGCGTTACATCCTCATGAACTTCTCCATCTTAGGGTTTCAAAAATCACAAAACAGGTAGATATTTCTACAGTTGTGGTGGGAATGAGTGCCAAAATAAACCAGGTGATATAGAAGAGGTCCTGCAAGGCTTTTGTCAACACACACACACACACACTGACTGAGGGTTAATGTGGCAACACCATCCAAATATGAATTTGAGGTGAGTGGCTCGGTTTCAGTATGTTGAGCAAGTGATTGTCAGAGGAAAAAAAAGAAAGAAAGAAGCAGAAAGTGCTTCATTTGTCACTTGACGTCTTCCAGTATCTCAGTCCCGGTCCTGTCAAAAGCAGTGAAGGAGTAAGACAGAAAAAGAGATGCAGATGGTTTCTGACAGATCAGACACTCAACTCAGACTGGGTTTCAATCGGTCATATAATATTGTGATATGACAAATCTATCAAGGGAAGAGGAATCTCACCAAGACCTCAGCCCTGAGGTTGACTCAGTTTCTGTGGCTAAATCTCTCATAGGATCATAAATCTGGATTTCAACTGTCCATTTGGTTGTAGGCCATTTAAACTGTTTCTGTGTAATGGGAACTGGCAAGTTGATGGTAAGCCAGAATGTCTTGGATGAATGTGCATGATGCTGAGACATATGTCATGCTGTGCGTGCGTGTGTGTGTGTGTGTGTGTCTGACAATTTCAGCAACCTCTATTCTCAAAGCCTTGATGGCCATGCCTGGGGAGAGTGATGATAAATGATCGCTTTCCTGTAATTTACCTTCAGGAGGATGGATGGAGCTGGCCTGTTTGGTTAGAGGGTGGGGAGATGAGGAGAGAGGAGACTGTAGGTGAGGAGGAGGGGTGAGGAGGTGGGGGAGAGAAAGAGAGTAAGGAGTTTCCTGCTTTGGACCTGAATCAGGAGTTGGGTTTCCTCAGAGGTGAGGTACATATTCAAGAGTATGTGCCTCACTGTTTATTTACAGAGCTTTAGCTCTTGCTCTGTTCATAGAAGAGAGGACTCGATATACCCAACCCCACCTCCACCACCTCCACCCTCAACCCCAGTCTAGCTCCTGTGAGTGGAAACATACCAGAGCAGTACCCGCTGCATGTGAGCATAGTTTCCAATGTGAAACACACACATAATATCAATTTGATATCATTTCCGCAGCTCGGGCTAATGACTGCTATTAGAGAGACAGATGATCAACACAACACACAGCTCATTAACTAATAATTTATTTTTTATCATTTAGATTAAAAAGTCAGTGGTTCATTGCCTCAGAGGAAAATGTACAAGGAAGACTCTGAAATAACAGAAGTAAAGAGCAGGGCTGAACTAAGAGAAGAATCCCTTTGTTCCCAATGAAAGGTGGGTGGACAATTTTTTATGTGAGAGAGCCGTTATTTCCCAGGGTGTTAATGTAACAGAAAGTGGCGGGCTGTTGTATCAGTTCCCGTCTTTACCTCTATGGAAAAAACAGAGGGTCTAATCAACCCGTGTCACATTTTTTTTTTCTATTCGATTCTCCTCAAAGTCATTTACAATTTGGGCGGCTGTTGTCGGGAAACAACGTAAAACCAAAAAGGAATACATTCTGTGTTATATCTGAACCACATCTTCTGGTCGTGATCACAAAAGCATATGTTTCTGGTTTCTACATCCATATAACATCATCTGGTTTGTACATCCATACGCGTGAGCCATCCCAGGCCGAATGACGCTTCACAAAAAGACAACATAAATGGCAGAGGCAGTTCAGTACATATTTACAACATTAAAAATGTGTCAAGACTCATTAAAACAAGGCAAAAGGTGTGGATAGAAGTGAAACAGATAATGGGAATCAGACAAGGAAAGTGTAAATGATAATTCTTTATCATAGGCCATGCCCTGAAAACTCTGCCCCACAGATGAGAGCTTGCTCACCTCTCTGCACTTTCAGTTCACGTGCACATCACTTGTTTACTTGGGTAGGGTTAATTAGACACAAACTCACTCTCTCTCTCACACACACACACACACACACAAACACACACACATATATACACACACACCTGTGAATGCTATAAATGCTGTAAAGGGGGGAGCAAACAAAGCAAAGCAGTTATAGTTTCGCCTCCACTGCCAAGCTGCTGGGCTTGTTAACCTAAAACAACAGGGCGGCTCTCCCTATGAAGCTCACTAAATAGCTTTCACAAGACTACACTTCCACCCCCTAACACAACATCTGGCTCACTCTTACTTCTTATCTTTATTCCAACATTCAGGGTGGGCACTTAAGAGCAGGAAGACAGAGAGCCAACAGGAAGTAAAGAAGGATATTGTGCGATTCCATGAGAAAGAAAAATCCAGATTCAAGGACACTACAGTTCCTTGATGAGTGTGTTTGGGCGCTTAAAGAGTTGAATGCCAGAGAGGCTTCACGGACACGTAGTTTAACCATCAATCATAATGTGTAACGCCATACTCGCATACCAGGGCGAGGAGACTGGTGCTACTGACACCACCTGTCTGACAGGCCACTGCCGACAGCCAACGCACAAATAAATGACTGTTTGGTTCTGCATTTTTGTGAAATTCCATTGGTGGGAATTGTGCCCTGGACGTAGAACTGTCAAAACTTCAACACTTGTTTAGCCTTTTTTTTCCCCTCCTTCTTCTTGCCCTATTTTGTCACACACCAGCACATCTGATGGGTGATAACTCATTTTGGTTATGGGTTGTTTTTGGATTGGACTCTTAACATGTCATCATAAGACAGACAGAGAAGCATTTGAAAAAAAAAAAAAATCTAACCCTGTTCATAATTTAAAATAGCATCAGCTGTCATGGCGTCCACATTCGTAGGCTTGGTGACATAATTTCATAAACACTTACAATCAGACCATACACTTGTGTGAGTGTGTTCTTCACAGTTTTGACATACATTCTCGTAAGACGTGAAAACAAGAACTACAGTGCAGTACAGTACACCACTGAGGAGTTTCGACAGCCTCGTTCTGTGCTGTCGCTTATCTAAGACACTGGATACGAAACACGCAAAATGGGTAAAGAGGGGAGTTTAGGCGGGGCGATGGTGGAGGACAGAGCAGAGGAGGAACACTTTTTTTTTCTTTTCTTCTTTTTTTTTTTTTTGGAGAAATGACAAACCAAACATACCACCACAACCAAAGGAGCGTAACCACTAGCTAGCATGACAGGCCCGTCGGCACAATCGCTGCTACGCTAGTTTGATGTGCTCCTCAAAACTGTGTGTTTATCTTGTACTCTATTTAAATAAATTGTAATGAGCTTTACAGGCAGATAAAAAGCTTGAGAGCAACCAGACGAGTATCTCTGTGGTTTTCGTTGGTCCCAGCTTAATTGAATTTAAAAACTGACTATGCTTATTTGGCAAAGGACGACAGGGACTGTGTTTGGGTAAGCAAGACGGTCAGGGAAGATGACTCGGGAAGTTTTCCTTTGGATCTCGATGCTCATATTGGTTTAGTTCTTGCTCTGCTAGCTGTAAGGTTTTGATGGACCAGCAAAAAACCACAAACATGCAAACATAACAAAGCACATGAGGAATGAAATATGATCCTCTCATGTCATAATACAATCAGTGAGCACTAAAAACTTTCCAGCCTCATTCATTTTGTCAAAATATACTAGAGAAAAACACGACTATGTTGTTTATCTGACTTTGTTTTCTTTTTACTGCATGAAAAGGAACTCTCGTTTCAATCTCTTATTTTGGCAAACATGAGCCTGCCAGTCACTAGACACATCAGAAAAAAAAAGACAAAAACATTTAAAGACAAAAAAATGACAGTGGCCACACAGCGACATCTGGAAGGCCACTACCCAGCGGAAGACATTACCCATAAAGCAAAAAGTCTCCTTGGAAATATTGCTATTGTTCTGAAATTCCAGCCATTTGTCCACACCGCTTAATCTTTCTTCCAGAAAAAGTGACAAGCAATGAGTCATGATGGTGATGCATGACTTTATAAACCACTCATGAGAGGGACTAGACTCACAGCTCTAGAAGTGTGACTCATACAAGCCAACAGGCTTTGTTCTGCTTAAAATGAAACAACTGGATATATCTCAAATAAGGAATATGGCTGTGTAGAATATAAACTCTAGTATGAGCAGTGGCTTCAAATACTTAATATATGAGGCTACACGAGTAGTTTATTCTGTGAGGGCTGTCTGGTGGCAGCAGCAGTGGTGGTGAGACTGAGGTTTGCTGTGGAAAATGTCCCTGTAAAGGGAGCCCTTGGTTGGTTCCTCACGGGACAACAGTTTTTTTTTCCTTTTCTTTTTCTTCTCGTAGTTACAGTCCATACACGCTACTGCCGAGACCTGGAGCATGTAGGCCCAATTTTTTAAACAAACATTTTAACAGCAAATGTTGACAGGTCGTCAGATGCACAAGTTTTTTTCTGATCCAAGTTGAGTTTGTTTCAACAATGAAACGTTGATGCCAACAAGCCGAGGGTGCACAGCTTGTCTTGTTGCTGATATCAGTCAGTCTCTGAAGTGACAGACACTGTTGAATAAAATCCTCGGTGAAGTTTGTGAGGTGGTATGAGCACGGGTAGTCTTATACTGTATGTCAGTACTGGAACAAAGTGGCAGGAGACAGTCAGTCTTGACAGGAGCAGGAAACCAGGAGTCAGGAGAACGTAGTTCGGGGACGAGTGGACGTTACCGCTGTCGTCATTGAAGGAGGGAATGGCGTCTGCTTTTGTCTACACTTCATACCCTTTTTAATGGTCCCTTTTTAAGGCAAACCAATGGACAAAAAGACAAGTGACATAAAAAAGACAAAACTTGAAAAATAAAAAGGAAAATAATTATACAATATACACAAAATGTGGTCCTTAAAACAGGGATGGTACATGCAGTCTTTGTAATGTGCAGTGTTCCTGTGATGGAAGCAAAGGGATTCTGGGGAATGGGAGGGAGATTGCTGGGTCAGGGTTCATGAGGATGGGTGACGGGGGAGGTAGGGATGGATGCTGCTTTCCCATCATGCTTTGCTGCACTTCCCCTTCTTCTCTTTGCGCTGGAACTTCCTCAGACGTCTCGTCCAAACGTCCCTCCACTGGATCACCAGGCTGTTCTTGTCAGCCACCAGGCCCACACGCTCCGCCACTGGACTCGTGGCTCCACCTCCGGGCCCCACCCCTGGACCCGTCCCCGTGCTTGTTCCGCCGTCGCTACCACCCATCACCAAGAATCGTTTGCTCATTTGGATCTTGGGACATTTGCAGGCTAGGTCCTTCATGTGTACCCACAAGATGTTGTCACCTCGCTTCAAAGGATCGCCACGACTCTTGTACACGGACACCACGCTGACTGAGAACTTGGCCCAGTCACCCACCGTCTCCATATCCAGTACATTGACTTGCACCGCTGGGAACACATTCATAAAAACACTCAAGTCAATACTCCCAATACAGCACATCTATTCACTGTATTTACTTAATTCTTGATCTCTTACCATAATCTTTCTTGCAATATTTTTTCATGTTGATCTTCAGGTTGCCCTTCACTGGTTTACAGTAGGACTCACAATCTGAAATAAGGACAAAAACAAACAATCACTTCTGTGAACACTCACTCTTCTGGATATACTTGTACTGTTTTTATAATGAGTGTGCCCATAATCACATTTATCCTCATAACAATATTTTTTTCTTGACAGGACCAAAAGCTCCATGTGAAACTGGAGCAGGTTGGATAATGTTTAATGTCTGTGTGCTAAAATACAACTTCTGACAAATCACACATCAAACCCCAGAAACAGCCGGTGCTGGGAGGGAAGTGAAACATACCAGAGGACTAGAAGTGTTCGGTTTGACATGTTTTCTGCTGACTTGAGAAAAGACAGAGCGTTGTGGAAGCAGGTCATGGTTGAATGGATGTGAATAGGCCTTGGCTGCCAGTGTGACGACAGAGACCACACATTGGACAGATGACCTCTACTGACCATTCATTGGTGGAGTTGCCAGTGATGAGGTGTTACAATTATGATTGTGACAGTTAAAATGAACCTCGTGGCTAAGTGACCTATCTCAGATCTCTTCTTTACTGACTCTACGACCAGCTTTGGTCCAGATTAGTTGTTGGCCTGTCTTCACATAAAGTTGGGGCTGAAGAGAGAACCTGCTGCGCTGGAAATACGTCTGCTGTAAATTTCCCGGTCTAGGATCTGAAGCAACAACTCTACCTCTCCAAACTCGTAACGAAACGGAATAACAAAATGTAGCTTGATCTGATATTGAGAAATAGATGTGAACAACACTTTTCATGGACCAAGAAAGTTGCAGATCAGTTCCTTTGGGTATAGAACCCTTTGATGGCATGAGAGCACATGCATGTAATTATTTCTCCTAGTTTGCTTTTTAGTGATCATGAAATATTTATTTTGTCATCTCAACATTAAACGCTTTGTTTCTCTGTGATCACTCTCATGTGAACAGGAAACAAAGAACACATGCAAAATTAAATGAACTTTCAAAAACAGATGAAAGTGCTCATTTTTAGAAAGCTACGACAAGAATTCTAGATAACTTTTAAAGCATTGTCTTTAAAAGTCTTTAAATTATGCTCAGGGTAACTGCTAATGGAGGCTCAGCAAGAAAGAAAGAGACACTGCTGATCATTAGTGAGGCTCTACTGTATTTGACTGGATGCCACTGGATTTTATGAACCGTAGAGTATTGGACCCACTTATTTCAATTATGAAACTATGAGAAGGACACAAAGTTAAGAAAAAACACTATGAAATTTATGGACTAAAATTGTAGGGAATGCCATGAAGGTCATTTTCCAAGGTAGTTTAAGTCAGTTTAAGTCAGGGGGACATGAAAACCTGACCATGCTGCTCACTTGGAATGTCAGGGCGTTAAACTGAAAAACCACATGCTGGTAACTGGACTGGTATCTGCGGTCAGGCCTCTTATTGCCTTCAAAAGGAAAACCATTCAGTCATGTTGCTTTCCAAAGCAAACCAAATATAATTGCTGGACATGAAATGTCCCAATTAGAAAAAAAAAATGGTCGTGAGAGGGAAAAATTTCACTTTCTGGGTTGCGTGAGAGTGAGGGTGTTGCATCGTTCATTTTTTTGGTGAAGGATGCATGGAGCAATGGAAGGGGCGCAGAAGGATGAAACAGGGGACCAAGGAGCCCATAAAAATGTCCAGGAGGCTTGGCTGTATATCAGAGCGCTGGGGATTTTATTAGCCAGAGCGAGGAGAGAAAAGAAAAGAAAAGGAAAAGGAGAGCTGCAGCTTCCAATAAGCGAGACAAGGTGACGCTACGAAAACGATGAGTGGAGGTGTGGATTTGAACGGTTGAGTAAGTGTGCGTGTGGATGGATGTGTGTATTTGAGTGTGTATATCGTACATGTTTCACTTTAAATAAATGATGTTGAATGTCATAGCTTGCTAAAGGTCTTTTTCATTATAAGTGAGCATGTGGTTTCATGTGCAGATCATTATCATCTAAGTGTGCATGCAACTGTGACAGACATGCATTTGTATGAGATGTGTATGGATTTCATTAGATCACTACTATAATGTGTGTGTGTATATACATATATATGTGTGTGTATGTGTGTGCAGTATACAGTGTCTGGCCTGGAGGTATCAGTGGTGAAATGCTAGCTAGGAGACGGTGTGTGTTTTCCCATGAAGCGTCACTTACTGCTGGCTGTTCACCTGGAAAAGCTCTCGGTGAATCGCCCACTGACCCAGAAGACCGGCCCACTGAAACCACGCACAATTGGCTCCGGGGCTCTCGATGCCCTCGTTCCCCTGAGCCCCTTTCACTGTGCCATGACAAGGACAAATTGCATCCACCGCCCCTTACACAAAAACATTTTGGGGCCTTAGGTTTTGGATGGTGACGCTTGTTCTATGGGAGTTTAGGAAGGAGAAAGATGGGGGAAATGCTCTCATCTGTTTAGTAAAGCCTGAGGTGAATTGGCGATCAACGACTCTTGTGTTCTTAGACCCTGTAACATTTTCCCAGGGAACTATTAAACTCAAGAATTGACTGGCTTGTGTATTATTCATTTATTTATTTATTTTTTTACAAAAAGGCTCCGAGGCACAAGTAACAAGATGAAAACTGAGGAAATAGAACGAGAAGCAGAAGTAGTCATAAAGTCATAAATGAGGGGGAAAAAAATACATTTTATGAAGTACACTTATTTCCTCAATTGCCAAGAATTAGGTAAGAAGATTGATACTGAATATATCTGTAAGGCAAGACAACACTTTCTTTAGCCCCGTTCTTTTCATTGATAATCATATGTAAAGATGAAATAAATAATCACAACACTATGATCTAGTTAGCTGTGCACAGATTTGAGGACACTTTCCAGTATGCATTAATATATGACATTTGTCAACAACTACATAAAAACCATTTTATATTATAACAAGTGTGCTTTGTAGTAATTCCACCATCTTTCATGATCTATTGATACAGAAGCCTCCGCTAATGTGATGTGGAGCAATACATCAATAATTTGGGTCTAAATTTAGGTGTTGTCTACAATAAATCTGAAGCGGGAGCTAGCCGTACTCTGTCCAACGTTAACAAAACTCTGCCAACCAGCATCTTTAAAGCTCACTACATGTGATGGTGTATCTCATTTGTTTAACCCACACAATGACAATTTGTGGCTTCACAGAGATTACATTTGTATTTCTTGGCCTTTTTCTCTTTTCAGTCTTTGGGTTAAAACGGCCAATTAGCTTAGCTTTGCTATATTTACCATACAGCCCCTCAAAGTGCTCAGTATTTAACCTTTGAAATGTAAGATGTCCATAACTCAAGAGTGTAATTTACAGTTTGCATCATGACAAATTATATCTTTGTGGAAGAGAAATGATATAAAAACAACAAACCTATGTGATTTAAATGGTCCAGTAAAGTACAAGTGGTAAAGTGTGGGGGGGTGCAATCTGCAGCCTGAGTGATGATATATATTATAAAACCAATAATGAATCAACATTTCCAAATCAGCGCCACCATTTGAATCAAACAGCCGCAGTATGAAAAATAAGGGCAGGGTAATTGTCCGGAGCCTAAATTGGAGAGTTGGAGGGAGAGACTGAACAAATTTCCCCTCAGTCACTTGCCAAAACTCTTTTCACGCCTCAAAACTCTCCCTTACGCTATATCTCCCAGCTAAACTGTAACTAATCACCTCTGCTGCCTATCTGCTGGCCTTGGCTTTAAGCTGCAACTATACTTTGAGCACAGTGAGACTCCACTAACTTGAGGCTAGCGGTTGCAGAAAGTGTGCCAAGGACACAGGTTTTTAAGACAATGGAAAAATTCTGCTGGCCCCAGTGCACTCGTTCTCTCTGCAGAACTTCAAAAGATGGGGACCCACCCTCCATTAATATTTATTCCACACCTTAAAACTCAAGTCCAGAAATATTAAAAAATATGTTTTTCTTCCTCTCATAAAGCAGTTGGTGCTTATGGGCGAGATTCAGAGGGCGTATACGAACCTGCTGGTTCCTCGGTGCTGCTCACCACAGCTGTGGGGTTGGCCACTGGGATTTCTGAAACACATGCAAAGAAACGCAAAGTTATTTTATGGTTGAATTTAAATGCATACCTATCAAGTGCAGTCTAAGTTGGTTGGCTGTATGTGTGGTCAAAGAAATTAAGTGTGTCTGACTTCATTTAAAGTAATTTCAACAACTGGATATTGGATGGTTCTGTGTGTATATTAATATACCCACAATAAAATACAGAAGTTAAGCTGAGCATTGACACAGAAATAGAAAGTGTCTTTGCTCACCAAGACCAATAAGAGAAAATAGCAGGGTTGTCTTACAGTAGGTCTGGATTGTGACATATGTCGACGAGGCACATGAAAACACATGGGGCATTGCAGACAGACATGCTAGATAAACACTGACGGAGTGACAGAGATACTTATTGGTGGTGAGTGGGAAGACAGGCTCAAATAAATCATACATTCCACAGACTAATGTGGTGGTTTCACTGTCATGTTGAAGGAATACACTGAAAGATCCAGTGAGGCGGTATAAATGGAAGAAATAATGGAGGTCAAAGGACCAACTTTAAGTTTTGAGTCAAACTAAGTAGATGCACCGCAAATATGCCCATTAATCCTGTTTAAATAAGTTGATCCATTCAAAGTTGGCACGCTTGATACTTCTGAGACAGAAGTTGATTCTTTGGGGCTCACTGATTAAAAGGGAAAGGTGGCCACAGCAGATTAGTCTTGTCCTCCCCTAACAGATGCTAGGTTAACGCTGCTGTGTAATCTCCATGCAAGCATGTATAGACAGATGGACAGATGGCAAGGGGGCAATTTTGGTTGGATCATCTTGAGACAGATGCAGCCCTCCCTCGCTGTGCCCGCTGGCTACACTAAAAAGTGCCTCATGGAATTCCTCCAGGACTACGCCTCTAATCGTATGCAACTTTCCAATACAAATGCTAATGCTAATAACAGGCCCTCTGCTTTTACCGTAAACAGAGTTACTGGAACGCCGGCTTAGCATCCACCCAGAGGATCTGCTTTTGATTGGATTTGGAGATGGAGGCTCAGAACCAAGTGTGTGGGAGTGTGTTGGTGGGAGGTGGGAGGGGTTCTGTGAAAGCTGTTTTGAGGCAAAAGCGGCAGTTGTGTCTCTGAAATTATGGACACCCCGCCAACAAAAACAAACAAGGGCACGGAGCTTTGTGAAGGCAGACACAGCTGCTAGGAGCCACTTTGAGTCCGTGTGCCCTCATGGCCACGTCTTGTGAAAACAGACAGATGATGAAAGGATCATTCAGATGAGGGTTGCTGCCATCATGCTAATTGGCTGCTTAATGCTCTTGTGTCTTCTGTCTTGGGGTCCGGGAGCCTCAATAGGTGGTAAGGTGCTCGCCATGAGGCCATATTGACACACACACAGTTGTCATTAACACTATTCCTAATGGCTCCAAATGCTCATGTACTTAAAAGCACACGCACCGTCCTTCTCACTCTCACTGGATGGTTCGGCAGCATTCAAATAAGTGTGGTGTGCTATTCATGACCACAGTGGTTCTCTCTCTCGCCCATCCGCCATCTGCTCCGGAGCTGCATGTGAGAGAAACAACATGGCACCATGTGGCACAGTGTGGTAGAGCTAGGTATGGCACTGGCTTTGGTGGATGTTGTCTTGTGAGTGCGTGTGATGCATGTCCGTGCCGCCTGGCACACAGTGTGGTGGAAAGTTACCCTCCATTATGCATGCCTGCATGTGCCGGAGCACTGGCAAGTTTCATAACCCACACGCACACACACATGCTTGTCACAGGAAATTAAAAACCTGTGTAGTCGGCATGCAAACTACAGCAACGGACACACACACACACACACACACATATTACGCATTGTTGACAGTGGAACACCGTTAACCAAGTTCTCGACCAGCTCTCCACTGACTTGCACCGAAAAAACCACACTGCCCATTTACAGTGGTCCTCTCCAAGAATCATCATGAGTCACTTCTCCACCTCACTCTTAAAATTCTCTCTGTCGCTTTAAGAAAGAAATCACAGTTCAGTTGAGCCTGACTTTACATGTGGGGCATTGTTTGTACACATTTTGGGCCGTTCAAGGAAATTATGATTGCATTTTCAGTGGCCATGCAAAGCCACAGAACACAAGTACTGTATATGCAACACAGGGATCTGGTTGGGTGTCCCTGTCAGAAGGCCACACTGACTTTGAGCTAGAAGGTAGTGTGCTTTCAATTATGATTTGCAGTCTTCAAAGTCTGGGTTTAAGCTGCTTTTTCCCCCCATTTTTTCAGCTTTTTTGTCTTTAATGACAGAGACAGTAAAGAGAGACAGGAAATGGGGAGGAGAGAAAGTTCGACTCAGTCCGGTTTTGAACAGGCTATCCAGGCACCACAGGTTTGAGCTGCTTTTAGTGTAATTCACTCTCAGTCTGCAACTGTCTGCAACTGTCTGCAACAGTCTATGCCTCAATAGAGACTGTTGTTTTTTTGTATTTTTTTTGCAGTCTGACAATCTGTTTGGGGAAATATGCACTGATTGGTATCTGTGCGTGTGTGTGTGTGTGTGTGTGTGTGTGTGTGTGTGTGTGTGTGTGTGTGTGTCTCTCTGAGTCACTTACTGATGCAGGGAGCCACCGGCGAGCGGCTCTGCTGGTAGCCCTTGGCGCAGCGGTTACAGGTGATGCCCGTGACGCCGTCCTTGCAGGGGCACTGGCCTGTGGTCTGGTTGCACGTTTTACCTGCTGCGCCCACAGGGTGGCAGTCACAGGCTGAGGTGGGGGAAATAGAGACAGAACATATATTTAATATATTGATTTATTAATATTGACACTAAAATAACACGACAGCGGTTTATTCCCTAGATTTAACAGTCTTGGCAGGATACGGATTTATGTCTTGTAATCTTCTGTTCCTCCTGTTCCTGGATCCTGCAGACAAGAGAGTCCCATTAAATGTTTGGCTTGGGAGTTAAAGCTCCCAGAGTGAGATGGTCCCTTTTTCCTGGGTGCCTCTGTGCTTGGGATTCCCTGAGCATTAATTCAGCAAGTGAGAAAGGATTTATGTGTGAAAGGAAGAAGACCGAGAGAGACAGACAGGTGAAAGGGATAAGGCATGAAGTGCATCACTGTCAGGAAACATAGAAAAGCACACTGTGCCCTCCCTTCTCCACTCTGCTTCATTTCCGCTCCGCTAGCGCTGCCGGCCTGGTGACACACGCTCTGCAGTTTCATCACTTCCCGAAAGTTCAGTCGATGCCCGGTAAATGCCAACAGCAACAAGCAACGCTCCGGTCACCTCGCACTGGCAAGACTTTTATGAGTTTTGCTGGTTATAGGCGATTTATTTAAGCAACATGAGGGTTTTTTGTAGTTTAAAGAGCTGTTAAATACAAGAGCTGGCACGTTGGTGTAAAACCTTCAACAGAGAAGGAGAGGATGAGACAGAAAGAAGGAGTGTAAGAGACGCAGTTCTTCAGAATAGTCCAAACACAGCCTGTGGTGTGCTCAATAGCATAAACAACAGTGAATCCAACCAAAGTGTGGACACTGTGACGCTACTAAAAACAAACAGACGTTGGTTCTTCAAGTAATAAACACATACTTAACATTTCACAGCAAACCAGCCAGACAAACACATCAGCGGCAAAGAAACAAACGTAGAACGTCTACATCTTGCACTGGTCCTGAAGAGTGTGAGTGACTTTCTGTTTCCAGAACACAACAAGCATCGACTCTGCTTACCTACTGACACGCTGCCAGAGATACAACAAACAACAGTGAAATTCAAGGTGAACCTTCTGCATTTTCCCCCTTATTTTCGATCTAATTCTTTGGAGCCTAGTGCAAAATTACTAAAGCAAACTTAAAGTGACTCAACTGTAATGTGATAGCTGTAATTGTCCAAGCTTATCAAGAAAAGACAAGAAAGGCCAAAATTACACTTGGGGGAAAAACCCTGTAACCCAACAGTTTGTGACAGGGCTTGCCAGAGAGAGGCAGCTGCTAACATGCCGCAGTTTCTTCCCAGCACTTGACTGAACTGTGAATGTGTTTATTTGCACCGGACATTTTTTAGCTGCTATAACAGAGGAAAAGCCAGAGGACCCTACCACCTGTTGACTGGGTGAAGGGAGGGTTTTAAAAAAAAAAAAAAACTGAAAACTGACCCAAGAGTGATCGTGTGCGTCTGGCGGTGGGGTGGGGATTAACTGCAGCTCTGATCTTCAGAAACATGTTTCCCTTTTTTTCTGGTGAGGCCAACCGGTCCACAGGTGTCAAAGTGGCTGCAGACCGTTTGAAGAGACGTAAATCTGATGCTCTGGCGTGCAAAATCCCCCCATCGTTTGAATCACACAGGCTTGACTGGAAGACTAAAGCTTTGCTTTGGTGGCAGAGTGAGATGCAAGGCCGAGTTGGACTCCAGAGGTCGATTTAACAAGGGTCTCCGGACCGTCTGGCTGTTCTGTGTCCACCACGTTAATGTATATCTTCACCTCTGTGCTCTTGCCCTAATTCGTCAGCCAAAGTCAGACTGCTCCCAGGTGCTACAGTGTCCACGGATCATTTGGGAATATCTGGCATTCCTGAGGTTTGTGTCCTTGGACGTGCTAATGAAACCCAGCTGATTAGCTCCCTGACACGCTGATGGGAAACTATGAGCTGTAGGAGGAAGCCTTGGATCTTGTATCATTTGAAAAGATTAACATTTCCCATATTAAGTGAACAATCAAGTAATTGTTTTGACTTCAAGTGAAAACGAAACAGGTTTTTATCAAAATTAAATAATCTGACACTGATTTGATTTGAGGTTAGCTCTTGTCTGTGAGATGATGCGTCCAATGTCGAAGCACATGTGGGATAAACCCCCCCTGTTATTTGATCCGTCTGATACAAGTCTGGTGTCGGTCTGTCATGCCTGTCAAGACACGCTGCACAGCGGGAGGAACGACGAGCCATTGTTTTCCCCCGGCTGATCTCTGAACAGCACGGACGCCGAACTCCATCCAGTCAGCGCTCAACGAGATGCGAGTAACGTTAGACGTTCTCACTTCCCTCCGAGACAATCACGGGCTGTCAAGACATCAGAGCTGACTGTCAATGTCCACATTGTTCAGTAAACAAGCAGCAAATACCAGATCTGAACGGGCTATGAGGGGCAGGATGGAGAGGGGAGGGGTTGGGGTTGGAGGCAGGATGGAGGTCCTGAAGTTTTATGTGCAGGGACTCGGGCCAGTTAAGAAGCAGTAAAAACGTCCTCAGATGTTGATGACTTTTCAAGCCTGTGCGACTGCAGACGTGACAGGCACCGTGTTGGGATTTGTAGTCCTTTGACAGGCGTTTGCTCAGTTTAACTGATTCGTGTTGCTCTTTGAATGTGTGCGAGTGTGTGTGTCCATATGGACTTAAGTGCTAGCGAGCACTGCTCTTTGTCTGCAGTTATTTGGCAGCGACTGCATTTGGAGGAGATGGTGTTATTTGTACCGCTGTAACTGGAAGTATCAGTCAGTTTTGTTCTACTGGCTATTTCACTGTGAAAATAAATACAAATGTTGCACATTTTATTCACTGAGGTGATGAAACAAAAAGACATTAGCATTATTTAACCATTCAAGGTAATGATGTTTTGTTGAAAGACTGATAAATTTAGGCAGTGAACAAAGCAGCTCCACACTGAACATCTCAGATGAAAGTCACCTAAAAATACCTTTGGAATTAATCTTGTTAGAGTAAATATAATCAGGTTTGCTTATTTGAGTCATATTTGAGTCGTAAAGCTAAGTGGTTTATATTGGATGCCGTTGCTTCTAATTGTACGGTCTCATGTTCATACCCTTTATCAATGTTCCTTGTGGTCAACAGCTGCACGGCTTGGACTCGCATAAAAACCTTTTATTTTGAAGACCTCATATACTGCAGCCAGGCCATGTGGTGGCTGCCGTGCTTCTTTAGTTTTGCTGACTGTTTTAATGCTTGTGACATTGTAAAGGGCTTGCGGAGAGGCTGGTGCCTGGGCATTTGAACTGGAGAGCTGGGGCCCTGCAGATTCACTTTGAATAAAGACTTAACAAGCAAGCCAGAGTGTGTTTGGTGTACGTGGGAGGTAAGATGTGGAGGTTGGTTTTTGCTCTTTGTATAGTCCTCAGACTGTGTATTGACACCCATCTAGAGCAGGTCTGATTAGAAACAGACACGGCCTAATCATCCTCCCAGAGCTGCACTGCAACTCTGCTCTACTCGCTGCCGCCTCAGATTTAGAAAACACCTGTATTTTATTGCCGTAAATCCATTTCTGAGGTGACACCCGCCCCCTTCAGCTATACCGCACCTATGACCTTTATCTTGACCCTGAGATACATGGAGATAAAACATAGGGGAGAGCAAAAAAGAAAAAAAAAATCAAGGCTGAAAATAAAATCAGGGAAACCACAGTAAGAGAAAACGACAAAATCAAAGGTTTTAAAAGTAGTGAGTCATGAGAGAAGACAGAAGTTGGGGAGGAAAAGGAGATGGTGGTTTTAAACGAATCATGGGAAATGGAGATGAAAAAAAGGAGAGCGAGAGGCTGAGGCAAAGGAAAATGACGGCTCCTAGAAGGCTGCGAAATTGCTCTGATCAATCATGGAGCCAGGCGCTCTGCAGAGCCTTTCTGGACGTTAGCTTTCATTTCCGTCACATCTGGGGTCTTTTGTGAGGGAGGGAGATAAACCATTTACCACCTGATCACTGGTTTTTGATAAGGGCAGACTAATGTGTATGGGAACTTCTAGGTATAACAGGAAACGGAAGATGCAGGAAGAATTTGCGCAGAGGGAAACACACACATCTTAGGACTGATCTCCATGTCAGGAACGAAGCAAATCTCTTTGTGTCAGTGTTTCAGTGCAGTAACAGGTCAAATGACTTCAGTTTTAAAATATGTGACCAAGACATAGTGGAGTTTTTGCCATTAAATGATGAATGGCTCAACATCTCACCGCAACTAACATGGGCAACAGCGGCCTGATACTATGCCATTTCAAACCTCCTGGTGTTGGATTACAGTTTGGGTCAGCTGCAGAAGGAAAACTGAGCGGAAGCCAGTGGGAGATTCTCGCCATGAAAGGCAAAAGATCTTCACGGCTATAAGCATTGGCAGTTCTCACCAAAGCTGCTTTTTAATGGTCTGGAAGTGATTCTTCACCTTCATTAGAATCAACAGGATGAAAAACACTCCTTCTCTGCTATTGATTTGAATATTTTTCTGAGCAACAAGTACAGGAAACTGCTGTTATTTTTGAGTCCAGCGAGAGGAGGGAAAATGCTTCCAGCATAATATCAGGCTGAAAAATATTCACTGCAAATGTGAAATAATAAAAAGGATAAAATACATTTTTCCATGAGAAATGCCTCGGTCAAGTGATAATATTATGTGGTGTGTGTGGTATGAGGAAACATTTGGTGGAACAGCCAGAAAAGCTTCAGGCACAGTATCAATTTGTTTCTCTCTGCTATAGTATGGCAAGTCAGACATGCTGATATTTTTTATTATAACTTACCATGACTGTGTATGTTTCCAATCACAACTTGTTACTCCTTTTACACTTTCTCAGAAATGACATGATTACACAAGTGTTAGGAGGGTTAGAACATCTCAATCTGCTTTTGTTTGAACATTTTATAAACATTTAGCGCAGCCTATTGCCAAATGAAAAGTCCAACTGGGCTAACGGTAATAATCTGTGACATTTTCATATAAATAAATATTAATTTTGCTACCCTATTACTGATTGATATAACACAAAAGTGATCATTGTTAATGAAAACTTGTGAATTAGTTACTGTAAACACAGGGCGCTTGGTGGTTCTTTTCCCATAAAAATACTCACGTTTTAAATTTTTGACAGCAGTGGAAGAAGTGGGCAGTTAGCAGTGTGTCATGGATGAACAGAGAAATAAACGAGTGCGACCGAGAGATGGCAAAACCCTAATGATCAGGAAAACCTAGAAAAAATACATCAGGTTTTGCTTGATTGAAAGACATACCTCAGAATACAGGTACATTTAGTGAAAATTGGGATTATTTAGCATGATTATAATTTTAATGCGTTTTATGCATTTTTATTTTTTCATTTAAAACTGGAGAGGGAGGGGAAAAGAACATACTGTCATACACACATGCGCTCTCACAATGACACTTCACATCTGGCAATATATGTGCACTTGCAACTCGGCATGGCCTCCACTGAAAAGAACACATTTACCGGGTAGAAATTTTGGAATTATTTTATATTTGTAGAAGAAAAGGGGAAGAACAATATTATGGGTGCTCTTGATCCATATTGTGAACTAAAACAGAGCGTATTGTGCTATGTAAAAGGAGCAGATTTTTTTTTTTAATTAATAAACTGTACTATTTGGTCAAGACTTGTGCACATTCATTGTAGGACTATAAGCTACTGCCTTAATTTGCTTTCCTCAATTTATTTCTTTTATAAGGTTACATCATTCTGTTGTCTTACAGAATGCACAAAAGTTAGTAAGTAAAAAAGTTAAAAGTAATTGAAAGTAATTAAGTTACTTTAATTTATGATTCTTGGATTATGTTACCGAATCCATTTTTTAACAGGTAACTAGTAACTGTATCGGAATACACTTTTAAAGTAACCCTTTCAATTCTGTTGTACACTGGGAAGAAGAAGTTCACCCACAACAAGACTTCATGCTGGATTTTTACCTTTGCAGGCTCGTCGATGAGTGATGGGTCTGGCCATGTCTCTGTAAAAGCCTTCCTTGCAGTAGTGGCAGTGGCGTCCTGCTGTGTTGTGGCGACAGTTCATGCAGACTCCTCCGCTCTTCCTCCCCGACAGTTTGTACAGCTCCATGTTGAATCGGCAGCGCCGGGCGTGAAGGTTGCAGTTACAAGCTGCGGTGGGGAGAGGAGAGACGGCAACGTTCAGTTCACGTTCAGTTGTGGGATTGATTCGGCCAACAGGACAAAAAGTAAAAGTTTGCAATATATCTAACATTTTAATGCCAGCTATAGCCTGGATGAAATGTTCACATGGAGTGTGTGCTGCAGTAAAACATATGCTTACTACCATCTAGAAATCTTGGGGGAGATTTTCCAGTTAAGGCAGGATTAGTTTATAATCTACACTGCGGCTGTATGTGTTTGGCTGCTATTCCACAGATCATCAATCAAAAGTGATAGTTGCAGAGCTCATTTTCTCCATTTCATAATTAATGAATTCAGCTTCTCTCAGCCCATTAGTTATTAATCACTGGAAAGAGAGACATTAATTTCATGAATCACTGATGAGTTAAAGACTCCTAAGATCTATTAAGAGCAAGACTGATTCAGATAAAGGAGCAGGCTCGAGCCAGCTGTCTTCTAAATGAGGCGAGCAAGAATATATGGCACATGAGAAGTGAAGTTATATCTCTTCACAGTCTCTCGGAGTTCCACTTGAAATCCAACTGGTTCCCTGATGTCTCCTTCAGCTCACAAGTCTTTCCATTGACTCCTCCACACAAGACCACAGTCACCGGCTCTGACATTATTGATAAACTCCATTCGCTTACTACATGTGGGGTTTTCATTTGAGAAACATAATGAGAAACCTGCCCTCCTTGTTTGTATAATAGAGTCTGATCCAGACCCTCTTCTGGTTAAATCAAAGTCAGACCTGGGACCTGAAGACTTGGCCTTGGCTTCAATGAAGGCAGCCGCAGAGCTCTGCCCTAGTTCAAAGTTATCCGCAGATAAATTAAGAAGTAGTAAACAACAGCAGAGTTGTTTGACTAAAAATGTCAACAGTTATGGCAAAGGAAAATTATTAGAGGATCACAACAGAAAGTGATATTAATCAACTTAAATCCAGTGGGCGAGTGTTCAAAAAAAAGTGAATGTCACCAACAATGGATGTTTAGAACAGAATAAGACACAACAGTGGGGAGTAAATAGAGACAGGCTGGCTGAGGGATTTATGAGGCTTTTATGTGTGTGTCTATATGTGGCTTTGCATGCAACGTGGGGAGTTGGCAGAATTACAAAATATCAGACAAAAACAACCCTGACATTACAGATTGAGATATTTGAATGGTTAAATACATTTTTTATATTCTGTCTTTTCATCCTGAATCACAGAGAATTAAAGTGATGTTACAGTGATCAAACTTAACTAGTAACTTAATGGCTTCATTCCTTTATATGACTTTACTACATTTTCAGAACTTTATGTCTACAGGCAACAACATCCACCTACCAGTATATTTAAAAGTCATGAACTAACAAATTGTGTGCTGTTTGGTGAGGTTTGGTCACTTTAGTCTACCAGCCAAAGCCTGTGTAGCTGTTTCTTTCTGTTTCAAGTCTTCGTGCTGAGCTCAGCTATTTAGCTTCTGGCTGGACCTTCATATTTACTGTACAGAGCCAAAGCAATACCAATCATCTCAACAAACTCTTGGCAAGAACGCAAATTATCCCTTGGTAATAATACAACACTGTAACATAACATTTGATACAGATACTTTTGCTATTTTTACTGATCAAAGGAAATAAAACACATTTGACTATGCATCTAGGCTGGAAATTCACATATTTTATTTTGGCAGCTTTTAAGTATTTTTAGTTTAACCGAGTCTGAACAGTCCCTGCATACCAGGTTATAGTAATATTTTTAAAAAATATTTTAAAGCTGACACGTGTCTGGAGCCTTTAGCGCAACTCAGTGCTTCTTTTGGAAACTTCTCTGTTGAGGTCAAGGTCAGTTCTGCCATTACATGAAGCTCAATGATCTGCACAGTGTTAAATGAGCTATTTGCAGTTGATCAAACATGACTGTTAATGGTACTCTGATGGCTCTTTCACAGCGGGCGAATCACTTGAATAAATGTAGTATGACAAGTAATAAGGACTACACGCACGCTGAACGATATGCAATCTCCATCCATACTATAAGGGGATGCCTGGCACCAGATTGAGAAAAGAGGCCCGCTTTTCCCTGGTTACAGACCCTGGAAAAAAAGGGGGAGCACATTCCCAGACTATTTCCCAATTCCATCCGGTTATTATGCAGTCCCATTTGTATGGAATTCTGCAGTTGATGAAATGCTGTTTTATGTATGAATACATAGAGACAACGCAGGATCTTTCGGAGTGCTCTTGTGAACCGTGGAGCCCTCAATGAGGATTGACCTTTGTCCCCAAGAGAATTGCTCAAAGAAGATTTGTAAGTAATTTCAAGATGGCTCTGCACTGTAGGATACAGAAGGAAGGCTGCAAGGAGAGTGAGTTAAAAGCCTTTTATCTTAACTGTGGGTCTAGTGGTAGTGATATGGTTTAACCCTGCGTTAACTGAAAAAAAGCTACACACCACACTGATGACATTTTGACTGAGTAATTGGTTCATTCTCTCTCTCTCTCTCTCTCTGTGTGTGTACGTGTGTGTGTGAGTAGCTGCATGTGAACAACTAAACAGCCTGTCCAACTTCTTCTAAGGGAAATGTGACAAAGAACATGCCAGCTACATTGAGTAGCTGGAGCTGCTGGGGGCAGGGTGGAGGTAGAGGTGGTGAGGGGGGGACAAGGTGGTGGACTGTGATTATGATCAAGTGTCTCAAACACACACACAGCTGTGAGCACTTGTGTCCATTAACACCTTGTAGTGGCACATGAAAGCAATGGATTGCATTTTCTCCCCCGGCTGAAGTACCAACAGTTCTCTCATGGCATCCTCTCGATTTACTGCCATGCAATAAGATCAGCCAACAAAGTCTGAGGTATGAGTGGACCTGTTCAAGTGTGGAGGATGTAACGAAAGCGGCAGAATTTAACCTTTAATCGGTTTAACATGTGTAGCAGGGATGACTGGGAATGACTTTAACAACAGCCAGACTTTTCATGAAGGATAGAAAATTAGAGAATTATGAACGTAAAAATTAAAATGTCTGCATTAAAAGGCAGGAGTGAGAGATTCAATGAAGATGTGTTAAGGGTTAAGGTTCATAGAAAAGAAAAATAAATCAGTAAAAAGTACTGATGACCTCAAGTAGGTGTTTGTATGTGTACCTGTACACATGCTGTGTGCAGTTAACTTCAGCTGCAGCTGCCCAAAGACCCTGGAATGTTTATGGGTTTGTTTTGAAGTGGTTGTGCATGCGCGCACACACACATGCTAACACCTCCCTAACTTGCTACCCCCACCAGCCACCACCACTGCTGCACCCACCCACCGGTCCCCCCTTCACCCAAATTAGGCTCAGCGGGGATAACTGAACACCGTTGAAGGCCATTTTTCAATTCATTAACACATCAAAGCCTCTGCAAAAAAAACACTAGCAAATTCTTATCTGTTGCAGGAGGAAACAGACATTTTCCAGTTTTTGTGGGAGGTGGAAAGTCAGCAAAGAAACTGTGATCATTGAGCAAATGCGGTTCCTTTATGGGTCAGTGTCCAATTCAAGGATGCGTAAAAGCTGGTTCCTTATGTTGTCGTGGAAATCTAACAACAAACACAAGTTACGGGCTTGGCAAATGTAGGGATGCTGAGACAAAAATAAAGGATTGGATGGATGGATGGATGGAAGGAGAAGAGTAAAAAACCCCTAGGAAAATATTAGAGAGGATTGTTTCACCACTTTGTCATCAAAACGAACTGCGCCAAACACAGATTTTGGTGAACTAACCGCTACAGTAAATGTTTTCGCTTTCGCCCGATATCTTCCTGTTCACAGTTTACATGTGCTGCATCTCAGTTACTAATCTTGGTGGTACTTATGACACAAGCGAAAATTTAGAGGGGAAATTTCTGGTAAAGTAGATTGACAGAAGAACACCACACTGTTCTATTTCAGCTTTCATAACAGGTGCCACAACAAGTAAATGTACTCTGAACAAGCTCACAGACTGTTCTGTCAAGCGTGCTATGACAAATTGGCCCGTAAAGACTGCGCTCAACAAATAAAATGCAAGGGTGTTTGTGGAGCGGACCGCCTCTCTGTTCCCCTCCATATGTCAGGGATAAATCTAACCTCATTTTTCCTTCAGTTCAACCAAAGCCAAGCCAGTAAGCACAGCCAATTGATTTTGGATGCCTGTGCAAAACCCAAATCCCATGGCTAAAATTGGTCCTTGAAAATTGGAGGGCTGCTCTCCCACCACCACCTTTCCCCTCTTGGCCCCGGCTATGGTCCAGACCTGCTGCAGCCCCCCTTGGGTGCTCTCTCTGCCTGGCCAAACAGGCTCGGCTCTATGGGCTCCTGCCATCCTGTGTGTGTGCATGTGTGTGTGTGTCCATGTGTGTGTGTTTGGGCCGAGTTCCGCCTGGCTGCTCCAGCCACCTGCTCAGGGCACCGGGGGAACACCCGGTTAATTAGCTCCTCATTAGAGCCAAGGCAGTGTACAGTGTGGATAAATACACACATACTCACACACACACACACACACACACACACACACACACACACACACACACACACACACACACACACACACACACACACACACACACGCACAAGAGGCAGCCGCTTCAAGAGGCAGTAACCGCTCCACTACTAAAACGAAAAGGATCAAGTGACAAATGATCCAAAAAAACTTTAACAGAACTGAGGCGTAAACAGATGTAAAGAGCACTGGATCTGTGCAATGTAATGAGCTGTGGACAACAAGCTGAGACAAAGATTTAAGAACTCCTAGCTGAGAACTAACAGGAAACTACAACTCCTGCAGCCCTGCTGTGTGCATTACACGCACCGTGCTACGCTTCTACCTCTTTGTAACCAAACCACTTCAGCCCCACTTGCTCTTTCCTTCTCTTCCACCCAGACATATCTTTCACTTCTAGCTTTGACACCATGTCCCGGCCCTCCCCTCCCTCCACTGGTTTCTGTGGTTAGCCTCACGCCGTGGGCTTAAGAGCTGGCTCTTGGGAGCCCTTTTGAACTAAGAGTCCCCTTAATTCCTCTCCCACCCCTTCTCCTAAGCCTCCTTCCCTGATTCTCTCCCTCTCTGAGTTTCACAAGACCCTATCTCACATACTCTTACTAGCTGCCTTTCCCTCTTTCTCCTTGTTTTCTTCCCCATTCTTTTTCTCTTGTCCATCTTTTCCATCTCTCCTTCTGCTCTCTCTGGATGGCATCAGACAGGGAAAGATTTTAACGAGATTAGGCTGGAGGGTTGCCAGGTTGGGGGGCCTGGTGTCAGTGGAGAGTTGAGTCCTTAGCTGTGTTTCCCCTCTCTCTGGTCCACTTCACTTCCCCACATCTAAACATTGTTATCTCTGTCCCGCCTTTGCCTTTTCTCTCCGTCTATCTAATTTGCTCCCCCCTTTTTTTTCCACGGGTAATATTCTGCAGTCCTAAGCACAGGGACGGGAGCAGATTGCTGTACACTCAAATTATCATGGAGAATCAGTAAAAAACAGAGGAAAAACAGATTTACTTTTGCCATGACTCTTGGCACACACAACCATGAGGTCCACTCTGGTGGATTCGTGTGATGCCTGGGCTGGTTTAGAAATAGAAAGTGACAGATGGAATAAATCCATTGCTTTGGCCTGGTCTGGCAATAGAAATAGTGAAAGTGGGTAAAAATATTTAATGCTGTTCTATATCAAGCTGTGAGCTTGCATGTGAATGCACAGAAAACCAAAGAAACCTAGGTTGTTTATGAGTGACCAGAGCTCAGCAATGATATTCATGTTTTGTTTGTTTGTTGCGCAGCCAACATTTTCATGGTTTGATGAACAGCAACAAAAATATGAATCTTATGTTTTACAACTAACAGGTCTCAATGATCACCTGTGGGAGTTTCGTCCATCACATGATCATTAAAACATCAGATGAGATCCTTTAAAAGAACAATATTCATCCATTTAAACTATTTTCCTGAAGCTGTTGGGTTGTTAAAGAATGGTCAAAAATGATCCAACAGAAGCCAAAATACCCCAATTCCAAAATTCCTAAAATGCAATTCAAAAGCATATTTAGTTGGACACTTCCTGGCTGGTAAATTCTGTGGTTTCTCTATTACATTTGATGCCTCCAAATCTGATTTGAGTTTGCAGGAGAGATTACCCAGATGACATCATCAGGATCTCTTTTTTTCCCCCTCAGAGCCACAAAAGATATTATATAACTGTTTGCACAAGTCGAGCAGCACACTTCACAACAAGCAAACTGATTTCATCTGTGTCCTTCACCAGCCTCATCAATCAAAGTTGAACTTGCAAACAAACATGAATAAGTTTTCTTCATGTTCTAACCTACTCCTTTATCTGCATACATCTCATACATCATTCTGCTTACAATGGATTACAGATTGTTCTTACAGTTTAAACCCAATTCATAGCCGAATCTTTTTATCCTGCTTTGGAGCTGATATGGGAAGGTGATATTAAATCTGTGGATTGAAAAGTAGAATTAGGTTGGCTACTCCCAGGAGAGCTGGTCCATAAGGATATGATCATAGAGTGAAGCATAAACTGCTCCACATTTACACATTGTTTACTCCATTCGCACCAGACGTGTAAGATGATATCCATTCCATATGCACGCACGTATGTAGAGACAAACATGATTTCAAACGCTGATCAGTTGCCTGAGTCTGAGGCAGCCACGGACAGACATTTACCACAGTTAAAGCAGCCAAGTGACTGTCATACACTCGTCGCTGACAAACAGACATGTATTTTCTCTTAACAGGCCCTGAATTTTGCTGCCACCAGCAACGCCAGCTCGAGACCACAAACCACATATTTTCTCAGGAAATAGACCACAGAGGCCTGCAACAGCAAACCAAAACATAGAGAAAGAGACGAGGGGGAAAAAGGAGTGATTTCAGCAAAAACAAAAACAAAACAAAAAAAGTTTAAAAAAAAAAAAAAAAGTTAAAAATACATGAAATAAGACGCGGTAGCAGAAAGAAAACGTCCCGGCAGAGAGTTAATCTTGTTACACAAGGATAGAAAAGGAGGAGAGCGCCGGGGGTGACGGGCACCTCGGGAGGTGATTGCTACCATCTGTGCGAGAGAGTCGACGGGGGCCTGGGAGAGCAGGGTGGGCACACTGCAGCTCCACCAGTTTGTTTTGGCACAGTGATGAAACACCGCATCACACTACTAGATTACATGTGGCTCTCACACATGCACAAACGCGAGGGGGTTGCATTTGGACACACGCTCTTGGCCTCAGGCAGCCACGGAGCATTTCCCAAGGTTTCTAACCCAGCTGACATCAATGCTGTTATTTGACACTTTGCTGTCCTAAACATTTGTTTCACCATGTTTCCTGCTTGCCAGAGAGACTTTGAGAGTCACTTCGTAGCACGAGAAATGCAACAGTCCCTAGAGGGTTGGCCGGGAACCAAAGCTGCAATAATGACCAAACCCTCTTGTCCCAGCCAGATAAAGGAAGTCAGTTTTGTTTCAACACTGCAACAGCACCAAGACAAAACTCACACACCTCCAGTTTTTTTGGCTGCGCTGTGCCGTAGCCCCCATCGTGTCACGCGAGCCACCCCAGAGGCATCATTTCATAGGGCTGTTGATTTTAGAACAACATTCCTGAGCTGTGTAATTATTTGAAAACACAAGAGGTTTCTTTTTCAAAATCATTTTCTCTTGCTTAGCAACCCCCCCCCTTTCAACATATACACATACACACACAAACATGTCTTGCTCATTTGAGATGTCGTGCCATAAGTAATTGAAGTGTTGGTTCTCTGTTAGCCTCCAGCGACAGGCGGCAGAGGTGGGAGTGGTGGGTCTTATAGTCAATTAGCAAAAGGCCCATGCTGTAATATCAATGTGACTATGTTTTTTTTTTCCCAATCTTATCTATCTATATTTGGCGCCTCACTTCCGAGCTTCATATCATGATGCCCCCTAGGGACAAACAGCAAAATTTCAGCTGAACAAGGAGAACAATTTTAAGATAGTGTGTGGTGCAAAAACAGATTTTCAGAGTTCTGTGTGGAAATTCAAAGTATCCTAGTGAGGTTAACTTCTGTCAACACCATGTTGCGAAAACAAAAGCAGCAGATCCTGCTCCTCTCAATGCTGTGAATGAGAAAATCTGAGATGATGTTTTTCACTTTATCCAAATCCTTCAGCCTTGCAAAATGTGCGACGGGGTTTCTTGTGCGGTGTGTTTGAGAATGAGGTCATTTCTCAATCACAAGGCCTAAAAAGTGTCTTGACGAATCTGCTCTATGCCTGGAACATGGGACTGACCTCTGCTTGCCTTTGCAAGGAGATGTGGAGGGGGAAAAATGCAAGTGAAAGGATGGCGGCCTATTTTGAAATTCCAATCAGCATTAAATAACCATCTGCCCCTTGTCAGCGAGAGAAACGAAGAGAGAGAGAGAAAAAGAGGGAGAGAGAGAGAGAGAGAGAGAGAGAGAGAGAGAGAGAGAGAGAGAGAGGGAAATTTGAAAAAAAAAATGTAAAAAAAAAAAGAGTTAGTATTTCTGTGGTCTTCAGAGTTTCCATAGCTCTGTACAGATCTGAGAGCTTATACTGAGCCTTGTTCCTGAGCATGTGTTCCTGGCTGGCTTCTTCCTTTGACACGCACATTCACACCAACACACAAACATGCACGCACACATTCACCTCTGCTGGATAACGCCACTCTCCCTAAGAAACCCATCTGTCAATGTCCCCCTAATTCCAGCTAATAGTTTCCAAAAAACAGAGGCTGAACCCACCAAAAACCACAAGGCCTAACAAAAGGTTTGAATGGCCTTACGACAAGACTTGCACCTTCCAAAATCTGTCTGTTTCTCCTCCTTCTGTTGTAAAATCCACATTTAATGCAAGTGCTGCTTCATTAGTGTCGCAGACATGATCTAATAGCATCTATTATGTAACAGGTAATAACTTATTTTTAGAGGTAATAACTAATTTGTGGGAATTTCCTTCAGGTGATGACATGGACTCATGTATAACCAGAGTCTACAGTGAATAGTTATTTGGTTGATTGATTTAATTTCAAAGGAAACTCCCCATTCTTGAGTAAAAACAGGATACCATATCACTCATTCCTGGCTGGATTCAATATGTCAAATTTACTATTAAAAATATTCAACACCACGCCCAAACACTGCAGCAGAGCAGGAACACCCAGCTCTGCTGCCGACCGCAGCTCACCTGCGTTTCTGGCAAATCAGCTCAGATGGCAATTCAAACAGCCTTTACATGACCTCTGTGTTTAATGCTATGAATACAGTGTGCCTGGCGCAACACTGGGAGCAGACCTGGCTTGGTTTGTCTATTAGGGATGGATGGTGTCTGGCCCTGGGCACAGAGCGTCCCAGAGCAGTACTCTGGACTTCCTGCAGGCTGGGTCCAAATGAGGGAGAGGAAGGGCTGGAGAATAGAACAGCTTGGTGCTGTAGCCAAACAGGGCCAAGATGGCTGAGACACAGCCAGGAGTAAAGCGCTACCACACTACCATAAATTATCATCTACTCAGGATGTCACACTGTCGTTGACTCCACAAGAGGCCTCTTCATCTTATACGGTGACTTTGGCAGACTCTATTATAGCGTGATATAGAGTCTCATGTTTTTAAGTCAACATAAAGTATTTACATTACTGCATTGACCATGCCAGCAGAAAAGCCAATACTCCATCACAACCAGTAACCAAATAGTTCTTATCCATCTGTTTCCTCATGCTGTCCTGTGGCTCAAACCATGGGCCGATAAATCACAGCTTTTTCCATCATGTCTCCCTGAATACAAACAGACACGCTCCTTTACGAGGCTGCTCTCTCTGACTACTAGAGCGGGGATTTGTAAACCAATGTCTCGAGGCAGGATTCATAGTGAAGGAGGCGGCAGATGGGCGTGTGTGTGCATGGCTTGTGTCTGGAGACAGTGTGTGAGCTTGCCAAGAGAGCAGACAGTAATCTCGGTGTAGTGCATGTCAGACGTTTAGAAGGACCCGCGAAAACAATCAAACCAGCCTGTTGGAGACAATGTTCTTGGTATGCAGGGCAAAACTTTAAAACAAGACTGCTACGAGTGAGAGCAGGACCTTGCAAAATCTTTAAAACCATCTTAACAATGACTAAAGTGTTGAAATCTGGCTTCCAGACACATCATTTCTCAAAGACTGGCAGATTCAGAAGCAGGGGGTGAACCATTGATTAGCGTCTACATCTACCCGCTCTGAATTCCTCAGTACCAACAAAACATCTCCCCGTCAACTTAACCTTGTCACCACCCCACAAAGGATCATGACCTCACACCGGCCCTCTCAGACCCTCCCTCCAATCCAAACACCCCAAGGGCCTCATGAAGTCTCTGGTGACACCTAAGGGACTCCTTGGCTCTGTAACTTGCCACTCTCACACACTTTCCCAGTCTAAATACTTACACCTCACCGCCACAGTGGCATGCCTCAGGGCTCACACTACAGCCCGCCAACATTTGTGCGCTGTGTCGAGAAAGAAAAGCAAGCCGAAGAATCAACAAGGGGCGGGTGCATTTTAAGAATGAGCTTTAATATACAATGGAGAGATTTTTTAAAAGTTCTCCTGCTACACTGGGGATATTTTGGAACCAGTTTGACCGGAAGAAACTGTAAAGAGGCTTTTGGAACATGAAATTGGGGACATCTGGGACTGACTTTTTTGGCGTGTCCGGATGTGTGATCAGGTATAGCGTGCAACTTGCAATAGGCTTTAACTGCCCTGTATCAACACTGGGATTAGGTCATCAGAGTTGGCTAATGCAGCCAGGCTGTTTAGTCAAGAAATCGTGGATGGAAGTGACATATCAATCCCACAGAGAAGAGATCTACGGGAAGCGGGTGTAACATTTAGAAAACAGCTATGGGACATTTGAATGAGGGTGTGTGCAAAAGTACAAGAGAGAAAACACCAAGGGATTTGCAGGATATTGTTGTAGAAGGAGCTAGGTGTGTGTGCGCTTCTATCTGTGAGCTGTGAGGGTGTAAAGGGCAGGTGAGAAGAGAAAGTAAAGCAGTGAAGGAAAGCTGGGTTTGATGTTAAAATGGCCTTGTTCCTCTGGCTCTGTCACTCTTTGTCCCCTTTAATCAGATCTGGCACTGTTTAATGCTAAATATGATCTCAGGCCAGCTCACTGGGCAATTACAACATGTTTGAAAAATATACACTGTTTTTCAGTGTTCAACTTCTGTTTTTTTCTCTTTGGCTACAATTTTATTTCATTATGGGGAAAGGTTAAAATGGGGACAGTGGTTTCTAATATGGTTTTATTTTCCTACACTAACAAATTTTTATGACAAGCAAAATTGACCTGAATTAAGGTCCACCTAGGTCTATTTATACTAACAGAAAAATACTGTGAAAAAAATACCACCAATGAAACATCCACAGAGAAATAATTCCTGTTAAAAACATAACTAACATGGCTTAAAAGCTTTGCACAGCCACGAAGTTTATATAATGTTAAATATCACATCAAAAAAGCTGTTATCATAAAAATCCTAATCCAATACAAAGGTAATCCATTTACATTAACAAAAATTGCCACAGAAATTGCTATAATTTTACTTGGCAAGCTTTCAGAGCACGTCTGGATGACTTTTACAGAGCATGTCTTGAGGTAAAGGCAAACACTGCCAAATAACATTCTTGGATGACTTAGCTGTAGCACTGTGCCAATGACTTGAGCTGTTGTCATCCACTGTTTAGACTTGCTTGAGAAAATGAGTTTTTTTTTTTTCATAGAGAAATCCAGAAAACATGGTTTTGTTCAGAGGAGGCCTGTTTCCCTGCAGAGGAACGGTAAATATAAGAGGCTGATGGGAAATGAAGAGAAATGACGGGCCTGTGTTTTGAGACATGTTGCCAAAGGTGCCGGCTCAAACCACTATGTGCTACCAGAATTCCTCACCTGAATAAACACAAACCCATCCGGTATGTTCTGGCAACACTTTTAATTAGCATTATGATACTCAGACATCATAGTGTAATTGCTCCGTTTCTACCTCCCTCTCACTTCCTCAGCGTGTGTATGTGTGTTAATTCAATTTGTTGGCCTGACTTTTATAATGCTGTTCTCATATCCTGAAATCAGGTGGTAAAAAAGGTCTTGACTCTATTCTACAAAGAAATGTACAAACTTGTGTTTTAAAGTATTCACTATTTTTCATGTATTCATGAAATTAGAATGAAATGTCCGTATCAGATACATAATGATCGTCACAATGTGTTCTCCTTTCATAATGGCCACTGAATTGACTGAAAAGGCTGAGTTATGTAGAAAGAGTAAGTTGTTTTCTTCTATTTTATTTCTGTGATTTTTTACATCCATTATGTTATGTCTCCATCCAAAAAACCTCTTCCATAGCAGGTTAACTGAAACGTATTTAAAGCACGTAAAGAAGACAGATATATGGAAGGACTTACGCAGACACTCATTGGCCTCACGAGCGTTGGCCCTCTGCCATGGTCGGTCATAGTGGAAGGGCTTGCAGCGGTCACATTCAGGTCCTTCTGTGTTGTGTTTGCAGTCACACACCAGTTTCCCTTCCTTGTCTTTCAGACAGCGTGAAGCATGTCCGTTGCATTTACACCTCCCGCCCACCTGAAAGTCTCCTACTGCGTAGAAATAAGTTGGCAGTGTTGATGTCACTGCCATCGGGTCGTCATCCCTCCCTCCACTGTTGCCTCCAGCCCCAGGCCCCAGCTCCCGGGGCATCTGGGGCCGGTTGAAGACCACGCGGATGTCGGTGACGGTCACCCAGTCCTGAAGCACTGGGCTGTTGTCAAAGTCTTTACCAGAGGGTCGCCCATCCAGAGTGCTGAAAGCAATGAGTCCTCCAGAAAGCGGGTAGAGGTCAGTGTGGCCATCTGTGCAGAGAGCCTCCTGCTCATTCTGCTTGGTGATGGTTGCTTTGTTTGGCCGGTTGTACATACGCCTGCACTGTGAGGAGTAGAACTGGTAGGGCATCCAGGTTTTTCCGTAGTCCATGCTCTTGTATATGGCAAGGGACTCAGGTCGTGGTGAACAGAACTGCAGGCTGACGTAGGTGATCTCAAACTTTTTTCCCAATGACAGTGTGAGAGTCACATTGTACGGAGAGGTGTTCAGGTTTTCTGACTGCCAGCAGGTGAGGTTGTGGGCTGAGTTGAGGTCGGTGAGGTAGGAAGCAGGGTGGGCGCGGCGAGGGTCAGCGGCGTCGCAGATTTGACACGTGCGCACAGAAGGCCGATCATCGCCCCGCTCCACCACACTACAGGAACGTGACGGAGGTCGGCCACAGACACTGGACACCATCACCTCCTTACCGAAGGCAGCATTGATAAACTCTGGGATGCAGCGACGGGCTGCACCTGTGTCATCATAGCAAGGGTCTAGAGGGGTCTGCTGCCCTGCAAAGGGATTGGTTGCACTGTGGGTAGAGACCAAGCATGTCAGGAGGCACAGGCCCAGCAGGCACCTCCAGGGTTCCCTCATCCTTGCTCAGGGCCTATTTGTGGATGTGTGTGTGTGTTTGTGCACGGATGAGTCAATGTGAGTGTGTGTGTGTGCCAAAGAGTGTGGGTATGTAAACTTGAGAAAACGTTATGCGGATGTGTCTGTTTTTGGGAATTTTTTCTGGCACTGTGTATAATTGTGAGTCACTGGAAGGAGAGTGTCTGAGCTCAGTGACCCCTTCACTTCAGACTGACCAGAGCCCTTCCTGCAAGAGAGAGAAATAAACATAAAGGTCAGCGTCACAGACATATTTTTTTTTTTACCATAATTGGGTAAAAAATAGAAAAAGACATTCATTCAGGTCCACTGTATAAAAATAAGAATGTTCATCTTCAAAACCTTATATTTTACCTTATAAAGGAAATTAATTTGGATCTTTTGTACCATACAATAGAGTGAGTGTTTTCATTGACTAAAAGCCTGTCAAAGGATAAGACAGTTAGATGGGAGGCCCAACAGAAAGGATGTGACCATTTAAAGAGAGACATTAATGGCTGCAAGTGACTGCACCCTGAATTTCAATGCCGTCCTCTCATTCAGTGCTTCCATTCAGGTCAAAACTGGCCAAGCCTTCTGGTCATGCTTGAGCAGCATGGCAGAAGTCGCCCTATAATCCCTGTTGATGGTGCAAAGCAGTGGACCGTGTGTGACCCTGGTCAAACCTCTGCTTTAAGAGCTGGTCCAGAAAAAGGAAACTATTTTATATATGAGGCCATAGCTCTAGTTTTGAGCTTGTACTAATTTTTGCAAGAACTTTTGCAAGCACATTGTCACATAGCACTGGCCTTAGAGAAGACGGCATTATATTCACTCATTGAACCAGAAAATTCAGAAAAAGTGATAGCTGTTTGAGGATTATACTCTTTATTAGAGGCTATGAGACTCTATTCAAGCTTTTCTAAACGTCTAGGTCCAGATAGGTACCTGGATGACATCATTCATGAACTCACAGCAAGACGAGGGGCCTCTCACCCCAAAGAGAGAAAGACAAGAGGGGCGCAGGGAGAGAATGGTTTCCAGCAAAAAAAGAAAAAGAGAAAGAGATGTAGATGGCCTGAGCCTTTTTCTTCCATAATCCCCTTTTTACTTCCCTGGCTGTCAAACAGACAGCTGAGGGGTTGAGAAGGCACCCCAACCCTCTTTGCAAGGTATTTATTAAACTACAATGAATCACACCCACCTCCTCCTACCCCTCACTCTCCTTCTTATACTACAGCATCCCTCTTCATCTTGGTAGAACAAAAGGTCGCCTCTGTATCCACTTCAGTCAAGCGGGGAAAGGCAGACAGACGGATTTAAGCTGAGTTGGAAAAAACAAAAGTTTCGTTCTTTTCTTGTGCGAGGGGTCCAAAGCTAGCAACCTCTCAAAAAGCCTAGTGGCCTGGTAAATAGGAGCACTCTTCTGTGCTCAAGTGCTTAAACCGCACCATTTGGCCTCTCCTCTAACGCAGATTGGGTATTAAAGGAAAAGAGTGTGAAGGACTTGGACAGTAAAGCGGAAAACAGTTGTATGTTAACAACTTCCTAAGGCAGTCACAGAAAAAGGGAGGTAGCTACAGATAATATCAAACTATATTTGGGATGAAGAGATAATTATATATTCCCTGTTGTGTCCAGCTCTGTAGTCGCCACTTAAATCTCCTGCTGTTACAATATTCAACGTACAGTGTAAAAAATTGATTGCAAGGAATGAGCCTTTTCATAAATGATCGGAGTGAGATCAGGCCTTGCCAGGACAGATAAGGACATTGATCAATGACATATGTCTGAGGACGAAGAGGTTAAAGTGGGCACGCTGGTGGGAGTTCATCAGCCAAGGCACTCCATCAAAAGGCTGGCCGTGGTAAATCTGGCGGGCCTGACACCCACTGGGGAGGGCATGGAGAGACGGCTGATAGAATTAGCAACTCATTAGCATCCAGGCCCAGCTTCCATCAGCGGCATGTTCATCCGAGAAAAGAGACAGTGGGGAGGCTCAGAGAGAGAGAGAAGAAGGGAGGGGGGCAGGAAGAAGGGGTAGAAATTATGACAGGTGGGGGAGGATGGTAAAAAGATGGAAAGGGGGAATTATTTAGACATAAGATCTGATGGGCATATGGTTGAGGGAGTGAGAGGAAGTTGGAAAAAGTTTTTCTAAAACCAGGCAGGAAATACTTGTCAGACACACAAGACTAGAAAAGAGGACAAACAGGCACGAGGAAAGACGAGTTTCACTAGGTTAGGAGGAAAAGAGGGACACGCGAGGGGGAGAGAAACAGTGAGGCGCACGACAGTGATAAAGCAGAAATGACTCCAGGGAGGGCGAGCGAGGACAGAGATGAATGGAAGCAGTAGGAGAGAGAGGGAAAGTGACAGAGATGGAGGGAGGGAGCTGAGGGAAGGACATAAAAAATGAGAGAAGGAGAGATGGAGGGAGAAACAGAGGGGAGAGATTAAGGTAGAGGACTGCATTGGTCTGTGTCTGGACTTTGGATGACTAAATATGGTGCGGTCCGTGTGCTGCCGGGCCTGCTGGGAGATTCTTCCAGGGTCTGGTGCTGTCAGGCGCGTCTGGCAGATGAGCGCGTAGGTTAAACAGAGAGAGAACAGTGACAAGGCTGTTTAATTCCACTCTGTATGCCCTCTGAAATAGATGCTAGCCTTACAGTGAGTATTAACAATTCTCCGAGACAGTCCAACAACTTTACGCCACCAGAAAAATCTGGTCTTTATTAAAAACTTAAAACATATTCTATATCACACTCACAAAAAAGTGTGAGTCAATTCCACAAAATCTTTGTGAATCTGTAAGCTTTGCCAGGATGTCAGCGCAGTGGTGTAGCTGGCTGACCTTTAAAATACTAAGAATCTGTTTCAGCAAGAAAATTCTCTGTTTTCAGCATTGACAGTGTGTTTAACAAGCCACAAGTTTCCCTCAGTGGGGGCAGACATTGTCTTTCATTAAATGTGGTTGAAGTAGCAACAGCTGCAGGCCCGGTCTCTGTCTCTCAGAAGAAGACAGCGAGTATACCACACAGAAATGCTGGGTTGGTTGGAACATTTTCAAGAATATTCCAAGGTTGAAGCTTTTTCAGACAACAAACGTATTTACATTGCTGCTGTAAACACATGGTGTATTGTTCTAGAAAAGCATTTGTTTGACTCTTTGGGAAATACGCTCTCTTTCCAAGAACCAGATGAAAAAAAATCAATGCAAAGCTCATGTCGCTGCAGTAAATATGAAGCTACCACTACCAGTTCTGCTTAGCTTAGCACAAAAGGCATAAAAGGGGAAACAGCTGCATTGGGTCTATCAAAAATTGACAAAATCTTCCTACGAGCACAATGAAAGCTTACGATTATCCTGCTACCGAAACTGAAATGCAAAAATGGCACCTACGGGTATTGGTTTCCTTCTAATTTCCACTATCTATGCAAAACTAAACCAACCAGCTAATGTCTGTAGCTCTGACGCAAGTGGCATTGATCTTCACATCACATTGGCACAAAAACAAAGTGTGATTATCAGCTTCCAATCTGAATTCTGGTTTTCAACATCGCCACCCTTCTGTTTACATTTCGATCACCGATTGTGCCTTTAAAGTTGGATTCGACACCAGCACACAAAGCCATCACCATCTGGCACATAAAAGACAAACTGTTCCTGTGGCAGCTAAGCCATTTCCAATTGAATGGCTGCTTGGAGTGCAGTGACAAATACAAACTGCATGGTCAATTCATCGCTGCAACATTCCTCAGTGGATTAATGGCAAGGAAAATGTACTTGTGCTGACGTGCTACAATCCCCAGTGGCTAAGCTACCACAGTGTTAAATAATTTACCCATTAGCATTATGAGCACAGTATGTGAATGGTTGAAAAAAAAAATATGGGGCTTTTAGAGTGGAAGCCCCCCTGAATAAGAAGTTGCACTTCCCCATAAAGCCTCTCTCAGTCCATTTGGCAGTTGGAAGGGATTCAATGGTTTTAATCAACCAGTGACAACCCAATTAGAGAAGGTAGATGATGGAGGGTAAAAGGAAGGCATATTAGATTAAAAAGAGGTGGCGGAGGAACAGGGGGAGCAACAGAAAGAGAGAGGAAGACAGGCAGAGAGAGAAAGGCAGGAAGAGGAGGATGACAGGGTGGTCTGGTGGTTTCAGCAGAGACATTCCGGGGAACGTTTTTTCAGCTTCTCCCTGTCACCGGGAGATCATCCCATGTTGAGCTGTCTCTCTTTCAAGCGTGGGCGCCTCTGTCAGAGTTCACAGATTAGGAAAACAGAAGTTGCTGAGAGGCTTTATTTGGCTTGGGTGTAAAGGAGGGTACCGGGGGAGGTGAGGATAGGAGAGGGACAGCTGAGCCACTTTGTATCCCAAGCGGGAGCCTTTCAAGCTGCTCTAGAGAGATGGCGTGGTGGCCCCACTCTGACTGGGAGTGAATGGAGGTCTTCTGGGCTGCCTCGCACGGATGACAGCAAGCTGAGGCCCCAAATGGTGTCCTGCTGTCCTTCCTGCCTGCTGTACAGTAATCCCTGGTGGGGTTATTAGTGGCTGCCCAGAACCATGGAGGACTTTTTAATAGGCTAACAACAGAGCCACCTTCATTCTCATTATCATCATAGAAATATGCATTTTATGAATATAAAAAAGCTGTGAGATCAGCAACAAAGTCACAAATCCCTCCTGTAAACAGACTGCACATTATTGATGTTGCTCAATAGAATAAAATCTGATAGTTGATTCCTATCTGCTTTCTCAGACCCATGTACAGTTTGTATGTCACTTGTGTGATATAAAAAAGAAAAAGAAAACTTAATAACAGATAAATGATTATAAAAGCGTTGACGAAATCTGTTGATCAATCTTGATACATAGAGTAACTGGTTCAGAACTAATCATGTCCATACTATCTGCGCACACGTGCACACACACACACACACACTTTATAGGTAAATAAACCTGTCCAGATGAATCAACGTGACTGACAGGCCTCAGGTGACAGGGGTCAGATATTAGTGGTTACTTCCACTTCCACTACTTGAGTTCCACTTGATGATGGTCGTCCCTGCAGTGGTGATGACGATCCTGTTGTTTGCATAAGTGTGTGTGTGTGTGTGTGTGTGTGTGTGTGTGTGTGTGTGTGTGTGTGTGGTCGGTTGGTGGGTGTGGGGTTTAGACACCTCACTGGCATTCATTAGGGACTGCGGGGGGGGGGCAGGGAGAGCCGAGGGCAGGAGGGGGTCAACTCTCACAGCTGAGAGCATCATTAGCAGGAGGATCACTAGCAGGAGGATCACTGACAAATTTTTAAAGCCTGCTTATGTCTACTTATATGGCATGAGTGTGTGTGTGTGTGTGTGTGTGGGTGTACGCGCACACATGTCCTTCTGTCAATTGATCTAATCTAACAAAAATCTGATTTTTCTTGAAAATCAATCCAGTGTTCAACATATCAAACTGCATCACCTGTACTAGTTGTTACAACACCAACACTCTGTTTGTCCACCACAGGATCAGGAACATGTGGGGTTAAAGACAAAGCAAAAGATTCAGCATCATTAAAACATAATTGAAAGTGTGTCTGTCTCTCCATCTCTACGATTGACAGCAAGAGACACTACAGGGAGAAATACTGAACGCCCAGCAGAGGAATGCAGCAGCTTCTGTGGCTCAGCCCACACGGCTGGCCCCAAGTCCAACAGCGGTTCTTTAGATCAACAGAACCTGATCCAGAACCGAACAGGAGGAGAGAAGACAGACAGCGCGAGGTGGAATATGAGGTCAGGTCGGTTCTCACAGTTTTACAGACGGGAAGTCGTGCTAAGCTACAACCCGCTGTATTTATGTACATATACTCTTTAGCAGAAAAGTGAGGGGAAAATGCTGATAGGACAAATTGTGGTGTATTTTCTGTTAATGAAGAGTTCTGTGAGATCAGTGCTTTTGGTGAGAAAACCGGATGTACAGGGAGGGGAAAGAATATGAGCACAAAGTTCTGGGCAACAGTGACTCACTAAATTCAGGGTTAAACAGGGTTAATTTGTCAGAAATGGATCAGGCAAAAATTAAGTTATGTAGAATGAGAAAGGCTCTTTGTTTCATTTTCACACAGACTGCATGTCCCGACACATCCAAACATTGTTGTGTTTTCTCCTGCAAAAAGAAACTGTTAGCTGCAGTTTATAGTAACTTGTTTGTTTCTGGTAACAGTCAGTGAAAGATAAATGGAGACGAAGTGCAAATGTGATACTGACTACGCGCCAGATCTCTTCTAGAGTAAATTTAAAAACAATCAGCAGTTCAACAGCACGGTGACTGAACTTCAAATGGTATTTTAAAAATCTGATTTTAATATATATGTTTAAAGGATTACATAATGACCTCTGAGACTCAGTAACAAAATAAAACTTGAATTTAACCAACATTACAATGGATAATAGCAGGGTTTGTAACTATATAATGGGGCCTTTGTGAAAGAGCAAGACCAAAACCAGAAGACAATAATCACACAAGAATCCATTTGATGTGAGTCACATCTGAGGCTTAATAAATGGTACATGGCATGTTACACAACAGTGGCATCTTTGCTAATATCAAAGCAGAGGTTTAAAACTACTAAAGTCCCACAGTATTCCAGTTACAAATAACTATTTCACAAATGAAAAATAAAGCTGTGAACTCAAGAGCAAGGGAGGACGATGTTGTACTTTAACTTGGATTTTTAACTGACGGAGCGGTGGACTTGGGAGTGAAGGGACAAGAGTTCAAAAAATTTATAGCCTCCAATGTCGAGCTGTGATCTGTTTTCAAATACAAGAAATATTTCCCCTACATGTGCTGTCAAGATGCGCCTGAGAAAAAGGATGACACCCACAGCCCTGCAGTGGCGGGCAGACCCATGGATTCCTGTTCAAAGTTTGTTACTGGATGAAAGCTATGTGACAGGGTTACAGTGTTGATAAAGACGTACTAAAATGCTGAGAGGTTAAAGTTCCCCGAGTGTGCTGTATTCAGAAAATGTGGGTGGACTGAGGGCTCCTTGATTGAACATTTCCCATGGACCTGAGCATAACCCTGACCACAGCTTGCAGCAGTGTGGTTGAAGGGTGGTGGTCGGGGAGAGGCAGGCGAGGTGCTCCTGGATAGGGGAGGAAGTAGCTCGTTTAGAGGGATGGAAGGATTTAAGGAGAGGAGAGGTGAGCACTCCTTCAAAGCTCTTTGAAGGCTGGCTGCGGTAGGCAGAGCCGCGGTTTTCCCAAAAAGCCCCCCTAACAGGAAAACGGCCCGATTTTTTTCCATTGCACAAGAGCAACCTCTACCCCACAGCCAAAAGCAAGGACCCGCTTTGAACTCACAGGGGGGAAAAACACACAAATCATTTTATTAAGTGCCTGTAATACTTGCACAGTTTCATACATTATGCTTAAACACACGTTTCTGACATACTAACACACACTCTCTGGTAGTGGGTTCCATAATATGTGCCCTCGCTCATACATGAAGTCATTATAAAGGACGCCAAGTCTCTTGACTCAGACAAGTCCCTTTCCCCCCTACTTTCCTCAACTCTCTCTCATCTGTAAAGTTAGTGAACACCAGGCGACCTTTATCTAGAGGTCACAGGTCAGTGGTCTCCCAGTTGAAAGAACATAAATGTCCATTTTTTTTTTTTTTTGAAAAAATTATAACTATTGGTTTGATATTGGTAACAAACTGACCTAGATATTTTGTTAGGCCTCTCCATTCACAGCAACTTCCTCATGTAGGCTTTTTAAAACTTTAATCTTGCTTTGTCTTTTGCTTGCCTTATAATCACTGTAACCACAAGAGGGCACTGTCACTATGATGTAAATACATCTTACATGCTCGTTCACAGGTTAGCATTCTAGCACCGCACAGATCCAACTTTATAGCCGCAGCGTGTTATTTTAAGAGTCCGTTGCTTTGCCCTCTGCACTTCCACTATCAAGCTCTCTGCAAGGTGAGTAGATGAGTTAGCATCTACTATACATGATTGTCTTACTGCTGGGAGAACCAAACATGCACCCGGTCCATTAGCGATGTATCTACAACAGACAAAAAGTACATAAATAACAACCCATTTGGAAAAATTATCTGTTTTCCCGTCATGCCTGAGAACTATGAGTTTATTTCAGTGTGGAGGACATCAACTAAGTGCATCACATAAGCACCTTTGATAGGTACTAAATGTGCACAGACACACGCACACACACACACTTACACATCCCTCTGCATCTGGAAGAAATGTGTGGCTGACACATGCGGGCTTTGCAGGGTGTAGGGAGAGGCAGGATGAAGCATGTGAATGTTTGCCTGTGGATCCTCTCCCCACAGTCAAACACATCTTGGGTGTCACGCCGACGAATGACAGGTATTTTAACAGAGAAGGTGAGCACACATACACACACCCAAATTTTTCACTCAATGAGAAAAACACGCAGCTTCTTAAGTCAGCGGTCATCTCTATTCTAATCTCTAAAGCAGAGACAATGAATGTGTGAATACATCGTGTGTGATGCGGGTACTTTATCACACCACATTCATCTCCAGGACTCTGAAAAGATTCATGTTAGTGATGGAACTGATCCAGGAAGGAACCAAATGAAATATCTACATGTGAAATTTTACATGGAGTCAAATTACAGTGTTAATCTTCCATTTGAGACTTAAAAACTATATTTTTGCTGTGTAATTGCAAGCCAAAGCCTAATGTAGTAGCTCCTTGTGATATTTGATTTTATTACCATCTTCAGCAGGTTCATTTGTCCAAAATGACAAATGCCCGACTAGGGGAGGGTAGGATGGTTACACCCAACAAAAACAGAAGGGACTGACAGAAAGAGAGATCTAGCTTTACTTTGCCCCCATCAAACTGCTAAAACCGTACAAGAAAAATATATTAGATCTGTTGACTTTTCTCATTCAGGTGGATGAAGCCAAGAGTTCGGAGGAATCCTGCTTTTCAAAGCAGGAGAAATTGATCCGTGTTTCTGCAGTTTTCTCTGTCTCCTTCTCCATCTCCCTGCTTGTCTCGGGGTTTAAAAATACCACATACTGAAGTACAAAAAAGAAAGAAAAAAAAAAGAAAATCTGCTTTATGTTGCCTTGGATTAGCTTCGACACCATGTGTCTACAGTTGCTCCTGGCTCTACCTCCCTCACTTTATTCCTGATGGACACGGTGTGTGATGCAATTAAATAATGATGATTAATTTGCACAAACATGGAAGGAGGGTGGCTGCTCTCCAGATGACCAGCACCTCACTTTACCAGTCACATTAAAACCCTGAGTATTTCTCCCAGCTTAAACCTGATGTTTCAGGTCGACTCTGACCTCGATAAACAGTGAGGAAATCAGAGGCCTTCATCGTGGACTGATTCCAGTCGTTTGCGGTGAGAGTGAGAAGTAGGTCAAGTGGCTGACACTGTTTCAGTGCGCAATAGGGGCATACTTTAAGTCTAGCGAAGCAGTTGAGATAAGAACGAAGTACGCGACTCTCGCTTTCACTTCCAGGCTTGTTTCTGCTTGAGAGCGGAGAGTAGATGAGCGCACACAGGGTGGAGCTCATTATTACTGTCAAAGCCATCGTCTCCCGTCACACCTTGTCCACAATGTCAAATCAAGCCTATCATCACTCTGAACCTCAATAGACCAAAGAGAAGATACAACTTCCAGCTCGTTCTGGTGCTTTTCAAATCAATCTTCAGTAATTACAAATCATGTTTTAAGGACTTCGTGCCGTATTTCAAAGTTATTGCCTTTTTTCATACAAATGTTTTTCAGTACGCATGTGGAGTCGAAGCGAAAAGGGAAAATATTAGAAGCGACAAACGCATCGGGAGACTTGGCGAAGGGCAGAGCCGCGGAAGACGGGAACCGAAGAGCGCGCTGCTTGCTTTGGCATCCACACTTGGCTCCGAATCCAAGTCGCTATTAAAGCTCACTGGCTCCTTGTAGCCCACCTCTTGTACCTCGTATTAAATCCTCGGCGCGGGCTGTTTCTTATTTTTTCTTGCTTTTCTTTCTGCTGCGAGTTGTAAACCGAGGAGGCTGACACCTGTCTGCGGTGTCCGCCGCTCTGATCCAGCGCGACCCAAACATCTACATACTGTCACACGACCTCAGCCCCCTCATAAAAGTAATTATAGTCATTGCCTTCATGTAAAAGCAAATCGCAGGCAATCGGCATCCTGTCACAACAAGCGCTGCGAGTCACTTACTTCTTGTCTAGGAAAATGAGCGGTGCGTAAAATTGAAATGTGCTCTCCACAAAACACGAACACGCTGGATGCGCGATAAACAGGCACACTGACCTGAAAAATATAAACTTACCCAAATGTCAGTGCGTGACTGTCGCGGTCTGCGAATTTTTTTTTTTTTTAATTTCAAAAAGACGTCCGCTGCGAGTGATCCACGCCAATTAGCCTTCAGGTTGTCTTCGGTCACAGATCGTCCTATCCAAAACGCAAGAGCCTCTCGTCTCTTCTCTCACAATCGCCTCGTTAAAATGTTAAAAGACGCGAAAGATGTTTGCCACATAGTCAAAGGAGTGGGAACATCGAGAGGAGGTGAACCACTGCACCCATCCGCGCCCGAAGCTCAAACCAACTGAAAAGCGTCCAGTACATCCATAGGTTGTAAAGCGAGAACCGGGTAGGCTACTCCCCATTAAAATGAAACCCAGATTTTCCCAACCATGTGTGCGCAAGAGGGGGGAGAGGGAGGGAGAGAGAGAGAGAGAGAGAGAGAACGGGAGAGCGAGCGAGAGAGGAGGGGGTGTCTAAATATTCTAAAAGCCCACTATGTTTTGTTAACTTAAGTTTCACTTCACCTGTAATTTGTTGATGCGCGTAATTTAGTGTGTGGCCAAAATAACGCGCAAACGAAAATAAACAGTGGACCAAACTACCACTTGCGTCAAGATTTTTCTCTCTCTCCCCTCAAATAATTCAACTAGTCTCACTTTTACAACAAATACCTCCGCCGCTTTACGGACTGATTGTTACTGCGCTGCCTGCTCTAAAATGCCCCATGGCTCGCTGTGTTCACAGGCAGCCATATGGAGGTCGTAATGAGAACACAACGTTGAACCTGTTGAAAACAGAGTGGGCCTAGCGGGGCTCCGGGCCCCGCAGAAACAAGAGGCAGATGCAGAATGCTATAATTTATTAATTCTAATAATAGCTCAACACATGTTGGATTTATTAGCCGTGCGTCTGTGCGCCAAGGCACCAAAAACGTGGACGTTTTGATATATGTATTAATATGCAATGATATACACTACAATTTAGTCTTGAATTAAATATATTACGGTATTGGCTCGTCGTGGTATCTTTGACAACGGTCTGTGGTGTATATGTGTGTGTGGAGAGGACGAAAGAGGTTCCTATTGGCACAGAAAACGTGGCTCTGCGCCTTCAGCCATGGCAGCAGCACATTAACTCATTAAGTGCATTCATAAGACTTTATACCTCTTCTATTCATGCGTAGGTTAAAGAGCAACAGCTAAATGCGGTTTGTCTTTAGGGGCGTTTTGCAGCATAGCGCAGTCTTAGGGGAGAGTGTGCGTAAAAGCGCACGACAGAGACCATAGCTTTACTTAAATCCAACAGCAGTGAATTACACCATTAAGCTACTGACATGTATCTACACAAAGCAGTCAACGAACATGAGTTGTGACTTTTGTTGGAGGTAATAACGTGTTTTTCTATGGTGTGCTTGTTACAGCTTTCAAATTGTCTCAGCCAATCACATCTGAGCACCGGAGCTGAGAAAAAAAAAAAAAAAAAAAAAGGTACAGAAAAACACATGTTCCACTTGTAAAAACCAACCCAGCAGAACCGCGAGGACGGCCACAATCCGTTTTATAATTCCCGTTAATTTATTGTCGACGGGCCGCGTGTTGCTTTTTGTGTTATTGCAGGTGCAGCAGAACCTACTGGCGGGTCATTACTCGATCAAATCCCAAGCACCTCCTGGCTCAGGCGGTAAGCTGATCAACATTCCTCCTGTATCTACTTTACCATCCACTGGGGGGAACAGCCAGGCCCGGCTCGGCTTGGCTCGGCTCGGTTAGGCCCCGGGACGGAGTTGCGCCTTCGGTGCCTTTTTTTTATTCCAACAATTAAATCTCAAACAAAGAACGTTTAAACTCACATTCACACCCGCGGATAATTGAAAAATAATAATTAACCCCCAGAGCTGTGCACGTGTGCGCGCATGCGTTAAACTGTCAGAACGCACCTGCAGCCAATATCACTAATTAACGACGCCAACGAGCTGAACGGAGCAGAGAAGAAAATGACACAGTTAATGAGTTTAAATACAAAATAGAAAACTGGTGCCAGTTTAATTAGCAATAAACTAAAAAAAAAAGCAATTATATTTAATCAAAACGAAGCCAAGATAAATGACGAGCAAGTATGAAAATAATTCCAGCTTACAAAAAAGAAAACATTTTCATTACACTACTAATTAATACACTCTTTGCCCCCTGGCCAACTAGTTTAAGCCAAATTCTCCATTTTAAATTTTAATTTCTTTTTTTCCATGTAAACCATATTCTGAAATAAAAAGTTAAAAGAATATATTTGAAAAAACGGGGAAAAAAGCATACAGCATTTTTTCGTTCTCCATTATAAAGGTTATTCTGAAAGTCCTTGTGGACGCTCTGTTATTATTTATTGTATAATGATTTTTTTTTTTTAACTCAGACATTTGGCAAGGCAGGCCAGTGAATAGAAAAATTAAATAATAGTAGCAGACTGTTGCAAATTGTTGGAATTGAACATGAAGACTATAAATGTTTACTTCACGAACAGGACAAACACAGTGAAACACATTGTGTTTCACTGTGTTTGTCCACATTGCGTGCGTTTTTCCAGGGAAAAAACAAATACTGACGCAAATTTCTACGCAATAAAAGAAGAAGCTCCGCCAGCAAAGCGCTAATCTATGTCGATTATCTCTCCAGTTACAAGTGGGAGAGATTAGGCTGCACAGAGTGAAAGAAGGCGACACCAAACAACAGGCTACACACTCACTTGCTGTCAGATGGGATTCAAGCGGGGAGCTCTCCTCGGTCCTTTAAAGTTGTTGCACTTGGATCAGTCTGCTCATTTTTGTCTCAGTCCTCTGTTTGTTCAAAGCTCGGGGCTCTCGACGCTGGGTTCCCTGCGGCGGACACCCCGGAGAAAATGTCAGCCTCCGGGGTTTTTGTCTTTTTCTTTCCTCGCTTCATTTTTTGGCACCCCTGCTGTTGGACGCAAGGAGAGATGCTTACCTTTTCCGCAGGGGGAACTCCCCCCTACCTGGTTTTCAGTGAGGGCATGGCGCCCTCTTCTGGCTAAATAATTGTAAAGCTCAGTCAGACGTCAATTCACTTACATACCCGCATTTAGATTAACATATCCATTCTGTGTTAATCCAAATGTCTCATTAAGTCATTATTATCATTAATTCCCATAATGTACATCTTTCAATACAGCATAAGTAGCATATATGGCATTAATGAGACTGTGGCTTTCATTCATCTTAAACTTTCTTCTGATGTATAAACCCTCTGTCCTAATTATCTTTGATCTTTTTAACACATACGCAATGTTCAGACACCTCAGCAGAGATCATGGGAAGCTTCGGCATATGGCGAAGATCACCATCCTGCTGTTTGCTCGCCATGTGACCACATACACCTCATATTTTATGTCAAGGAGAGTTTAGCTCATCCGAGTTGACATGAATAGACAACATCTGTAAACACGTCCTGTTTGTATAATCACATTCCACATTCTTTTAGAGGTGTCATCTTTATGTCTATGGAGCCACCCCAAAGTTTTTATTGCCTAATTTAAACCATTTGCTATTACCTGCAAGTCTTTTACAAAAGAAGAAAAATCAAGCACTATATTCAAATCAAGAATTTATTATATTATGATACTATTATATCATAATCTTATAGTTATTATCTATATTTTTTGTCTTAAAAATGTCACTCAAAGTTTTGAGGGTTCAACCAATTAATTGGCCTGCTGATTTAATTATTACGTGTTGTCTGCAAATTAATACTGTTAGTTATTAATGTACCGTTTCAGAGGTTCACTGTTAGTGCTGTACTGATGTCATTGGTTATTAGATTTTTTTACTCTCTGATAATAGTGTCAGCTTTGCTAATACTAATCCCACATCAATCGAGGCACAATATCTAATAAACATTATTTCTATTTTTTTTTAGCTCAGCTGATGGTATGAGGAATTTATGTTCACAAACAGAAATCCATTTCTCACAAGCCCATACACTGGACAATTCTCCCACCGTGAAGGAGGAGCTGTTGCTTCAAAGGTACCTTCCCTGCTCTGCGAGCTCCTGCTGATGCCCTTCAGTTCAGCATTGAAAACTCTGTGTCACTGTACAGAAACGCAGAGAAGCATGCTGCATATCCATATGCCTATAGAGAAGTGGGCCAAACACTGGAACCCAACTGACTGATAATTAGCTGCCGCTGGAAACCCCGTTGAGGATGGGTGGGTGGTTGTAGGGGTGGGGTTAGTGAGGAAGGTTATGGCAGGGTTTTGGGGAAAAATGGGAAAAGGAGGTCATAAGAAAGACATGGAGAAAGAGAGAGAGAGAGAGGGAGAGATAGAAAGGGAGAGAGAGAGAGAGCACTGAGGGCACTTCAAACGACATTGAGGTCTCATGTAAAAATAAACAGCTTGAGCCCCCTCTCAGCACACCCCCTGTTTATAGCGACAGCCACTTGGGGAACCCCGCCTGTTTACTTTCCCTCTGCCGACTCATCTTAAGTCAAGACGGCGTGTTGGCGTTATTGTATACATCCTCTCACACACTCACTCATTCAGCGCTCAGCTGCCATTCCACTTCAAAGACCCGGGGTCTGAGTGGGAACGGAAGAGATATTAATGGGTATAATACCAGCATGTCCTTGTACGATACTTGTGTGTGTGTGTGTGTGTGAGCCCAGGGTCTCTCTATGTCTATGACACACACACGCAGGCGCGCACGCGCACACACACACACACACACACACACACACACACTCTCATTTCTTGGAGTGTGTGGTATCAACATGTCAACATTAAGGAAAGAGAGCTATCAATAGCTCTTCTGCCAGTATTATGGTCCCATCCATCATTTTGACATCACACCACTGAAGGTGGTCTCTTCCCAGCTCGCACTGATGACTCAACCGCAGAGAGTTTTTAAATGAGGATACCTTGAGGCCGCAGCTAGGAATCTGCTGTAACCCAATATGCACTCCTGAAGACTCAGAGGATGTATGCCGGCCTCAGTGTGTATGTGTGTTTGTGCGTGTGTATGTGTGTGTGTATGTGTGTGTGTACTGTTGACTTGCTGTGGGATTATTTTTGGGTTAGCTGCTTACATTTGACAGCAGTGACTGTCCAGGATGATGGTGGGAAATTGGCTTTCCCACTTGTGTGTGTAGCGCATGTGTGATTAACCCAGAGAGAGAGAGAGAAAGAGAGAGAGGGGAAAAGAGATTGCTTAGAAGCATGTGTGTGATTTTACATATATACACAGACATGTATGCATGACTGTCTATTAAAGAGGGGGTTCAGGTAACTCTCTGGTGGTATTTGGGCCCTTCATTTGTGTGGAATCCAGCATCATTATCCCAAAGTGTTGCCAGCTGGAAGTGCTTGGGAGTTCCCATTTGAACTCGATGTGTGTTCTGAAGATGTAGAGTGAGCAAGAGAGTCGAAACACTCTAATGAAAGCTCACGTTCTGGTTCTCATTCCGCCTTGACATTCGTGGCAGCGGAATCTGGCACTGTCTTGCCGATTAGCTAATAAATTGTACGGCCACAACAATGCCACCCAAGGCTACAGAGCCGCTCTGTGAATTAGTTATAATCCAGTGAGCTGGAAGTAGATGATGGTGGAGGTTCAATTCAAGACACTGATAGTAAATAATAACCAAATAAATCTGCAGCCAATTAGAAGAAAACTTAAAATGTTTCAGTATTTCCTTTGCCTGTCCGTGTTCATCAGGATCAAAAATGGTAATTATTACCACTGTTGATTGGTGACTGATCATTAATGTGTTGCACTTGTGGCTGGAAAAAGTGAATGCACTAAAGTTTTCATAGATGTTGATACTGTTTTGAGTGTATGCTATTTTATGACCAGCATTTCAATTAATATTTATTTCCCATTTTAATGTGAAATATCACAACTTAGACTGGATGAACTGGAACAAAATTTAGTACAGATGTGCATGGTTTCCAGACATGGCTGCCTTTTGACTTTGCTCACCCCTGACTTCTCCTTTCACATCCACCATGAGGTTGACATTTTTAGTGTTTAGTCAAATGTGTCACCAACTATTGGATGGTATAAATTTTTTGAGGTTGACGTTGACGACTGTATCTTATTAATTTACGATTCCAGGATAAATTTACTAAATGGTCAATTTAGTGATTCAGACAAAAGCAGCATGACAATCACTGCATTTGGTTCTGTTCTTCTATAAAATTCAGTCTGAAAAGGTCACTGACAAAACAGAAAAGCATAATATCACTCAACAAAGCATATTTTACACAAATGGCATCCTTAATACTGACACAAATAGGCTATTGGCAAATAATCACCAAACGACAGATTTAACCATTAATACAAGACCAACACAGCTGCACAGGGAATAAATCACACTATTGCCACAAATTAATTAACAATCTAAAGCAAACTCATATTGCTTCATTTACTCAGTCCAAATTGTTAGGGGCTTAGTGTCGCTTAGTTGTGGCTTAGTTGCTCAGGTGTGCTGGCTGATTATAAAGCCTCTGTGGACGGAGCTACAGGCAGCAGTAAACCAGGTGAAGGTGTGGTAGTGGGTATGGGAGCAGGAGGGATGTTCTACACACAGACTGGTGAACTTTGGCACAGACGTTTTATGCCCCCTCAGGTTGATCTTTAATTACTTTGGTGATCCCTCCATCACCACAAATATTAGGCAAATTTGCTTGATACCCTGAATTTTCACCAAAAACAACTTAGTTGTCAAAAAATGTTAATACACTGACTTGCTAAACCCCAGTAAAGTGGTGAACACAGTAGACATTACCCCTGCCCATCATAGTAGTATAGTCATGCTAGGTGAATTCAGATGAAAGTACTGCTGTGACTAAGTACAGACTCATAGAGTATCTATGTCTGCAACTATAGACTTGTCTTGTTTAAGTAAAGCTCATTCACAATGGTCTCATTCCAGACTTTGATGAGCAACATGCAGGAAGAAAGTGAGTTCCCCAGGCAATCTGACCTGAATGACGCACTGCTCCAAGGCTAAATTGAGGATGGGTTAATTAACATTTCTGGAAATGAGTAAGATATGAGTTAGTTAGGCTAGATTATAAAGCGTCATGTAATTCCTAACAGACCGTTTGTTAAGTTAACGATCCTTTAAACTGGTTCATTCCAAAACAACCATGCAAACAACATGGCATTAGTACAAACCGTGAGCTTGTAAAACTTCAAAAGGTCAGCGTTTTTACTGCTCATCTGGGATCACAGATAACCACAGTGTAAATGCACAGGTTTGGACACTTATCCACATTGAGGGTGAATACAATCTTTGAACCACTAGATGGCAGTGTTGGTTTAGTTTGACTTGCTCCTCCACCTGTTACAGTGTTTGGCCAAGCAGGTTATAGGAGGTGTGCTGTACCAAATGATCAAGCCCACATCCAAAAAATCAAAACTTACACCAGGCTAATCTCAGGTGTCCTCTGACTACTGGGATGAAAAAAGATTTTGGCATCTGTAATCAAAATGGGATTCCTGAAGGATAGATCGTTGTTTCATTGGATTTACCAAGAGGATTTTTATTTTGTATTCATAAAGCTGCATCTGTCTTACAGAGCAATAAAGCAAAGTGGAGATGTATATATATTTTAAATCAGTAACAGTCAATGATAGTCAGCCTTGAGATGTTGATGTTTTCTCTAGGTTTCGGTCTTCAGTATCTATGGAGTAAAGGTATTCTTTGTCAGACTTGGTGGTCAGCTTTCCGTAGTCATTTCCGTTCACAAAAGGGGTATTTACCTTCAATATGGTTTGCATAAGCTGTGAGGAGGCTCACTAATTACAATGCAATTCAAAACCAGCCCTCCCTATCACTAAAGGATGTTTCCTCTCACCAGCTGAATACTATAAAATTGGCATAATGGTCAGTATGTCTGTTATAAGAAAACACAAGCGTGATTTTAATGTTTAGATAATTTTCCCGCTGTGATCATCCATCTAATTTCATTCCATTTTCCTCAACAAGCAAATAAGTGGCGCACACAAAGTTTTGAGTAACACTATGGGAAATTCACTCAACAATTGTCCAGCCAATTACCATAGTATTACATTGTTTTGTTCATTGTGGTCTCTTTCAGTGTAACATGAACCAGTCCTAAATGAGACTAAATGCCCTCTGATTCAAACAAGTTCATAGCAGTGTTCCCATGGGGTCAACCCTTGTGCACTTTGAGCTGAAAAGCATCCCATTTGGCTCTCCCTTTACATTCAGATCCTATTGACAAGTGCATGCAGGCAGCCATGCAACAACACACACACACTCTCTCGCTCTCTCTCACACACACACACATACACACAGAAACCTGCACCCTTTGAGTCTAAACCTCTATAGCCATATATGTCCATTCCCTAATTGGTGGTTCTTCTTTCAAAGGGGTGATTATGTGTGTATGTGTTTGGAGGCGTCCTCTCTGTGCAAGGCTTGATTCAGTCCATCTCCAATGCCAGAAGGGACAAAAGAGACACCCGTTCCTCCTGTTAGGGCGAGGGGCCGTTGACACCAATAAATCCCCCCCTTCCACTTCCTCCCCGGTGTGTTGGGGTTATGTCAGGAATGTCCTGGGTCCTATTGTCCCCTGGTGCTCTGTTTTTGGTAACCCATCACCAAGCATTCTCTGCTGCTCACAGTTCCCTCCCCCTTACACACCAACACACACACATACATGAACACATGCACACAACGCACATCCACACCCCCTGGGCTGTGTGTCCCCTGGTCCCTCACTCTGAATAGACCACCTCGGCTGAATACGACAGACAGGCAGGCGTCAGGACATCAGGTTCAGCAGCCCAAGTCGTGCATTGCGGCCCAGTGGGGAAAATAAAGCCAGTTATTTTCACCTGTTTGCTTCCCTCGCGCTCTTTGTCTAAGGGGAGAAAGAAAATAAAACAATGGGCCAAGTGTTTGAGACTCCACTCTTAATGCCTATGCTGTCCTTTCAGTGGGATCGAGTACACTGCTCCCTTCAACCCTTTTATGGTGATCAGTATAAAAGGAAACATTAATGTGATACTCTTTTACTGTTATATATTGCTAATCTGTCATGTTTATGGAGTTCTAGGAGTTATTTTGTAATTATTTCTATTGTAACCAACATACTTAACTACATAATGTCCCACAATTTCTGTCAACAGAGAGTGGGGCTGATGTTGGTGCTATGGGTTATACAGTATGTGTAGATGGTGCAGTATTTAGGGTAAGGGTTAGATTAGGGTTTCTCAGGTGACTATATGTACATTTGGAATAAACTGACATAATCTCTAAAAAGTAAGAAGTATTCCCACTATGGCTTTAAGATGACAGCCATTCCTCCATGTACAGCATCTTGTTGGCTCCACTAGATTCTGCTCTACTGAGTTTACTGTTTGGGACATGGTATTGAAACCCCTCTCCCTGCCTTTTTGTAATAGAAATCACACTGTGTGGTCACTTCACAGACCAGAGGTTATACTGGGAAAACTGTGCCCCAACACCTAAGTTTTTACCTTCTTATCAACGACAAAAACAGATCAATAAACTACAACACAACAAAATGGAAAACCGTGAGACTGCGTGAATGTAATGTTGCCATGCTCTGTACACAAATGAATGTCACCTCACTTCTCTTTTGATTCAAATGCAATTACATCATAAAAATGAAATTACACTTACACACTAGCTGGGATTTGAATATATTATTATCAAACTGCACTATATCCAGCTAAAATACATTACACAAAATCCTTTTCATTCATTGTTCAAACACAACCACATTGATTAAATGACTCTTTGATGAGTTACTTGAACTTGTTCTTATGTTTAATTAGTTTTTTCTGTCTGTTTGTGTGGACTGAGTGTAATTATTGGGGATTGTCACAGTTTGACAGCTGACATGATCCTTGCCACCTTGCCATCATACACTGGAGAATTTATGATTAATGTTTATGTTTATGCTTAGCATCATTTTGGATGTTTTCTCCCTCAACTTCTTTCATATGAATTTGTCTCCAAGGCATCAGTTATCCCCATCTGTTTTGCAAGTGAGAGGAGAAGAAGTTATCTGCCATCAGAAATCCTACCTGGACTGTTTCATGTGCAAAACATTGCTCACACATACTGTACTCACATTCACAAATCTTTCTGGTTGCCACATGTCACACACATACAACCATTCAAGACATCATGTGTCCATTCATTGCAAGCCCTTCGTGCATTCATTCAGCCTCTCATAGCACACATACTCTTGTCTCTAACCGTATTTTTAGCTTCATCTGATCCATTCACTCCAATCACAGAAGAAGCAACGTCACAATCTGATGTTGCTGGTTTCTTGTGTCACCTGGCTGCATTAGAAGCCACCCTGCTGCCAAACCCCAAATACCAGAGGTTTGATTTGTTGTTTGGTGGGGCGATGTATGTTTTCCGTGTGTGTGTGTGTGTGCGTGTGCACGCACGCATGTGTGTGTAAGGGAGTAAGAGGGAGTAGGTGGGTTGTACACATGTTACGAAGCAAGGCGCCATTGCGGCCTAAAAAACTATTAGGCTCTGTAAATACACACTGTGGCGAAAGTAAACATTCTCAGCATGCCACTGGGAGACAGCCGCCGGACAGGCTGTGAGGGGGAGGTGTATGTGTTAGTATGTGTGTGTGTGTGTGTGTGTGTGTGTGTGTGTGTGTGTGTGTGTGTGTGTGTGTGTAGGCAGTACAGCAGCAATCAGTGAGCTGAGAGGAGATGGATAGGGAAAATATAGATTTTACTTGGGGGGAAAACTCAAGTGCATTTGTATATAATTGAGGCCGCACAATCATGATCATGTTGAGTAGTCAAGTAAGCAACTTAAAGATAGTTTACCTGTGTGTTGTTATGACAACCAGGGACCAATTATGTATCAGGAGCACTCTGGGAACACCTAGTGTTTGTGTAGGCTAGTGATGAGCGCTGTCAGATGCTAATGTCTATCTTGAGATTTTGCATGTGTGTTACAGAAAGAGGAAAAGGTGTATGTTGCACTTGTGTTAATTCGAGGGGGTGGGGGTCAATGGGCTTAAAAAAGTATCAATTTTGTGTTGCATTTGACAGACAAGCTGGGTTTCTGATTTTAGTTTAATGAGGTGAAGATGGTAAAGTCCATAGTGGTTAATGGCATGTTTGTGTCCATACATTTTTAGACCCAGGCCTAACACTTTCACAATTCACAGTCTGTGACACTGCCATGTGCCAAACATGGTCCACAAACTTTAATGCATGTTTCCTCATTGGTGAGGAGGAAACATATTTTTAAAAAAAGGAAAAAAAGAAAATAAAATTAGTCTGTTCATAAAGGGATAAAAACACTGCCATTGATGCAACGGGAGTATTTTCTGATTTCAAGACCCATGCTGGCAATGGGAGAAAGCACAAGTAACCATGGAAACAGAGCTCAGAATATGCACTATTCCCAGCCCTGCGAGTGCCACACCACCCAACAGCTCTATTTTTAGGCCTTACTTTGGGCTTACAATATCTGTTACATCTAACAAGAGTTAAACTGAGTAATCAGCAAGCATGACTACAGAAATGTGACTCTGACACTATGTGTCTGATTAAAAGGGTAGCAGCATACGAGCATATACAGTAGTGCAGCGAAGCTCTTACTGTAGGCTTTTGACTGCTGTGTGGTTAACACAAGCTCCACAGACACAAACCACATAAAATAAACATCATTTAGTTGATTATTACTTTTCATATTCCCAGCATAAAGAGTTTTTAAGTATAAAGTAGAGAAAACAAATATTATTAATAAGATAAATTAGGTTCAAGAAGATTGCAACAGACAGCAGACATGTAAAAGTAACTGATTGTGTGCATGGAGAAAAGTTTAAAAAGGAGGAGTCTGAGTTGTGAAAGTACAGTCAACTTTGGCCCTTTTTTTTTTTGTTAAAGCAGGAAAGTAATCACAAGCTGTACCTCCTTCCACGTGTTGGATTTACAGCATACTGAAGCTACCGGTCAATTTTTCCATGTGACAAATAATCCCAAACACAAACGTGCAACCGGTGAGGAGGAAATACACTTTGACAGATGATGAATGTACTCATGTACTCTTTGCGGCATTGTGTGGATTTTCTACCAGTCTGCTTAACTGGCATAAGCACCGCTTGTTGGCGATGATTGGAGTTTGATTACAATCACCTGTTATTCGACTACAGTCACCTGTTGTTTGCTGGTAAAGATGGCTGCCGTGTTGATGCAGTGGCATGTAATGAATTCTGTGGGTGCTGCTGCTGACTCCAGGTCAGGTCTGTCGGCTCCTGTGGCGGTGGATGGTTGGGATCACGATGATTCTGGGTAGCGTGCTTGAAGATCTAACACTAATACACGTGGAAACACTGATATGAATTTGGGGCAAAACCTCAGTGAGACAGATAGCCAATCAGGGCCTTTTGGTGGTTTAGAAAGTGACCAATCCGATGAAGAGACCACCAGGAAAACTGAAATGTATCTGTAAAAACATTCATGCACTCATATACTATTACTGCAAATACACATGCACAGCTAAATCTTTTGCTTCTTATACAATATGAACAAATGCTTGTCATCCCTACACTACACTCACACACACACAAAGACACACACACACAAAGACACACACGCCTCCAGACACCACAAGCCGGAGCTGGTGGTCTGACGGAATGCTGGGTATCATCTGTGGTGACTCCATTTGTGTGTGTGTATATGTGTGTGTTTGTGTGTGTGTGTGTGCGTGTGTGTGCCCTCCCTCCCCTCAGTGCTTCATCTAATACCCTGTCATCATCAATAACCTCAGCAGTGCTGACTCACGGGCTTTTACAACCATGGGGTTTGGGCCTTACTTACAGCCACAGACCCTTGTCTCCGTCTCTGTCTGTCTGTCAGTCCGCTACACACACGCCGGAGATGTGTGTGTGTGTGTGTGTGTGTGTGTGTGTGAGCTCACATGCCTGTGGCTGATTGTGTACACGCACGCAATCAGCGTATACTTACTCGTACACTTATTCTTCAGCGTTAGTTCACCCAGGTACGGACATGTCTTTTGTATGTTTTCTCAAATGAAAGTGACCGCAGCCCCCTTCTACCATGCCACTCTTCGATGCACCCCAATCATTCCCAATAGCACCACAATCCATCATAATAATTGACTCTCATCAGGAGACAGTCTCATCATTGGCTTTAAGCGTGTCACCCTCCCCCCCATTCTTCTACCCCATCATCCCCATCCTAATTGTCTCCAGGCCTTTATTTAATCTTCCTTAAAGGCAGTAAGCATGTGCTTTATCTCATATTCACAAGGGTTTAATATATAGACCATGAAGTTTCCAAATATACCAAACAGTATTTATTATAGTGCAGCCCACTTTGTCAGAGGTCTGTAATGATGAATGTGGAGACAGGCTGTGTCAGACAATAATGATGCGGAGCGTCTGACAGGGTAAAGGCCACCGCTGTCTTGACATTTTTATGGACAGTATATGAATGCAGGCTGCTCTGACGTGTCAACGCTTCACATGTGGCACTCCGATGCTGTTGATGCGGAGGCCTTTTCTAATTTTTCCCATCATAACTTGTCACTCAAAGGTCTGTCTGCAGCCACAGCGGCTGTAAATTTACCTCAAGTAAATTTTAGGATGAGGTTTTGCAATTTGTTGATAAATGAAAGTAAAGATTTTATGAATGGTGCGAAGCTGTGACATAGTCAACATGGGAGTTTTTTGCATAAAGTGAAGACAGGACTCTCTGACAGTTGCTCATTTGGGGATTGGCATTTTTCCCTGGGTGTTAGAAAAAAAAAACACATGGTCCGCATTTAACCTCCAACCGTGTTAGATGCTTCTATATTAACTCTGTATTCAAAAGGTTTCTATTTCTAGGATGGGATTAATTTAGTGGATGTACAGTGGATTTGAAACTGGGGCTGGATTTTGAACAAATAGCCAAAGTTAGAATAAATGTGAGCTTGTTCAAGCTGACAACACTTTCAGAACAGTGATGATGAGAATTATATAAAATTATGAGGCAGAAGTATGTGGCATTTTTATTAGATTTAAACAGAAAATTATGAACTTAAAGTGGGGAGGCTTAGGGTTCTGCTTGATTATCTTAATATCTGATAATGATTTGTGATACATTGTCAAAATGAGGTTATTTCTATTGAATTAAGAACTTTGCTGGAATTTAACTGTTACTGATTTTGCTGAGAACTCCATGGAATCCCCTCAAGGACCACCTGGAGGTCCCCGGACCCCACTTTGAGAACCACTGATCTGACTGGCTGGCAGGGTCTGTTTCTAAAAGGTGCGCACCTAACTGGCTGGAGCCAGGGCGGCGTATTGCCTTTCACACGCTTCTAAAATACTCTCCGGGCAGAGCCTGAAAGGGTTACTGTTTCCCAAAGTGCCTCATTCTGCGCAGTCGAGAGGGGGCGGCTGAGTGGCGCCGTCGAGTCAGAGACGCAGTTTCTAAAAACCCCGAGACATCATCAAGAAAGAAGCTGACAGTAAGGAAAGCAGCCCCCCTCCTGCTCCTTCTCCTCTTCCTCCTCCTCCTCCGCCTCCCTCTCTGCTGGCACGCTGCCGTTCTTCTCCTCTGCTTACCAAATCCCCTCAGTGGTTCTGTCACAATAACCGGGCGGCAAGTGTCAAATCCAACTCTTCCCGCAAAAACACAAATCACTTTAACGCACACAAGATGCGCTCAGTGGAAATACTACTCAAGCTGCTTTTAGCTCTCAGACATTTAGTCATAGTTCTGTTTAAGTCGTTGATTGTATTTAAAGAATAATATAAACACCATATAAACTCCCCCCTTACTCACAGAAAATGACTCCTCGCTTTGATTTCAAGGGACTTAATTTCCCTGCGCGTCTCCAGCGCGTTTAATTGGCCATATCTCTTTAACTTGCAGACAGCATACCCCAGCTCTCCAATTAATAGTCTGCTAACGTCAAAAACAGTTGACCATTGTTTTATGGGCTTTGTGTTTTTTTTTTTCTTCTTCTCTCTCTCTCCTTCCCTCTCTCTCTCCCTCTCTCTCTCCGGGGCGGTCAGACTTGAATAGGCGCCGGTCTGCTCCAGTCCACCTCTATACAAATACCTCAGTGGAACTTGTGTGGAGCTTCCAGAGTAAAAAGCACAGACCCCAGACGCCCCTGGCTTGCGCGTAAACGCCGGCCGTTTCATCATCTGACACTGTTTGAAATGTCTGAATCATATTTTACCCATTATGTTAACACCTCGGAGCTCTGAAACGACCATGTGCGCAGACAGGGGAGGGAGATGAATGTGCGTGGTCCTCTCTCTCTCTCTCTCTCCTTGTCTCTCTCTCTCTCCCTCTGGCTGAGACAAATGAATGCCGGTTCTGTGGAGGCGCTTGAGATATGTGTTGCGCATTACGCCTCGTAGTAAATCAGCCCTTTCTAAAATCACTGTGACGGCGCGGAGCATCAGGCCAGTCCACACACTCACCGAAGCTTTTTGGACTTACTGTGCAGTTTAGTAACTCCACTCCACTGCGGAGCCCGGCCGTCTACACTGCAAAAAATATCACTCTTGGCATGCTCTTCAACTTTATTTTCATATTTAAAAAAAACGTGGCTCAATTTCACTTGTGTCCAATTCAATTCAAAACTCACTCCAGGACTTATTCTGACTCAAACAACACTTGTTTAAATGAAACTCCTGTAAATTAAACTCTGTTGGAAACACACAGAGATGTTTTTTTGTCTGAATGATACAACATGTTCAGATTTTTTTTTTTTTACAGTGTACACGCCCCCCTGGATATAGACACTCGTTGTAAGCAACATGGCTTGACACTAATACATGTTGAAAAGATAGACTTTATTGCTAAAACGTGTAACCATAACATGTACACTGATATGTTTTACTTTTTTATTTATTTTTTTGTCATTTTTAGAAATATTCAAGTAGACATCTCCCATATTTTTTCTGGTATACTCTGCTATTCTCTTTCCTTATGCTCTATACTCACAATCGTTAAAATAATAAATAAAACGTACAGATTTGTTTATTTCTACAATACTATGTATTCCAAAAAAGCTGAGTTCACGCCTTTATATATATCTTTAACCTCAACTTTTTTTTTTTTTTTTTTTTACAATTTAATTATTATTGATATTAATATTATACAAAAACTCTAGGCAGCATTGCAGTGAAATAACAGTCAGCATCAATGTTCAGATGAAAAGAAAAGTTCACCTCTTGGAGAAGTGTAGCATATGCATTCCATCTTCAATGTCTCATAGAAAAAAAAAAAGAAAAAAAAAAGCTCTTCCTTATGAAGTGCTCCTGTTCCCCCAAAAAACAAAAAACAACGTTTCAGGGTTGAGAATAAAATATGGTCCTGGTTCAATTAGAAAAAATAGCTGCATTTTTCTTAAATATGTACAATGTTGGTATTTCACTTAAAATGCTATATAAAAAAATAGATTTGCTATGGTGCCCACCTCTGTAGAGAGTTAACAGTGCAATAGAAACCGTATTTCCAGTCCACTCCCCCCCACCACCCCCCCACCCCCCTCGACCACGGCTACTTCCTTAGAGAAAATCAGCACGAACACTTGCACTCTGAGATGATTGGGTATTGCACCTGTATCCACGTACAGTATTTCTGTCTTAGAAAACCTTGACAATACCACCGGAGGAAAATCTTGGTGATTGACTTGACGGGTTTGCATGACATCCCCTCAGGGAAGGAGCAAGAGCGCTCTGAGAAACAGTTTCCCTCCTTGATGTAACGTGGCCAGAACCTCACACCCAAATCCTTCCAGGTGTACACCACTGGGCAGTGCGTATATGTCCACAGCCATTGCAGAAATTTCCTACGGGCTTTCTTGCCCACTTTTACCCGGTTTCTATAGGGGGTCTCTGTGAGGTTCAGCCTTTTAATCTCGTTAGGCATGGGCCCCTGCAGCTTCACCTGGATGTCTGAGGTGTTCATCAAGGTGATGGACATGAAGTTGGGGTCAAAGTTGCTGCCGAGCTTTTTCCTCAGAGTCCTCTCGGCCAAGTCCTGCTCCCGGGGGTCGTACTCCGGGTCGGGGTCCTCCCTCAGGTCAGGCACGGGGAGGTGATCACTGGGCGATGGACGGAGGCGAAGGAAATGCTGGGAAACTCCAAGGTGAACGCACACCAGCACGTAAATGAGAAGCGTTTGTGAGAGGCCCATTATCCCTGTTGTTTTACGCACCGGCTCTTCACGCGTAAATAATATTCAGTTCTTTTCCCGGTTACTGTGTTCTCTGCAATGCCTAGCCCGGGGCTTCATAAATAGTAGAAGTTCAGTCACAAGCAAGGCGATACTTTTAATAGACCACGTCGGGTTTGAATGACATGGAGTGGAGTGCTTTGCTTTTTAGGGCTCCTTCAACTTTGCAATTCGTCCGCTGATGCAACTCTGCAGCGCGCAGCGGTGCCCCTGCTTTGCAAAAAAGTATTTAGTCTAAACTCCCCCCCAAAAAAGCACAAAACAAAATGGGGAAAACTCTATTCACGCTCTCTCCAGCCTCACCCCGCTCCCTTGGATTCACTTTGGGTTTCTTTCGGTTGTCATGGTTACCCCGGGGACTCGAAGCCACGACGAACTGTCTACACTGGATGACAGCGTCCGAGGCGAGAGCTGCATGGAATGAAATGTTTTCTAAAGAGACAGAATAGATCCGGAGCGTCCCGAGAGAGAGAAGGGCGCACAAAAGAGTACCTCACCAAGTTTTAAATGTCACGCGCCCGGCAATAAGGGCTGCCTTGGCCAATGTTATTTTTACGCACGACTGTTATAAACGTGGCTTCTCTTAACGTCGCCCGACGCTCTCAGGTTTGACAAGATCCCAGGGCGCACTATCCATGGACTGAGGAATAAGTCTATGTAGTCAGTCCTCCTGTGGTATTCCAGCCGTCGATATGTGCACCTTACTGAAAAATGTCCCAAAAAGAAGGAAAAAACTTAGTGGAAAATGCGCCGCTGTGGGATTAAATCTCAATTTATAAAATAACAGCCATTTATCTTTCCAGAGGATGTTCCAAATCGCAGAGCAGGTTTTTAAATGAAAGTCTCAGGCTGTGATATTCCCACAGAACTCTCGGCTGTGCATGTAATTTAAAAAAAAATGAAAAAAAAAGCAGCTTTACAACAGATTGCAGTGTCGGTGCATACCAAATGCAAACTGCAGAAAGCCAGTAAACGTTGTTAGTTCAGAGTTCCCTTCACTGTGGCATTGCTGAATCCTCTCAGAAAAGCTGCAGATTCCTCTGTCGCTGTATGACGAGACAGTCCATAATATGGATCTTTTTCCCTCTTTTTTAATTTTTACTGCCCGATCGGTGCAAGCGGTCAATTCCTGGGGGAGCGTTTCTCCTCCTTTGATAACTGGTACAGAAGCTCCTACTGAGTCGCTCCTACTTCAGGAGTCTGAGAGACTTGGCGCTGGAGCGTTTCTTTGCTTAGGCACACTGTGTGTGAGTGTGTCTGTAGCGAGTGGTGCTCAGTCCCAAGTTAAATATCCCCCTCCGACGGTACAAAGTGTCAGAGGGGCCTGCCCACCCCGGCCACTTTCACTATGATTGACAGCCCCCCCTCCAGGCCAGCCCCCCTCCCCTCTCAACGTGGAAAATATCAGCCACAATCAAGAGGATCAACTGGGTCCTAAAGCACCGGTTTTATCCCGCATTATAGTGTAATATTCCACAACATGGACAGTGTTGTGCACATTAGAGAGTTTCTCTACTCGCATACATCACTTAAAGTTCTGCAGCAACTATTTTCGCTTGTGCTTTCCCTCAGCAGACTGTCTGGGATGCACTAATAGGTTCAATACGCTGTCAATATTCAGCTGAAGCGTTTAAGAGTTTCCCTGCCATGAACTTTCCCATGAAATTGATGGGAAACGTTTAGTTGCTTGTCTACGGAAAAGGGGCATCACATTCCACCTTTGTTCGTCAGGATTTGGGTCTACACAGGAATTGGCCCGTTGAACTCAGGGGTCACAAAATAGGCGCGTAATTAAGAGCTATAAATGGCCATGGATAACTAAGCGGTGCCTTTCCCATGCTAAGCAGTCATTAGACCGTGCTGGACTTTTTTTTTATTTCTGCTTGAGCTCTGTTAGTCTTCTTATAATGGCACTTAAAATGAATCAGGCAATTTAAATTTCTGCTATCATGTTAATGTATTTAGAGATTTTCTTTAGCCATAATAACCTATAAAGAACCTGTGTAAACTTATTCAAATTGTTTTTTTTCTATTTAAATATATAATAAACATAATAAAGTTGACCTCTTGTTAATTCAAACTGCAAAAAAAAATCATTAAATTAATTTTAACAATTAAATATGATCCATAAAAACAGCCCAAGGTGCCATAATAAATAATCATAGTAGGCAGTGTGGATCTGATTACCCTCTGACTCCAGGTTGTTGTATTTATCCTGCACAGTTTGGATAGCCTGACAATTTCTCCTGTGTGTTTTGACTTGTCATTGTGCTTGTCTTTTGTAGTGGTCACTAGAGGGCGTTGATCCAGCACGGTGTGGACCTGCAGCCAGGGCCTCCCCAGATTCTCTTTCTCACTGTTTGACTACTCATGTTTGAGTGCATGTGGAAGGAATGTGCGCTCATAGTTATGGCACAGTTCAAGTGAAATTGCGATCCGAAGATCTAAAAACCAGTGTTGGGGCAATCATGCCAAAATAAAGTCATAAACCTGAATCATCCTCGATATGAGATTAATAGAAAAACAAACCCTCCTGCTGAAGGGTGAAAGAACGTGTTCTAAATTTAGAGTCTACAATGAGTGAGAGACTTCATTAACTAAGCTTAACTGCATTAACCACATGCAATGAGCAGCCAGCAGTGTTTTGCATCCTATGAGTAAATTCCCACTGACCTCTCTAACATGCGTGCAGACACACTAAGTCATAATCTGGTTAATGATTAGGGTGCCAGTGTAGACAGAGCTCAGTGGGCAGTGGGGACAGTAAGACTGAGCTGGCTACAGTAGAACTGGCCCTTTCCATTGTCTTCCTCCATGGGTCTCAGGGTGGTGGACTGAGAGAGAAAACCCCATGCAGGGAGAGACACTTCCTTTCCTTCTAGTCTCAAGCACTAATAGTGTGGAGCAACCCCAGCAATGAGTCCACCCCCATCCCCTGGCTAATTACAAGAGATAAAGACAAGAAGAGGAGAGAAGAGTGGACTGGTGAACACAGCGGGGAGGGATGGCAGTAGCAGTGGTGGTGGTGGTGATGATGATCAGGTGGGGGCAAAGGCAAAGGAGGTGCTGATGAAGATGGTGGTGGTGGTTTCAGCAACAAGGATGGGGGTGTGGGGGTTTAGAGGGTTGGCGGCGGTGGCAGTGGTGGTGGTGCCGGATGGCAGTTTGCTGTGGAATGGCTAATTAAATAAAGCCATAAAAGAAACCCAGCTCGCTTTAACGAAGCCCGTCAACCTCTGACGAGTGGGGCCGGGCTGCTGGGATGGGGGTGGGATGCACCATGGAGGAGAGAGGTGGGGCTGTTGCTGAAAACTGGGCTTGTATAACAAGGGGACTTAGCTCTTTGGTTTTGCAGTGATTGTTCACGCTCCCTTAGGTCTGAATAGGGCGCATGGTGAGGGTGCGTTGGGGGGCAGCCCTTAGGCACAGATAGGACCCCCTTCTCCCTTTTTGCTGTGAATGCTACACACACATACACATCCACACGTAACACATACACAAACACATACACACACTAACACCCCCACGGCTCTATACAAAGGCCTCTACCCAGGGTCCAGGTAGGAGCTTATCCAGTGCTGGGGCTCAGCAAGGGGCAAACATGGCCAGACTGACTGACTGTGCCCACTGGGGACTGGTAGAATGGCACGAGGGGGTGGATGGAGACAGACAGCTTGGAGAGGAGAGAGAGAGGGGAGTAAACATGAGAGACTCCGAAACCAAGACAAAAGCATCACCCAGACAGAGCTGGAACAACAAAATCAACATTGTTTGTTTCATTTCATATCGTTTTCTTGCACCATTAAATGAGCTAATGTCAGAAGATAAGGAATGTTAAGGAATTTGGCAGGATCCTGAGGCCATTTGGAAATCGTCTGGAGTGGCAGAGATAGTGCAGCTCTAAAATCCCCATCCTTCCTCCCTTCAAATCAACAGATATGCCCGGGGCACGTCTCCTAATTAGTTTTGTGTTGTGGCGTCTCTTGCGGAACACTCTTTGTTGCATCTTTGGCAGGATGACAGATTTCAGAACCAACCAGAGCCTTAACTGTTTTTTGGGTATTTTTAACTAAACATTTCCATAGAATCTCCAAGACTTGAACCACAGCATGTTTGTTGCCATTGTAAAATCTAGTATGATAGCCCACTTAAATATTTTTGTTGTAATAGCTGTATGAACAAGACCACCTTATTACATTTTTGGACCAGCAAGATACATATCCCTTGTCTTGCATACACATGTGCCACAGTGATTCAAAGCAGAAAGTTTCACAAAGCAAATAAATAGCTTTCCACCATTGCCTGTCAATATTACATTCCCTCTATTCCCTGCTGCCCTCGCCATCTTCTCCAGTCTTACTCCCCTCTTCTCTCTCCCCCATATTCGACTCTGTCTCCGCGCCTTAACCCAAAGCAGATGGCTCGGGAAGCATGTCAAAAATCTGTCTCCCGTTAACACTACTTTTGAAGCCCCCTCTACATTTTTTTTCTCCCTCCTAAAATTCATCATAAAGTTATTTTTGCAAAATACCCAGTAAACAGCATCAAAGTGATATTTTCCCCCTTTTCCTCTGATGACAAGGAGAAGAAAAGAAAACGGCACTAAGTGTATAGCTTGTCCTTGTTATTGAAAGAATTCCACACCACGGTGATGTGCAATCTGAAGTCAATCTGAGCATGGCTCTGCATCCTTTGTTTCTACTACAACATTCCAGTTGTGATGGAGAAAATGTTGCTTGGTGCTTGATCACAAGCTGTGATTAATGGTGATCATATCGTACAAGGCCCAGTGACTTTGTGATGTGATGGCAGGGCCCACTTTGAACTCAAGGGTTGATGAATTCGAGCGCAGCAAGAAAAACATTACTGTGGCACACATACACAGTGAATATAAATGTTGTGCTTTAGATTTTGTAAGACCAGGGGTTGAAAGGCTCTTTAAATACTCTGCTGAGGCAGAAGTACTTTTACTTACTCAACGGTTGGTTCTGGTTTATTTCAACTCGGGCTTTATTTTTGACCAAAGCTGTAAAAAGAGTGTGCAGCCATGCTATCAGTGTAATTTATTTTAGCAAAATAACATCAACATGCTAACATGCTTAAAGTGACAATGTCAACATGCCAATGTCAAGCTGATGATCTTGGTTCAGCTTGTTAACATATTAACATTTGCTAATTATCTGTAAACACCAAGTATAACAGAAGCTGATTGGAATTGGACATATTAATTTGTCACCCAAATGGCACAGAATGTATTAAGGGATCAATATAATTTAAATTTTTATCATCATCTACATAATAATTGTAAAGATGTGTCATTCAAAATTGTAACTGTAAACTGCCATGGGAATGGGAATCGCCAATTTTTTAAAGATATATTTTTAGGCCATTTGCCTTTATTGACAGGTTAGTGAAGATAGACAGGAAGGGGGGGAGAAGAGTGAGGGAATGACACACAGAGACAACCGACACAGCCGGGATTTGAACTGGCAGTCGCTGCATGGCTTATGTGGCGAAGTGGTGTGTCCTAACTACTCGGCTCGTCTTGGCGCTATGGAGCCACTAAATTGTTGGTTGAACATTTTGTGCCGATCCACCTGAAAGATACTGAGGTATTTCACAAGACAAGTGAATTCTATGTCATTCTGTGAGCCTTTAAGTTTTCTATAACAATTCAAGGCAATCCATTCAGCAGCTGTTGAGATGTTACAATCTGTCCATGGAGTGACCAACCAGTTGACGTCAGACACATCTAGAGCAATGCCATTGGTACCGCTTAAAACAAGATCCAAGACGTAATAGGCTGGAATTATCCATCAAATGTCATCAAGTAAATGGGACAGTAGTTTTGGAAAGTACTTCAGCTGGAGTACAAAAGTTCCTCTTTTGGTCAGTGTGAAAAGTCTGATTGTTTCTACTCAGAATCAATGTTTTGTACCAGTGGGGTTACTTGAAGTTAAGGATTGTTAGTTTCCGTAAGTCATTCCCTCTCTTTATTTATGATTCATTGCCATTCTTCTGTAATGATGCCCAGAAACTTTTAATTAGGGAGGCTGGTGTGACCTCATGGCACATACCTTGGTGATTACCCTTTTCACGTCTTTAAAAACGAATCACAGCAGATCAGATCATCCAGTGCTCTTCCTCTTTTCCTCTCCTTTCGTTTTATTTGTTGCACCACATTTCGGTAGACTGGAGAGTGCTTCATCCTTATTCTATTCCCTGCAATCCCCCCTCCTACTGTTGCCCTCCCTCTCTTCTTCCTTCCCTCGTTCACCCCCCACCCCACCCTATTCGCCGCAGCAGGGAGTGATGAGGGTGGAATTAAATTGATCACCGCCTTCCGGAAAACAACAGGAAAAAATAGTGCATTCCAAACGCTGGGAGGGCGTTCCCCCTGGTCTTCCCTATGGCAGGATGACATCATTGGCCTGCTGCCCAATTCCCACCGTTCACAATAGGGTCACTGTTGCCTTCTCCATGGTGGCACATCAGCCAAGAGAGGCAGAGAGAGCAAGACACAGAGAGAGATAGAGAAAGAAAATGGAAAAGAAAAAGGATGCCAGCAATGTTAAGACCTAAAGGCCTGTGCTTTACACACTAAAACACAAACACACAATCGTCTTCAGACAGCCACGCGGACCAGTGCTCCACATTCCTCTGGATCGACTTGGCCAGTTTGAGATGTCAAGCCGTGTTTGAATAGATGCCATGGCTGAGATTTGAGAGCTATGATAGTGGAACATACTGTATATCACAGTTTATTTGGACAGTTAAGTCATGTGTTTTCACTACTCACGAATCCCGAAGATTCAATATGTCATTTTAATCTACTTTCTCATCAGTGAAATCATCATTGGCGCCTGATCGATCACACTCTGCATGCTTTTTATTATGAAACAAGTTTCAGTGCTCTCAGTCTGCAGAATGACAAATGGAAATGTAACTACTATGGAATTAAGGCTTGAGACAAAAAAGTAGGTGACTTCAAACTCCACAGTTCCACTTGAAAAGATCAAATTTTGAAACACAGTTGTATCAAAACAACGTTATTACCCTTTTTTTATATCACTAACTAAAGAGTAATTTGATGTAAAACGTGACCACATGTCTTTCAGAAGCTTTGTCCAACTTAGGTAAACCCTGACCACAAGTACTGGCAATTCGGTCATTCTCCCAACCACTAAGCCATTGTGTTGCCACAGGCCATCTTGTCGAAATGAAACAGTTTGCCCGCAGCCACTGACCACAACAGATGTTCCCTTGCCTGACACTCTCCTCAGCATGTGTGTTCTGTTGAGTCTAGAGCCAAGATACTTTCATAGACTGGCACTGCGTAACAAAAACAAAGGGAGGGAAATTCTACGATGGCGTCTTCATTGGTCTGTGACAGGATTCAGATTGAGGTTGCCCTGTTTAAACCTGGCAGCCTGTTAAACTGCATTAAAAACTCCAGTGTCCTGGATGGAATGCAGTCATATAATCACCGCAGGTTGCATAGACACGACGGACCGCATCAGTGTCGCGACCTGAACAAGTCCTGCCGCCCCCAACCCCAATCAAGCATGTCGACAAACGGGCAGCGCTGGCCCCTGCTGCCCTTTGGCCTTGTGGTATGTTTGTGGAACACGCAGGAGGGTAAGAAGGTGACAGCCTGTTCAGATGCCAGGAGGACTGGGAAGGCTTTGGGAAATGTCTCGCCAATGTGCAAGCGCGCACTGCCGCCCAGGGGGTGCCTGCCTGCTTGGGAAACGGACGAAACAGGACGGAGGTCTGACAACAGGCTGAGTGTGTGCTGAGAGAGATAGTTTGTCCAAGGGATGTACCAGATGTTGACTCACACTGGTTTGCTAATCGGGAGCCACAAGCCCCTGGAGCCATGAGTAAACAGGAGCGTCTGCCTTTCTCTGTCACCACAGGGAAATGGAACTGGGCTTGAGGGTGTCCCAGGGTACATATGAAAACTGAAAGAGAGTAATGAAGTGACAAAGTCATGAGAAATTGAAGTGGTAGTGTGGTTAAAGAACAGCAGAACAATAAAGCTCCCTTAGACCTCAAACTCAAACTGCTTATGTCACGATCAAGGATTAAGGTGGTTTTTTAACTGGGAACTGGGAACACCCATTCCCACCCACCTGTCATTGTAAATAAAAGTCTCTTCTTAATTGAACGCCTGCTGAAATAAATGTTAGCAACAGACAGCCAATTAAAATGACTGACAGGGTTCTACAAAGCCAAACATTAGTATTGTAATTATATCAAATTTACCCCCCAAATCCTTCTCTATCTTAATTAAAATGCTAAAACAGTTTTTGATACAAAAATGTGAGTAAATTGGTTTAAAAAAGCAACATGACATCCTGATATCTTTTACAAGTTTGTTACACATGGCTGTGCAATTGTATACTCATTTAAAGATTAAATCACTTAATTTAACATTATAATTTAGTCAGTAATGACAAGTCGACAAGACTGCTTTCAGACTGAATTCAAAACCTTAAGCTACTGGCACGGGTGACTATGAAGCAGGAAGCAGACAACAGATAGCCCTCTCCATATACGCAGAGCAGCAGACAGAGGCTGTTAAAGGCATTTACACTCCAATAACTTTCACAAGTCAGAGGGCCCATGGAGAGGGAGAGAGAGAAGGAGAGAGAGGGAGGAAGAGAGAGACGGCAAACTGCCTGGCCAAGTAGATCAACAAGGAGCTATTGATACCAGAGATCTGTGCTGGTGTCAGTCTGAGAGCCAAACAGGATCACAATTGTGGTTTGTGCCAATAACCTTGTTGACCTTATTTAACCTTGGATTTGGCCAGTTGAGAGCTCAGACTACAAGTGTCCATTCACAAAGAAAATTGGGAAATCCATGTTTGTGTGAGTGCGCTTTGAATCTGACTATTGATTTACACTCTTTCACCAAAAGTATTTGGACAAACAGTTTTCACGACATAGTTTGTCCTTAAGTTCTTTTTCATTGATGTTTTGGAAAATTGTGGCACCATTTTCCTGATTCACATTAGTTTAGTGTGGAAGAACTTAACTAGCTTTTTGAGACCCCTTACCACAAAGCAATCCAATAGAATCAGTCCAGTACTCCAGGATATTACATTCATATTGAGATCTCACACCTCACAATTTGCACACAGTGTCCTTGTTCAGTGTCAGTGTAGGTAGTAATGTTGCCTTCGTGTAGCAAAGCAGAAAATAAAGGTGTGAAGGTCAGAGTGGTCGGTGACGTAGTGCTTCAGACCGGATGCTAGAATTCACAACCCATCGGAGACCTTTAAACAATATTTGCCTTGTTATTTGCAATAACCAAGAGCATTCGCCAACATTAACCTACTCTGTTAAACATATTCATAACTTAATTGTGATTTTTTCAATAACCGTGATCTTTTTAGGAGTTTAAACACAATGTGGTTACTTTGTGAAAGTAGGGTAGTAAGCACAGATTTTGAAAACATAAAAATGCAATATCAGTGTACTTGTCTGGCAAGAGATCTGGGCAGAATAAATCACTAAAAGTTGAAACTTCTGTATCAAGATATGGATGCCCATGGTTTTGAAATGAGAAGTTCAACAATCACATATGGGTGTAATTTGCCAAAGTGCACATACTTTTGGAGATTCTGTGTATAATTTCTGTTATTTTTACATTTCTGAAGTGTAGTTGATGTATCACAGTTCTCTGTTTAAATTGCATCTCTTACACTGCTTGTAAATGTAGTTTTAGTTGTAGTGTTTAGGGAGTCTATTCAGGTGTGTGATTGAAGATGTCATGGTGGATATAAAACTGTAATGAGATAGACAGACAGAAAGAGAGAGACGGAATTCAGGAGCCGGGCACCTTTCTTAGTCTGTCTGGTAACAGTGCATGCATGAATGTGTGTGTGTGTGTGTGTGCGTGTGGTGTAATTACAGCCAGGTCCCCGGCGTGGAGCCCAGGAGAAGTATCGTCAGTCTGTCTGTGGCATGCGGTGGTGCTGACCTTCCCTCTCTCTCCTCTCCTCTCTTCAGGCCTGGTGTCTCTCTGACTGGCTCTGGCTCCACCAGACCCCACCCATAACCCCCCTAACCCACTGCACCGCTCACACACAGGTGCTAACAGGACAGCTGGTCGCTCGCTTTGTGACTTCATGTCGGGTGAACCCGTTCTTACGCCCATACCAGTTTCATGGTGATTGTCCACAAAAGTCCACATCAGGATAAATTTAGAGGAAGAGTAGCTGCTTTCTGGATTGTTTTATGAACTTGAGATTGACGTAGTTTTAAACATTTCCCAATGCAGAGCCCCTACTAAGCCAGTATATGTATGTGTATGTGTATTTGAGACAGACAGAGAAACCTGTGATCTAGTCGACTCCAGACTCTATCTGTCTATACATATATCAATCCAGCTCTTACATCTTCACACACACACACACACACACACACACACACACACACACACACACTATTATAATGAGAGAGTCTGGCATTAATCTGTAAGAGTTTTGGTCCTCAGCAGGGTAAGACATGGGACCTTAGTGAAGAAGCCAAGATGTGTGATATAACACCAAAGAAGACGAACGGAGGAGGATGATGGCAGGTTCATCAAAAAATATGTTCAGTATAAGTCACGTCATAAGTCAAGTTAGAATCTCTAATTAAACGGCTTTCAGTCAAATTTATGTTCTGCAGAGTTTCTCTGTTTCTACGCATTTGAGCAAGCACTTATTTATTTACATGGATGAGTGCGTTGCTAACGGCGCCGAAAGTGTGCGTGTCAACGAGCACGTCTGCACAATTTTGCATGGCTTTGTTTGTGTATACAGTGCTCGTGTTTGAGTGTATGTGTGTGCAATCAGCTGGTCTGGAATGTCTCAAGACATTGTGAATCCTAATGATCAACATCGTGATCCTGTGCTACATGTGTTGGGACATATCCGCCCAGAGTGACCTTGAACGCCTCTGTCGTGATGACGTGACGGTCCCTTTCATGTCAGACTATTTACAAAAATCAGACGACAGCACTAATTCTTCTGATGTCAAGACAAAAGTGGTGATTCATGGTGAGGGATTTTACTCTTTTGGAAGTTGGATTACTAATAGTTTACGATGGAAAAATTTGAGCCAGCATAAATGTTTTAAAAATGTTGATTATTTGGCAATTTTGAAATAAAGTTGTCAACAATGTACATAATTACAACAGCAGAAAAAAGAAACACTTAAATAGTCAAACTAGATACAGCTGGAGCACTGAACAAAGCTGAAGTGGTGGTTGAGTCTAAGGGACTGACAGCAGCTGAAGTGCTTTCGCATCAAGGTTGCAGCTTAATTTGAAGAACTGAAAGAAATCTGCAATCATCAGTTAGTCAGTTATGTCAATGAATAGACAATTATTCATCAACAATTTTCATTTTCAAGTAGTTTCAACTTCATTTCTTTGCTTTTCTGGCCAGAACTGTTGGGTTCTGGTTAAAGCCAAACAGTAACTTTGGGATATCGGGAAAAAAAACAAAAAACTGCTTAATTAATTTCGGAGATTAAACACAAAGCAATGAGGTGATTAATTGAGAAAATGCTCAGGAGATTAATAAATAATGAAAATAATGGTTAGTCGGAGCCTCAAACTGAAGGAAGTCAAAGTGGCAGCTGGAACAGAAAGTCTGAGGGGAAACTGAACTTTTGCTTCTGTTTCAAATTTAGAGTTGAAGTTTATTTTATTTTGTAAATTGACAAGAATAAAACATGAGCCAATGCCACATACCTCAGTATTTTATAGCTGAAGCTGATTATCACAAAACTGGTCCCTGGATGGATGTAAAACAAAACTTTACTATATGATACACACACGGCAGAACAAAACACAAATCTCAACTTGAAAAAAAAAATACAGAATTGCGTCTGTTTCAGACTTGTGGCTGAAAACCTATCTTAGATCTGCCCCACATGTTTAAGTGTGAACATGAACGTGTGTGTGTGCGTGTGTGTGTGTGTGTGTGTGTGTGTCCTCATGTGTGCCTGCAGCCGCCAATCCACCCCACAAACTCCCCACCCCCTCCACCCCCAACCCCACCTCCCCACTCAATGCATCCAGGGGGATTTATTTGACCCCTTATTGCCATCGGTGAGCCTGTGGTGGAGATGAAAGCATGCCTTCCCAGTGTGGCCCCAGTTTCTATAGCTATGGACACAGACTCACACTGGTCGGGGACAATAGAGGGGCCCTGCCACTCGCCCCTGCCAGAGCCCTCTCCTCTCCCCACCCCATCCGTCACTGCAATCATATTTTCAAAACAATAACACAGCCGGGGGGGTGTGGTGGGGGTGGGCATGATTGAAGTGTGTGCGTGTTTGATCTGCTGGTATGCGAATGTGTGTGGATATGTGTGTGTGTGTGTGTGTGTGTGTACGTGCTTTGCGTGCGTATGTGTGTGTTGATATTTTTAGGCACGCGTTTGTTTCATCCGAGTGTGAACATGCTCGTTTGACTTGTGTCAGAATGAGTGTCTGTGGGTCCACGCATGCAGTTGGGAAGCAACAGCGTGCACGCACACATTGTGTGTGCAGATGCAACTGTGTGTGTGTGTGTGTGTGTGTGTGTTGGCCTTTGATGGCGTGGCCGGAGCGTGCCTAATGTGACTGCTTGCTGGGGTGGGATGGAGGAGGGAGGGGTGGTGGTGGTGGTAGTGGTGGCAGAGTTGAGCCTCCTGCCCTCGAACTGTCTACCCTGCCGCGGCCCAAGGCTCCTCCTGCAAACTTGAAAGGACCAAAGGAATCCCCCCCCACCCCACCCCTAAACCCCCCGACGCCGCCCCCCACATGTTTTCAGGAGGCATGACATCATCCTTTTGCACAAAGGGGGCTGGAGCTGGGGTTAATATGGATGTATGTGTGAATGTGTGTGTATGTGTGTGTCCATCACTCACACTCAGTTCAGCTGAAATGCAACATTTTTCTTATTTCCTCATGTTTTCTGCCATCTGACTCAAAACAGCGGCCTGACTCCTGTTAGCAGTTTAAAACTTAAAAAAAAAAAAAAAAATTATTGTTTTTATTCTGAGGTATCTGAATCCTGTCAGGCTGCACTCACATGTTCACTCACTCAAACACACACACACACATCAAGCTGGTGTTTTCCTCTTCCCTGCTTTTCCTTTTCTTTTTGAGACCCTTTCATGTGAATGACTAACGTGGACTTGATCCTAAATGTCTGGGGACAAAAAAATAAATTGCTTTCAGGTTGTTTGCGAGGAACAGGATACTAAAAGAGAGAACACGCACAAACCTCTGACTGGTTCTTTGCTGCCCCTTCGTTCCTCTCATCTTTGCTTGCTTCTTGGGATTTTTTTTTTTTGAACATCAGTGTTGGCTCTTTGCAGACCAACCCTCTGGCTCCTCTGCATGTGACCAGCTTTCAGTGCAAGAACCAAACTGTTGTTTTCCTCAGCGTCGGAAAACACAGTGTGGGTGAGGGATGTTTTGGAACACTTTCAATCAAATCAGTGTGAGTTCATAACTGCACAGACGATGACAAATGGCTGACACGGGAAGCATCAGGGGCTGCGCTTTAGACTCCACAAGGAAAATGGGCTGAACTGTTTTTTTTTTTTTTTCCCTTTGACCTCAGACATGAGAAGTTTGATGTCAAGATGTGATTTTCATTTTACAGTTTCCTACTGAAAAAAAACCTTTTCAGAAATCGACGCTTAATTGAATCACGATCAGTTAGTGATTTTTGTTGCCAGATGTGATTTACACACGTTTAACGACAAAAACAGCTGGAATGAATACATAAACAAGTGCTTTAATCAAATCCCCCCATTTATTACCTTCTACTCAACCAAGTAATCAAACTAGATTACTAAATGAGCACCAGATGACTGAGGATGTTTACGGAAAGAAGGTGTTTCCCTGTCAGTGCCTTGATTAGGAGGTGAGAATACACACCTTTGTGACAACAAGGGTTGTGGAGGGCAAAGGCACAGTCAAAGCCACTAACATGGCTAATGTCATGGCCACTGAGGTGTAACTGCCACACCCAACAAACACACACATCGTGTTTCCATGACTTCAGAGGACATTTCATTCATTTCCTCTATCTTAAGTCTATCTCAATCATAAGTACAACGTGCCCTGATCAAACCGTGGACAAAAACCTTTAAACACATCTCCAATTCAAAATTTAATGATTGAAATTTAGGGGACTTGTGTTTTAAAGAAAAAGAAATCCCCCATAATGTTTATAAAAAGATACAAGTCCCCACAATACACACAAATCTTCACTAACACAGAAACACATTTGGGTGTTGAAAAGTCCTCAGATTTGGAATTTTACAGCTACATTCACACATATAATGAACACACACATGCAAAAAATATCTATATTTTTTTGATTACTTTTATCTCCACCCCACCCTCCCTCTCTGTCTCTCTGTCTCTCTCTCTCTTTCTCTGCTCTTACAAGTGTTGTTCAGAGGTGAGGGCTCGTCGCCCTCGCCTGTTTAATGGGCCGTCCGTTTGCCAACTGTTCCTTTGAGGGGGCCGGTGCGTCAGGCGTCGGAGCCGGGATTTGGGAAGGAGGGCCGGTGCCGCTGGATCAGACAGATGGAGGGGGGTCCGGCTCCATTCATTTAGCTCTATGAGAATAACAGAGCCCCACTTCAAACAACAAGGACACAACCTGCTGGCCCCATCGTCTGCGAACGCATACATAGGCATACGCAGACACACACATGCTGCAGCACATGTTGTGTTGTGTTCAAGCACACATGTGCTTTTATTAGTACTTATCATGTATTTGATCCGATGCGTCTTAAATCTGAGATCTTCCGCAACGATGTAAACTCGACACCCAGAGATAAGGTTGTCGTGTCTCATGTTGCTGTTCAACGTTGCATCTGCAGCTCATCTGCCACCCTTCAGGCATTCAAACACACGTGTACTCTAACACACACAAACACACATATGCACCACACACTATACACATATGCAAAAGGGGGCATAAAAACACAGTCTCCACAGTGCCCACCCCCATTCCCAGCCCTTCTCTCCCTGGGACTCCCTCCTCTGCTACCACCCAGCCTCCCCCCCTCCTGAATTCACTGGCACTTCCAGAAAGCTCTGAGGCGCCAGCGGAGCGGGGCTCATCTCTTGGGAACAATAAAGCCAGATCTTCATAAAAACTTCAAAAAGGCCTCGCCAAGTGTTTTATAGGTGCTTTAAAGGTTTATGGGCCCTGGGGAGGGAGGGAGAGAAAGAGAGAGAGAGGGAGAGAGAACGAGAGAGAGAGAGAGAAATGAGTGATGGAGTAGTGGCAGACTTCACTTTTCCCACCCACTGCACACACACACACACACATGTGCCAACATGCACATACATACAGTATATGCCGCAGCTAATTCACCAGTAAGTGCCAGGCTGAAATCAGCCGGTGGCAGGCAGGGTGGGGCAGGGAGGTTGTGGTAGTGGATGTGAGTTGCTGGGGGGGAGGAAAGGAGCAAAACAGGTGATCGGTCTGTGCAGAAAGAGAACAGAATATGTGGAATGACTGATGTCACTGTGGCATCAGAAGCTCGTAAATTTGAAGCATATGAGACAAGTGTTTTTAACCTGTTTGGTTTGGAAAACAAAGATGTTTTCCCTGCATCCAGGGTCACATGCTGAAGCATCAATTTGTACATGTCAGGGAAGTGTTTCTGATTGTAAAGTGAGCTTGAAGGTTGTGTGTGTGTGTGTGTAAGGTTATCTGGCCAAGGTGTGGACCAACCCACTGGCCCTTAATCCTCAACGACCTCAGGTTAGGGTCAAGTCGAAGTGCGTGGAGCCGGGGGGCGTTCAGAGCGGATCCGGGCCCTGGAAGACTGCTCACTTTCAAGATGCAACGGTTGCTGTTTTGCAGGCGTATCAGTTTAGCTGCTCACAAGCTGGAGCACAGACTCACATGCAATTAACAGATTGGACTCTTCCAGCTCCAGGACGGAAGCTTAACAAGCTCCTGAATCCAACTTCCCTGCCAGTGGAAGTGCTGACGAAATCACCTATCAAATGATTCCCCCAGATACACAACTTCACTTTGTCGCTGCTTGGCTGCAGATATTTTGATGAGTCACGAGTTGCTGTGCCTGAGCTAAGTGTACTCCACTTTGAATCTCTTTTATGAGAATGAATAGCCACTATTCAGGGCGTTTTTGGAATGTTTTCTTTATAGGTATTCAGATATATGCCAGGGGTTATATTTAGCTCGGGTCCTCCTGGAGTCAGAAGGTTTAAAATTAGGAGGTGTCAGAATTCCAGTACAATTCTTAAGTTACTGTCAATAAACGGTAAAGGGACGCTCTTAAAGGCGTAGTGTGTTGGCAAGGGTACATTATGGCATGATTTGTGTGTGATAAGCTGCTTGGGAAAGTGTGTGTCGATCTGTCTTGATACAGTGTAAATCTTCTACATGGTATACATGTGCATTTACACATCTATATATCAAGATTCCAGAGTGTGTGCCGCTTGTGTGTGCACCAATGTGTGTTTGTGTGTCCATATGCACATTAGTGTTTGTAGGATCTGTTGACAGGGAAGCATGCAGCATTTTATTTGCTCAAGGGCTGAAAAAACACATGGTGCTAGCAAGGGAGCGCTGTGATATGAGCCTGCTGAAAGCAACCCTGGCCAACCCGAATTCAACACTGGGATCATGATTCAACTAAACATTTTAACACACTGTTTAATAACAGAGCCATGCAACATTAAGTATTATCGATGCATATGCAATTATGCATACTCTAAAGCTTTTTTCAGATAATTCTTGGGATAAAATGATGCACATTTGCCCGACACCGGTGGAAGGAGTCTAATTATATGAAGTGTTTTCCCAATGCTAAGCCTAAAGTACATTGAAACCTGTTGCAAAAATGTACGGTGAAAACATTCCCTCAACATTGGCAATAATAGCATCATTGTTCATCCCTGTGAGCGCACGCTGCAGGCTTCATATGGCTGTGCCCACTTTGAGATTCTGTCTGCAGCTGCCGTTCAGTTTTCATCAAGTGGGTGGCAAACACTGATGAGGTCTTTGCATTATAGCATCTCTGGGAGTGAGTGCCTTGTGATTTGTCCTTTGGTCTCATTCACATCAGATGAATGGGAGTGTAGCATAGAGTAAAGAGTGAGGAAAATGCCCCAAAAAGATTCAGACCTGCATGCAGATGTGACTGAAAAGGTGTGCCAACATTTATCATGCATCCTTGTGAAATAGTGGTTTATCACACAAACAGGAAGTGTAAAAATGACCACATTACATAAAAGATGCGCTCAGTGGGACTCACATGGAGGTTAGAAACTTCCTATACTCGTGTGCAGCGATCTGTTAAGAGAGAAGAAAAGCCACATAAACAACCAAGGCTTTTATTTTGTAATATTCATTTATTGTTCAATAAAAATAGATTTTAAAAAAGTGACGTGATGTCTCCTTCATGACTTGGCCTGATGGATCTGCCAACAGCTCCTTGTAAACATGGGGCTTTACTTTATTTTTTACTTTTTTTTGTTATTTTCTCCCCATTCTGCACAATCTAGAGACAGACTCCTGCTTATAACTTCACTGACCTTTGACCTCTGTAGTAATTAGAGCCCCACATTCACTGACTTTCACATTTCGGGCAGATACAGTACATTCGTCCCCTGGTCTTGTTTGTCTGTGCACATGCTTCGGTTTCTGGTAGTGTGATTTGTTTTTGCAGTTGGTCCTCGTAAAAACTGCTTTTTACAATGTGAATAAAGAAGACATCTAAGCTTTAACACAAGTTCAAGCCATCAGTAAAACCAATTACAACTTAAAACATTAGTTTGTCTTAAGACATCTTTATACAGTAGTTACACGTAAACACATCTTTGAAGGTGTGAGGAAACTAAACTCTGTAAACACTGAGAGAGACACTGATCACCTCCCTCCCTGTCGCTGGTTCGACATCGTCCCGTAAACCTGAAATGCTACAATAAGTGAGGCCGGGCCTCGCTTCACTCATCGCTCTCTCCTCCTTTGGACCTTTCTGGTGCTACATTTGGAAATGTTGCAGGTTATTATAATGGTGTGACGGCGCTGAGCTCGGTTGACTTTTTAGAGTCGGAAAAAAGGCGTTTGAAAAAAAAAAAAAAAAAAAAAAAAAGAATAAAATAAAACGCAACCGTCTGAAGTTTCTATTAGTGTGAGATGTGGAAATAAATGTCAATGGTGCACAGAGTCCACTTGTTCAAAACAAGTAATGCTATGAGGTTTCACATACTGTATATACCACAGTGTGAAAAGAGAAACCAACTAACTTGGTTGAATTCGTTAAGAGGCCTGATTTATTATAATAATAGAATTAATGAGAAGTATAGTACCTGGATCAGTGTTATAGAGAAAGGAAGTGTCATAAAAAAAAAAAGGAGAGATATTATGGGATAGCCAAACTAGCGCTGCTGCTACCACTCTGATAGGCTAGCATATTTCAAAAATGTCCCTTTGTTTTAGAGTCTATAACTTGTTTTCCTAGGACAAATGTGTTATTGACTCCTTTACATCTGTCTTTGTTGGTCATGTGACCTCAACCCTGCAGGTTTGTGCCACTGGTGCTAAGTTGTTTTCTTACAGTTAAATTATTTCATATCAAACTCATTTTGTAGAAGTTTTTAGAAACAGTTTGAAACATGTAATGTGTGGGTTTTTACTGACAAACGCCTGGCCTCTTAACAACTTGAATCATCCCTTTCACACTAGAATCCCTTTGGGAGCCCCTACTCTAGACTGATGGGCACCATTTTCTGGTGCCGGTGGGAAAAGCACTGAACCAAACACAACAAAACACTAAACTGGTTAACTTTCCACACAGCATGACTACAGTACTTCAGATGTACTCAGCACAATACTGGAAGGTTCACATGCTTTTTCTATCAATTCAAGGAAAAAAAAAAAAAGTCAAGTATTGCTTGTTCTCTGTTTTGAAACTCCAAATTAGCTGGCTTTTATTTCGTGTTACTTCACAAGATGAGATGATCATATTAGATAGCTACACTACAACTGAGTCTACTATACAGAGGATTTGTTGCTGCAAAAGGAAGAAAAAGAGCACCAGAGTGCCAGATTCTTAAAGATGCAGCCTCCACCCTCCTCTTCCTCCTCCTAACCCTCACACACATACTCTTTCTCACTGTCTCTCTCTCTCTCATTCTCTGTTAAGCTCTCTCCCTTGCTTGGCTGCTTCGCTACCAGACAGTACAGTGGCCAAGTGCAGTAGTGACAGGCTGATGGGCCAAAATTGTCGGGCCGATTGCGTCCCCAAGCGGAGACGCCAGCCCCCCTCTGTACTTCTCCCTTCCTTCCTGCCCTCTGGGCCGGGTCCAGAGCCCACATCCTGGGAACATGGGGCCGGGCGGCTGCAAGCCGACAGCTCTTTGGGAATCACACAATGAGAGAGTTCATAGGAAAAGCCGTGTCCGTGCGCGGCTGGGGAGGCGAAGATGCTGCCCATCTCAATTTGGCAACATGCACGACACGATGTGCCGGCTTCAATCATGCCAGAAGCCGAAGCGATGCTTTATTAATTTTGCTCAGCATCACAATCTTTTTTCCCAATGATTTCTGGCAGCACAAAAACTATTTTTCTCTTTGTTCCATTTTGTTATTGTTCATTTGGTGTCCATATGAGGGCTTCTGATGTTCATAAAAAAGATCTTATGTACGGGAGAACACATTTCATGGAAACAGATTCTCAAAGTAGCATCTCAGATAACAAGAACACAGCAGAGAATATGACAACATGTTTTAGCTGCAGTTGTGGACAGTAACACCACAGAGAGAGAACAGTGTAAAATAAAGGAGTCTGAGGAGAGTTCATATAAATGTTTTTTTTTTTTTTTTTTTAATATGAATTTTGTCTCTCGCTTTCTCCTGGAACTATCACACTGTGGTGGCCCGGCTGTGTTTGAGCGCTAGTGGTGAATACTCCTTAATGCGAACGCACAGTTTGCCTCTGAGCCAGGGGTTTTGGAGCTCCAGAGGGCAGAAGTCATCCTGAAGCCATTTTTCTCTGTTGTCCACAACCAACACAAGGCCAAAGTGCTTCAACTGTTCAGGACTGTAGTACACACACTGCTCCTGTTCACCGCTCCCCCCGCCGCTGCCGAGCATACGGCGAGACACAATGTTCATCTCCTGCACCACCAGCTGGACCATCTCCTGTGCTGATGTGCCCGGGGTTACACACAGCTGAAACAAAAAGGGGGTGGAGAAATAAAAACCATACAGCTTTTGTCAACATGTTACAGACAAAACAAGAGAATTACTTTAATATGTCAAAACATATCAATACCTTAACACTGGTCTCCTTCGGCAGGCCTGTGCGATACTGTGGGTACACTCTAAGTGTGGCGTGACAGCCTTTCCTGAGGGCAGCGGGTGATGGTGAGGAGAGTCTCTGGGTGCCGCTGTCCTCTGATAACGTACGCGCTGGTGGCAGTTGTAAGCAGCGCTCAGCAGAGCAGCAGCGGTCCACTGACGAGGGCCTGTGCCACCTCCGTTGTGGTGAGGTGGAGGGTGAGGGGCAAGTGGTGTGGTAGGAGTAAGGCTGGTGGTGGGAAGAGGTGGTGGAAGGAAACTCCAGGCTGCTGGTTCTCACACAGAAGGCCTGTCTCTTCTCTGTGATGTGCAGCAGCTCGATCTGCCTGCTGGGCAGGATGAAGTCACTGTCAAACAGCTCTGGGCCACCCCGTCTCCTTTCTCCTCCGCACCGAACTCCACCCCCGACTCCACACCGCTCACCTTCCCTCCCGTGCTGTGGTTCTGAGGCTTGCAGGACGTCCGGCGTCGAATCCCTCAGTGCTCCTCCTCCGCGTCCGCCCCCGCTGAGGCACATCCCTCCGCCTGAGCCACTTCCATCGCTGCGCAGAAAACCACGAGGCTCCAGGGGTCCGGTGGATGAGAGTGGTGAGGAAGGAAGCAGGTCCAGCTCACGAGGGCTCTGGGCCCGACTCGAGTCGTAGTCACTGTCGGTAGTGAGGAAGACCTCGGAGGAGCCCTCCTCATCAGATAGTCCAGCAAAATCTGCAGGAGTAGAGTAAAATATCTTAATAAATGGGCCAAATCAAGTGTATTACTGTTGTGCAGGTTGACTGTGCTCTGACCTGGGTGCTTGCGACAGGCTTCAGGCGACGGCATGGGGGAGGGCATGAAGTCTGGCTGGGAGGAGGTGGAGGGAGGCTTGTCTGGCAACACTTCCTTGGAGAAGTCAATTATCCAGCTTATGGAGATGCCTCCCGTTGGCTGCTTGTAGCGGGCGTACTGCAAGGCGTCCATAATCCACCTCGCATCCCGCCACACCTCCTCCATTTGCTTTTGCACAGGCAATGACATCATAACAGTTAATCTCAGTGGCAGACTAAAGTAAACAACAAAGAAAGATTGATTTGGCTCCAACTCCCTGGAAATTAGTCACTGAGAGTGAATGTTTTAAACTCCAAACACAAATACCTCTCTTACAGAACATAATCTACGTTTCATTACCCTTCAGTCGTCCTTGCAGGGTGAGTGAACCTACCTGCATGTGCTCTTGGACCTGCTGGTGTTTCTTCTTAGCAGTAAGAAGTTCAGTCTCAGAGAAGGCCTCCCTCAATGCCTGCTGGGACATGAGGGACTCCAGCTCCAGCAAAGCAGAAACTCTGCAGTACTGACCGATGAAACTGGGACAATATGCATGAAAATGGACTGTGGGAGCAAAGAAGGAAAAAAGGAAGAAAAAATAATAAACTGCTGTGCCAGTAAATACAGAATTCAGATTAATGGTGTCAAATATTTGACTCATTGTCCAATTTTCTGTTTAAAATTTTGATTTTGCGTACTGACCCAGTTCAAATATCTGCAGGGGCAGTGTGAGGAAGCCAGAGCGAGGCGAGTACGGGTTGTTTTGACCAGGAGCTGTGCAAACTTCATCTGAAGGTGGCAGGAGGAGCAAGAAGGACACTTTCTCCCCAAATTCCAAAACTTCCTGGTTGTAGATACGGAAGTCCTGAGCCTAGAGACACAGAGATAGTCCAGTTTAATTTAATAGAGCAGAAGCAAAATACTGACATCATCCCCAATGAGATCTTAATCTTTAGCTTGATAGGTCACTTTCATTCTGTCAGATTTCATTTTTATGCCATTTCAGCCTTTATTTGATGGATAGGTAGTAAAGACTGAGTCCCTGCCTGCAGTCAGACCGCATATGTCACCGTTACAGTGTATGCATCATAGACTTCTAGGCCACCATGAAGTCAGTTTTCACTCTTTTGAGTGTCTTGAAAGTAGAACCAGACGCTCAAACTCGAATAGTGGAACAAGAAGTAAGGAATATGGTAACTGCATGGCTTTCTATAATTAGAGGTTATTGCATATCAGTAATACACTGTTGGTCTCTATTGTGGAACAAGTCAACAGTAAAAGTGCCAAAGTTATATTTGTTGTTTTTAAGTTCTTCTTTTTTTTAATCCATCGTGCCTGGAAACAACATATTTGTGGTTTCACTTCTAGATCCTGATAAAGGTCTCATCTACTGATATATATATTAATACATTGTTTATATTAACATTTATATTCACATCACTTTTCATTGTACACAGTAGCAATGTCCCATGAGTGGAACAGTGGGTGGTAAAAGGTTAAAGCCAAGTAGACAATGATTGCTATTGTGCTGGAATTCAAGCCGTGTTCTTTTACAGAAATCATGTAGAATTAGTGGTCTAACCAGAACTGGCTGAATATCCTTTGGAATCATTTTCATTGCTTTGAGCTGTTGCTACTGCCTGCCTCTGGAACATAACTTCTTTCTACTGGCTCCATGGTATCAGTCAAAGTTGTTCTACAGAAAGTACAAAAACATTCACTCTAACTATAAAGCCTTCTTTCTCTTACTGATGAAAGTCACATAGGTTGATTTCCATTTAAGATTCTTTAAGGGTTAAAGTCTGACCTGATTTCCGGGAACGTTAATGTGGGCTATGAGGTCCTTGATGGCGCTGCGCAGGTCCTGTAGGAGGCGATGTGGAGCACTCTGTACATCATGGTCCATTTCCACAGATTCCTCAAGAGAGCTAAGCGCCTGGAGCCATTGCCACTCCTCTCTAAAGCCAACACATATTGTGTGAAAAACACAAGGGTATTTTTCTTAATGTTTTGCCAGTTTAGTCTGGAGTCTGGTCAAAATTCCTCACATTCACAAAATGGAAAAGAATAATTTTTTTTTTCTTTCAACACATTGACACACAACTGATTGTTTCTCACCTGGACACGTTGCTGTTGTCCCGAATTTTTGTGTGACAGAGGATGTTGGGGAGTTTCTGGGGCACCAGCGCTCTAATCTGCTCCACTGAAGTACATAGCTTCAGGTAGCCAAGGTACAAGCCTGGAGACAACACCTTCTTGCTCCGTCTGTGATACGCCAGTTTCTCCTGAGAACAGCAGGTGGACAGAAAATAGGTAAGAGGCCAGTCTAGTACAGCTGCCTGGATTTGATTGTGTGCAGATTTTGTCTCTGCATCCTCATGTTCATTTAAATAATGTTGTTTTTATGTTTTCCTGTTGTTTGTCCTTGAGAAACTTTGGTCTAAAGTTGTTCCAACATGTTTAAAGTGGAAGTCAAAATAGCTCATCAGCACATTTTTATGTATTTCATCATACAATTTGTTCATAACTGGCCATAAAACAAATATTTCAGTGAACTGTGGTTTTGCCAAAGGGAGTCTCCACCATTGTTTTGGAACCACAAGGACAAACCAACTTACACTGGAGACAAAACAGCATTGCAACAATGGTATCGAGTTTACCGGGCTATAGACAAAATCAACTTGTGGTTTAGTTCCAGATTGTCGCCGTTGTGAACAAAACAGCCACACAGCATTAGTTACAAAACACAAAACAACAACAATTAGCCATGATCATCATTACATCCACCACTATGCCATTCACATCAAAATACAGAGGCCTATATAAGTACCTTTTAAACTAAAATGACATTGAGATAAGTTCAAATTAATCTTAGTTTGGCGGACATTCAAGACTTGACCTGAACTCTGGCAGTCTAATTAATGTGATGGCAACTCACGTCAATACGTGTCCTTGCAAAGAAGGCGACAAATGGAAGAGGAGAGTCATGATGATTAATGTGTGTCTAAATAAAGAGTGTCTGCACAAGCAGCACTCGTAATTGGAAGCACATTTCAATTTACGGTTGTATTGTTTCAGCCACGGAGCTGCATGTTTACTGGTTTTCTGTGAATGAGAGTTTGAAAACATTACAGTGAATTCAATAAATACATGTTTTCCTGTGATTTCGGGGCATTTTGTAAGTGCCTCACACTACAACGTTTCATCTTGCTAAATCTCCGGGTAACAAAAAAATGCGAAGAATGAGCTTGATAAAAACCACAACCACTGCTGACAAAAACCCTCCTACCATTCCTAACTGCTGTGGAAACAGTCTGTCTCCAAAACAACTGCAAAAATAACCAGTTTTCCCAAAGTGAACTTCTCTTCTTGTCCCAACTCACATGCAGCGTGATGAGGAGCATGTCCAATGCGGTGGGCTCCTCGGGGGATGAGATGGATTTGCGTTGGAGCTGGAGTTTACAAAGCTGAGTCCAGCGTACCCCGTCCAGGTTGGGACAAGCATTCATATCCTTTAGGAGCACCACCAGGGCGTTGCCATGCTTATCTTTGATTGGCTCAAGATACACTTGACCCAGGTCCTGGGTTCCTAACATTCCCTGAGAAAACACATCAGATAATGACTGCATAGTAACTCTCAGATTTTTGTTTGATTTAGTTTGTGATGCTGACAATGATCAGTGATGGCACTACCTGTAGATGGGAGACAGCCTGCAGCATCTTGAGGCGTGTCTGCAGCGTACAGGAACAGGACGACTGGGAGGGACTGAGACACTGTTGCAGCCAGGGAATCTCCTCCCACAGATATGATACCTATAATCAAAATAACACAATTACTGCAAATGAAATAGCAGAACCTTCCTGACCAAAGAATCACTTTTCTGGTGTAAGTTTCATTTTATATCTTTTGAGAATGTCTACCTTTGTAAACCAGAGGAAATCCTGCATGAGTGAACTCGAGTAGGAATCTTCAACCTCAACGATAGGAATCTGATCCTCTGGAGTCACCAACACGTTGTCATCTCTGTAGAATATGGATGTCAGATAGAGACCTCTGGAAAGTAACATAGGAAAAGTGCACGTGTTACACTAGGAACAACGCAGAAGCATTCATTATAACACCAAATTAGCTCAATAAAATAAATACACATCATTAAAAATGTGATAATTGGGCCTAAAATCTGGATGTCGGAATGGAAACCATGACACACTCATGATGAAACACCATTCTATCATTGACATTCAATAATGAATATCATGTGTTCTGTAGAAAGTGAATCCTTAATGAGAAAATAAGTTGACGCGCCCAACTTGCCACTGTACAAATATTCACAATCCCATACAGATTATTTACCTTTTCAAGCTTTTAACAAATTTACTGGTGGGTTGGAAAAGATGGCGAAGGCTTTTGGATACTGAGTGCTTCCTGCCTTGTGGTGGAGCTTTGCACTGTTCTGTGTGGACGAGACAGAGAGAAGAGAAATGGTTTAGTTTATTCCATAGCAACAGAATAACTGAGTCAGATTACTTCTTTTGAACGAGCACGCTCTCAACACTGAAAATCAGGGGCCCTCATGACAAACTTTTCTTGCTAACACCAATGAATACCTCTGTCCTGACAAACTCTAGAAATATCTCTTCCAGTGACAGGCCGTTACTTAATTGACAACAAACTTGACATGTCCAACAACATGGTCTGAAGGGAATGTTTTTCGACATTTCATATGCTCCAGTGGCGCGGCACCATTTGACAGTCATGCTGGCTGCCAACAGCAGACTATGGGCCTTGAGGGAACCACTAACTCTCAAGTCCCATAGGAACACTAACCGTGTGTATATGTATGTGTGTGTGTGTGTGTGTGTGTGTTTACCTGCACATACTATAGCTGCTGGAGCATGGCATGTCTTGAGCTACAGCCATAAGAGTGGAGCCAAGGAGCTGTAGTAATTTGTGTTTGTGTGTCTGTATGTGTCTTAACCCTTTGCCACTCACTGACAGGGAGGTCAGTTAAGTCTGTGGGGACATGTTTATTTTTAGTGGGCCTGGAGGGGGTTGGAGGCGAGAGAGGGACGTGTGTGTATATATGTATGTGTGTGTTTGTGTGGGCGCCTGTTGGTGAGATAACGCACCTCCCAACTCATTAGAAACCTTGAGTCCCTAACCCTTCACAGATTCCCTCCCATCTCCTCCCCTTCCAGGTGATCTTACTCCAGCCCCAGGCCACTTAAAGTCAATAAATCCCCCCATTCAGGACCCGAAAAGAACTAATTTTCTCTTCAGGTGGAAGAGCCGAGGTGGAGTAACGAGAAAAAACAGCACCCCTCGACCCCTCTCACCTCCCCAAATTTTGCTCCACTCACGAGTCTGTTCAGCTCCAGTCCTCCTGGCCTCAATCCCTGTTTGACACTGAGTAAGACAGACAAGTAGGGCCGACTGCTTGGGTGCCTGTGTTAGTCAAGGCCTCTTTCAAAGTTTAATTAATAGTGTTTGGACAAGAAGGAGAAGGTGGCATGGGCTATGAACTGGGCTGCGATGAGGGGGTGCGTACACAGTCGTGTGGGAGAGGGACAGAGTTGAAATAGAGAGCATGTCTATGAATATTTGTCTGTTCATCGACATGCGTATCTATGTGTGTGCCTGTCTATCTTTCTGTGTGTATATGTATGGACAGTAGACAGGACGACTGGCAGGCTGTGGGGGGTGGTGGCGGTGGAGGGGTGGGGTGGGGTGGGGGGCGGCAGTAGTCAGTGTTAATTTATGCCCTCTCCTGACTCCAGCCCAAGACTCGTCTCTTACAGGAATAACAAACATGACCCCGGGACACGCCACCTTGGCTACCGTGCCTGAACTCTCAAGCTCAATCAGTCGCCGTCTGACGAACCATGAGCCACTCAATACTAACTATTATATTGCGTCTTGCCCTGTTGCGAATATGGTTTGGCCACAGTGGACAATAGTAAGTGGGTGCGTGTGTTCAGGGGAATGTGGGTGTGAGAGAGAAAAAGAGACAACTTGCTCAATGCTAAATGCAGTTTGCTGTCATGTAAAAGAGTCAGTGTGGACAGTTTTGACACTTATGGGACCAACTTACAGCCAGCAGTGTTTTGAGATATAAACAGCTTGAGTGTGAGAGAAGTTGATCTGCATTTTGTCACAGAGAGAGAGAAGTTTTCAACAGAGGAAGGGCTGAGTCATGGAAATACGCATAAGGAGGGGAGGGGCGGGCAGCAGGGGGGTTGTTGAGACAGAGGGGAGGGTATTATTTTTGAGGTGGCATGCTGTCTTAGGGTGTATGGCCCCTCAAGTACTTGTCATGCCTGAGATTGTAAAGTGTCTGTCAAGGTGAGATGAAACACAGCAATTGGCGAGACGTGTTACACCTGTGAGCTGAACCGCCCATCGCTCACGATCGTGTTTGTTTACGCCGGGAATATTTCTGAAACACGAGCTAGACGGTGGCTAAAAATTCAGATGTGTTTGTTTAAAATGTGATAGACGTAGTGAAAACAACAGAAGCTGAGGTTAATGTCAGCAGCTCGTACCACATTTCAGGCTATGTTTGACTTCAGCTTCAACTTTACTTCAACTGATACCAGCACTGATATTAAGGTTAGGGTCAAGTGTATTTGTAGTCATGTAGTCTCAAGTTGTTATTCCACGTAAGAATTTACTGCGTGTAATTCCATAGTTAAACCAATAGTAGCTCAAAACACAGAGTATAGTAGACATAACATGCTCGTATTTAGTTCAATGAGAACATCAAATCAGTATCGCTGTCAGGTTTGGGGGTTTGGGTTTCGCGGGGGGTCAACAAACTGTCACGCAAACCGTAAAAGCTCTCATATTACTTTTCAGTCTTGTAGGAAAACATGCTCATCAAATCGATCAAAAAGTTGCTGATACCATGGCAGACACAGTGGCGGTGAGCTTCTTTAATTTGTCCCAGTAGCTGGTCAAGTGCCTCCTTCTGGCCTCTCTGTCGTGGAGGGCGCCCATCGATGTCCCTCCAACCTGCAGACAAGAGAAGACAATATCAGAAGGGGGAACCATGCTTTTCTTGTTGACTTTGTTGATTCCTTGACACTTTTGTGACAGTAAGCAAAGACCACATAGTTTGCCTTTGTTTTCATGAAACTTTCATGTGGATATTCATGCTGAATGGTAATAACGGTGTTTACTGCATTGTTTTTCATGTAACAGCAACTTCAGGTTAAAGACGTTGTCCAAAACTTGGATTTTTGCAAAACTGTGCCCTTTCATATGCTAAACAGTCTGTCAGTTTGAACTCAACTAGAAGAAAGAGCGATGCCCTTCTTTGTTATATATATTTTCCTCCGTGGAGTTGGGCCAACAGTCTTTATTTGATTGTGGATCCGTCTCTAGTATATTCTTTTTATATGAAACATCAAAGACGAAATGTCAGCCAACATTGACTACTGCCAGTCCTTTCCCTGTTTGTTGGTGTGCAAGGTTTTTTAGATTTTCATCACAGACAGTTTGCTACTGGGGGAAGCGTACCGTTTTTGGCTGGGATAGTGCTCACAGTGGAATGTTTGGATACATCACCATCATTTGGTTTATTTGAAACTGGTGAACCTGGATCTATGGACCATGGAGAAATAACTTTGCTGAGATGAAAATAAACTCAACTTCTTTTTTGAACTTTAATGGAAAACTTGTTCATTGGAAGCGTGTGTTAGAATCACACTAGTCAGCAACAAGCTCCCAGAGACCATTTAAGTTATGAAATACTCAAAATACATGTTAATATATTTTCTTTTTTTGAGTGATTTTTCATTGTGGTAAAAATAGAAGTTCTCTAGATTATACTTGGCTGATTTGAGGCATACAACAGTGGGACTCCAACTGAGGTCAGCCAAGGGATTGGGGTGGGGCGGAGGGTTGGGGTGTTAATCAAATTCTGCTTGGGACCCCAAAAATTCTTGGGTTGGCCCTGTTCCTGAGGCTTCCAATAGTAGGAGTGTGAGGTGTGTGAGACAAACCGCTTCTCAAACAGGTCTAGTGTGTGTACTATAGGAAACAGCACCCACCCCAGTGTGAGAAAGCTGTGGTTGGCTGACAGACAGACCCACTGAGCACCATTGCAACTGGCTGCCCTGCACATATTTGAGCTGAGATGTTAGTACACACACACACACACACACACACACACACACACACACGTACTCTGACACACAAACACAGTGTTGCTGGCCCGGTGACAGAGAGTGAGGAGAGTATCACACCACCACAGACCCTGAATGTACAATAGCTACTACATAATCTCTATCTCTGACTTCTCTTTTTGTGTCGTGTTTTGTTCGCCTTTCTCAGTCATACGGACACAATCACAAACCCTCTACCATAACAACAGCATCATAACAATCACAAAAACACCACACTTCTCAACTTCTCATAGGTTTCATTCCCTTCTCAAAGATGACCAGCTCCGCAGAAAACGACCCCTCAAAACATTTTGCTTTCTGTGTTAGTGAGCCAGCATCCTTGCTCACTCACTGGAGGATGTGTCAGCGATACCACCCCCACCCTCCTCCATCCTCCCCCGGCCCCCATCACACCCACCCCAACTCCCTCTTCTGGAGCCCCCCGGAGGGCGCGTGGGGCTGAAACACGGTGAGCTCTATTCCCGGAAAGGTGCCTGTCCCGACAGGACAAGCGGGCCCTTTAATGGGCGTCCATGGGCTGGTATAAGGCCCCCACTGTTGGGGCTGCGCCGCGCGCTACAGCACAGACATGCAAATATTTCCAGTGGTAGGCCCAAATGGAAAACACAAACACGCAACATCGAAATTAGCTCTGAGAGGGAGGGAGGTGGGAGGGAGGTGGGAGGGAGGTGGGAGGGAGGTGGACAGTAGAAAAAAAGAGAGGGAAAGCCCAGTTTCTTAAAATGAAGACACACACACATACACACACACTTGCTGAAAAACACGGTGTGCTGATGAGGACAAACATGTCCATGTGTTCCCCAGATGTGCCATGAGTGTGCCAGTACGCCCACAAACACACTACCTATGTTCACTCTCCTACAGTAGGTGTGTACAATTGTACAACTTTACATGTTGCATACAAACAACAACTAAGATCATTTCATCAATCATAACCACAATGAAGAGATAGATAGATAGATAGATAGATAGATAGATAGATAGATAGATAGATAGATAGATAGATAGATAGATAGATAGATAGATAGATAGATAGATAGATAGATAGATAGATAGATAGATAGATAGATAGATAGATAGATAGATAGATAGATAGATAAGGACAGAAGGGAGGAAGAAGGCCAGGGCTGCTGTGGTGAGTCAACACCTCAGCTGTTGTTGCACATGACTTCACGGTTAACTTCTTGGCTGAACTCGGGTAGTTTCTTCTGCCAGCCAGCCCCAAACACCATCCTGAGGCTATGGTTACACTCATTGACGTCCGCAGTGGGGGTCCCAAAAACCCACCCAGCCTGCTGGCAGAGGAGGACCCAGCTGTCATCCCCCACCCCACACATCCCCCCAATATTGTCAAAGCAACATTGGAATGACGTTGGACTAACCAAATCAATTGAGCGGATGTGAAATGATGCAATGTCCAAGGCCCTTTATGTGTGGGAAAGCTGGGAGGAGAGATTGTATCATTCATGCAGGACACACACACACACACACACACATCTTGCAGCTATGTCCGGTGTGAAAACTATTTTGCAGTGGTGTTAATTTAGTGAGGCCAGCCAAAACCCTTCAGGGGCACTTGTTTGGAGATGTTGTTAACTAGAAGTTTTATGTTTTGCTTTATGTAAAATTTAGACATACACACACACGTGAACATATGGAGACTTACTGGAAGGTGCAGCACAGGCAGGGGTGGAAACCAATGGAGGCCCCCAGCCCTTCATGTTGTAGGCTGACACCTGGATGTAGTAATAGGTTCCCTGGAAGGACAGGACACATGACAGTTAGGACAAAATTTGGTTGCACATAGTGGAGGGGGTTTGTGTGTATGTCTATCAAGAAGCTCTGTCTGTCTCTGTGCCCAATGTGCAGACAGCAGGCCTATGTCTCTCCTTTCTCAGCCAGATCAATCAAACCAGCCGCCGACACTTCTTGACCTCGCCTTGACCCCTGTCATGTGACAGGAGTGAGCTTTGGCTGGCAGCAGGGGTCTTAGAAAGAGGGGGGGGGGTTCTCCAACACAGTCACAAACAACCAGTGGAGTGTCCATTTGTCTACATGCCCGCTTAAAAATGCCAAACATAAATCAGGTGGCAGGCAACCAAGCTGCTCTTTTTATTACTTTGGAGGCTGTTTTGCAACTGTTGCTTATGAATGGTCAGGAGCCAAGACTTTCAAAAAACAAATAAACCCTGATTCCAATTGTGTTTTTGGGCAGGACTTTAAGTCTCCCACCCCCCATCATTTGGGATTGATGATGACTGCAACTTGTGTATGGAGTTTGATGTATGTAATAAAGAAGAGTCACTTGGGAAATGTTTGCCTAAGCAAACACCTCAAGCTCACATGCAAATAATATTAGGGGCCTTCATGTGGGAGAATAGCTTCTAAATTTTTTATCGGTCACCACCAACAGCTGGAGAAGCTAGTGGTTAGTGGTTCATTGTGTTGTTTTGTCACCCATAAACTACCATATAAATCAAGATTTTATCCTTTTTATCTGGTAGTTCTTAGAGAGTAAGGTGGGAAACAGTGGAAATAAGTCTACTTGCTTAACTTCATGTGAAAATGGTTTTATGTGCATGGGAGCAGGGGAGGATAAATACACAGGGAGAGATGTTCTATCCAGGAAACCTTCAAAATAATTCAAATTTATTTTCAGCCGAGCAGCTCCTGGTGTTACCTCTTGACAGCATCCCATTTAGAAGATTTATACATATGTGAAACAAAACGTTCTGTCCAGAATCTGAAACAAAAGACTTTTCTTGATTCATAGTGACTGATCGACCATGCTGGAATACTGATTCGACATTTCAGACTGACAGTAATGTGGTGGAGACAGAAATCCTGGCAGAACTTACAGAAGTGAGTCCAGTGATGTTGCACTGTAGTTGAGTGGTGTCCTCCACCACCATCTCACCCAGCGCAGGACTGAAGGATGGAGCGTTGCTCCAACTCACTGCAGATACACACAAATACACAGACAATCGCAAAAAAAACAAAGAACTTTCAACTAATCTTATAAGCGTCTTAAGAATATAATGTTAAAAATTAGTTTTTAACAATGCTCAGAAAGACTTCTTGTCTGACCTTTGTACTTGGTAACCACAGCAGAGTTGACACAGACAGGCTCTTGGAAGTCCACCCTCAGACTGGTGCTGCTGCTGACAGAAAGACGAACTACACTGGGAGCGTCTGGAGGGTCTGATGACACAGACAGACAGAAAGATGGCAGAGTAAATACAAAGCGAGACAGACAGATAAACAGAAGCAGACGAAGATGCTATATTACATGTTAGACCCATAATAACAAAGTGGTTTCAATTTCAGAGGTGGAACATTTTTTAAAAACGTGTCAAGTACTGCAGGCCTGTTAAATTGAGGCAATTTATAGTCAGTAATGGATGGAAATGACAATAATCCCACATCTGTAATCTGCCATATTCACAAATTAATGTCAACTCAAGCAACACAGAGAAGAAACGAGGACGTCATTGACTGTGATTGTGAATATAACTCCATAAACATCATCTTGACATGTGGTGTATAATTTCCACCCGTGTTCACGCAACTTACCTATCGAATTACATGAGTGTGTGGAATTATAAAGTAGGGAAAGATCTTTTTCGCATCAAAGTGCAGATTGGCTGTGGGTGTAAGAGGAGGGGTGTGTGCGTGTGACTGTGTCTGCTTTCACAGGGTGGCTGTCTAGTTCGCCACTAAGCATGTCATGAAATGCCTATAAAAAATTAAAGCGGGAATACAGGCGCATTATGTTTGCACACACACACATACACGCACGCACACACACACACACACACACACACAGTTGTCTGCTTGGCATCCCTGTGTGGAAGTATTTAACTCAGCCCAGACAGAATTGCCAGGAGAGAAAAAGGGTGCAAAAATGAAAAAAAAAAAAAACACTGGTGGACTGTTGCATCTGATCTGAGCGGCAAACTTCCTTCAACTGTTGAGCATGTGAGAGAGAGAGGAAAAAAATCTCTAACATCAAAGTTGCCCAGAAGCCTTACTAGCATGCTCGAAGCCCGTCTGCATTCGTCTGAAGAGCCGCAGCCTCCACTCCCACGCTTTTAGCTGCCTTTCACGATCTGATCCCTCCCGCTCGCAGGGACCTTCGCTCCGAACCTGGGCCTGAAGCTCCGACACCCGCTGCTCGGCCTCCTGCACCAAGGTGGCCAAATGCACCGCTCGACCCTCCAGACTCACGACTACAAAACACATGTGAGAAACAATAAGAGAGAGAGAGAGAGAGAGAGCAAGAGAGAGAGAAGTCAGTGCGTGCACACTGTATTAGTAGAAGAGTTTCATTACCCTGAGGCACATGTTAAAGTCCTCCATTATTTTAAAACCACTCTGACATCCAGAATAATACTTGTTTGTATTATAAGGTTGGTAAATACAGATCAAAGCTGAGTAACGCTGGACTATAAATGTGAGTGGCCTGTTTTTCCAACCAAAAATTCAAAGCATAGAGTGTGAGCAAAGAGTGTGAACCAACAAAAGTGACAGTTCTTAATTAAAAGACACTTCTCCTGTAAAAGCAGCATTGACAAATGACAACAAAACAAATTTATTTGTGACAATATTATTTACAATACAGTTGGTTTTACTTTTATCAAGTGCTTCAACGCACGTGGCCATACTGATACCGCAAGGAATTGCCTGCAACGTCTCAAATCGTTTTTGCAGGCCGCTCTTTTAATGTCTTTGTTTGCCAAAATGCTGCGGCAGATTCCTCAATAAACTTCATTTAATGTAATTAAGCAGTCCCTCTTTAGAGATGACATCACCTAGAAAATGACACCGAAAATGGGGCAATGAAAGTGAGAGGAGTGAGAGAGGGCGAAGTGTTCTTCATATGCGGTTATAAGGGAACACAAAATGGTGGGAACATACATAGGCATCATTTTAAACTGCCATTGTAAAACTATTTTCCTGCAAAACTTGTGGAAAAATGTGTATAACTGAACTATTTATATCGTATACCGCAGCCTCACACTGCCTCCATCAGAGGAATGTTTTTCTCAAAGGGGGTAGGGTGTTACTAAAACAATGTGAACAATGATGTTTACTTAAACAAAAAACACATCACCATAGTAGATGAGATGTAACACCCAATGAAAATATTCTAATCATGGCTGAGTGGGCAGCGATAGCGGCTGGTGGTAGTGTAACACAGAAATCAAAGAGTTTGATCAGGGCAATTGCAAAAGCATACAAACCACTTGACATAAGACTATAGAACAGGTAAATATAAAGCTGTTAAGGTCACAAAGGACAGTAGCACACTCTACTTCTTCTTTGGTGGCTGGTCATTCTTGGAGTGTTTGGGACTGGTGTGTGTCTGTGTTTAGTCTGTGTGGTCTGTGTTTGTTCATTGTAGATTCCACTGTTGAGCGTTAGATTCCACTGTTGACAGTAAGTTTAAAGCTCCGTGTCAAAATGTCCATCTGGGTGTTTAATTCTGCTGCTCCCTCTGTGTCTCCTCAGTGGCTGCGAGCTCCTCTTTAAATATGAGTGTCCTTTCAGGGGTGTCAGTTTTGTCGTTCTCTTCAGCCGCTTGCGTGAAGACTTGAAAGGCAGTTTGTCACTTTTACATGACGTAAAGCGTGGGTCGAGTTTTAAGGTTAGGGTTTAAGTTCAGATTTTTTTTTTTTTTTTTTTACTGAGGATCCTTGGACGGGCGACTGATGAAGGTCCATTTTGATTTACACTGCCAGCCCTTCCAGGCCTAGAAACTGGTCCAGATGCTGTCACCAGTGTGTACGTGTGTCTTGATTTGTCCTTACTTCACATCAAGGCTGGAATCCTCAGCAGCACATTATAGTTGTTTTTATCCTATTGAAAGGCTTCAAGGGATTTATAATGTGTATATGAGGCTGCTTTAGAGATTTGTTTGATTGTCTTTGTCTGCCCTTGTCTCTCTGGTAACCACACACTGTGAAGTCAAGCACGGCAATATCAATAAGCATCAAAATCAATTGTTTTCAAAGCTTAAGGAAAAGTCTGCAGCGTCTTTGAAGTCAATTCTCCTCAGATGGAGTTTGATTAGTACATGCTTAAAAAAACAAAAGGCAAGCCTTTACGTTCCTTATGTGATGTTGTTCTCTCCCTTTCATTCTCTGTTTCAGTCTCTTAGATGCGCGCGTGCACAAACACACACACACGACTCACACTCTCTCATGAGTTATTTGGGTTCTAGAGAGAGAGCACAATCAAAGAGAAAACTTCAGTAAACACCACTTTCCATTCAAGTGTTTTCAATTTAATGATACCTTTATAAGACGTCTGGCTCAGCTCTGGAGGAGTGTGTGTTTGTGCGCGCGTGTGTGTGTACGCGAGTACAAGTACAAACACAAACAGCCTAGGAGCCTTACTGGCGAGTTCTAATCATTAACAGAAGAAGGGAGCGGAGGCTCAGCAGATCACAGACAGTGAAAAGTGCTTACGAAGATGACTAATATTGCATCATGATTACCACCCCTTCATCGCCTTTAATAGGTTTTCGCTGCCAGCAGAAAACAGAGAGAAATGTGTGAGTTTGTCGATAGTGTGTGGATGAATGTGTCAGTGGTGTGCATGGTGGGAGATCGTGTTATGAGTTGCATGTGAGCCGCTGTTTGGGGCAACACCTGCCATGGCTTTGGTTTTGGCCTGATGTTGTTGTCACAGCAGCCTCCACATTGACGAGTGGCTGTTAAAGCACAAACAAACTTTCTTTCTGGTTTCAGCGCTGAGTTGTGCCGAAGACTGAAAACTGATTAGAGCTTTGTCAGTAAGCGACAGTTGCGGTTTTGGCCATCACTCGCATCATTTACTTGTAAAGGCCATGAGTTGTGATTGGCAGAAGATGATTAACTTTGGCTTTTTCCACACATCACACAAGATTTGATAGATCTTAAGGATCAGGCAAATCAACAAGCTTCTTGCTGAAAGCCAAGATAGCATGTGGTATGGTGTAACTGAGCTGTAGGGAAGCCAAAGTTAGAAAAGTCCTGTCAAAATTTACAAGGGAACATGATTAAATTCAAGAAACTGAATACAGAAGAAAAGCACTCTTCTTATCGGAGTTAATGTGATTGTGAGGCAGCTTTCACGTAGCAACTGTGACAGGTACATTGTGTTCCTTTACTCACAGTGGGGACTCTCTTTGGCACCGGCTCGCAGTAGCAGCTTGGCCATGGGCACGTTGTTGGTCATGATGGCGATATCCAGGGGCAGGAGGCCTTGGCTGTTTGGTGTGTTTAGGTCCAGCTCCTCCAGACTGTACTGGGACAGAAGTAGTTGTACCAAGTCCAGCTCCTGGTGCTCGACGGCCTCAAACAAAGCTTCATTGCTCTGAAACTGTGACACCAAGACAGAAAACTACTGAGTGGGAAAGCTCCTGTTGTGATTGAGAAATTACAGCTTTTATCAGTAAAAACTGAGCATTTTAAACATGTCAACTACTCACTCCCACAATATTTATACACTTTCAGTCTACGGTTGTGAGATTGAAGGGTATATGACGTTATCGCCTGAAGTTCTCAAATTATCCGAGTCTATATGTTTTCCCTGACTATTTTTATACTACAATATTCCTGGGTTTATTATTTTTTCCCTTTCTTTGACTTACTATGGTGGTTTTGCGGAGCCTGTCCTTGTCTCCTCCCCGTCCTGACACCACACTGTCCTCCAGGGCAGGGGGGTTGGTGCCCACACGGAACTTTCCAGACAAGTTGCGGTATAGGCGGCGAGCCGCGCTTGGCGAGGACAGGCTGGCTGACTTGCGGGCTGGGGCCGGCTGGTGGGCCTGGTCCCCCCTCATGGGCTGCGTCATCTTGGCTGAGTCAGCCCTGGAGAGGAGACAGGTGAGTAAGAGACGGGTGGGAAGAAAACGTGAACATTTCATACAACACTTGTTCCATGTGATTGCTTCTCATCATATATTAAGGCCTGAAGCCCCAATAATGGTCTAATAATTGGAAAATAGGCATTAAACTGAAAATAGCATTCGTATTTTCTGCTCCTAATAGAAATTTGTACTTTGCCAGGCTAAAAATAGTCAAACTATGGTTTCTACAAATCTACAATGAGCATTTATGCTCTATAATGAGGATTAAAAAAAGAAAGTTAAGGCGAAATGAGGCCATCTGCTTTGTTAACTTATACCTGTACCCATAACTTTTGCTTAAAATCAATTTTAGTCTAGCAAGTAGCTGTGAAACACAATAAGATCTGAGGGAAGTAGTCTGTATATGACAGCACCAGAAATTTATTGGGCTGAACGTGGCAATACTGTTTTAAGTGCCAAGGCATCAGGGTCTTACATGACTCACATTGTATGATATATCAGCACCACATATCAATTGTTGAAACACATTTAATGCCTAGTGTTGATGTAGCAGTATGTATGGCAGTGCCTGTTAAGATTTTTGGATTGTGACCCTTTTAAGCGCAGCAATGTCTGCTAACAAACACCCATCACACACTGTGTACAAAGAACAGTTAGCGGTTTTGTTCAGCTTGTTTAGCTCTCCTGAGAAAGAAAATCACAAATGAAAACATGTTTATCAAAGGAATTATACATTTAAATAGTTTAATAATTGCTTCTTTAATATCTCAAACCGAAAAAATGATCTTCAACCCCGTGGGAGGTGAGTCCACCTGGCTGAGAACTGCTGATCTAAGGCATGTGATAAATTACAGCGATCTGCCAGATGGACACTATGTTGGCATTATCAGTTCTCACTCACAGGTGCCATATGAGTCATCCTGCACTGGCAGTGCTGGCCTGGTAGTCCGTTTGATAGTGCATCTCTGTAAGTAACATCATCTGCTTGCTATAAGTTTCAAAAGATCAGCACCTCTTGCCGCAGGTTCCTTGGCATAGTTGGTATGACAACTATGCCGCCCTTCTCCATCCTGCCATGAGAACGATGTAGATGATGGTGAGTTTGTAGGGTGAGGCTGATGCATGGTGTTCACACACACTTGACCGCTGAAGGAAATGTCAGCAGGACTCTACAGGCGATGGTGATAGACTCAATGACGAATCCCACCAAAGACAGGCAGAGAGATAAATGAATTCCTAAAGGGTGCACTTTCAACACCTTTTCTCTGCTTCTGTTCCTCCTTTCACTCCTCACATCTTAGAAACTTGTTTCTCTCTTTTTTCCCTTCTTTTTTGATCATTTCCTGACCTCTGTTATTCTTCTCCTTTACTTTACCTACTTTCCCTGAACAGTTCACTCTTTTCTTTTACCACCTTCTTTCCTTGTGGCTGCCTTCAAAGATCTCTCTGCTTGCCTTGATTCAATTCTAAATCCCAGCTTTATTGCAGTATGACTATAAACAGAGAATCTCTATCTCTATCTCTGTAAATAGATACAGTCATTTTGTCACAATCCATTCAAAGCCTCCTTCATTAAGTAATTTATGGCTGAGTTTATTACGTAGGGTTAGGGTTAGTTATAAAGTTTATAAGTTATTAAACTTTTTAGACATTCATGTTCGATTGCATCTTTTGGCCTTTGGTGACCTAATCATTACACAACTTTGTTATAACCCGAAGATAATAACTTAAATCCCTGCAGCCATCTACGCATTTGTCTCTAGACACGTGTTCGGTCCAAGTCCTTGAGAAATGTTCGCTTATTATCACTCACTCTGGAACACGTCATTGGTTAAATACCACGAATGTAAATGTTGTTCTTAAAAAGCGATGGTTTGAACAGGAGCAGGGATAGGTTGAGGAAAGTAAATAAAGGTTGAGTTAGTTTGAGCCATCACGCCATATGCCAAGCAGTATCACACAGGCCAAGAACAGATTTGTCAAGGTGAGAACATCTGTAGGAAAAATGTTATTTATACTCCAGCTCCGCTATGGACGTGTGAGCCCACACGAGCATGCATATACGCACGCACGCACACACAGACACACACACATGTATGTACACACACGTACACACACACGCACACACACACATACACACATGTACACACACACACTCCCCACAACCCTCCCCCAACACATGCAGTTTGTACAACAGCTGACAGCGGCCTACATTGTAGACTTTAAAGCAGCTCCAAGCCCCCGCAACAAGCCCTATTTCGCAGGGCCGATACACCTAAAATACCCCATCCCCATCCCTTCCCGCTCCGTCCCATCCATCTCCACTCCATCCCGTAATAGAGACCTTATTTTAGACATCCTCGTGTTCCCGGCTGGGCCTAACCTATTCCAGGGTTCCAGATAAAGCGCGGCAGGTATTTGGAATAATTTTTCCATGGGCCTGGCCCGGAAGATAAAACAAGAGATATATTTGTAATGCGTGTGTCGGTATCCCATTTCAAAGAGAAAGCCCATTGGAATCCAGCCCCAGGCTTATTGTTATTTGCCTGAGATGGAACAGACGACTTTTTTCTGTCGGCAGGACGGTGTCCCATCACTCTCTGACGACATTAGGGTGTGAGTGTGTAACGTGGTGCGATGCGTGTGTGAGTGGGTGCGTGTGCTATTAAAGAGACGTCGCATCCTACACGTGAGATTGGGATGTCATTCTTCAATGACATGGCCCCTACCCTACAGAGAGATAAAAGATGGCACCTAATAAACTGAGGCGTTTAAAAAAAGCTCCACAAAATGCTACTCTAACAAGCAAGTGTCTGAGAAACAGAATGTATGATGATAAGAAATGAATGCAAGGATTTCAACACAGCTTTTCAGCCGCCAGTTTATTCATACTGTTAACTGATGACCATTATGATGACTGCATGCTTTTGTTGCCTCATCCAGACAATGACCTCAGTGGTGATTGAACGGGAGCATGTGTTGGCTGTACGCAGCTCTGATAAAAAAAACAAAAAAAAAAAAATCTTACTCTTTTTGAAGAAGGTGTATAAAACTATAATTTTGCTTAAAAAAAAGTGGGCAGAACATTAAAATCAAGGGAAAACTGACAGCTTAAGTTGGTTGAAATCTTGTTATAGAGGTGGTACATGCCAAATGACATCTTTATCAGCTTAAGGGAACTACTTACAAAAACCAAGTTTGCTGTTGCTCAAATAAAACATCAAGAAGAGAAAAAAGATGCAAAGCCTTAAGTGATAACATACATATTGACCACACCTGAACTCAGTTGAACTTACTCAAACACAGACAGTCTAGGTCACACACTTTCCTTCAGCTTTTACCAGTTTTGGGAAGCAGGAAGCAGTTGTTCTGGGAAACCAAAGTCTCTACCAAAAACCAGTCTCCATGTTTGGCCCCTGATCAATCCCACATCAAATACATTCAGCCCGCTACAGGGAGACTGGATCAGCCCCTTAAACAATCAACACCCCCAAGTTGCAAACATGCATTCACACAGCATCCGCTTTATTAGTTATATCAGCCTGTTTACACAGACAGCTTCGTTCCTCCAGACAGTGAGTCACATGTAAACAAGGACTGCATATAAAAAATACGCAGAGAGAAGTCTAGACGTTCGACTAAAAGTCAAGATGGGGAAAAGCCCGTGATTTAAGAAAAAGGGTAAATAATTGTTTGCTCCTGCAATGGTGAAATTGAAGTTTTGTGGGATTCTTAGTTCAAGCTAAAAATGTAGCCACAAGCATGCACATAACAGTTCATAATAGTGGTGGGCAGACCAACATCTCAGAGACATTTCAAAAGAAAAAGAAAACTGCGTCTGGTGCAGCTTATACAATATAAGGTCAGGACCGTGAGACAGTGAATCTATTCAACCTGTTGTCACCACGACATGCGTACACCCATGGAGACACCCACATCTGACTTAAATGTCAGTCACATTGGATTCCCCTTTTAGATTCACATTTGAGGTTCTTCATAGACTGGAAACAAAATCTCCAACAGGTATTAAACTGCTGTGTTGTTCTGGTGGTTCAGTTTTAAGATTTATATGTGCTTCACACTTTCTCCACCACCAGCAACAACAGCTTTCTCTGACTCAAATTTGTTGTTTTTCCCTTGTTTTCTTTTTTTCCTCCTTCTTGTGTCTCAAGTCTTTTGTCTCTCGCAAGTACATGCATCTCCCTGCCAAGGCAAGTACAGCAAAACTGATGTCAGACAAGAATGAGATGCCGCTATTAAAATCTCTGTTGAACTACAAGCAGAATAAGAATCAGTTTTATTGGCCAAGTACGTGTGCACATAGAAGGAATTTGTCTTGGTTTAGCATTGAGCACATAGTCTCAATGTACTTAAATAGAAAAAGAACACGCAGCTGAGTGAGGACGATATACTTATATGTTCATGCCCACTGGGTGATGCATGAATGGTTAAGACAAAGTAGAACTTGAATATAAACAGAAAAAAATGTTCTTGGGAAGTGTTATCATTCTGTAAATACAGATAACATTTATCTCAACATTAAACAATGGAAAATGTTTTATAACAGCGAGCACAGGCACAAAGTTACAAGTGATACATACAGGCACGTGTTTACCGTATGTGGTGTATATGTGCCTGAACACTCAGGTACACAGATATGCTTTTAAGTTTGTAAATTGATTATTCCTTTGAAAAAGAAACAGACTTTTGTATCCAAAATTACTTTTATTCATTGTGTTTACTTCTTTTCTTCTTTCCCTTTTAAAACCAACTACAACTTTCTGTTTGCTGTTTTTTTTCCCCCCTCTCATGTTCCTCGCCACCATCTTCCTCTTATGTCCTTTCCTCTGCTCCATCACATCTCCTAAACTCAACATTCTATGTCATCCAATCCTGATGTGTTACAATGTCATCTGGAACACACACTTCCAGCTTCACTCCTCAACTCCACTCTCCCTTCCAATTTCCAAACACCTCACCAGAGCTGGTCTGTCTCATCAAAAACAAATACAGTAAGTCTTTGCTCCATGTTAGCATGTGTCTAATTGTGTTTATTGCACATAGGCACAAATGACCATTCATAGTAGTTGACCAGATTGCATTGGTTGACTGCAAAGGTTACTGTCATTAAATCAAACAAACTTGGAGATAGGTAGTGGGGATGTGCACGCCCGGTTGACCAAACAACTCACTGTTGCTACCACTGCTGGTTGGCATCAGCGATACCAGTCAGTTGAACTATTTATTTATATTTTAATAATGCAAATGTGAAGATGTTATGATGCCACCCACCACTAGCTGGAGCTGCAGCCCCGACAGACAGCAGCTCCCTTTCTTCCCGCGCTAACGCCCGGATATTGTAAATCAGCAAGGTGGAAAGCGGAACAGTCGACGTCTCGTAAAAACCGATGCGGTTTATCAGAATTTTAATCTAAAAAAATTAAAATAAAGTTGTATGTAGGCTGTGTCTGACTAAACTGGCATATAACCACTCAACTGGGGCAATGTGTAACCACATTCAGCACAAGCACGTGGAGGTTACACTCGGAGGAAAAAAAAATGCACACAAATATTTTTTCCAGATTATGCTTAATGTTATCGGATAACATTAAGCATAATCTGGAATTCTTACTATTAGAGTAGTATGACTGGCCTAAATTTAAATTTCCATTTAATCGACAGAGGCATTAGCTGTTAGGAACATCGCTGGTAGGTAGATGGATAAAGAGACGCAAAACAGGCAAAAGAGTGGCACCAGAGGGACAGTGCTCATTGAAAACACAGCGGTGGGGGTCAGAGAGGCAGACAGTGAGAGGAGAGAGTTGCACAAACTCACACACACACACACACACACACATACACACAGAGTACGCTGGCTGCTCTAAATGTGGCTTGTAGAAGGAAATTCTGAAATCTGAGTCTTGGCACCAGACAGGCTGGAAGCAGGCAGGCTGCTGGACGCACAGAGTGAGAGAGTGAGAGAGAGAGAGAGGATGGAGGGGAGGGTGGAGGGATGGTGGGGGGGCATTATTAGTAGAATTTATATAGCTGTACCCTCTGTTTGCCTCTTATCAGCTTATAGGCAACACGAGGCCATGCCAACACTGTGACCTGCAGCGCCTCACTCACACAAGTCGGCATGGCAACACAACAAATGCAGACATACGCATGCTCATGTGCGCATAGCACAACACATACATATGCATGCACATGTGCAGCGCTGCGTTGAGATTTCACATGATTTTACAGCCAACAAAATGATACGAGTGACTCTTAAGGCTCTTCTGGGTCATATTGTGTGGATAGGATTTCATCGAGGGATGCATTGGGTGTGTGCATAAGCGTGTTATTGTTTCACTGGTACACATTTGTTAAAAACATCCCCTTTCACTTTATTCCCAAGGTGCCTACATTGTGAGATGCAGATGGATTATCCTACCAGATGTGCGTTTGTGCTGAGATGGTTCTGAGATGATACACCAGTGATACGTCAATGATGTGATTCTCTTGATGTCTCTTATCCGTATGACACATGCAGCAAAATCCTGGAAACTCTGGTTGATTGTGATATCATTGAGTCCGTGCTAAGATCACTGGTACCAAAATTGGTTTGTACACATCTGTTGGAAGTCACAGTTAGTCAAAATGTAACTGAACTGGAAAACCCCTGCGGGCATTCTGTTTTTACTTACGCTTTTAACTCATACATGAGCGACTTTGAAGTGTGAGCTATGTGCATAATTGGGGAGTCAGAACAAACTGCGGACATCAGGTATAAACCATACCATACCGCGTGCTCCCACATGAACACACTACCACTGCCCTTTATCTCTCTCCTATTTAATCCGTCTTTTTTTCTTCCTGTCTCTCCTTTTATCTTGTCCTCTTCTTCTCACTTTCTCTCTGTCTCCCTTGGGAGAACGGCAGAGAAAGAGTGGGCGGTCCGCTGTATGTTTAACCTTTGAAGTGGGCCTGCTGTGCCAAGCAAGGCCTGCCACCTGTTGGCTCTGTGTGTGTCCATGTGTTGTGTGTGCACGCAGAGGTAAATCTCTCTAATTTTGATGAGGCGCGGGGACGTGGTGGCGGGCAGCGGCCGACGTTCTCAGGAGGGGGGGAGGAGGGGGTGGTGGTGGTGGGGGTTGCTTCCAAGGTAGGATCACACACACAAACATACATAGAACCCCTCCTCTGTCAGAGGCTTGGTGACACCATGTCTCCCACGGCGATCGTGGGCCCAGCCTGGGTGGCTCCAGGCCTTCTGTGTGTCTCTCAGTGTGTGTGTGTGTGTGTGTGTGTGTGTGTGTGTGTGTGTCACACCAAAGGGGTCCATGTCTGGGCCGCCATATGCCACCCACCCAGCCAGTGAGAAGAGAGAGGCGGAGGCGACCCCTGGCCACTGAAGCCACCAGTTGGCCCATTCTCTCAGTCACACGCCGGCCGGGCGCCATGTTTATCTGGGATAGGGATGGAGGGAGTTGGTTAGCTGGGGGTGGTGGTGGTGGTGTTGTTGGTGGAGTACTCTCTCTTGACTGTGATAGGTCAATTTGTAAAAAGTGACAGGATGGATTCTCACACACATATGCACATACCTGACAGAATGTAAAGATGGATGATACAGAGTGAGGAAAAGGACGGTAACATACACTCATCTGACATCTGTGTGTGTGTGTGTGTATTTAAGGATGCAATGGATGCACTCACTAACTTGTCAACTTGTCATCCCATGAGCCACATAGGAATATTCACAGTTGGAAACAAGACAATAGTAGCTGTGACCATGAACACTGAGCCTACAGATGAGCTTCATAATGAACTCTCTGGATCCAAAGTCAGACCCACTTCAGGTCCAGCTCTGGAGGTGGACAGCACTAAGACTGGCCAACACCTGTCCCACTTACCTCACCCCCAGGTGGGTGACCGCTGTCAGTCAGCTGATTGAGTTAGACGTGAGGAAAGGAAAACATAAGAGAGAGAAAGTGCAAAGAATTCCTCTGGATTGACATTAGTGAGTAAAAGATTTTTTTTTTTTTTTTACTGGCTCTCACAGTGCCTCTGTTCCATTCCAGCGTGGGCGTGGATGTCTGTACTACCTGAGCTTCCTATCTCAATCTGTAAACCATTTTCCAAGACCAGTTTCAAACCACAAGCCTCTTGGGTCCCCAGCTGATTTTCTTTCTGCCTCTGACCCTGAATACAACCCTCAAACACTCACCGAGAGTAGGCAGAGGGGTATAGGTCCCCCAGCCTCAGTTGTCTTTTATCAGCTTATAAGCAACACATGGAGCCACGCTAACCCTCTGACCTGCTGGCTGTCTGTCTCTGCACACACACACACACACACACACACACACACACACACACACACACACACACACACACACGCACACACAGACACAAACACTGACACAAACAGCAACAAACACACACCGACAAACCACGTTAATTGCACAGCTCCTATCCTCTCATATACTCTTTATTTCATAACTTCTCCTACTGCTCCCTCTGTCCAAAACTGTACTTCACTTTTCAGAGAACTTCTCTTGCTGCCTCTCTCATCATCTTTTCAATCTGTCTTTTTATCTGCTTCAGTCTCAATCATTCTCACTCTTTCCTCCTCAACCCCTCCTCTTCACCCCTTCGTCTTCTTACCTATTTCAGTCTCTCTCTGTCTCTCTCCCTCTCTGTCTCGCTGTTTCTCTCTCTCTCTCTCTCTCACTGCCCTCCATCCCCACCCCCTGTCTCTCTGTGTCTGTGTGCTGAGTTGAGGTTTGGAGTGGAAACCAGAGTATCAAGTCGGAGACACACAGGACAAGAGGGAGCCAGCCTCATAAATCTCCCTTAGTGCAACCCACAGCATCCAGAGTCAAGAGCACAGTGTGTGAATGTGTGTACATACAGAAGCATTTGAGTGCATGTATTTGTGTGTGTGTATATGTGTGTGTGTGAGTGCACACATGTCTGAGGCTGTGCATGCTCATGTAAAGCGTGCAAAGCGTGTACACATTTGTTTTTCATGAATGCGTAGGTATGTGTAGTGTATTAATCTATGCGAGTACATGCATGTGTGCGGTTGTGTGTACATGTAAGTGTGTGGTGTGTGTGTGTGTTAAGACAGAGTAGGCCTGGGCCTATCCAAAAGCAGAGAGGTAAGCAGAAATTTTGCTCCCTAATGTGGACTGGAATCTATAGTCTCTCATCTCGCCAACACAGCTCAGCCTCAACAAATTAATATTACAGGCCAAGAGGCAGTTGAAGTACAAACTCAACATAACACCTGAAAGTGTGAGAATAAACAGTTTGAAAATGTTTCCTGTGTCCTCGAGAGCTTGAGAGCTTTTTTTCAATAAAAATGAACCGGTATTCAAGTGTCATCGAAGAGCATAAACTCCTCTAGGTTGGTGTTTTTGCTGGAGGATTTTAAAAACAAAATAGAGAAACAACTTTCCCTACAATGTCCATTCAGTGCAGCTGGTCTGGAGATGGAAATTAAGATGTTTTCCAATTTTTTATGAGCACTTCAAGGACTATTTTGCTACCCATGTTCATATAAAGAGTAAAGATTTTAAGGGCACTGACCAGGACTGGAAACCAAACAAATAATGTTAGATAATAATATGGTAACATAAACAAGGGCATATATTTTCATTGAGATCTTCAGTGAAAAAACAGAGGAAAAATCAAATTAATTCGTTTTTAACTGTGTATTGAAACAACTTTTTTTTTTTTCATAATGAGATTTGCACCCTTAGATTAAGGGCTGTTTTGTATGTTTTTTTTTTTTTTTTTTTAGGGACAATAAGTGCAACTGCAAAGTAGAAATAAAGCCAGACATACCAGCAAAGATGGGAATCAGTCCCATTTTTTTAGAACATACTTTAACAGTATGATCTGATCAGAATTTCTAAAGAGGAAAAATTACAGGCATCTATAACCTACTCATTTGTCTAACTCGTTTGAACTGACAGCTCTCAGCCACAGAAGAAAGGAGAAAAATCTAAAGCGAGAACAAAAAAGAAAGAGCGGGGAATATTAAATCAAATTAGAACCAAATGAGGCGAGTGGCACACTGTCCAAAACCACTTTACACCCAGGCCCTTTGAGCATTGCCCTTCTTTTTCCACTAAGACTTTGGTGATTTCTCTTGGTTCTTTCTTTTATTCCCTTTGTGCACAGTTCATAAGGATTAACACTTGGTAACCGCCATTCCCCGTAACACACCGAACTTAACACAGTGCTAACCATTACAATGTGTGTTTGCTCATGTATGTGTGTGAGCATGAATATCAAGGAGAAAAATCAGACATGCAGATATGAGTTTCTGCTACTCTGTGTGTGTGTGTGTGTGTGTTTGGGTGTGTGTTGAGTACGGGAAGCAGAGGCTGATTTTCTTTCCTGACATTGAAGTTAAGACGTCATCCTAAGAGTGCTGTCAGCTTCAAGTTATCCCTGAAGACAGGATGGCACCAGACAGAGCAGAGGGGCCCTCGGGGGATGGAGAGGATTTAAACCTTCCAGTGTAGACAGAATGGCCACAACACATCACAATCAAACACTTTTGTGTTACCAACTACAGTTTTACAAATTTCAGCTTTTACTTATGAAGCAGATAGGGTTTCAGTGCAGTATGCTGTGTTACACGTTGATGTTTAAGTACTTAAGGAACTGTTATGGGAAATAAAAACTGCTTGGCCGACACACATGGCTGCTTCTCCATTGTACTCACGGGTTTTGGCTAAGGGCTGGAACTGCCTCTCTGTCACCATGAGAGGATATGGAAATAAAGACTTATTTACTGGCTGTATTCTGGAACAGTACCAGTGTCCCTTTATAGCACCAGTATTGACTCTCCGACACTCTGGATGTCTCCTGTGTCCAAGTCATGCACAGGAAACAAGGCAACAAATATAAGTGCCAGTGGGAAACAGATCTATGTTCGGCAGAGTGTTTTAGTTTAGATACTGAACTCATAGTATTCTCTCATAATGCTAATATTTCCTTTGGTGACACTTGGTATTAGTTGGAGAGTGATGTAAACTCTGAAGGGTTTAAAAATGGATCGTTAAGAGCTAAAAAAAAAAAAAAGCTAAAAGCTGATTTTTAGTCAAAATCTAACAGGGCCACCGTGTTTACCCAAGGGCGTCACTGATGTACACTATGATCATTAACACTGAAGTTTTCCTGGAAAAAATGTGTCAATATTTTTTCAGCAATCTTAACTAGGCTAGCAAATGCCCTTTTATTTCCCCTTTAACACTCCCTCAAAACCTCTCTCTATCCCCCTCCCTCCACTCTTTTCTCTCCACCCTTACCCCTAGAGCCCATTTACTATGATTACCAATAACAATAACACTGCCATTATCTTTTATTATCGCATTTTCCCAAGGCCCTGCCAGCTCTCACAGACTTTGATAAAGCTACAAAACAGCTCCTGTTTCAGGCTTGTATATGGGGCTGCCTTGGCTCAGAATTCCCTTAATAGTCACAGTTTGTTTGGGTATCTGACTTGAATCGACATAAACGGCAATGGTCCACTAAATAGATAGTAAAGTGTAAAGCCACCTGAGACTGCTTTACTGCGGAAGGCTCCTGGAAGTTTTCCAACTTGGTATTTTATACAATCCTTGTTTCACTTTACTCTTTGCTTCAAGGAGTGAAAGGGCAGAAGGGGGCAAATAAACATAATTAAAAGTTAATTTAAAAGTATGTCTTGGTAGATAACACTACATTTCCACATTTCACTGTCATTATAGGCAAACACATTCCAGTGCTTTATTTAACTGTTTAACAGTCTCTGTTTCAAGACACAGAAACTTTATTGAGGTACCCAACAGTTCTAGACAAAAAGGGGCCTATTTAGATCCCTTTGACCTTTACTATAATTTCTCACTGTACAGTATGCCACATACAGTACAAAATGTCTCAGTCACGGAAAATGGACTGGCAATCACCTGCACTTAAAGTTATAATAAGAGAGATTTGAACCATGTTCTTTTTTTACCAACATGTACCTCATGGAACTTTAAAGATGTGCAAGTATAAGTTAGCCAAGTAGGTTGGCTAAGGCGGTTAGCAAAAGCTGAGTTTGTGGGCTAGCAGCTAGTTAGCATGGCGTGCATAGTTAGCATAGCTGTGGGGTGCTTTGAATACCCTTTACTGAACATAACAAACCTGTAAACAGACCATTCACACAGTGCTGGGTAGGCAATGGGTCTGTTTGTGTGCTCTGAAACACATTATGTGTGGAAAAAGGGGTGAAAAATTCGTTTGTCCACCTGGGAGATGGCCCCCACCCTTCCTTTTTCTTGCTTTGCCTCAGTTCCACGAGCTCTGGCTTCCGGCACGGCTGGGTTCGGAGCCAGCGGCTCAAATTTATAGCACTTGGGACAACCATGTTCCTCCACCACACTGATGTCCACCACATCCCCACTCCAACTCCCTCTCAGTCCTCCGCCTCTCTGCTCGGCCCCTTGCTGATTTTTTTCAGCATTTTTCAAAATTATGCAATGGGTGGAGTTTGGCTCAGAGCTGGGGATGAAGTTACACTTTAAAAATTACGTTCCGACACAATGTACTGGAAAATAGTGAACAAGACAATAAAAAGTGATAAATGTTGAACAATTCCAAAATTGTGACTGACTCATGGGATAGTTTCAAAAGATGCTACTGGCACATGTGTTTTCCTTGTGAGCGTGTTGATGACTGTGCATTCCAAAAGAGCTGTGTTGGTCTTGTCAAGAGCTGGACTGACCTTGTTTCACCTCCCAGCAGCATGACTCAGCCTTCAACCTTGAATCTCTCCTCCTGGGGTCCCTTGTTTATTATGTCACAAAGGGCCAGTCACACTCCTGTAACGGTGGCTCACCCTGGAGAAAGTCAGAATCCAGCTGTAGCCGAGCCCCCCCCCACACCCCAATCCCTCTTGTAAATGAGCATGTCCAATCTACCCACTGTGTTTCATTAAAACCAGACCACATCAATCAGGGCCTGAACTTTAAAGGCCAGGTCCCCTCTCCAGCAACATAGGAGAAAAAACATGGAGCTGTTAAAGTAAAGGACCTCACACTGCACATACACTCCAACACTCATACACTTAACACCACATTTCTACTGGCGGACCACACATCGCAATGTCAGTCCGAGACCACACAGTAGGTCTCGTAAGGCCGACAAAAGACCTCGTAAGACCTCACACCGGGACCTAGCATGATTCGATAGGACCTCGGAGAATCCCACCTGTAACTTCACAAACTGCAAAGTAACTCTACTGAAAAGCTACTGTAGTCCCCACGCTGCAATTAGAAACCTGGAAACTCTTTAGACCCGTGACTGTTCGGACATTTTTTACTTGACAAAATTAAGTGCAAAGGAAGTGTAAGATCCGCTTTAACCTGGGGCTATTTTCCCAATGGTGTGAGAGGTATAAAAGAAGAGCCAAGAATACATAGCAGGAAGCTCAGGGGAGATGCCAGATGGACAGACGGCAGGATGGATGGGTAGATAAACGAATGGAGGCCAGGCAACAAGAGGGGAGACTGGGAAGGATTCCCATGGGTGGGGACGGGAAGGCAGCCTTGTGATGGAAAGCTTTCAAACTCCTTTCATCGGCTGCCTGAGGACTGGAGCTTTACAAGAGCAAGATGAGCCGGCGCCACTGGAGCTGCTTGGCGCTCTTCAACGAAACCCAGACGCAGAGACAGAGCAGGACCCTATCGCCACTCCACCCACTCTCTGCCCCCGCCCCGAAAACCAGCCCCCATTCCTCATCGACCTCAGCTTTGACTCACACAGACACATCATAGCAAGTCTCAGCTTGCATATCTCTCTTGTTATGTGTTACTTTCTGGATTTCAATAATAATAGAGATAATAATAATCAATAATAATAACAGATAATAGAGAAAATTATCTCCAGTCTTTTTTCCACACCATAATCTTCACTGTCTAACAACAGCAGATCAGTGAGCAGAGTTATCTATTGCCACTATCACAATCTTCAAATTTAAGACATCACTAAAGACTGTGATTAAGCAGATTAAGAGAAAATCCTTGTTCTTACCAGTCCACACTAAGAGATCGTCGTCTGTAGGATGGATTTCTGTCCGAGGAAGTTTTCTCTGTCTTGGCCGGGCGCTCTTTGAGGGACAGGCGATGGGTAAATTTGGAGATCCCAGACTCTAACCTGTGGGATAGAACAAGAATAGATAGTTATGAATCTGTTTAGCTTGTTTAAAAGTAGAGCTTGGCCAATTGCCTGCACCATACTCCCTTATCACATAATGTTCTTTGCAAGAAGTTCAGGAGTAGTTAGCATCCACACATAATCCACTCTACTAATGCCCATCTTAAGTTAAACACTGATAGAAAACACAAATATCATCGTAAATTAGATTCTTTTAGGCCAAAAACGAAACTCAGTTTCGTGGAAATCACAATACTCGATGGAAATGTAGCCCATGAAGTTGATAAACAGCCTAACAATGCTGCAGTTCCCAGAGGAAACATTAGGTTTCAGGGAAAGCCGCACACTTCCTGCCTAATTTTCTCCAAATCTTTTTTACAGAAAAAAAGTGAAGTCACACACATTTTAATCTCCTCTACTGGGCTGCCAATGTCCCAGTTCAACTTTTCTCTCAAAATTAAAAACAGGAAATGTAATATTTCTTCCTTTCCAGCCCGGGACACATTTGATGAGACTGAGCATTGCAATATTGCTGTGGTAACAGTGGGGACTAATCAAAATGTAATAATATTCTCTATCAAAGAGCCAGGCGCGCAGGGGAACATTGCTGGAGCAAAGAACTGTATGTGATGTAAAAATGCACAAGACTTATTAAGCAAAGGTTTGTATAAATATATAGCCAAACTGGATCAAAATCTGTGGATAACTTCAAGGTAAGTCAAAGCACTGCACAAGACGTTTTAACTATAATTGAATAAATTTCCTACCGGTCTTGCCACGAGGACTTTTTGTTTTTAAATTACAGAGGATTACATAAAATGATGCCAAGTAAAGTGCGGCATTCTTTGCTCACCTAATCTCAAGCACATGCTGTTTCAATTTCAGTACGAAATGATAAAACATCCCTAATAATGACTCACACATAATCGCACACATACATAGATCTCCCCTAAACCTGAGCCAAAAAGCGTTTTAGTCTCCATGGTGAGCTCTGTTGGAGACAAACTGCAGGAATGGTTGGATTGAGAATAGCACAGACTACTGGGGTGCACCCTGCCACTCAAACACAAAGCTTGTATCCTCCATCCCTGTCATTAGTTTATGTGAGATGCTACAAGAATAACAGTTCACATAAGGCTTTCATAAAACAGGATTGATGAGGTTGTACACAATAGCACACGCCATTACTTTGATTTCCGAGGAGTGACATGTATGAATGACAGTGCGGTGATGTGGCCAGTTGCAACTAATTCGATTGCCAAGCTGGCATCGTGTCACGTCATGTCAGGACCTTGCATGAGTAATTCAAACATTCGTGTCACGAAGACTGCTTTGAGACAGAAGGTCTGAGAGTGTCCTGTCAAGTCTAATGCTTCTGTGAGAGACTGATCAGATCTGAAAGAATGATTACTCAAAAAGATGAAATTGGATCGGGACCTTTATTGCATCATATACTTGTAAATGTTCCCATTGGGGTGAATAAACCACTACATTGACCTTGGAAATTAAAGTAAAACCCTTTTAAAAGTTACAGATCCTCGCCAACTGGGCATTCTACTACCTTGCTTTTACCATCTTTTCCACTTTTTTAAACTGACATATAAACAAAATGAGACAGATTCGCTGCCAAAATTTTATTTCTTCCTTTTTTTCCCAAATGGGAAGAATCCACATCTTTGACAGACATCATAAATCTACATTCTTTGAACATCCACTTAAAAAAGACAAGACAAAAATGACAAATGAGGAGATACATAAAACCTTTACAGAATATTTATGAACATGAAATCAATACATCTGTATCATAAACTATAAAATAACCCTGCAATATGTGAACACACTTTACAATAAACATTTCTGACACAGAAACACTTTTGTTTTTATGTAAAATTAAGACAAATTTTCCTCTTGATTGAAATGAAAGAAATCCCTGAAAATATTCTCTCATGCTCTACAACATTTTCCTCCTAACACCAGCTGCTTCGCTATAAAGACATTTCCAAATGTGGAGCTGAAAATACACAAGTTCTCATACAAAATGACCTCATGCTATGGCTTATCTGGTAGAAAAACCCCCAACCCTACTGCCTTCATTCCCACTCTTACACCCTCAGCTACTGTTTCCTGACCCAGAGCCAGTTTCTCCAAAGCGTTGGTTGACCTCGAAGACAAAGAGGCATATTTTCCTGTATGAATCACACAAATGGGGTGTGGGATTTTAGTCAGATGGCAGAGCAACCCCTAATTGATGGTATTAAGCTAGGCTGGGCTTCTTCTTCAAGGGCTTTTAATTAAATTAGTACCACTGCCCTATGCACGCAAGCCACTGCCAACCATTGATGCTGGTGTCCCTTTACATAAACTGTAGTCTTCATCGGTCTGAGAAATTCCAATTCATAAATAACCTACAGGGGTGATTATTCATCATCACTGCTTGTTCGTAATTGCTTCGGTTTATATAAATCTAATATGTTTGGCCTGTGACCAATACTTACATTAAAAGTTCCCTGTAAAACTTCAAACAAACTTTTGGATCAAGCACGTGACATGACATGACCATAGGATAATGACTTCAATGGCACGAAAACACACAGGATCATGACTTCAAAGACAAGGGGGCCAGTGGACATAGAGGAGGACTCAGGGAATCCCTTTGAGGGGTTTAGAGGAAAACTGGACATGCGAAGCAGGTGGGTCTCTGTGGAGGGGATCTGCTGGCAACTGGCTGCCTCTTGGCTCAACCCTGGCTCCACCCCATGCAGCTGTCCCTGATAACATCATCACAGCAGGCACACAGTGATGACGCAGTCCCCTTGGAGGCCCACTCAGGATATCCCGGTCGATTATCCTCTTATCAGAATCATATTTTCTCTTTTATTTTCCTGGTGTTGATTACAGCTTAGCAGGACTGACATTTGACTGATTGTTTTTCCTTCTAGAGCAGAGATTGGAGGAGGGCACATCAAGTTAAACATGACCTTGAAGCCTTGTGATTCTACAGATGCAAGCGGCAAAGCTTTTAACCTACACAATGACCAGACAAATACATATAAACAAGCAAACTGGTGCTTAATCGCCTGCTCAGCTGCTCTTAGAGATCAAAAGACAAAGCTGGTGCAGGGATACCTGTATGCATTAGTCTCCTGTCAGTTTCACATCTTAGCCTCTTTGCCGTTCTTTCAATGGATGCTCACAAAAGCTATTATGCCATTTCAGATCACACGCAGAAAGGCTGCGGATCACTTGCTGAGCGAAGCTCTACAGCATGTGTGCGATGAACAGCTGCTCTGGTTTTTCGTGGGAGTTACGGTATATTTTCCATCTCTTTTCTGTTTGTCTCTCAGTTAATTCAGAAATACGATGTGAGCTATTTTTATATATATATATATATATATATATATATATATATATATATTTTGTTATGTTTACCTTTTACCTTTGATTGTTTAATAAGATTTGGAGATGGGTGATACATGCAACTCATTTGTAGTCTTGAGATGATGTTGACAATTCTGACATTATTATTTTTTTAGCAAAATGTCTCAACAACTCTTGCATTGATTGCCGTGAATGTTAATGGGTGAGTTAATGAGTGATTTCCCCTTATTGAAAGAAATATCTATACATCTGAAGGATTAGCATAACATTGTGGCTTATGGTTCCCAGATGCTGTTTTCTAATGACTTTGTTGATCTTTTGAATTTTTCTGTTTGTGGGTTTACGTGAAACATCTCAAGAGACTGTTGGATTGGTTGCAATACATTTTGGTACAGGCACTCATGTTTCACATATTTTGTTTAATTTATCATAAAATCCCTTGTCGTCCCTTTTATAGTCCGAGTGAGAACAAGATACGATAACTGTTCCTAATATATCCCTTCAGTGTGAAAGCCCACGACTGCCTCACTGCAGTGTGACTTAGATTATGATCTTGCCAGCATTAGTAACTTTCCCCAGTCCTGCAGCACAAGAGTGCTTTTGTCAGCGCTGAATGGCTTGTGTGGTGATACGGAGAAAATGTTGACCCACGCTCACGTACACATTTCAAGCCCTCACACGCTCGTACTGTCACTGCGAAGGATCGCTATCTTGCAAACAACTCACCTAATGTCACATTCCCTCTCTGTTCTGTTGCCATGGCAGCAATTAACTGTTCCGAGGTATTAATGTGCAGACGCTCAACTAAAGAACTTATTGTTCTCACTCACAGTACACAAAGCTATCAACTGTGCACTTTGACCCCGGCTCACAGCCTCAGTAACCCACTGCCATTTGAGAGCAGATTTAAGAGTGTGTGGAATTCTGGCAAAAACCGCTGGAGCTTAATCATGTTTAAAGCCGAAATAAAAGCAGAAGTTTATTTATGAAGAAAATATTGATCTGTTTCATTATTGTCGCTACTGAATTGTGCATTTATATCAATTTTGAACACCCATTTCCCTTGGGTGTTAATTACTTAATTCCCTATTAAATACTTCAGAAGTCAATAAGTAATTTATTTGTAAATTGACTAAATACAAACACAATTCTAATATTACATCATTAGCATTTTTTATTTCCATATTTTGAATCCTGAATTAATGAGAAAGTTATTTTGGATTGTTATTTGGAGCAATTAATTTTCTTGTAATGAATTAACAACTATTATGGTTTAATATTTGCTTTCCTCCCCTCACATCATAGGCTACGTTATATTTATATATTTGATTAATGGGAATTAAAATAAAGCACGCTTTTCATAGCTTCTCAGATCATACAGAGGGATTTGTATGAGACGTGTTCATAAAAGGGAACCCACTGCAACCAGCAGAATGCTATGCATTACACAATCTATGTGGTCTGTCTGAGGTTGGGCCGCCCTAAACCACAGATCTTATTTCAGATTACTAAAGCACAGACACTACGGTAAATCATAAGCAGGACAGACAAATACCTGACCTTGTTGCAGCAATTATGGGCAATGGCTGCCTACCTAAAACAACTATTTTGGAAAAGAGAGAAAACAAAGTGCTAGGATTTCTTTCATCTCTGTGTCTTGCCATGGCTTCTTATCCCTGCCAGTGGAACTGTAATACGCCAAAAAGAATGTGGGCACCAACCCATATAACAGATACATGCAAATGCAACGGATGCAAGCATGCACACGCAGTTGCTAGTGTGCGCACACGCACATCCACAAACACAGTTTAATTCAGGAACATACCCCTCAATGTGTTTCATTAGGCAAACAAAAAGGCTTTCAGTGGTCCAATCATAAAAGAACGCAGCCAAGCTATGAACATTGCTAATTAAAATCTGCTCAAAGAAAGCCTTGTTTTCCACTCACCATCTCCATCCAAACCCATGTCTGTGTGTACGTCTCTCTACATGGTGGAGGCCGCTTTTATTTCCCTTGGACTGAGGTCTCACTAATAAAACATACTGATATTTCTTCAAGCTAACAAGCTTTTCCTTCAGTTGTGATATGATTACATTATCTGGTTTGCTTAAAGTGTAACGTTCAATCTTTTGGTAGCATTGGAGGTCAATAAATGAAAAGTAATATCACGTCAGCCTGTTGCTCAATACCTAATGCTCTCTGGAGACGAATGAATTTTACTTGCATTTTATTGCTGTAAAATTGTCTATGCATCAGAACTGTACAGTGCGTGACTAAAAGCAAGTCAGCACTGAGCCAATATGTTGACGAGAAGGATAATGCTTCTAGCTCCCCACATGGGCTCAAAGGAGAGGGGAGGCATTTAACAGCCAGCTCATTGCCTTGACAAATAAATCCTAACAATAACTGCCTCAACTTCAAGTGCTAATGATCTAATCATGATGCTACGTGCCAAAGGAAGGGACTCTGTTATCACCCTACACACATCTTTTCATATGCTCTCATCCACCCACTATGGTAAACAGAGATATTCTCAGCTCCATTCCCTCCATTGCTTCATTTGCACATCTCTGAGTCACAGTCATCATCTCATCTTTTTTTTTTTTCTTCAAATGTCTCCCTTTTATTACTTTGCTCTCTCTCACTCCTGTTTTCCATGGAGTCGGCACATACAGAATTTGTCAGGGAGACAAAAATGAGGGAGGAATTTGATGCCTTTTTTCACTTTGGCTGGCTCCCTGTGGTGTTGGGTTTGATACCATTCCCTCTGTGCCCTCCCTCTCTGTGTTTGATGTGTGGCATAAGGCTGACTCAACACAGTGAGATATACCGATGATGGATCTGCAGTCAAATTAATCTTGAATCGGGCTGACAAACGTGTGGAAGCCAGCGAACTATTAGAGTCTGGAGTACCATACCACTAAGAGAGGAGGGGCAGAGTGAGCAGTACCACAGACAGTTTTCTCTTTCCACTCGCTTTCAGTTAGGTGGGATGAGATAATAATGTGAATGTGATTCAGAAGAAACTGATCTGGGGTAATTTAATAGCTATCACATTGAGGTGAAATGTGGTAACACCCAATTGAACATACAGCAGTGTTTACAATACAGCATCAGCACAACAAACCTTCAGCATGACTGCACACAGACTCTTATATCAGTTGCTTCCCAAGTCCAAGTTCAACAGAGTCATTGACGGTGATTTATTAGCAGGACACAGTCCAGGACCGACACCCAGTGACAGTGTAATCCTCAGGTGCCTGGAAACCTGGATTTATCTCAGAAAATCTGAAAGCTTTATCACTGCTGTCAAAGATTGAGACTAACCTGTCGATATTCAACAGTCACCCCGCAACACAAGACACTGTCATGACTAATAATTCTGCACAGAATCTCATAATTCACCACATAATCTCCAAATAAGACTCATGCTGGTCTTCTCTCCTCGAGGACACAGACAAGCTAATAAAACAGTGTGGAACCTGGATCTTTTACTTCAGATAGAAGCTTTAGCAGGGTTCATGTCTCACTGTCTGGCTGGATAAATGGTGAATGGAAGGCAAAGGAGCGAATATGAGAGTATGTGTGTGTGTATGCCAGTCTGAGGACATCTTGTAATTTTATCTAAATATGCTATCATTTACATGAATGAGACTGAATATCTTATGAAAGTCCATGGAAAAGAGTGCCAGCCGTACTTCTAAACTGAAGGGTTTTTTTTTAGAATCCTGGCTTGAGGGAGGTGGACACCCCTCTGGTATTATGTTTATGGCCTTGAAACAGCTTTAAACATAAAACACACACACACACACACACACACACACACACACACACAAACACACTCACACACGCATGTGCACAGTGCACCCCACTTTCCCCCATCAGCCCACAATTGAGCACGGCGTCGAGATTCCAATCAGGGTTGAGCCAGCAGACTGAGGGGATTATTTATGCTGGAAAGGAGACGGGAACCTTGAGGAGGGAGAGAGATGTGTGCGTGTTACTTGCATTTCTATACTTATGAGAACCAAAGGTCTGACTGAAGGATAGGAAGTTGAGGAAAATACCCTAAAGTGACCACCCCCCCCCCACCATTTTTCCAGTCACCATTTAAAAGAAAGCTAATTTACAGTTAAAGCTTGGGGTCATGGTTTAAGTTACCATGGATTAGGTTAAGGTTTTGGAAAGTGTTAAGGTTAAGTAGTTGGTGTTGGGCATAGAAACTGGGAAACACACATTCACCTCCTCATCCTTACAAACACTCCTTTTACACAGTAAAAAATGAGGTGTGTTGAACCAGTCTTCATCATCCTCCAACATGTTTTCACAAAAGTGAGTTGAGAGCACTGCTTATATATCATCAAACACACGTCACATGTTTGTATTGTTTGAATAAAAAAAAAAAAGCCACTACTTGCAGTCTGCAGATAAACGTACAGGAACAAAAAAGTACGTTTGTTCTTTTTGTTGTTGCTGTTGTTGTTGTTAAATGTGTCAAAATTAACTTGTTGCACAAGACTCTGGACTCAATTTAAACTGGACTTTAGTCAGAACAGGAATTTTAAGTTTTTAATTTTATTGAGGGCATTTTTAATAATAATAATAATAACAATAATTTAAGAGAGTACTAAAAATGTTGTAATGCTGTAAACATGAACATTTCTGTCGAGCAGTGTCTCACTACTGCTTGTGTTGTCACTGTCTCATTGAGGCTAAGATCAGGAAGTAATGGTGATGCTATGTTGAATCCTTCGCTGATTGTTTCATTTGGGGGAGAGGTGGAGGTTCATCCTGCTTGCATCCATCCATCCATCCTAAGGAGGAGGTTTCTGTAATGGGAATTTAAAACTGCAGGAAATGCAGAATCTTAAGCTGGCCACAATCACAAATCCTCCTGAATGAATCACGTTTTTTCTTCTTCTTTTTAAGGTTAAGTGGAGGACAACACTTGGTGAGGAAAAACAACAAACTTACATCCAAAAATGTCTATGTGTGACCTTTGAATGATGATGGTGGTTCAAATGCTGAGTTGGCTTGTTTGTACCAAAATCAATTTAATCCTAAAATCATATTTGAACTATTGTAAGCCAGCAAACTCCAAAGTGTTGAGATGTTTTTGGGAAGACTGATCAAATTTTGATGTGTGGTTTTAAACTGGGGGGAGAGGTTTGGTAAAGGATTCAACTTGTTGTGCAACATAATAGAAAGACATTTTCCCCAAGAACTCCCTCAGCTCATGTGGTTGTGAGGATGGAGTGTTTGTTGTTATGTTGTTACATGTGTGAGTAGTGTGTGTGTGTGTGTGTGTGTGTGTGTGTGTGTTTGCATTTTGAGCCAGAGTGGAAAAGGCTATGCTTCACAGAATAGCAGTGTTCAAGTACTGCAAATTAAGCTCTCTCTCTCTCCTTTTGCATCTCCTTCTCTTTTTCTCTCTTGCTCTCTCTCTCTCTCTCTCTCTCACACACACACACACACACACACACACACAATTATGGCCAGGATGCCTTACCAAAACAATGGCTGTCTCTGCCTGCTCAGTTCTTTGGCCTGGCAGCCTGCTCTTGGGAAGTTCTCAAACAACCCAACATCTCTGCAGCCAAGCCACATCAAATAAGTGCACGCAGACACACATTCACACAGAGACACACACACACGGGTAGAGGGATAAACGCTGCTAGGATTCACAAAAGTATACACTACTGAATGTAGTGTAACACACACTGGATCAGCAGCATGGGTACAAACACACACTTCTCTGTTGAAAACATGCGTGCACACATACACACTAGATCAACTGTACAAATAGTCACACACTTAGATAGAGAGCCAGCGGCAGTCTCCTCCGGCCCGCTGAGTTAGCTCCCTCTCCTACCACCATTACCACTATTGTAAATACTCCTCAATATGTATTTACACTGGGATTTCAGGACCCTGGAAAAAAATGAGGTGAGGAGAAAAAAAGTCTGGAAAAATGAAGGAATGTGCTTCACATCGGTCAGACAGCAGGAACCCTCAGTCCTTATTATCTTTCTGCTAGAATTTGCCTTGGATTGTACCTCAGAGGGATGATATAGAGTAATGCGGTGGGTCTTCTTTCTGTATCTTTACTTTCTCTTTTTTTCCCTGCTTGTTTCCAACTGATGCAAAAAGCAGGGACAGAAAGACATGGCATACTTACTAAAAAGGCAAAGAGAATTATTTAAATTTGCAGTTTCTTTAATGAATATATCTGGTGATTTCTCTCTTTCTATACAATATTAACTGTGATTACATCACACCTAGAAGTTACACATGTCAGTGTACTCAAACGTGTGTTTATCTTTATAGCTGAGTTCAACATATTCATATTATCAGATCCTTTGCTCTCATTTCGTGTCTGCTGATGTGAAACAGAAGGCACCGCAAGTTTGATCATTCCCATTCAGGACTGAGAGTGTACTGTACGCTGAATGAAATGAATAAAAACCTATGATCATCATGAATTAAATGCTGCAGGGCTTTGGCTCCTGTGTCATCTGTAACCACGGCAACAAGCAGCCACTGCTGAGAGGAAAAGTCCCTCAACTGTGGGGAGCGTGGCAGTAAAACAGCAGCGAGAGATTACAAAAATGACGGTGAATATCTGAGCGTTATCTGAGCAGCACAGAGGTCAGGAAATATCAAGGTGATCTAATGTTTAAAGAGGCAGACGCTCAAGTGATGTCTGTGACAGATTTCAGAAGCTGTGACTGGGGATTTTGAAAAATATTGAATGTATTCCTCTGCTTGTCTGCTCTCGAGTAAATGTCAAATCTAATATTAGACATAAAAAGGGCACCTGATTGAGTAATACTGTAGAACCACTAAGTAATTAAACTGGACTATATGGCTTTATTACCTACACAAAACTTTAAGTCAGGGACATATAACTGGTGAACAAATACCAATCTTGCTCACCTAAAGTTATTCCATTACACACACACACACACACACACACACACACACACACACACACACACACACACACCTATGTCAGCCCCATATGAGAGCAATTACATGGCCTGCTCCCATGAATAAATTAGTCTAATCAAGTTCTCTCTTCCCTGACATCCGTACCTAAATCCCTTGCTCCGTAAAAAAAGCAAAGCATCCCATAGCTTCCAAAGACACCCCACCCCACATACCCCATCCTACCATTTATTCCTTCCTTCCTGTCCTGTCTGCACCCAGCATTAGGAAGAAAGGCAAGGTCAAAGATGAGAGAAAGTCAAGAGAGTGAAGTTTGTTTTTATTACAGCACAAACTTTCAAAGGGCCCACGAGACGATCTCAAGACATACAACAAGTGCAAAACCGCAGGCACATAATTACGTAACTATTCAAAGGCAAGTCTAACTTATGGGTTTGAGCTGCTTCATAAAAGGTGTCCCAAGTGTCCGAAAAAAAAATCTAAAGTCCAAAGACAGAGAGACTCTAGGGGGCTCAACTTCAAAAGTGAAGTTGTCTTTGTTTTTAAAGTTGTTTTAAAGCTGGAGAATCTGGGGTCAATTTAAATCTTAGTAAGTCTAAATGAATAAAAAGTAAAATTAATAAAAAAGAAAATTAAATTACATGAGAATCAGAATTGATGACGATTGACCAGAAATATTTTTTCGACAAACTGGGTGCAACAGTTTCCAAGTAGGTTTTCACTTGTAAATGATCCAGTGATTTCTGATGGTAATGCATTAAAAAGAAAGTTGCAGTGATTCAAGTGGGACAAAATTAATAATGAGTCAGAGTTCAGCAATATCCCATTGTTATTAAGAAGTGGAGCAAATCAAATCCTTGACAGCAATAAGGGAAATAGCCTAACAGGGACACAAATGAGCACTGTCTGCATTTCATCTGTACTGAGATGCAGGAAGCGGCTGAATTTTTAATGGAATTCAGGCAATTGCACGAAATGATTCTGTTGACATTTTGAGGCTAAGTATATTGACACAGCAAAGATAGGATATACCTTCAGAATGACTAATCCTCCTGATGGAAGGAAGAGCTGAGGCAGTGCACGGAGGAAGCGATTGTTAATATATTGGGGGGCTGAGATAATACAGATAGGATATTTAAGAGCATACACTAGTAATCAGTCGTAGGTAAACAAACACACACATACACACACACCAATGTGTTAAGGATAAAATGCCTATGACATTGTGTATCCCTCAGATTAGGATCATTCTAAGATGAAAAACATGTTAAAACGTGTGTGTGCGCATCGTATTTTCTATTTAAACTCCCATATATATGTTCACTTAATGCCCGTTCACGCTCCTAAGCCATAAATCAATGTGTGTCTTCGTATACTGAACATCCTCCTCTTTCCCTCATTCTATGGCCGACTCTTGTTACTTGACATCCCATGATGGCTCTACCAGGTCTTCAATACAGCTGCTTGTCTCCTGGCAACCGATGTCTCCCAGCATGGCACACTGAGTACTCACTGTGCCAGCACACATGGCACATGAGATATGACAAAACAGGATTCATTAAAATCTATCATGCAGCACATGTCTCACTATTTCTAACTTTTGGACCAAAGAGAGTCTGGTCTCAAACACACAGACGGACAAACAATGGTGATTTTTCACTGGTTTGTTTGTTAAAGACTCAAGCAACAGGACAGCAAACAAACACACACACACACACACACTTGTTTTTGTGCCTTGTGGGGACATTTCATTGACTTCCATTCATTTCCTGGAGACATCCCTGGAAACCCTACAGATCCCTTTTGTTGGTACCACTTGTCTAACCTTTATCTAAACCTGACTCTAACCCGAACCTTAAGTCATGTTTTCACCTTATTTTTTTGTTTTTTTACATCACGGGGACCAGCTTTTTGTCCCCACAAGGGAGACAGGTCCCCACAATGTGAGTGTGTAAACAGGTTTACATCCCCACAATGTAGGAAAAACCAGGTAAACACACAAACACACACACGCTGATCTCACACACTTCTGCAAGCCTCCTCAAAGCTTTGGGAAAGGTCTGCTGCTTTGAAATGATTTGAGCACAGACTGTACCTTAAAGAAAATATATGTTATATGATCACATCTGAGTTGGGGGAATACAATACAAGCTTACATTGAATAAAGCTTTGAGACAATGGTGTTGCTTTTAAATGTAGACAGGTAACATTAATTACCTAATAGGTCCTAAGTGCAATATTTTGGACTATAATAATAATAATAATAAAAAGGTAAGTACCTTCTTGGTCACCTTCATAATTATTCAAACAGGAAAACTGTACATGCACAGACAATGCTGACTGCTTCACTACTGATAACAAGAGACAAACAGGAGATAGATATGTTGTGAAGATAAGTAAGGGTGTCCATGGCTTTAGTTGCTGGGCAACTAAAATATACAGCTATTTTTGTTTGATTTAAGTTTTCGCTCTGGCTGTCTTGTGCTCATAGTGACTTTACAGTGATAGACAGTGTATCTCGAATATTGAGTTCGCTTCTATATTTCTCAAACAGCCATCTCACATCAATAACATCACATCTGTTATTGGGCCCAGTGTACAGAAGATGTTAGTGTTAAACACCAAGTGGTGTAATTAGTTAAGCCAGAAGTTACTGAGAGGCTGAGAGAATATATCCACACTGGTGATCTTTTCATCTACTCTGTATTGACTTCAAATTAAAAGCTGTTAGTAGTATTCAACAACTCTAATGCTATGAGACCACAAGGCAAAGAGGCATCTCACTAAACAACAAGAAAATTCAGAACTAAGTAAATTAAAGTCTCAAATTTCAAATAAAAACCGGATCATGTGTTGTGTTATGTTGACTTAGCAACCCTCAAGACACCAATCAATAGAAGGTGCCACAGCGTCAACACTTTGAAGAGGCGCTTGGTTATAAAAGACAAAACAAACTCCTCTTTTTTTTTTTTTCCTATTTCTTCAACAAAGGAACAGCATTTCTGATTTCACAGAAGTGATTTTCTGTAGAACAAAATCTGGGAGTGTTTTTGTTCCATGTGGCAAATGAAAGCAGATTCCTATTCTGATCAATGCAAACAGTGCCATGCTGAAAAACTGGAGCGACTGAGAAGTATTACGGTTATGGAATGGATTATGGGTCAGGCTTAGACAGACTTAACTTGCTTTTCAAACACATGCACACACACGTTGGAATTCACTGGAATCTAAACACAGATGAATCAAGTCAAATTCTTTAGGAACTTGGGCTACCTTGAAAAACCACAGAAAAAGGGGCCTTCTTTCACCACAATGATACATTAAACATAATCAGTTGGTTATGTTAATTGGGTCAGTAAGCCAATTAATGGGTTCTATCTTCATGGAAATATACTGTGTTTGTTTTACATAACTCAACATTGAGATTAGGAAACTTTAACAAGACAGAATTACAACCCGGACAAACTTTAAGCAATAAGGAGTTTAGTTAATGCACAAGCGGCATTATATAAAGGCTGTGGGAGTCATTGATTTTCAATCATGTCCATGTCTTTGGTTTCTTTTCTGAAACTAAAATTAGAAAATCAAATATAGATGAGAGAGAGAGAGAAAAGCAAGGGTGGATGGAGGGATGTACCAGCAGATGAACAGATGGGACTTACTTCTTGTGCTGATTCTCCTTCCGGTCAGCAGAGCCCAGACTCTGTAAAAATGAGAAGAAAAGGAGACATTACAATCTATGATATCTACCATAGTATTCACTCGTATGAGAAAATCCCTAGTTGCTGTAAGAGAGCATTTGCACTATTTATGGACATATATAAAACAATTCCCCTTGTATTCTATTAAAGCTCGGAGGTTTTTAAAGCTCAGATGACTTCATTTCAGTCCAGTTACCTAAACATATCCACTAATATACAGAGTGAGCACTGCGTATTTGGCAAAGAACTTAGATTTCAATGAAAAGGAAAAAAATATACAGTAATTGGTGTAATAATAGTATAATGCAGGAAGAAAATTATGAGTAAGCCTCTGACGACAGGAAAAAAAAAACATTTAGTTAAGGGTCTGCACAAAATGTACTGCCCTATATCAAAGCATCAGCGAGTTGATTAACCTGAAAAACAGTCCAGTTACACAAACACAAAGACAAAGATATCCTGCTTTCTCCCTTAATTGAGTTTGGTTTATTACAGTCGAGGTGACCTACGGTTAATGTATGTCTCAATCCGCCCACTAATCTGGACATTTAACTTCAAGGCAGCAACAATCAAATGATCAATGTCACTCTTTAAAAGCTAATTACACGGGTAATGACCTTGTCTGCAGTGAAAAATAATTAGCTCCCTCACTAAAATTACAAACACTTATTCAGTGGATTTACTTTATTCGTGTGCATTTATCAAAATGTGGTGTCTGTGGGCATGAGAATGTGCTGTAAGTTTAGGGAAGAAAAGACACAAGCGTGAGAGAAGGGTTTAAAAGGCATTTCCCTGATGATGAAGTCAGCTGACTTCAGAAATTCGAGTGCAGAAATAATTTGTCCTGCGAGGTCTGCTCAACAGGAGGACATTTAAATACATCCCTCCAGCGCAGGAATGCAGATACAACACACATATATAGACACAAAATCACACCTGCACACACAGGAGCAGACATATGAATAGTATCCCCCTGTTGACCACATCTTCTGGAGGTGTATAACTCTCAGAAGTGACACATGTAAGACACACAGACACAACACACGCACATTAAAACAAGCACACGCCCATAACTGGCCTTAGGCTGGGGACATTTGGTTGCTATTTTGCATTTTCATCTTTGCCAAGAAGGCAAATTTAGGCTCCAGAGATGACTACCACACTCCATCATCTGTAGCGAATAAACATCTGAACCCATTAGCGAGTAGGCCAAGCCAGTGTTGTCAATCATTTGACAACATTATTAACTTGTAACTCAATTTAGGCTTGTTTCACTTTTTCCAGTAAAGCCGATGAAATTCCCTCCGCCATAAATTCACGACTATTAATACAGAGGTGGTGATTGGCTCATTTACCCGTAACGCTGCAATCGATCAAGTTCGAACCCACAACTCTCTGTGAGATTGGTGGAACAAGCTGTATCCACTATGATAATATTTCAAGATGGCCTCCAGTTTTTCAGTCGTCTGCTTTTCTGTGCATTTTCTGCTAAGCTCTGAAAAATGCATCATCACTTTATAGACATTCGTAATGACTATGTTTGGTAAAAAAGTTGTTCTGGGCCGCTGGGTATCACATGATCCGCATCTAACAGCAATGTTTAACTTCATGCACATTTAAACAGGCAGCGTGAGTCTAACTATAACTCTATATTATTGCATATCATATAAAAACTTGTCAAAACACAGAAGCTATTAACGGACATCCACTGATGTCCAATGACTTCGCCTTCAGTTGGGTTTTCTCTGACTTCTTTTCCCTGAGTATACGGTTTAAAAGAAGGTTGCTACCGGCAATCTCTACCTGTTGAAATTCAAACTGAACATCAGAGAGAACTGCTGTTTTGAACGTGAGTGTGTGTGCGCTCTTTTATGTGAGCAGCGCAGTGACATTTTGACCAGCGAGTGACTCCTCTACTGTGGTGTTTTATGTGTGTGAGTGCTTTTATAAATGGAGTGCGGTGACATTTTGACCAGTGATTTGACTTCACCTTGTGTATATACGTTTGCATATGTGCTTCGTTCTCTTGGTGGGGACAGGATACGGCACACAGAGTGAGTGACCTTTCACCTCCCAGCATCCCCACCGCGCCCTCAGGTAGAGCCACTCTGCTAAGAGGGATGAGACTAGGCGGGTGTCCTTCATTTGAAAGCTGTGTCTCTGTGTGTGCATGTGTGTTAATAATGACTTCACCTCAGCATGAATCAGTCGGCTGAGAGGCAGAACGTTTCAAATAGACAGCCTTTCATTAATACAATTACTGCAAAATTATGGTTGAAAGACAAGAAATTTTAAGCCACCTGAAAATGCACTGACAGACAAAATAATATTATCATTTAAGATCATTAATAAAAGTTTTAAGTTTGTTTTTCAGTGTTTGATAGCTCCCTGACTAATTTTGAACAATTACAGCATCTGTTTTCACTATCAATCAATCAGTTTACCTGGATCTTATCAATCAATAATTGATGAGATCATAGATAGGATAGGTCAACATTTTCCCTCACATCTCTCTAACCCTCGAAATCATCACAGTGAAGCTACATTAGGCTGAAGATTTAAATTTGCCTCTTTATGAATCCTTATTATCATTTCTGTGGCACTACTTGTCCCTTGAGATGAAAAAAGAACAAAAGTACCAGCAGCACACAATACAATGAACAGGGCTTTTCCTAATATGTTACTCAATTATCTTAATGATAGGTGGGATGTAGTTAACTGCCTTTAAATACCAAGTGTAAAATTCACTGCTTGTCAGCTGTGCAATGGATGACGACAGCTTAAATATGGTGTCATAAGTGCAAACAAACATTAAAAAATCATTAAAAAATAATTACAACATGGAAGGGATTGTATGAGTCTAATGATAATTAACACGCAAGAAACATTTAGGGAGTTTTCTGTCATCTTTCATCAGATTTCAGCTTTAGCCACAGATTTGAATCTTTCTTGAAAGCAGGTGTGTGATTGCATACCTTTACAGCAGGAAAATAAAACAACAAACAAACTGCGTTTGACGTGTTATAACAAATTCTGACTCATGAGCAAACAACAATGGACAAGCAACGATCAATAACACACAAAGAGATATTTGCTAAATACCTTCACTTTGTGTCCATTAATTCCAGCACACGCACACATACCTGTGGATTCCAACCCAGTGAACCCAGTCAGAGAACGTAACTCCACTCTCCCGGTCTTCCTTTTCTCTCTTGTTTCCAAAAACCCAAAGCTCTCACTGTGGTGTTTCAGCAACAGCTCTAATTGCCGTTCACCTGTCCAACTACAGCCCTTAAACTCTTGTTTCCCTCCCTCTCTGTCTAACTCTCTCTATTTTCCTCTTTTTTTCTCTCTCTAAAGCTGTTGGTCACACGAAGGTCTGCGAAGCTTGCTCCGATGGTGGCTGCTACCGCCACTGACTTGTTGTACTTTAATTGTGGTTGCTAGGCGATAAGCTTCTCCAATTCTGCACACAGTGAGCAGGGGAGGACAGGAGAGGAGGAGGAGGTGCAGGGATGGAGGGGTGGGGGGGTGTGTGTGACAGAATAGGTGGCGGGGGGTAGGAGGAAAAATGCTCATTATAGGTGCAGTAGCCTGAAGAGAATGAATGGCGGGGAGGAGGGGGGACGGTTTACAGGAGGGGAAGAAGAAGTTGAACAGATGATGGACAAATGGAGGACAGAGGACTGCAGGTGCACTTCCTTGGGGCCACATTATGTAACTTGGAGCTCTTAACGGCGCACACTTAGAAGATTTGAGATAAATGCTTAAAAAGAATGAGCATTTCCTCAAAGCTCTGCTTTTTTTTTTTTTTTTTTTTTTTTGGTTGCCTGCGCAACAGAATTTTTTAATATTATTTCTTTGTTGGTCTTGACTTTATGCTCATTAAATGAAGTAAAAAAAAAAAAGGTTTCAGCATTGTTTTTCCAAACATGTTTGACAAAGCAGATTTATAGTCAACAGGAAATAAACAACTAGATAATTTGTGCTATTTGTGCACTTTACCACAACTCACTGACTCTAATCATTGTCTTTCATGAACATTATTTATTTACTATAAGATTTACTTTGAATCTAATTTCACACCACTGTTACAGTTGTCAGAGTGCATGCATAAAGGAACTGAAAGCACAATTTGACAAGAATGACACTTAGTCATCACCAAACAGTGATGATGCTTGTCTTAAAAACCTAACAAATTTCCTCTAAAATGTGATGTGAGTAGTACCACATATACTATTAAATAGAAAGATGACTTCTTTTTTGTCATAACAAACACACTCTGTGCCACATTACAGCTTTTCTTACTTTTTATAACCTGAAATAGGTTGTCTCATATCGCGCTGAGTCACATGGGACCTGCTGACATATTCTTCAGGCAAGCCTTTTGCATGAGGTATGAACAACGTGAGACTGACTGTAACCCTTAAATTGACGGTGACCATCTACTGTTATTGTCTTCAACATGACATTTTTATTATTGATAAAAATGTTATTTCTAAAATAAAGAATTTATTCCTGATTATACCAACTGATAGATGCCTAAACTGGACCCTGTGGTACACCGTTATTACACATTAACTATGTAACCTATCTATTTCTTTTGTCTCTAAAAATATGTCCATTGATTTTAAAAACTGGGCCAACACACTTCTTGTGCAACATCGTGTTGTAGAGAAAAGGCACAGACGCCTACATTGTGCCTGGTGGCTATGACCTTTAGCGTGTCTGTGAGTAAGTTGATGTATTATGTGGATGTATGAGAGACAATATGCGTGTGTTCAGTGTTGGTATGGTCTATTATGACTCAATGCGTGTTTTCAGTGTCTGGCTGTGGGCACACAAAAATCCCTGCCACCTCATTGTCCAGAGAGTACTGTACAGGGTGAGCACAGACTGGTATAAGGAACATTACTCATAGTTGGTGGAAATGTCAAACATGCTGGTATTGCTCTGAGGAAAAAAAACAACAAAAAAAGAAAAAACGTCATGCTTTCTTTTTTTGTCCTCCCATTTTCTCCTTATATCCGTGCAACCCCCCCTCCATTCACCCTTTGCTTCACAATAAAAATCCACCTGCCTATATCTGGGGCTGAGACCAGAGGGGATGCATGCCCCACTGAGGGCCCACAGCAGTTTGTCTACTCACCTCAGTCGAGAGAAGCTTTTCTAATTATATCTCACACACAATTACACACACAGTCCAATACATGGAAATGCACACGCCCACACACACCACACAGTCTCCTACATGCACGCCGCATCCGCATCCTCATCCACATCATATTTAGCAACTTCCTTGAAGGGCTCTCAATGGGTTCCTGATGGCCTTTCGGTGTATCCTTCCTGTAAAGACTCATGGGATAGGAGTGACAGCTGGCTTCAGGATAAACACTATGCACCAGCAAGCCTCTCAATAGCAACAATGTAATAATATTACTACTTATTAGGTGAATTTACAGTCGCTCTACTCTACTGACTTGTTAGAAGTGTTGTTAAAAACATGACAATCTGTCAGCATATAAGGATATTCATTAAAGTAAAAAGCAGCTTTAGCTCTTGAAACACTTTAAAGATACAGCTCTTCCATCACTGTGTCCAATAAGCATTTTTTTGGCCAATAAAACCAGCTGAACTAACTGTTACTTTTAGGGTATTTATAGCTATCTTCTGTCACTTCTGGTAGCTGTTACATCATCGAGGTCAGCACATTTTTACTGCGATTCCCAGATTTGTTTGGACTGAGGGCAATATTGGGTATGCTATGGTAACAAAGCACAACCCAATTATAAACAACAGCTCATAGCAATCAACTAGGGTCCTACGCATCTGGGTTGGCAGAGAGAAAAACACGATCAAGAAGGTAAAAAAAAAAGGATGTAAAAATAAAAATTAAACAACATATGCTGGAGTTAAAAGCAGAGAAGTGGCAAAAGGAAACCTAATGGGTTGAAATTATACATGCATATATGGTACAGTACTTCCTGATGTAATTATACGTAGGCAAAAATAAAATACAGAAATCATTCTTAGGCAAAAAAAAAATTCTAAAAAGATCAAAAAAGTTGTTTCTGGATTTATGCAAATGTTTCATAAGCCAACATGTTCACATTATTTGACAGAATACAAAAAGCAATATGCTCAATCATTGTAGAACAGAAAGCAAAATGCAAGCATACCGTGGAGCTTACAAAGGATGAGAACAGTACGGTCTTTCTTATGTTAATCTTTTTTCCACTGTGGTGTTAGACAGAATTAATAGGGCTCTTAAAAACTCAGACACTTCTGAGGCACAGGGGGGAAAAAAGAGGGAAAGAAAACAGATGACAAAAGACGACAAGGACTGACAGACAGATACAGTGTATGACATCAGTGGCAGAATAAAATGTATAGACCGACATCATGGTGAACAGGAGGACACTGGAAGACAGTTGGATAGACAGGTGCCTATGTGCAGGTGTATGGAACGATAGAACACTATGAGATAACTGAAAGACAAAGTGTTAGTTGGCATCACATGCGTGTGCTGTGCTTCCTGATTTCACTGACCAATCAAAACATGTCAACAGCACTGGGTGATGAGAGAGTGACAGGGCGGGTCTTCTATCCTTCTGTCTAAATGTCTCCAGTTTTACAATGTCATTATTTGTACAGGATTCCCCCTCCCAAGTCTTGTGGTCTGGGGACCAAAGGGACCAAAACATGGCTCATAAATCAACACAGCAGAGAGAGACTATGGATATTTACCCATAAATCACTGTGGCGGAGCCACCTACAATCAGACTAATGGGGCTGGAAGACGTGCTGTCATCTAAGCCATGATGTCACTAAGCCCGAGTCTGTGGGTGTTGATGTTGGTGGTGGGTCTTGGGTTCTTTGTGTGTGTGTGTGTATGTATATGGGTGGTGTTGGGGTGGCTGCATATGTGGCTGAGAGTCTTAAGCTATGAGAGCGCGTGTGTGTGGGGGGGGGTCTGAATTTGCGGTGGTAGGTCTACGGCTGCGCTTGTGTAAGTGTCTGTGGTAAGTGTGTGTGAGTGTGCATGTGGGAGGTGGGATGTCTGTTTATACGGGTTTGTGTGTACTGGGGGTGGCCAATGTGTGTGTGCGTGTACTTGTCTGTCAGTACACACTTTCATCATGTCTGTGCATTTATGAACATGTTACATTTGTCTTTATACACACACACACACGCATTAAATACGCACACACGTGCTGGTATTGTACATCTTAGACTGGACTTAACACACGTATCACACAAACACATTGACATACAGATGCATGCACACACACACATATACACACACACACATTGGTCTTGTGGTTAGTGTTGGCTTACAATGGGTGTGGGATTCCATAGAGAAAATCTAAACAAGTCAAGCGGTTAGCACGGGTCTGCCACGTTTCCACACAATGGCGCTCACTGACATAAATAACTGGGGACTTTGTGAAATGGGACACCCATTAACTTCTCTTCCACAGATAATTGCCCATTAGATCTTGGAAGAGCACTGGATTGAGAAATAACTCAACTCTGACGCTAAATGCAACTTGTAATAATAAAAAAGTCACATTGTGAAAGGGGCCTGGAATCCGTTAAGATGGGTTGGCTTTTTGTACTATCATCCAGCCAAGCACTTGGATTATCAACAAAGCAAACTATGGCTTGTTGTAGGAGCTGAGCAGTCTGTGCCTTTGCTTAAGCTGCGCTTTGAACATGGAAAAGATGATGACAACAAGGGAAAAAGAGGACAGAGAATAAGAGAACTACAAATTAGAAAACGAGAGGAAAGGCAAGAATAAATTCTTGTAGAAGAAACTGAAAAATGTAGTAAAAGCAAAAAAAAATTAAAAAAAAAAAAAAAGGTAGCTTGGGAAAGAAATGGAAGTTAAATAAGAAATATAATTTTCTTTCATGAGTTTGAGCTACATTACTGAAAAGTAAATGTAGGCAATTATGATGACTAATAAAACGCCTGCACCCAGCCTGGATGTCACTGATGACGTACGAGATTTACTTTGAAGCAACAGGAACAACAACCTTAACCTTTTTATGAATCATAAAGCACAGTTTTGTTGTCAACCCCACATATTCTCAGTAAACCGGTGTGATCTCGTCAGAGCTTCACTTCCACTTACTGTAATCTACCTCAGCCCGTACGCATGTTCCTATTTGTGCATGTCGCTGCGGCACGAGGAAAGGACAAATGATCTACTCTGACGTGACTCATTCATAAAAATCAAACGCCTCCTGCCTACATCCTTCAGAGCGTACTGTACCACACACAGTACTATAAACAGTTGCAGCCACACAGGGTGAGTCAATTTTGATGTAAAATATGATGACGATAATTAACGGCATACGACTCCATGGAACAGGTCTGGTGTTAAGTAAGCAGTGACACATCAGTGAGGAGGCTGAGGGTGTCCGTCTGCATTCTGTGTCAAATTCTACATGAACCCAAATGCATATATATATATATATATATATATATACATGCTCAAACACACAGTTTTTCACTCCACCTACACACGCCAATGGCCATGGCTCTATTTATTTTCCCTCATTAGTTTTAAATGGCCCATCCAGACGTTACTGTGGCCCCTGCTTTTAATCATTGCAGAGAGCTCCGCTCAGCACTGGCTTCATCTGCTTTGATGTCCCTTGTCAGTCCGCCAGCCAACCAGCAAGCCAGTGTCTGTCCTCCCTTCCCTTTTTGCTACTGCAAACAGCAGCCCACTCTGCTGCACTTTGCAAAGTCCATTTCAGACTGAGTCATACATCTATCAAAATACCATATTAAGTATTTTGATCTCTTTTTAATTACTGGGAGCTGCATCTATTGATGAGAAGCAGTATTCATATAGTGGAGTGCTGTGCGGCTTACAGTACAGATAGTACAACCTGCTTAGCAACAGAGACACGCCAGTAATAAAACTGTAGCAGTACATGTGACTAAAATAAACACATTTAAAATTAATTGCTTCACCAAAATAAAGGATTAATGCAAAATTTGCTAAGCTCTTAAGATACCAAATGTTTAAATAATAACAGTGTTAGTCAAGCTGAGGTGCTGTTTTTTTCCCCTTATACTGTCTTTTATGTGTGTGGTAATCAAGACGGACAGGAGCTACCGTATGAGTGTAATAAGAGAAAGCTCCCATTGGCTTCTCATTTACAGATGCTGGCCTCTCATTCGAGATGGCTGGTTTAACGGTTGCTAGATTAGTTGCCGCTCAGCAGTCGTATTTTTAGGACTTCCACATTGCAATATTATTATTAAACTACAAGCACCAAGACTGAGAGTCAGTATCAGCACAGTTATCATCTAACAGCGAAGGACGTCACAGAAGAGAGGTTAAAAGGTCAAAAGAAGCATTAACTGCACCAGGAATTTTAATGACTTTTTATGGTTTGCAGCTATTACACTGCACTGGAATCAGACAATTATGGGAAAACATGATTTGACAGACGAATTGGGATTTTTCAAAAATAATCTTCTTTGTCTTGACAACTAGCAGACGACTGTCTTTGTGCCACAGCTCATGATTCCTCAAGGAGATCATTATCACAGTTTTAAATCCTGAGTCTATTAAGTACTTTAATAACTGTAACATTTCCAACCTTTTTTTTTTTTTTTTTTTTCATAGCCAGACAAGCACATGATGAGGCACTGGTGGCAAAAAGTTTTCATATAAATCCAGTCAGAATTTGGCTTCAACTAAATCTTTTGGAGTTTGCATGTGCCAACATATAATCAATCAACAAAGCTACACGGTATAAATGACGGGAAATGTGACATTTACTCACAGTTGTTTGATTAACTCACAACTACTGTCTACAATGTGAATTCGCATTAGATATTATATTTGGATGAATCCTGCACTTTTCTCTTGCTCAATATGAAACTATAAAAGTGTGGTGTACTAATATTCACTACTCTTGAACAGTGTCTCCATCAGTAAAATGGCTTCGCGAGTATAGAAAAAAACATTGCTGTGTGTGACTGTGCGCACGCGCTACATGACAGCAGTGGATCAGAACACAAACAACGATTCCAACAAACCGCTAATAAAAATGTTACCAAGAAAAATTAGCCTTTGATAAGGATGACATCATAACAGCCTGACCTGTTTTGAATTTCTGACTGGAGGCCTAAACATACAGTGTTGGCAATGACTGCACTTCATTGTAGTGGATAGTTGGACTCGTGCCCCGCGTTCATTACGAGCAAAACATCGTAATAAGGAGAAACAACTGGTGACTAATGGGAAAATACAGTCAAAATGGACTGAAAATAGCAAATAATTTATTTCAATTTAGCTTCATGTCGTCACCACATTTAGTTCAGTGCTCAAATTTCCAGAGCGATAGAAAATATTAATGTTTTTTTTTAAATCAGGTGGTGAGAAATACAAGGTAGAGGGGGCAGGGTTAAACCAGCAGGTACATTGGTGTTTTCGCTGTGATACTACTGGGTGGTACAGTGTTGTACCAGAGAGTGTGTGTTCTCTCCTGATCCCAGAGTGATTTATTCCATTTTAATACAGCATGTTTGCTTTGGAGCATGATATGTATTTGGTCATGAGACATTAATAGAGTAGAAAACATGTTGAAAAATGAGCTCGCTGACGTGTGTGTTTGAGTGCTGCATGTGCTCAAGTTTGTGTGTGTGTGTGTGTATATGCCTGTGTGAGTGTGTGCGCTGCGAGAGTCTGGAGGCCCATGCTGTCACTCAGCCCAGCTCACAGGGTGGTCCAAACACTGAGCCCTCTTTACTCAGTCACACACACACACACACACACTCACTCACACACACACACACACACACACACACACACACACACACACACACACACACACACACACACACACATATTCACATTCACATATTCACATTCACACACATACACGAGCACATACACGCAAACAAACAAACACTCACTCGTGTACATGTAATGACATACATAACAAAGTATATATAAATATATGGCCATATATATGACCATAATGAAGCAATCATATAACCTCAGCGCTTCCCCTCTTCCTGTCCCAAACCGTACACCTAAATATACTGCCACAGATTCCATCACACAGCAGCAGAAATGGTGAGTCCAGAGGAAAGGAACGGCGCTACACAGCAAGTCTTTCATGCTTCACATTTGGTGTGGCAAAGGGTTTCACTGGAAGGATGCTGAGTTTGACAGAAACGATGTATTAGCCAGTTAAGTGACTGTCATTTGGCAGTTTTTTTTTTTCTTTTTTGCAAAGCTGGTGAGGCAAATTAGCGGCACTGACGTAGAGGTAAAAAAAAAAAAAAAGAGGAAGTTTTCTTGCTCATCCTGCCAGAAATTCACTACGTTCATTTAAAATCTGCACCGAAACTGCTCAACTAAAGCAGCGTGGCTTCTCGCTGCCCGATACAGCTTCTCTATATTAAAAGGAAAATGACTAAGCGCTTGTCAGTGGAAGAAAGCTGTCTCAAAGCCACTTGGTGCCGAATTTTCCAAAAGCCAATTAACACTTAAACTTAGGCTGCTTTTGTTTTTCAGTAAATTGGACCAGAGTGACATTGCTTTTGGCTTGCTTACACAAAGCTGGGCAAGCAATAAAGCTAGTACATGCAGCCAGATATTTAATGTCTGATTGGTGCAAAGTTTTCACAGATCTCAATATCTAAGATGACAGCACTTCTTATGTAAATAGCTCCCAGCCATGGCAGTTTAAAATCTAAATATTGATCCTCTTTAGCTACACCACTCACCACTAAAAAGACACACAGTGCAGTGATTACTTACAGAATCAGTGATTCAAAGAGGCAAAGAGGTGGAGGAAAAAGGGGTCTTTTTTGTGTGTGTCTGTAATTGCAGCACAGGAACATGGAAGTTGTGCCAAAGGAATGTGACACAAAAGTTGATGGTGCAGTGTTTGTTGACATGTCAAGAAGTGAACCTTGCTGTAAACCATTACCACTCCGAACAAAACTCAGATGTTTAATCAGAGTTCATACTTTGTCGCAACAAAGAGATAGTTTAAAAGAAGTTCAAACATAAGAAAATTATGTTCCTTTCATGAGTACCAGACCATAGCTTGATTTTCCATATCTGTTCCTGCAAAAGACAACAAGCCACAAAGTGAGCTTACGAGTGATTTATTTGGGCTATTAGCACTGATGTATCTGGATTAGCTCCACTTTCGTCTTCCAGGTGAGGGGGAAATGAGTCGTTAATATTTGTGCTACGCTACAGTTCTCCTGCAGTATCACAGCTCACACAGCAGGAAGCACAAGGCTCCCTCCCCTTCCCGCTATTAGACATTCACTGAACAAATACTGCAAATGAGCCCCGCTTCCCCCACAAAATGGTAATAAGCCATAATTGCCTGTAATCTGAATACATTAGTCCTAAGAGGGTCCTGTTGCTTTTGTGTGCAATCATGGTGGAGCTTGAGGACTAAAATACGATAGCGAGGGGTGAATGACATATGGCTCATGAAATATATATTAAATGCACCAATACATGACACATCGACATGGCGCACACAATGTCAGTGTAGGTTTACGTTGCTTAATGAGATTCTCATGAGTATACGTGACATGTGACTCCTGTCAAAGGGGGAGAAAGTGTTTTAAACCGCAGTTAAAGTCAATATAATTGCGGTGAATTGTAAAGCCTCAAAAATCAGGGACACCACATTAGAAAATGAGCTGCAAATATGATCGTGATTGCTGGTAAAGTGATTTTCTCCATTTAATAATTTAATTTTATTCAAAATATATGTGAAAAACACTAAAGACAATGTGAGATTGAAGGTGACTGTTGGTGAGAGAGAAAACCGCCAGGACCGACATGATATTGCTTACTGTAACCGATAGGGTTCAGGAACATTCAAAGTTGTGCTGGAGAATCTGTAGCAGCTTAACTTAACTGTTGTTTTATTTATTTTTTGTTTTGCTGAATGTCAGTTTGGAGGTTGGCTCGCTTCCTCTCTGTCACTCTCGTCTTCTCTCTTATTTTCTCATTGCACCCATTTCTCTCTCTGACTTGCTAGAATTGGAGGCGCCATTGTGTGCTTGTGGCTTGTTTACGAGGAACACTGATTCACCCAGTGAGGTTTGGCTTGCTTGTACAGGGAGGGGGAGAAATATGAATGAATTTACAACACCCCAACCCTCCACTTCTGCCCTCTATTCCTAAATTCTCCCATCATCTTTCTTCCTCTCTACACGCTCCTTAGCCACCTCCAGTCACACTTTTCCACTGGTGTGTGCGTATGTCAGTGAGAGTGTATTTGTGTAAAGCCTGAGGGGCTGCCAGCACTGGCCAGAGGCTCATTTTTGTGGCCAGGCCAGTGTGTATCCCGACGGCTTGCAGGCGTCTCGGGGGCCAGCTCCTCCTTCCAGCTCCATTCCCTCACCCTAGGGCCTCTCCAGAGAGTCTTTGCAACCAGCCATTGCTTAGTCATTTCTAGATCCTCCAGGACAAAAACCAGTGCTTAGTTTCAAGCATTTATTAAAAATGACAGGCTGTGTTTGTGAGACCTGTCTGGGAGAGAAGGGCTACGGAGGAGGAGGAGGGGGAAAAGACATGTATCCAAAACTGGAAAGAACATTGAGAGTGGGTTTCATGGCTGGGTTGGCAATGGGAAGTCTTGGACTAACTTGTAATGGTATCTCTCCAAAAATGTCAAGGTTAAAAATGTCCACCTGTCTGCCTGCCTTCCTGGCTGCTGATGGCAATGTTCTCTATCTTTCATGAGCAAATCCTGTGGTTGCCTTAAAGACCCACAATATTGCCTATTCTGGTACACTGGCTTATTATTAAACGAGTAAACTAGCTGGAGCTCCCAAAGTCAAACATGCTGAATCAAGGACAGGATCTATATTTATCTCCACTGCGGAAGAAAACATCTAAAAGTGGGGGCCACCGGATGAAATGTTGGAATTACAGTAACTATATTAGTTATTAATATCCATATATACATGTATCGTTAGGAACAGCCAACAATAGCAACAACTGAATGCTTTTCTGTGTGGTTAATGAGCTCTTGAACTTAAGAGTCTTGTTGAGGACCTCTTTCAAACATGCAAAGCTGAAATCTGGCTTTTGGCTCGACTCAATGGTTCACGTGGCAAACAAATAAAACGGCACATGGTTTTTTAGAAAGTTCACGAGTTCAGGACATCAGTGAAGGAAGGGGGTGGTATTTGATTTCTCGCTGACACAAGAGGAAAAAGTTGGGGGTTGATGAGCGAGAGCAAGGGGGGAGAAAGAGAGAGAGAGAGAGAGAGAGACAGGGCATGGAGACGGCAGCATCCTCTGCTTCACACCTCATCTTTCCCACGGTATTTGGTTTGTTTACAAGCAGGAGTCAGTGACAGGTTCATTCCTTGTATCCTGGCTCCGACCAGCGCCAGGTAGGAGGCAGCCAGACTGGACTCGGAGGCCTTCCTGCTGCTCAAAGCCCCACACAGGCCGGCATGACCAACAGGCTGGGATTTCCATGTCATAACATATCCCTCCCGAACCCCCAACTGACGCCAAGCCTTTCTCCTTCCTCTTTGCTGTCTCATTCTCGGGCCCCCCTTCCTTTCCCTTTTTGCCATGTCTTCATCTCTCCAGGGGGCTACAGTAGCCGTGAAACAGCGTGACCCACACTGGAGGTTTCTCCATCCCCTCCTCCCCCACCCCCTCTCCCTTTCATCTAATCGTTTCTCCAGTTTGTGCTGTTTTGGCGTCAGTGTCCGGATGCTGATACCCAAGACAGCAAACCTAACCCCTGCTGACTCTATACTGCCTCACACTACCCAGAAACAACCCCCACCGCTCAGCTTCCCTCAAATCTCAACAACCCCTCTCCCTCCCAAGCCCAGTATCCCCCCCACTCCATTCCCTTCATGACCCTTTTTGCCACCTGCAGGCCTCTAATTTACAGTGTTTGTGCGTACTGAGATATCCGTGAACGGCTGGCTATTCTGGGCATGTGGAACATGGCATCAATGCCGGATCGCATCCATGTAATTTCCCCTATCTGCACCCCACTACCATACCGCACCCACCATCCCCTTCCAGGAGCCGGCTCAGGTGTCTTTCCCAGTAGCAGTCGCAGAGTCTCAAAAACATTTTGCTTTGTCACAAAAGGTTTGAGAAGTGATAACAGGAGCTTCGGAAGCACTGGTATCTGCATATCAACGGGAGGCGAGCCAGCAACGGCTGAGACTGATATGTTTCAGGCAAAGAATGCATCTTACTGCTCTCATTCCTTATGCTGCATCTTAATCTCAAACAGAAACTGTTAAGTTCATGGTGTTTGTGTTTGAATAAAAAGCATATGAGAGCTTTTCATGATTGCAAGTATGTGAGATTGCATGAGTGACTCAGACTGTATCAGTGTCTTCCTACGCTGCAAAAAACAAAACAAAAAAACAGAGCAACGGAGAGAAGGAAGGGAAAGAGCCAGGCCAAAGAGATTCTGTGTTCCCCATAACATGCCTTTCCATCCCAGGCATTTGAAAGAAGAAATACCACAGTCTCTGCAGTGCTACAGCTCTTGTAAATAATCCGAGTCTGGGCGCCACCTCAGAATCCCCAGCCTGGTCCCCGGCCTGGTGGGTGCCATGTCAGTTCAGGAGGAGGGATTTAAAGTCAGGGGGTTGGGGTTGAGGGGGTTGTTAAGAGAGGAAAGAGTGAGGCGAGGAAAGGGAGGGTAGAGGAGGGGAGGAGGGAATGGGGCATCCAAGCCTGCTCTTGCATCATCACTAGAGTACTACTTACTGCATACTGCCTGGATGAGGGAGTGGGGTACGTGCGTAAAGGTCGAGGTAAAGAGGAATTTAATAAATTTTCGACTCTGTTCCTCTCTTTTTTTTTCCCCACTCTCTCGCCATCCATGCCTGCTTTACCCGCCACCACAACCATGGCCTCCCGCAGAGAGAATTAATAAGGTTAATTCAAAACACATCCCGACAACTTACCAAATAGCTTGGTCTTGTTAATCTTTCTTTTTATTGCTTGTTTTTAAGATTATGTGAACAAATTCACATCCATGTTTTTGTATGATACAGAAATTATGATTTGGTGGAAAAATGAATGTTTATGACCTCTCTAATCTGAAGATTTTGGAGCAAATCAAAGGAGGGCAAGAGAATCACTGTAATAGCTGGGACTTTTTCCCATTACATTGGATGCAAGTGCTTTCATTTATTCATGTCTGGTCCATGACTTCCAAAACAAGGAATGTTTATAGGCTAGACAAGGGTCTAGCTGACTATGACTATGGAAAACAGGTCCTGGTTTAAACAGGCCTGGCATAATGGAAAGACAGAGAAAGAGTAAGTGAGACATGGGAAAAGTGAAGAAAAAGTTGTGGGATGAGACAGAGGAACGGGAGAAGCAGAGGGAGACACTAGCTGGGTTTCCATCCAGATGCAGCGTCAGCTTCAAGTGAATTTCAAGAAAATCAGCAAAAGAAAACAGAAAATAAGGCACGTTTCCACCTACTACTGTTGTCTGAATATGAGGACTTTGTTGTTCCAGATGGTGGGAACTACTTTCCAGTTGTGTAAACCAGTGAAGAAGAATGAGAGCCAGTCAAACCAGTAAAAATAAATATCAAAAAACATGACAGAAATATTGCATTTGTGTTTGTTACATGTGTTACTGAGTTTTATGTATTTGTCACAGTCTCTCTATCACTCCACACACATCTGATGGTCTCATCTGTTACTATTTTTAGTCTCTTCATTGGCTACAGTCGATTTAAGTCACATGCTTCATGTACGCCATGATGTGTGCGCTAAGTCTGTTTCATTGCACTTTGGTTTTCATTAATATATAAACAAACCTCAGCTATTTTTTTGAGATTTTTCCAAATTTTCTGTGCCTCCTCTCAGGTTTTCATATGAAAAAAAAATGTAATTATGGATGGGAAGCAACCAACCAGGAAGATTTTAAAATATGCTGCTAGGTCGCAGAGTGAGATTGAGAGATATAAAGCATACTGCGTGATATGAAAACAAACTGCAGCTCTTAGACTTCATTTTATAAGTGTACAGAACATTTGAACTCGATGCTCTCGTCACAGTGGATGTGACACATAGACACACACAGACACTCCTACATGTCCCCGTCGAATGCAGTTTCTGGAATGAGACTGCAATGACAACTGTGCATAAGTGCTCTGCATTCCACGGGGCTTGCAGCAGCAATCAGAAAGGCCAGACAAATACAGTACATAATACAGGGGGGCTAAATGAGCTCCAGCCTGCAAAGGCCAGAGAAGCTAAACTTGACCTGCCCCCTTGGCCCCAACATGAACACAGCTGCCAGGCATCCTGATTTCCACGAGGGACGTGGGCACAATCATTCTTTTGCTGCAGAATACGCCCCCCCCCACCTCTCACGTTTTCATCCAAATGATACACTGACAGCACATGACAGGTACAGAGTGTACCTGCATTCTGCAATTAATAGATGTCAACTCTTATAATTTGCTTATAATGATGATACACACTTTGACACCGATTAAACAGCCGGTAGGCCTGTATCAAGGTCAGTTGAGGGAGCTGTATGAGCATATGTGCACACATCAATAATTAAATATTTCACAAAATAGAAATAAACACTGGCACTTCATATTCCCTTTGCGTCTTTCTTTAACGCTGAAGGCATCAGGGTTGAAATGAGGCAGCGAGAGGGAAGACTGTGAAAAGAAGGAGCTCTGGGACTTTATTTGGTTCTCTCTGGACGAGAAATTGAGCAGGGAAAACACCACACCCTTTCTATTGGGCAAAAATATGTATGCTAAGATAGCAAATAGAAATAGCATGTAAAATTCCTATCTTAATCATGCATCTGTGGGTAAACAAACAGGTTTGCTAAAAGGCGGGAAAATTTCACACATCACAGTCGATTCAGTCTGAGTTCCTCTGTGTGTGATTCCTCGTACGGTTGATATCTGGGCCACAACGGAAACCAGAGGACAAGTTTCCTGCAGCTAGGTAGATGGAAATGAGAATATCTGAACTGAAGTCTGTTCCAGACAGCTGGCCTCAGCACCTCAATCTACTAACATCCCAGTCCCGAGCTTGGCTCATGGGCATGGAGGCAGGTGAAAGCCCTAGATAGTTGGCACTGCCACTGTCCCCCTGTACTGCATCCAGCTTCTCAAATTCCATACTGGGCAAGAGGTAGACACAACAACAATTATCCATTCATACTGGCATGATGCTGGCACTTCTTTGGCAGCGCAGACATGAATGGAAGGTGAAAACTGAAAAGAGTTCAGTTCTGGCTTCTGGCAGCTACCATGGACAAATAGGTTGATTTGATGAATACAATCACCTTACATCACAACCTGTTAAGAAACCAGGGAATCCTCATAATTGTTTCGGGCAGAAAAATACTGAGCTCCTCCCCAAGACTGAAGAGCTACACTGCTCTACATGTGTATCTAGGAATATATTGTCTTCCTAGAGAGTATGAATGTCAGTCAAACCTGACATTGATTCAAAGTTTTTTTTTGATTTTTTTTTCTTATTATATCCTGTTTGAAACTGTTAAATTTCAAGTGTGTAATGTCTGAACATTAACATTTTATTGTTTGCTTTTCATTTGTGTGGCGCGGCAACACACAGTAGCCACCAGCTGTGGCAAACTGTGGCTGGTCACAGCAGTTTGTCAGCCTCTAGTGGTTACCTGTTGTAACTATCAACTCTGTGCAGCAGTAACAACTGTCACTTGCAGCATGCATTACCTCCCATTTTAAATAATGGAGCCACTATGTGACATTACTACTCACACAAACAGCATTTTACACATTTTATGGTGTACACCGACACGCTTGAACTGATCAAGAAGTGCACTGGAGTTATGTGGTCCGTGATAATGAGTTAAAACACAACTGGTTAAACCAGTGATTCTGTATCCTTTTCTTAAAGCTCTGTAGCTCTGATGCTTTGCTTTAACATTTGTAATTTTCCTTCATATTTTTAAATTAATTTAACTGTGTTTTAAATGTAAATAATTTGCATTAGATGACCAGAAGAGAACCAATAATACTAATGTACCTGTTGAACAGGACTGAGAACATCTTAAGTTCAATGACATTCTTTCTTGACGGTTTCTTCTATTAGTAAAAATGAGTTATTGATTAACATAATACTCACTGAGGTACATGATACTTGGGTCATGCAACGTGCTTGAAGAAAGTCAGAAATTGGTGTGATTCTGTTGCCTTTTACATTGTTTCATACATCAACCTCTATTCATCAAGCCATTCATCTTTCACACTCATCCCTCCTTCTGTTTCATACTTCTGTGTCACTGTCCCCGGTGGGTTAATGTCTCGAAGTTCCATCTGTCAGCACTGTCCAGGGGGGGTGACAGAGCGGATGAGGCCCAGGGGAGAGACATCAAACGTGGGACGCTGGCCTTGGCCTCCCCCACCCCACCCCCTCACCCTCTTCCATCCCATCTCTATTTGAGTTGCTGGCCCCTCCATCTGTCTGCGCATGATTTGGAGCTGGCTGTCGCAGGAGAAAAAGAAAGGCTCTCCACCAATGACAAATGACTATCTCAGAATAAACACGCAAGTGAGGGAGGAGAAAAAGAGCTGAATCATTCTTTCATCATCCGTCAGCCTCTGCTGGTCTTCTCATTAACCTATGGTCTCTACCCTTCACTTTCTTCTGGTACCTGTCACTCATTTTGTCTTTCGTGTCATTCTCTGACTTTACTTAAGATGTGAGGATATTTGTTCATGAGATCATATCTTTATTTGCTGTATGCAGTCACTTAACTCTCAGGTCATTTTAATCATAATTAAATAACATTACAGAATCACTCATTGGTGATGCTGAGGTAAAAAAAAAAAAAAAAAAAGCTCATGCCTCCTCTGAACATACATGCATGTTAATGCTGGAGACATGGATACCACTGGTAGTGTAAGTTGTGAGTGCATACCAAAAGTACGCCAACTCACTCCCTACTCTAGCTCTCAGCACCAGCTAAAACCTGCAGCCAACATGCCGAGCCCTCTGATCCCAGTGCCGGCTCAACCAAACACACACATGACAGATGCCTCCTCTGCTGCAGCGCAGGCATTCAGAGCATCTCCTCCGCCACCAAAGGCATATTCCTTTTATAACCAGCAGGGATTAAGGCCCATTGGAGGAAACTAGCATGTGCGCTGGCCTCAGGCGGCTTGCAGATAAAAAAGCATCTCAAATTGAATCAATAACCACCAGCCGCCAACTAATCCTGGCTAGCCCCCATAAACACCACTACAGCAGTCCCCCACAAGCTCCTGCCAATGCCCTAGTCCAGCCCCACCCCACCCTAGCTCTAGACCCCTTCATCTTTTTATAACTGCACCCCAGGGCCATGCAGGGGTGCTCAGGTGAGGGCTTTTAGGCAGGGTAGGGTGAGCTGTATATGCGGAGCGAAAGGCGATGAAGGGGTACACTCATTCGCCCAGGTAATCCATCAGCAGACAGGCCAGCTTTGGACTGCACGGCGACTGGCAGCCAGAGAAAACTGGACAGCTGATGTGGGTCGAGCATAGCCACTGCACGCCAGACGGGATAAAGAGATATAAGCCCCCCTCCCCCCTCCCATGCTCAGTGCTCCCCCTCGTCCCCCAACCATAGACCCATGTCATCCCAAAGCTCTTTCATCTTCTAACCCAGTGGGTGCTAAAGCAAACTTTCCACTTTGGCTCTCTAGGGGCTGGGCATTGTGGAATTGCAGAGAGACCTACTCTCTTTGCATGGAGCCTCAAAGAAGGGGTGCCACACCCCTTGACTGATTGGTGGATTCAGAGACCAGTGACAGCTTAGCAGCATCAACAGGAGGCTGCAGGATCAGTCCTATATGATGGCTGTATAAAGCTCACCAAGATAAAAGAGAGCAGAGTTTATATTTTACCATTAATACATTTACAATCAGACAACCTAGCTTTAGAAATAGTTATTCTAGAGAAGCGCTAACCATCAGTCTCTCATAAGAATCCCTTTTATGTGTTAAATAAAGACTTCATATGAAATCATAGCATTACTAATATTACAGTGAAATCAAGTTGTCATCTAGTCTTGCAGCTTCCAAGTCATACATGTGTCTCACACAAAACTTCTGTCTCCCATCTAAATGAATATAATTTTCCCTCTTTAAATTTTGGGTTGGGACAGAAGATGCAAACTGAGACGAGGATCAAGTCGTGGAGTAGTGGGATTTCCAAGCTGTCAGGAAAACTGAGCAAATCCTATCCCCAGGCCACTGGCTCCACACAGGAATGTGGGGCGTCCACTTTAATTGTGCTTTTCTCCCGATCCCCATCTCGCAAAATCAAATTTCCCTTTTCCCACTTGCAGATTCCCCGAAGAGCTTGGTGTAACATCTTTAAATGCAACTCAAAGCCACATATAAAAGTCACAGTGAGCTTAAAAGAGGAGGCTTCGATGGTTAGATAACTGAAAGCTTCAAAGTCAAAAGGACTATAAGAGACAGCCGGACAGTAAATCAGGGAGACACTTCAAAGCAAGCTATGGAGACAGTCGTGCAGATGGACAAATGGCAAAAGAAAGACAGACATTCAAACTCAAAGAGAGAGGGATAATGGAGAATTTCAAGATGGCAGACAAAACAAACAAACATCATCATACAAGGACAAAGCAGGCAAACAATGAGCTGTATAGACACTTTAAGTGTTGTATAGACGAACTATCAAAGTAGACAAAATATGAGCAATGGTTACACACACACAGCTGTTTAGCAGCCAGCCAGGCCGGCTGACAGAAAGGCAGACAGACAAATAGAGTGAGAGATCCCCGTGTGAAAGACAAAGGAGGGTACAGTAGTGGGTAGCAGCAGCCAAGGGAGACTTCATTAGTGAGGTCAGTGCCCCAGGGTACTTAGTGTAACACTGGAGGCCTATGCAGCCGCCCCCCCAGCCCTATGCCGAGGTGGATATTGCATCTTTGCGATAACATCTCCCTACATAGGAGGGGGCCCCAGCATCACAGCATAAAGACCCCTGTTTTCGGCAAGTTTGAAATAAGGCTTTGTTCCCCCAAGGCCTCGGTCCCCTCCCCCCCACCACCTCCTCCTCCTACTCTTTCCTCTTGGGTGGGCCAGAGACTTTCCAAAAAACTGAGCAACTTGTGTTTGGGGATAGACCCCCCTTCTAGCCATATACACACGCAAAAAACACACTCACACATGCACGTATACAGGCACGTGCACCCTTGCACACACATGCATACACACACACATATCTTCCACCGCTCTCAACCCCTGATCCCGACAGTGGCGTCCCCTGGCTTTTAGCCACATATGTGTGGAGCGGTTGGTAAGAGAGGTGGAAATGCAGGGCTGCTGGGGGAACAGCTCCAGGAGGGGCCTTGGTGGGCTCATCTCACCCAAGGGAGAGTGGGGGGCACACAGAGAGGTGTGTGTGTGTGTGTGTGTGTGTGCGAAGGCCTGAGGGGGCCTAGTCCTGGTCAAAGGTGCCTGGCTGCCTGGGCACTCCAGGGAGCTCCAGAGACAGGCAACCTTTACATGGAGCCTCCGTCAGTACAGACGCTCCACAGTCACTTACATACAGTTTACTGTAAAAGCTCCCCAACGCTCATCAATAGCCATACTCACACTCAAACAGCCAGACAATAATAGGAACATTCATGAATCAACAAACATGCTTCACATTCACTAACAAAGCAGCACGAACGTGGACCACAACTGTCACTATGAAAAGTAGTGGTTCCTGGTTGTTCCTGACATGTGAAGGGTTTGTCAAGGTCTTATGGTAGGATGGACAGTATAAATATCCCTGTTGTGATGGTGAGATGGGTTGCCAGGTAGGAAAGACATCCGTGCCCGCATTTATACCCACATCAGCTGGTGGATTTATAGGACCCTTAAAACGGATCAATCATTTTCCACTCCCAGGTCTCTACACCTCTCATCCCCTCTCTCCACTTTCCTTTTTGATTCAACACCTGTGTTGCACGAGTGTGTGCGTATACCTTTAATGTATCTTTTTGTGCGCACATACATGTAACACTGATTGTGTATGCGTGTATGCACACGGCTGTATGTGCTTAGCGGCTCAGTCAACTACCAGCGCTGGGTGCTTTTCATGTTCATTATCACTTGTTTTATAGTGGAATATTTAAGTCGGGGGGCCTTGGCACGGCTGCAGCTATAGTTAGAGAACAAAGGAGAGCGCTGGGGGTGTCAGGAGGGTGTGGCATGCCGGAGCGCAGCGCAGAGCTTTTCAGTAAGTGTTGCACCCCACACTTCATGGAAAGCCAGGGGGGCTGGCCAGGCGAGCCGTGCCGGCAGACGGAGCTAAATTCAACTCATTCCTGTATTAATGGGAGCTTATGTGCCATTCCACCTCACTGAAGAGGGCATTAGCCAGAGCCAGACAGCCAGGATACACCTCAAAATATCTCCACTCTCTGGCCTTCTCTCTTGCATTCTGTATTTTTTTTTTTTCTAACGTGGGTTTTGCAGTGCGGCCTGTGTCTGTGTCTGTGTGGAAAGGCTGTCTGATAGATTGTTGTGGCTAAAATTGAGTAATTTTCTTTCCAATCTATGGATGTAACGTAAAGCCAGATATTAACCAAATAAAAAAGTTTGGTATGTAATCAGTTTTATCTAAACATTCAGATGTTTTAATACATCATATTTCACACCCACCAGACCGTGGGTTTGTGTTCTTAAATGGAGTGAGTCTACAATGCTACAAGGTTTTTCTATCTGCTGAACAATTCAAGTATAGTCATATACATAAGGTCCCTTTGGTTTGTGAAGGAACCTCAGGAAGCTCATTCTGACATTTCATTTCTGTTGGAATTGGGCTGTGGTCAAACCACAATGATCTGAGTAAGAAACGGAGTTACCCTGCACTCGATTTTTGGTGTGGTTGTTATTTCTGCAAACAGTGTTGACTCAAACATTTGCTGATACACAGGGAAACCTGGCCTGCCTTCACGCTGTCGTTTCCAACGAGAGGTTCACAAAGTGAGAGGACGCTTTCATTTCTACAGCTGAAATGAAAATACAGGTCCAGGCAGATTTAACCATTGGTTCCTAGTCAGTTGGGGTTCAGGTAGTGGGGGTCATATATCAAAAAAAAGGTGTAAAACCTTTAGCTCATACAAAGTTAAGGAAAAGGAAAAGGAGCAAATTAATGGTCAGATTTATAACAATAACAATTGGCTATAATAGACACAGGGGAATTGTATTTCTTCCTTCACCCACTGTTTAAAAGGAACCACCCACCCTCACAGTGTGAATGTTTCTATGCTAAACAAATGGATAAAGCATCAGTGTAGGAGGCAAGACAAGTTCATGTTCTTATCGTTTGATCTATGGAGCTGCTAAACTCATTGGACACACGAAATGTCTTATCGACAGTCAGTATGAAATACTAATTTTTGTCAGAGCTGGATGTCAGATTGGAAACATATTAACTTTGTGATGACAAATTATTGCAGAATTCATTGTGTATTCTATTGCTGAGGGATTTCTGAGTACCCTTAAGACTTGGCACAGTTGTGTGTGTGTGTTAAAAGAGATATAAGTATACACATGGTAAGAGATTCATTGTATAACAGGGAATTTGTGCAAGTGCGACTGCGAGTGTGTGTGTGTGTGTGTGTGTGTGTGTGTGTGTGCTATGCGATGGAACGAGCTGAGCAGTTATTAGCTGGCAGGGATAATTGGAGCCTATGTAGGTGGCATGACCCAGCTGTCTGCAGCAGGAAGGCCCAGAGCTGAGCGTGACCTCAACCACTGACCTTACAAATGCAATACAGTGACCTCTGACCCTCCCCACATTAAAGAGACAGTGTTGTCTTTCTGCAGTCAGCCAGCAAATTAGAGCGGGCCAAAGAATCCTCTCCTATTCTGTTTGTTCAGATTGGTGTTGCATCCTGTTGTATTGTCATTAAATTGCTACAAGAAATCACCAGGGTGCTTTTGACTTGTGGCAAGAAGCAGTTTTGGTGCGTTTTTTTTAAAATTCACCTCCCTCGCTGTCTGTCTCCTCCCTCACAATACAATTTTTTTCCCCTGCACTAGTGCGGTAAAAAAAAAAAAAATCATACCAGCCAGTTTTAAGCCAGTATTAAGTACCAAAAATGGACAGAGTGTACAGAAAAAAGTATATGGTAACTACATTGCATTTATATAGAGCTTTTCTAGTCCTCATAACCACTTAAAATTCTTTACATTACTTGCCCATAGTGAGATATGGTTCAATATCTTGCCTAAGGAATTGACTCGTCAACCTTCTAATTAATAGACAACCCACTGAGCCACCTGAGTCATTGTCCCCAACAAGGATGAGTGTTTTATTTTTATTTTACTTTTGGTAAATGGAGTACTTACAGAGTCTGTTACTTACCTTGGTTAAGTTGACATATAGTCTTCTGCCATAACTGCCTTACTACCCCACAAGTGACCATGAACAAGACCTGTAAATCAGTACTGAGCTGTAACAAGGACCAGGGTACCACAGTCCTCACGGTCCAATTGCACAAAAAAATAAAAAAAAAATCACACTGCTGTCAGGATTTTAGTGACTTTTGCTGTGAGATGTGCCACTGCTACGCTCATAATCCCAATGTTATAATGAATATAAATTTAATAATGTCTTCTGAGACTCTTTGTTTCTGAAGAGATGCTTAGCTGTATTAACACTGCAGCAAAATCCTTTCACATTTCTGACGATGATTTTCCACAGAATATCTTATGCAACTATGTTGGGTTTTTTGTTTCGGGGGAGAAAAAAACACTGAAATTTCATCCTTTCTGTCACCCAGTGATTGCAACCAGATCATTTAGTATTACAGTATTGTGATGGAACAATAAATGAACTTTGACTGATTCAGGACTGCACACAACAGCCCATGTACAAAGACAGAGGGATACACTTACAAAGTGTATGAGCATCTTGACTTTATGATACAGCGTTTCAGGAGATTCCCACATGTCCCTCTTGTCTCCCACTGTGCATCAGTCACCAAGGGGGCAGGTAGGCCTCTCTTGGGAGACATTAGAGGGGAGATATCTGTCAAGATGGAAGCAGTGCTCCTTCAGGCTGCCACTGAGCGACAAGCGTGTCCCCTTGCCTGCTCTCCTGTATCACAATACTGTTGTTGAGTGACTGGAAAGCCCTAATGGATGCAGGCATCTGCTGTTTGTCTGATCTTCTATAAAAGCCCTGGGCAAAAAAGAAGAGAGAGAGATAAGGGGAAAACCGAGGCGACGGAGAGAGTGTGGCAGTTTTAATGTGTTCATATGCAAGAACTTCTTTGACGGGAAGCTACGTCTGATTTGGTGGCTTGTGCACTGGTGCACGGAAAATATAATGAGGACATGTGTGGGTTTACAGAAAAGAGAAAGTGTGTGCACATGTAAGTAAATACAGGTGTGTGTTGTTACGCCAGTGTCCAGTATACACATACATGTGTGTGTTAGGTCATTAGTGCAACTTAAAAGGCTTGGCATCCCGACTGAAATCTCCAATAAACCAGAGGAATTCAACATCTCACAAGTCATCAGGGGGAAAAAGAGTTTACCAGCCAATCCATCATCTAGATGAGTGTTTCTCAACCTTTTCAGCACGCAGCCTAAAAAAAACAACACCTCTTGTTTCAGGCAACAACACTGAGTGGTGAACTTTAACACCAAAGGATTGATTTTGATTCCCTTAGAACATCTTTTGCAATCCCAAGTGAATCTTTTAAGGCAGCATCTATCTATCTCTTCACCACAGTATTTCCTCTAACAACACAAATTACCATCATTGTTATGTCAGTCCTGTAAATCTCCCTGTGTATGTCACTACCCACATATGCCACCATCAAGATTATTCTTTGAAGCCAAATAAACTAAACCATCTTTGAAAATTTGAGCTAAAAATATTCTTGTTTATTTTGTCCAAGGCTTGGTGGTTTACCACCGAATCAATCATCAAAAGACGTTAAGGGCTCAAGCAATTCAACGGTTTTTCCAAAAATTTTCCATTGTGTAGAGAATCTGAAAGTAGTCCACGAGAGGTGCAAACTGTACAAGTTTTGCACATTCTGTATAGCACCCAACAAAACCAACAGAGATCACAGTTTCCCCTTAGAAAGAGCAATGTTTAGCCAAAGTCTGACGAAACATCTTTTTTTTTTTTTTTTTTTTTTTTTTTTTTTATAGTTGTATTCTCTGGTTCTCACATCGCTCGCTCATGTGGACCACCCTGATTCTTCCTGGGCCCATCTTTCATTTTACAATCCAAATTCCTCTTTCCTCTTCACTTCATCCTTCCCATATCCTCCCTCATCCTTGTGCCCTTCTCATTCTTGCCTGGCATTTTCTCCTAACCTCTCCTTGCTCCTCTTTCACTCACCTCCTCCTCTCCCCTGTTGTCTTTATCTTGTTTACTCCACTCATCCATCTGGCCTCTTGACCTGCATGTTGTCTGTGGACTGAATGAGCTATTGCCTAGCAACCCTACAGAGTATTTTCAATAAAAAAGGAAAGAAAGAAAAAAAATGCCAATTAGTTTAAGGTGAGTGGAAAGTTAAATTGATGCTTCAACAGTTGGATGACAATACTTCTAACATTACAGATGAGAGAATAAAAGAGTTAAAGAGAGTAAGACATTAGGTACATTAGGTAAAGCAGCCAAGTGGAGGAACAGGTAAGTGAAATCAAAGAGAAAACAGGTGGTAACAGGTGCAGTGGTGCTTTAAGTGCTACCTGTCTCACTTCATCTGTAGATAAGCTGCATATTTATCTTCGTCATTACTGGGTTTCAATCTTCAAAATAGAAATGGGAGTAAGAACCAACTTCATACATGAAGTTCAGTTTACCAGTCGCTCAGCTTGTGAAAAACACTTTAAAAAATTTTTTTTAAAGATGTTTGAAGCAAGTAGAATTGGGCATTTGGGCATCATGAAAGACACTATTCATGTGCATTATGGGAAATGTAGGATCCATCTTAAAATATCAGTTTATCTTGGCTTTTTTTAATCTGTCTGTTGAGAGGCCCCCTGATCCAAGTAGCCTTACAAGTTTGACTTTGATGTCCAAACATCTCCTCCGTCCACAGAGAGCATTCTTCTGTATTATCTTGTAATACTCCGTGATAATTGTGGGTTTTTATCACTGTCATCTGAGGACACATCTCACTGTAGGTTTTTTTGAGGGAAATTTCACCCTGTGACCTTTGATAAAAATAGTTTACCAAGAAAGAGCGTGTGTGTGTGTGTGTGTGTGTGTGTCTGGGGGAGAGAGATAAAGAGAGGGTTTAGAAGGAAAGCGGGGACAAAGGTGGTGAGATAAGGAGAGCATGAATGAGAAATGGAGAAATGGAGAAAAATTGGCAGAAAATTGAAGAAAGTATGAGTAAAGGTGAAGAGAGGAAAAATTGAGAGGGTAAGAGATGGTGGAAATAAAAAGATGTTGAGGGACATAAGAGAATTGACAGATTGCAGATAGAGGCAGAGTGGATGGCTTGGCCCTATTGTTTCAGGCTAATTTCATGGGATCAAACCAAAGCACAGCCCCAGACATAAACGGAGCTACAGCAATCTGTTGGGAAATCTCCCCTCTAATTGGCCCCACGGAAAAAAAGGCCACCGCCAGCTCACTGCAACTTGCTCTTGATTGCTTTACCTCCCCAAATAACCCACTGTACACGTAGTGAAGCCTGCCAATCAGTCACCGCTTTGACAGGTTTTTTGCAGCTGATAAGGAGCTATACACAGGGTTAACAGTAAGCGATTAATTTATGACGCCGAAAAAATGTGTGCCTGTTTTAGATAATAATACAAAAAGCAAAAACAAAGGGCTTTTTCTTGTCAATCAGTCAGTCAGTATGAAGGATTAAGGCCCAACCAAAATAAGGAAAAGGGAGTGAAATCTCATATGTCATTCGTGTGTATGTGTGTGTGAGCGTGACAACAAGGGAGAGTGAGAGGCTTTGTTTTGAAATGCTTCATAATGAAAGAGCACGGCAGCTGAAGGAGGAGAGAACAGACAACTCCATACACTGGGTTTATAAGCATCCTCCCTCTTTATCCAACTCCCACCTGCCCATCCATACATCAGTGACTGTCACTGCAGCGCTCTCCACCTCTCCACACCTACAGCTACACACACACACACAGACACACAGCACCACGTGATGAGGTCATGGCTGGATTATCTCTACTATGGCGACAGGAAAGAACAATGCAGCTTACCCAATGATTATAGAGATCAGTGTGTTTGTATGCATGTGAATATATATATATATATATATATATATATATATATATATATATATATATGAAATTATTAAGCAAGAACACTTTCAAATGCTGCAGTTGTGTTCACCTCACCGTGACATCCACATGACAGCACCAAGAAGGGAAAACATTAAAATTCACCCTATCACAGGGGAAAAGTCAGCAGCTAAATGACAAGCGCCAACATCATCTTGCACAGACAGCCTGCTCGGGCCAGATAGTGGCGACAGTCCCATTCTGGAGTGACTCATTGTTTCCGAGACCTCTCATATGTGTCGCATTAGGAGGAGACGACAGACAAAACATAGTTCTCCCCCTCTCCTTCTCCTTCATCTCTTCTTTTTCCCCATGTCTCCCTTGCTCCCTCATCCTCTGTCCCCTCTCAGCATTTTCCTGTCATCATTTTGCTTTTACCCTTTGGGTTCGCGTTTTGCGTGTTATCTCCTCTTTCGTCATCCTCACCTCACCCTCACTGATGTCGCCGACCGCCTGCTTTCTGTTTCTTTATACATCTCTCCGCTCCTTTTGTGATTTCATGTAGCTCTGATCTGTCTGTCTCCTTTCACATGTCTCTGTTTTCTTTATCTACTAACCCACAAAATTTCCTGCAGCACTGACTTGGTATTTCGTTACTGTTTTGGCAGCAAACAGATATCTGCTTACCCTCGTCTTGTTAATAACAAGGCTCAGGTAGCCGTGTTATCAGATCGACAAAACTTTCTCAGTGTGTAGGACACACATTTCATTGTCACATCACACTATTTCCCTTTTGATGCCAGCGGATGATGCAATGTCAGCTGAGCTAGACGTATCCCAGGTATCACTGGTATCTCTTTTCTTGTCATGCACACAAATGGCTTTACAATACAGGTGAACAGATTAAGAACGGATTAATAAAGAGGTGAAGTGGATGGTGGCACAGAGAAAAGTCCTGTCTGACCTCAGACAGCCAAAAACAAGCGGCCAAGCAGCTTTCCAACAAGTCTGCATCAGTTTGCGTGAATGTGTGTGTGCGTGTAATGATGCGTGTGTCCCTGGTGACAGGCACTCTTAGTGACTTACAGAATGTGTATGTGTGTGTTATAAGAGTGTACGGGAGATGGAAGGAGGAGAAGGAGAAGGAGGAGGGGGGGAGGGGGTAAGCCCTTCTAAATATGCATCTTAATGGCCGCTCTGTTCCCACCATTCACACCGGGTGATGGAGAGAGCGAGGGCAAGAGCGGCGGTGGACGGGGGGGAAGTAGTGCTGCATGTTTTCAAGAGGGCAGCCAAGACTGGGACGCAGACAGAGAGACAGTGAGCTGAAAAGACAGAATGGTGCAAGCAAACGTCAACAAGAGACAAGCTATGCGAGGACCCGCCATACCTGACTCCTTCAACCGTGGCCCCATTCCACAGTGACACACACACACACAGACATACACACACACACAGCCTCCTCTGCAGCAGTAGTATTGAGGAGCAGAGTGGAGAACTAGCCTCCTCAGGCAGTAGCTGTTTGTCGCTAAATGAAGGCCGGCATTCTTTGGTTTCCCAGGGAGCTGGGTGCCTGCCAGTCCCCCGGCCACTGAGTGCCATTTTATTAAGAACAAAATGGAGCCCCTATGAAAGGAGCTCAGCACTGAGCCTGCACAGGTCTCACTGAGCTGAGCCTCGGCATAAACAAACACCACCTTAAAGAGACAGGCTTGCAGAAAATGAGGGACAGCAGGGCCCCTCAAGAGCCCTCTAACAGACACAAACTACTTTGGGACTGGCAGTGCTTGTTATTGATAAGAAAGAATCATCTTACAGAGGGACAGTGAAGGGTGAAGTGAAGAATTCAATGATAAACAAGCGACAAACAAAACTAACTCAGCATTTCTTTCTTACAAAAACACTTGATGAAAATTTTAAGATGCCATAGACAAGATGAAAAAAAAAAAACAAAAGTTGCTCTCAGTTTTGACAAGAGTTGGCAAATTACAACATCCGCCTCAGAGTGACTGCTCACCACCTTACACTATCTGCAGTTTGTAATCGCCATGTGATTCCTGCAGAGCTGGATGGAGAGACAGTGGACGGACACCTACAAGCACAAACTCATATATATGTAAACCTGAGCAATGATATGGAAAGGCAGGCAGAGCTCTTGAGTTAGTGTAAAGCCTAATATACGACCATGTGGTGGATGGTTGATCAGATGATGGATGGAATGGATGGAGGGATGGTGAGCCGATGTAGCGTCCATTTGTATGAAAGCCTGTCAAATCAAACAAGTGGGTCTTTTAATACTATACCCACCAGCCCTCCTCCTCCTCCGGTCCTGTCCCTTTTCATGACACACACCATATTTCACTGGTAACGGATTTGGACTCTCATTACAGAAGATATTTATTAGAGATTAATGTAAATATACATCTTTCATCCAACATTTACAATTCACCATGTAACCAGGAGGGGTCAGTCACACAGTATCTGCTAAGGCTCACTGTCAACTTGTGTGTGTGTGTGTGTGTGTGTGTGTGTGTGTGTGTGTGTGTGTGAGCAAGAGAGAAAGAACCTCTCCCCTGGTTTGTGTATACAAGCACACGAGAGACTGTGGTTTTTCTACAGTATGGATATATGTCTGTGTGTGTGTGTGTGTGTCAGTGTGTTTGTGTATATGAAGGTCTGATGCCCTGTCACTTTGCCAGCTGAGGTCTGCTCATAATATAGTTAAAAGTTAAGTCTTAACCAAAGCGCAGTTCTGATAAATGAGGCAGCGCTCTATGCACCGACAGCCATCAAAATAACACAGACAAAATGTTCCATTTCTCGTCCTGTTTACTTTTTTGTTAAGATACTGAAAAATAAACAAAAATATTCTGTCAGAGTTGAAAACAGATTTTATACATTTTAAACACTCTTTTCCAATATTTTCTACATTTTTCTTTCACTTAATCCACGGAAAAATAATTTGTGCAAAGTCCAAACTAACTTGGTAACGACTTCAACAAAGATCAATAAAAAACTAAAATGAAATTAAAACAAAATATTTACATACTCAAAGATCCTGGTTTGTTGATTTATATATGTCACTTCTATGATATATTGTTAAAAATAAATCAACATCTATTCCCACAAAATGTTTGTTTTGCTGAAATGAAACATGGTTGCCAAATGCTAAAAGAGTTAAAGTTTGCGTTATCTCTAATTTTTACCCATTTTTTAATGCTACGAATGAGTGACTATAATCTACACACGAGAGAATTTCCAAGGAAATGTGTTCCCAAGGATCTGCATATCAGTACTCCACTCCTTACTCTTAATCACACACACACACGATAAAAACACACACAAAGTATGATGGGACCCAAGCCAACATCTGTCTTTGATATTATTTAACTAACCGCTTATTGTGGGAGCCCACCAGCACCACGGATGGCGTCTAGCACTGTGTGTGTGTTAGTCTACAAGAGCGCTACGGCGTCCATTCAGACACTTTGGCAAGCCGCTGTTGTGTTGTTACATCCTTCAGGGGCTGAGCGGTGCAAATGTGTGTGTGTGGTGTGTGTGTAAGTGTGTGCGTATGTGTGCATTAGTTCAGTATGTGCGCCCGCATTTCTGAGAATGTGACTGCATACCAGCGCGCAATGTGTGTTTCCACAGACATGTGAGAACAGTGTGAGTGTGTGCGGTGGCTATCCCCCTCCATAGTGAAAGCCACAGCCTCAAACCACATCAGAGAGTGTGTGGGAGACAGAATGACAAGGCCAGGGACCAGCCAGCGTCTGCCTGCAGCCACACACAGACAGAGACACACGCTCACACACATTCATACTTACACATTTATCACACTTACCCATCTAGTTATTGACACACACTGACTCTCTCTCTCTCGCTCTCTCTATCTCAACCTCTCCTCCTCACACACACACACACACACACACACACACACGTACACGTTTAACACCAACCGTCATTACACCACAATCCAGTGGTCACTGTTTAGGCCAAGGATGCAGTCTGCAGCAGAGGGAGATGTTTGTGTTTGCATACTTTCTCACAGACAGACATTGACTGAGCAGAGAGCAAAATAGGCTTTCTACTGTGGATTTGTTTTAGCATTTTGACGTGGTGCAACTGTCACTCATTGGTGTGTGGGATAAATGAAAATGAAAATATTTGAATTATTTATTTATGGCCACCAAACAGTGTACAGAAATAAAGGGCATACAAGCAATAACAAGGCTAGCAAAAGCTCTGAAAACAAGATAATTACAGACGCGTACACACGTACATGGCAAGCACACGAGTGTGTATAATCCTACACGCGTGTGCTCAAAGATTTATCGTTGAATAATTAATACACAAATCTACACATTCATAAAAATAATTAAAAAAAAAAAAACACACCAACAAACACGTGTTGGCGGCAGTCACGCAGGATGCGTGCTTGCCTTCTTACACACACAAAAAAACACACGGCCACTGCCAACGAAAGACCATTCATGCAATTTCTCACGCTGACACAAGTGCGCACACACAGACAAAGACGCAGCGCAAGTGTAGGTCATCCATGGGTGAGTGAAAGCTAGAAGCGGTGTTTTTCCTTGTGGTGGACACACATCAATTTCAAGGAAATTGCTCGCCCCATTATTGGAAAGTGTTACCGGAATGTCAATTAAGGGGGAAGTTTTTAACCTCGCACCACACAAATAAACAGAGCACCCCACTCCCCCCTTATTAAAGGCAGTGTCAGCGCAGACAGAGAGTCTGGAGGGGGCAGAGGGAACGAAAGGAGGGATGGAGGGAGGAAGGGATGGAGGAAGGGAGGCCCAGGGAAAGGGAGAAGAGGAGACATGAGATTTGGTGCTCTCAAAGAAATGCTTTTGGCCTTCCTTTTGTGCCCAAGGGCCCTAGACCCTGAGAACCACTCAAAGCCTGAGCTCTGGCCCTGGCTCAGGCCCACTTAAGGTTAACCTCAACAGGCAAGGATCTGTTTGACAGCTGGTTGGATCCTGTAGGTGCAACTGCAGCGGAGCGATTAAGGGCAGTTCAGCAACACAGTGGGGGGGGTGGGTTGGGAGTAGTGGGGGCACTGAGATAGAGGTGGAAGACTGAAGAGTGAGACAGGAGGGAGGATGGAAGGGCTGATGGAAAAGAGAAGGTGAAGGAGTGTAATGATGCACATGAGGAGGATTGACAGATGAAAGAGGAGAGAGATGTAAGGGAGGGAAGAACATACATTGTGAGGGAAGGAATTCAATAGTATTTGTTTTGCACTTCAACAACACACTGTGTCAAAGCAATGAAATCTTGTAAGGACAGGAGGAAGGCAGATGGAGAAAGGAAGAGAGACAACAGAATATGAGGAAACAGGAGGAGCAAGACAGTTGACCTTTATAAATAACATAAAACAACATACAAAGACAGGAAGATAATGACACCAACTGAACCAGGGATAGAAAGGGACAGAAAAGAGACAAAACTAACAGTGTGAAGATAACAAATTTCAACACTATTTCTGTAAACACAAACAAACAAAGCTCTCTAATGTGCCTTTAGGCCTGATTATTCTGTTTCCTGTGACAATTGCATTGTATTGAATAGATATATAGATAAAACATAGTGTGGTTTTAGGTCCAATCCAGGGTACACTACCACACCTGACCATTAGGGAGAACAATAAACAGCCAATCCAAATCAGCAACTTTAAACAGGTATCCTGTGTTGATGCTTTACTGAATCAAGTCTCCAAAGATGGGTGGAGTGTGTTAAAATGGCCCCGGGTTGGGGGGCTCGTAGTCATGTGAAATGCCTTCACATAGCCAGCGTGTGAGCCTCTGTTTGGAAAAGAGCCCCATCACCATAACAGTCGAACAGCTGCTGAGAGCCTGGATGTTCCATATAGCTCACTAGAGTTCACGTTGGTCACAAACGATGCAATTTATCCTCTTGCTCTGGTTGGAAAAGGTATCGAGGAAAAACCCTCATGTATCACAACTATTATCTTGTTTAAACAAAAATAACTTCAAACTCATGTTCCGGACTGGGGAAGCAATAAATACAAAAGATTGCACTGAACTAGAACATTTCATTTGATTTAGCAATAAACTAATGGTAAATTGTGTCTAGGATTTTAATATTTTACTTGTTGTAAGCATTCAAGTGTTCGAATATAAATGTGTATAGTGTGCATGCAGTGCTATGATATAATGAGGAAAGCTTCTGGGAGTTTTAAGCGCAGAAACTTTCTGTATAGTTTAAAACATTACTCCTAGAAGAACTTTGAATACCACAGGAATCTCCCATGGAGCGGCTGCTCAGTCAGCCTCTGTCACCTCACAGTCTTGCATGAAGCACTACAGAGAAGAATGATCAAAACTCCAGCAAGTGGTGAGGAAAGGTGAGGTGAGGTGAAAAAGTGCTTCAGTCCCCGCATCCAGGTCACCACCACCCGACAGCAACTGGAGAGTTGGCTAGGATTACTCAGCGCTGACGGTAAAGCCTGACGCACATCATCAAGTTCGTCATCCGATGTCAAGGTCACACAGCTTCAAGTGCGGTGACGCTACTGCTGCTGTAAAACTGCTGTCACGGAAACCGGTATTGGACTCCTATTGGCTGCTGAGGCTCAGGGAGAGACTTAGATGGCCATGTGGGTAGATGTAAGTTTTAGTGTGCTTCTCTGCAGAGGAAACTGGTCAAGCTTGTACGAGCTGTGAGAGAGGCCAAAGCCAGCGTAAATAGAACAAGAGATTTCAAAGCTAGTAAGTACAGCTTGTAATTCCACTGCCCCAAATATGTCCTGTGGTTAAGTCCAATTTCTTATTTGAAACAGTCAGCGTGGAGATTAAGAGTGGGCAGATATGAGAAAGACAAACAGCAGAAGGATGAGAGAGAAGAGAGAGGAGCGGAGATTCTTATTCATCATCATTAGTGAACTAACTGACTCCACAGTAATCCCTTGCAAGAGCTCCTATGTCAGTAAAAACCAAACTCTCACCCCAAATGTAGAGACAAAGAGGGAGAGTGATGAGGAGGAGAGTGAGTGATGGAGAGCTAAAAAGAGGGAGACAGATCAGGACAGGAGTAGGTCTGAATCTACATAGTTAATGAACACCATTTCACTGGTTACCATCGGCAACCAAAGTGGCTTCAGAAAACATTCCCATGCCATTCTTGGTCTGTTTTTTGGATAGGACAAGCGTGTGTGCGTGCACGTGTGTCAAAGAGACGTCTAACTGAACGAGCGCATTTTAAAGAGTGGTATTTTTCGCTCCCTGTTGTTACGTAAAAATAACCAGAGAGTAGTTCTCCTGTCTGGACAAACTTACATCCATTAAACCAGATCTTCAGACTCAGAAACATGGGGGAGAGGAAGGAGCAGGGGTAGAGGGATAGATGAAGAAAAAACACGCTGCAAAGAGAGGGAGACGATGGCTGAAAATGGTGATGAATTATGTGTGATGATGTGACTGGTGTGTATGGGTATTCGAGTAAGTGCGTATGAGTGTGTACAAAAAAGCCAGCCGTAACCAACCTAACCATGAATGCACTTTCTGAGCCAGACCATTAGAGTGGTGCACTTTCCTGAACCTAACTGAATCTGCACGACTAACTTTCACCACCGCCTTTGGTGTCCTAAATAGCCACTGATGCAGTTAAATGAAAAATGATGTGTTGAGTTTGTTCACTTTAGTGGTCGTCTTTGTTTGTTTATTCACATTAATCATTTTTACAGCAGCATTCATCCATCTTACATCTGTATTACAGGGGAGAGTGACAGAAAAGATGGAGCATGAGGGCACAAAAGCTTACAAACCAGTCAAAGCTGTGATTTTGGTACTTTACGAGTCTTAGCCTGCTAAGGCACCAGTCCACAGCCCTGATTGTCAAAACGGTGTTCGGCATAGGAATGCTGAGCAAACAAAAAAAGCACTGTTTTATTTCTACAAAGCAGCCAAGGGTCTGGCCTCTCTCTCCTGTTTTTCGCCTGCTGCTGTGCATTCCAATAAAAGTCTCCATAGATAATGAATGTTAGTAGGCCATCTGCAGCCAAACCTTGGCTCCGATGGCAGTTATGACTGTCCACTGTGGTGTCTGTGTGTTAGTCATCTCAGGATGAATGAGTCACCAGAGAGAAACCTCAAGCACCACCCAGGTAACAGTTCAGCCACACACACACACACACACACACACACACAGACACACACACACGGACACGCACACTCGCAGAATGAAGCACTGAGATGAGCGAGGTGAGGAAGGACTGTAAAACTGGAGTGTAGCTATTGTGCAGCATTATGCTGCCACCATGTGGTCAGTATTGGAACAGACAAAGCTTGCTGGACAATCAAGCATATAACGGAATATTAAGTTGCTTCATATTAAAGCACAGAAATCATATGCAGTGTCACATCTGTAAGTGGCACACTGATTGCAGCCTGAACTGGTAAGTGAACTGCTACACTGATAGAAATGTGTCCAAGCTGTAACAATTTTACTGATTCACCCTCTTGTCAGGATTATCTGAGTGTGTGCAAAAAATAATTTAATATTAACCACCAAAGAGCATATATATGATGTGCTCTCTCAGTGACAGAACTCATTGTTTTCAACTCTCACAGCTGAAAATCTGTGGGTTTAAGATAAGCTTATTTTTGTGGCATATAAATTCTTAACCCATATTCACAGTTAGTGTGAATGTGTGAAGTCGGCCGTAATGCTAGAAATGAGGATATACTATATGTACTTTTTAAACTGCATATATATACTTTTTTCATGCAGATAAAGACAAAACGCAAAAAGAGAAACATCTTTGAAAGTCATACGAGAACACCAGTTTATATAAGTCTGTTACTTTTACAGATGTACAAAGTGTATGACAGATTTAGTTGACCTGACAGTGAGAGGTTGCATAATGATGGAGTTAAAACGACAAAAGCATGGTATTAAGTCTGGACTGTCGGACATTCGAGAGCAATTGGTGAGACAATTTGAATAATCTTGGTACAGGGTGTAGTGCTAAAAGGTCAGAAATAATATTAATGTGCTATGTCGTGGAGAGGTTTGAATGTGACCAGTGGACTGAATTCTGAAAACACAGAGTAGGCCATTGTAATTGGGCCAGAATAGCAGTGATATACAGTATTATCTTCATTTTGCAATTGTCAACAGACTGGCTGCTGTGTTCTGGACCACGCTGTGATATTGCAAACTCACTTAAGCAACAGGGAGGATAGGGTGTCGAAGAAGTCCAGACAAGAGGAGGAGGCAAAAGCATGAATAATTTGATCTACAATGTTCTTTGGCAATGTTGAACTGATTCTGGACTTGAAAAAAATGAGTGAACCAGTTTCTTAAAGTGATGGTCAAAAGATTTCTAAGAGATGATTTTACATTCCCTGTTGTACTGCCTGAGACATGAACTAATATTCTTTGAGACATTATCTGGGCCAGTGACGGGTTTCTGTAAAAAAGTTTCATGACATGCATTGTTTGACAGCAGTAAATTATGATGGAATTAAGATGGATTAAGATAGAACCAAGGACAGAAACTTGTGCAAACCCACACAACATGTGAGCTGATGACACAAAACATGAGCTGTCACTGAAATACATCTGAAAGATGAGGAAAACCATTTGACTGCAGTTCTATCTATTTCAAGGTACTGTCAACTGTCAAATTCTTATTTTACAACATGTAAACATATAATATTTATTTGGCTGCAGTGTCAGATCTCAGTTGGGGATGGTTGTGTGGTTGTCTTTAGCAAACCACTGTTATGAATTAAGTCTTTTCAAAGAGAGAATATGAATCAAAGTGAGACTTATTGAAGCTGAAATTGTTAATCAAAAGGACTCTGTGGCAAATCAGCAGGGATATAGAGGTACTTCAAACTTTAGTGAGTAAGTACCACGGTGCACATACTGTAGATACCTTCATCAAGCTAATTAGGAGAGACCACGGAACAATTCAATTCGAAAGCGGTTATCATTTCATTTCCAGTTTCATCTTCATGGAGAATGAGAAAGAAGCTGTAATGCTAGACAGGCAGCTATTGAATGAGGATGAAAAAGAAAAATGAGAAAGGAAAAAATGGGGAGTGAAGACACGAATAAGGACAACAAGAATGATAGCACAAGAAGCGAAGGAGCTTATAGAGCAGTTCCCATCCCCAGGCATTCTCCTGTCTCCACGTGGGCCACATCATCAGGCTAATTACCTCAGTAATTACCGTGCTAATGCTGCAAAGGCCTTGAGGCTGCACTCTTGTATCCTGTTTCGATTGAGGCCAGTAGAAGTTAGGCAGCTAGAGGGAATAGTGGAGCTCTCAACCTGATGTTCGTTCAACATCTGTCATCTCTGGCCTTTCAGTAGATGTGTCTAAGAGCGTACTTTGTTGGTGTCTGGGAGGGTTAAACTGTACAAGGAATGACATTTTCATGAAAGAGTACAACAGGACACCCCACCCCAACCCTTTGCTGGTATTATACTGGTGTGCTGTTATTAACAACACTTCACCTTTTAATGACTGTAATCAGAGAATTAAGTGGCTGTGCACACTGAGGCCCTCCACTGCACCTCCCTGCTGTTATCCAAAGTCACAGAACAAACTAATATCTATAAGAATATTTAATAGAGTTGAATAGCCGTGATGTCATTGCCGTTTTAAATGGGCTACATTATCAATTTATGACAGAAATAAGACTTCAGGCGCTTAAAGGGCGGAATATATTTTCAATTTATTTAGTTTCAGACACATTCTCATTTTAGAGTGGACTCTATGCCTTCTATTAAAGCACACAGTTGTAATAGTTCTGATATTAATATTAAATGAAACAACTTCCTGTAATCTATAATGGTTGCAAGTGCAGCCAATGAAGTCATACCCGTATGAAAGTTCACTGAGTTTTATCAAACTTTCAACTCACTATGTCAGTGAATGTGGTCTAATTCAGACTCATCCACAGACAAGCCACCTAATCATGACTACACAGTATCTGCCCAGAATCCTAATGGGAGAAAACCAATATAACAGCTTGAGCTGGTGTAGAGAGCTAGAATATCTGGCAGTTGACAGAGAATCAATTTTGCAGGTGGTTGGTGGACCAAACCTGATCTTAGACAAAGGAAATAATGGTTTATGCTCCGTGGACAGTGGAAAAATGGATGCCAATTGGATCCATTGTTGTTCAGTTTCTGGTCCAACTTCATGTGAATGTAGACCCCATAAGGATTTTTGCAATTAGTTATGACTTCTGATGTTCCATTTAAATCTGCTTTCTGTCTACTGTGTGACCAAAATGACAGCACGGAGCCGTCGTTTTTCATTAACTTGAGGTTAGCTCCCCATCTGCAGCGCAGCAATAATTTAACTACTTTGCCTGACAATGTTGTTCTTGGTATTCTTAGTGCATTTAAGTGAGAGAAAATCATCTTGTGCTATTCATTTTAATGTCCGTTAGGTTTGCATGCCATCTGACGTTGTATCAGATGGTGACTGAGGCAATGGAAAATAAATGGAAAGCACCATGATTCATAACAAATACAACACATTGCATCCAAAAAGAGCTTAAGTCTACAACACAAAACTGGTGCAAACAGATGGGAAATAAACAACTTAACTTAGCTAACAAGCAAAGAGCCCAATGCAAACTGTGAAGATGTTTGCCATCTATCTCTCATGATATGTGTGAAGGATATTTCTTACAAGGACACCACATATTCTGTGTTCTTGGATTTGAGAATCACTGAAGGTATTATGAGAACAGATGGTCTGGCTGGATAGATACATTTGTTTGATCTACAGTAACTGTTCTGCACAAGTCTTAGTGCTGCTGATGGAAATCTTTGAATAGCTCCCCACAGTCCCTACCTCAGATGAATGCTTTGTGTTTGAGAAGCAAATGTGCTGATTTACAAACAGATCAAGTGATAAGAGCAGAACTGACAGTGCTGTTTCACTTCTAAGATCTCCATTAAAATCTTGCCAATGCCATTTCATATCTGCATTATGAATGCAAGATATTCTATGGGTATCTTTCATGTGTGCGGTGTACGTGTTTATGAGTGATTACGTGTGAGCACACACTGTGCCTGCTTCCTGACAGCATTAATGACTCCAAACAGAGATGCAGCTGAACCACAGGGAACAGTGGCATGTCTCTTAAACCAATCCAGACACCCCTGAGCCTTTGGTCCAAAGCAACAAGTTGAATATCACTCACTTCATTGCACACACTGGGTACTACTGAGTTTCCTGCCTGGATCGTATGAAGAGACCCGCATGTGACTCACTATGTGTCTATGTATATGATCTGGATAAAATTTGTTTTGTGGCGTTTCCTGTGGGTTTTCAGTGAATCAGGAAATTATGACAAACAGCTATTCGACTTCGCTGGTTCGTGAATAATATGAAGGAATATTGACTCCCCTTGTTTCATTTAATCGAGAAACTTTGTGAGTCATCTTACAAACAGTGTGTCAGACTGAAGTGCTGCAAATAAGCACAAACCACGCATTATGTAGTTACAGCCACTCAATCAACAGAAATAATATGGTCTGTACTTTGATTATGTGATTACTCAGCCCCTTAGCTTGCTGCTGTTGTTTTTAGTAGAGTTGCACACTCATACTCATAAATAATAACAAAAAAAACCCCACACACACATTTCCAGAAAACAGATATGTTTTCCGATATGATTGAACTGCATTTTGTCAACCCGTTCAAACAATGTCCTTTCCTACTTCTTTTTTAAATGAAGACTTCTTTCACTTCTTTCTTTCATAATTTATCTTCAACTAAAGATGATTCCAGGAGCATGAAGGTGACTTTTGGTCGGTGCCCAGATGTCGATCCAGTACTGTAAAGCCATATGAGGAATGAGGTGGGACTCAATTTGAAACAACTGATGTTATCAGGCAGCAGATTCTGGCTGTTCTCAAGGCAACCTTGTTTACAGTATCACAACAGGAAACAACACTGTCACATGTGCATCTATGCTCAAACTGCACATATACACACAGACGGGTAAACAAGAACAACCACTATAAAGACAGAGCCGTTTAATGTATTATTATTTAAAGTTATTCATTCACATATTCCCAACTAGGTACTGTAATAAAATTAGCTAAAAATGCTGCTACAAGATCTGGTCTGTATATTTGGATATTAAAGTATGGACAATGAAAGCTGCTGTTGATGTGCCACAGTGCAGGACACTTAAGCCCACACGGTTTCTTGCCAAGTGCTGGCAAGATGACAAGTACAGTCTCTATCAGCTGTGCAAAGATTGAGGAAAGGTTAATAAAGCTCTTCAAAACTAACAAGATGGTTCTCTTGTCAGAGGGACAAAGGGAGTGATTGCTGTTTTTAAGTCCGAGACGCAAAAGGCAAACAAATCTATTGTGGTGTCTGCTGCTGAACTAGAGAGGTGTGACCTTGAGCACAGAAGATATACAGCACTCTGACGGTGATAGTTAAGAGGGAATGTTGCTGGAGACAAGATGATATTGTTTCAGTAGATAATTAACTTTGGCTGTAATGCACAGTTTGGCAGCCTTACAAAGACGTGGTTACAATCACCCCTTCCCCATCCCTTTTTTTTTTTCTCCTTCGACTTTACTACACATACGCTTTATGCCTCTTAAACCATTTTTTTTTTACCAAGATCATAGTCTTCCAGTCATAAAGTGTAAATATATTGTACAGGATAACACAAACTGGGTAAAAATTGCACCCACTTATTAAAATGATCGCAAACGAATCAATCCATTTAAACTTTGGAGGGCATATTTAATGTAAACATTCAAAAATGGACAAATCGATCTCCACTTGTGTCTTTGTAAAATGTCGTATTTTTCAGCACAACTCAATTCTGCAATATAATACTGCAACCTTCCCCTGATATTAAGCCATTGTTGCACTGCTGTGTCACTGTCAGCCTCAAAAAACACAACGCCTTGATGCTTTAACATTGCAACACAGCTGCCGTTTGTGTGAGCCGGCGGACTAAGCTGCAGTTGTTTCCGTCACTGTAATTTTCATGAAGAAAGTGGTGCACAGAAGAGCGTGTAAGTGATCAGCAACAATGAGCCGCTCTAAATGTATTCTCCTTGCACTCATAACCAATGTGCCGACGCCGCAGATTGGCTTTTCGTACAGCGAGAGGATGAAGGAGGAGGAAAAGGAGAAAGACTAGCTGAGGCAGACGGATAGAAGACCGAGGGACATAAAAACATCCTCCCTGAGAAAAGAAAACATCCTTTCACTTCGACCTTAGTTTATACATGTCTCTTGTATGTGGATGTAAACTGAAAGGAATTGAAGTGGGATGTTGTTACGCAGTGAAAAAGTGTTCACACCGAAAACCACTACCTTATATAACCTGTCTCTCGGATGGTCTGTTAATAACTTTTTTCCTGTCTGTTTTCCTTGGCTAGCAGAATGGTGCTCCCTGCGGAGCTGTACACAAAGGGTTTAAAAAAAAAAAAAAAAGCGCCAGTGTAGAGTGTACATTTTCATAACACTTCACAGGAGTAATGCATTAACAAGACAGTTTCTAAGACCGCTTCAAATGTTATGTGCTATTATTGTGTGAGATCTCACCCCAAAACACAAGCGGCAGGTCATCAGATCCAGTGCTGTCCCCATTTCAAGTCAAGATGATGAAACTGTCTGATAAAAGTTGATATGATGAACTTCTTTCCTCTCTTTTCAGGTCAGTGATGAATCTGCAGGTCTGTCTGACCGTACCACAGAGAAGTCTGATCAAGGGCAGCGTGAGGATAAACAAAAGATAATTCCTCGTTTGAAGCCCAGAATGTTTTCTCAAGTGCTGGGGTCTGAAGATTACACCGCAAAAACGACCAAAGAAAAAGTAACTTCCTCAATCATAAAGTCATGACTGTTATATCTTCTTCCCGGACATTTTTTGACAGCATCCATCTATATTAAGCAGCATCGTATAAAGAAAGTTCACACAGACCCCAAGTTCTCCCATCAGACTGCCCCTTCCTACAGTATTCTGGTGTCCTGTTGCACCTGTGACACCGGAGAAGCAATTACAAAGCTCATGCTGGTAATGAGGTCTCCAGTTACCTGATCCAGTGACTGAAGGACAATATAGAGGTCTTCAATCATTAATGTCCATTCATCAAACCTGCTGCCCATGTCTGGCATCACTGCCCCAAGAAATATCAATAAAATAATGAAACTCACACTGAGCCTGATAAAATTATAAAATAATGAACAAACTAAAATTAAACAACAGATTTCACAACGAGGTCAAGGCCAATCAGATTTAGAAGAATAAAACTGGCCAACTGTCGACAGAGCTGTCAGGTTGATTTGTGGTGTTTTAATTATTGAAAATGTATAACTGCAGTAATAGCCATCCCGTGTAATTATGCACATTGTTTCAGGGACATTGATCATATTAATTTAACGTACAGCGGTACAAATCCCTTTCTCATGCTCTCTTCATCTCCTTCTGCCTCGTCTGTCTCGCTCTCTCTCTCTCTCTTATGAAAGGTTAGCTTCGCTAATTGGGCCAAATAAATTCGAAATAAATTCAGATTCTAACTGGACTAACGTTAAAATACCAAATTTACATGCAGCCACCCATTAGCTATACTGTTACTGGGGCAGATGAAGGCCAAATCAAATGATTAAAAACATCTTCAAAGACCAGTGCGTGGCATGTATTCGGGTTTATTGGCAGAATTATCATAATTATGTTTTCAATGGTGCATAATCATCTGAAACTGTTGTGTTATTAGTGGTACTGCGTGGAGAGAATAACAATGAGTTCAACCAAAATGCTCGAATTGTGTGGTGGTACAGAATTCAGCCACTTTAGAAACAGGAAACGAGGGATGCAACTTACAAACTTTCTCTTCAGCTTGCCCTTAGTACCACGGGTTGGTTTAGCCTCCACCGCAGATCCTAGTCCGTAGTCCAAACCCATGTCCAGGTGGTCGTCCGCAGAGACGCTCTTGCGGAGGTAGGCAGCTCGCGCCCGGAAGTGGGAAAAGGGCGACTGGGAGCGAGGGCGGGCCTCGGTGCACCCGACGTACTCAGGTTCGTCTTCGCCCTCCATGTCATCCTCCAGACGCCACAGTTCGCCTTGAAGATTGAAGGAACAGAAAAGGAAAAAAAAAATGACTGGATCGGGTTCAGTGAGGAAGGAGAAAAGTATATATATATATGACAGGAAGACAGTTTGGACACATGATGAATATTTGTTTCTATGCAGTAATTATTGCAAACACTCTCCACAAATTGTCATGTCATCCACTGATTGCTTCCATAAAATATTTCCTGAATGTTATTAAGCTTCATTTCAAAGCTTCCTGAAACACTTTACACCTAAACATTATTCTCTGTCTGCCTCTTTAACAACCTGATTGTGATTCCTTCTGCTGGATAGAAATAATGGCTCAAGAAAAATTATGAGGAAGGAACAAATTTGCGGCAGCTGTGACGTTTTTCTTCTGCTCTGACACGATGGCCGGGCTTTTTTTTTTTTTTTTTGCAAAACAAGAGATGAATGTGCGCTGTCAGAACATCGCTCCACTGCACTAATAACAGCCAACTTCCATCACTCTGCAGCTGGTGCTCGTCTGACATCCTGTCAGCATCTAACTCCTGGCTAACAGCACTAATAAAATACAAACTCATCTTTCAGTTACTTACACAATCTGATGCATGCTGGGTAAAGCTACAGCTACTCTGTCCGTCAAGGCACAGAACACTGTCAAGACTTAATTAGTACCTTTTCCAGACCATAAAATACTGAAATACACACATATTCTCATACTCATACGTTCTTAGTTTCAGGCATAGGCTCACGCCAGCAAAAGGTTTTAGAGCTTTAATCATCAAGTCTGAAGTCACTTAAAATTATATTCGGCCTAATACTTTCCTTGTAATGGCTTTCTTTATTAAAAGATTTTCTGCAGCAGCTCTTCTGGCAAAAACAGCTTTTGTGTGATCTTCAGAGTGTAAAAATATTAAAGTATCAGTTCCACTGTTTGAACAGCTGCCAAAAAAGCATCTGGCTTGAAAAGCTGAGGCAAATAACACGGCAACAAAACGACTTGGGAGCGTCTCCGTGATGAGAAACTCTGAAGTGCATTAATGTGGGATGTAGCTTAAATCTGTGAACAGAGGTGTAGCTGGGTTAGTTGAATTAAAAAAAGAAAAAAGTTGTCTCAGCGCTACTGAAAGGATAAAGACGAGGTAGATGAGAGAGAGAGAGAGAGAGAGAGATCAGGCATCATGGTCAATGACAGTGGTTGCTAAGCAACAAGGGGCCACATGAGACTTTAGTCTCTCAATTTGATATTTGCAACAGAGCAGCAATAGGGCAGGGCAAAACGGGCAGAGAGAGAGATGCGGATTCAGACAGGTTAAGTCAGGACATAAAATGGAAATAAACCAATCTAAGAAAATGTTATTAAGTCTATGATCATTAGACATAATAAAAGGTAAAGACTGAGTGTATTAGAGCAGGGAGGGCCGGGGTCGACTCAGTGCTTTTCAAGAGGAAGAGTCTCATGCACAGTTGTAGTTAAGTGGTTTCAATCATTTCCTTTTTTCCACCTTCTTTTATTTGTAGTAAGCTGTTTTGATGATGAGTGTTAATCAAGATGAAGTGGTGCATAGTAATCAAATTTGAACAAATAGCTAATTTGCCCCTGTAGTTACAAAACAAAAATGGTTACCAAACATGCCCTTTGAGCTAAATGAGCTTCCTTTTGCTCTTGGTGAGCAGAAACGGAAGGTTAACTTTTATGTTTTTTGTTGAAAGTCAGCATTGCTTTTAAAGTGTCATGGTGGTTAGCACCACGGTGCAACAACAAGAAGGGCGGGGACTCGAATAAAGGACACATCAAGCCTTGACTGTAATAATGATTTGTGCCAGTGATGACAGCAACAAGGAGTCAGCGAAAGAAAAGCTACAAGATAGGAGGCAACTACGACAAAGTAAGAAGTAAAAGAAAGTGCTAGGATAAGAAAAAGAGGGAAGTATTGCTGCGTCAGCCTCTTACTCCCCTGAGCCTAACCCAACCTCCGACTATAAACTTCAATAGGTCCCAAATTAGTGAAACAGAAGCCCCAAGTATCAGTTCGATACGAGTTAAAGACATTTCCTGGTGGTGTTTTAAAGCAGATTGTTACATTGCAGTTTAATTATATTGTGAAAAATGAGGGCCTGTTTGAGATTTATCCTCCTCCTGTGCTGTTTCCATCTCTCTGTGAATCCAGTGGGCATTTGGTTTCCTTCAAGAGAAAGACTTTGCCGTATTTTCGTGAGTCTCTTTTCTGTGATGTTTGCTGTTTCTTTTCTCTCTTTGCACTTACACATTTCCTTTCATTGCTGCGCGAGCTTCTTATATGAAACCTCACAAATAAAGATGTTAACGCAGCATATCTCAACACTTGTTTTTGTGCCAATTCTCATCTAGGAGGAGGAGGAAGAGGAGGAGGAGGAGGTGGTAGTGAGGAGTTTTTATCAAGTTGAGTTGAACAACATCAATCAGGAGTGACAAACCACTGCTGGCAGTGTATATGTGTGTGTGTGTGTGTGTGTATATGTGTGTGTGTGTGTGTGTGTGTGTGTGTGTGTGTGTGTGTGTGTATGCAGAGATGTGTATGAGGATGTGTAACAGGAGGACGTCCTGCTCAGAATCTACAGCTGTGATAGCTGTGGCTTACGAACAGCTGTGGACTCTTGTGCATATACTTATCTCACAAATATTTTGGTTTTGTGTTTATTAATCAAATTCTCTATTATTGTCTTGTGTTTAGGATGTCTGGAAATCTGAAATCTTTTTTTTTTTTTTAACAAAGCTCCTTTGGATCTCCTTTCACATTAAATCTTCACCCTTAACATCTTATTCACTGTTAAAATGAAAGTTATCACTGTCAGCAAGTGGCAGCTTCAGGATCCTCCGTGTCAGTTTCTCCTCTCAGGTGAGAGAAATGTGTTCAATTTATATGCAAGTGGGGAGGGGAGAAAGAAAGAGAGAGGGAGAGAGACAGACCGCTTCCTGCTGAGACAGCGAGCTGCCCTGCGCTCTCCGTCAGATGGCGGAAACATAAAAGAAGCAAAGCCATAAATGGGATATATTTCTTATATCAAAACAAAAAAGACTTTAGTCTACGCTCTGGTGGCTTTTACATGCTTTTTTCCACCAGCAAAAGGCGCTGCTCTGATAGCCAACCATTTGGCTCAATAATAGAGTTCAAGAGGCAGACACATTACAGGCTAAGTGGTCTAAAATGTAAGATGTTTCTCCCAGAAGCCGAGTAAACGCAAAACATATATTTTATCTGACCACTTCCAACATCATTGGAGCTGTTAAAATGTCTTGTAAAGCAATTGTTGGCAAATGATTGAGAATCTGCTGCTGTGATGGAAACAGTCATTTCAAGATAAAAAGGTATATTTTGCAGAACAATACAACAATGGTGTATTGAATTGCATTTAGGAGAACTTACTCAGCCTTGGTAAAAATGAGATTAAGTAAAAAAAAAAAAAAAAAAAAAGGCTACTCAGTCGTCAGCTTTACCTGCAGGTGGCAGCGTGCAGGCCTTTGCGTGGCTGGTCCCAGTGGGCGGGTTCTTCCTGCGCGGAGGGCTCCCACCAATGAGATCAGAGTGATGGACTCTGGAAACGGTCGGCGACTGAGGGATGCTGGGGAGGGTGCGGGACTTCGCCAGTAGGGGTCTCTGCAGCTTCCTTTCCAATGACCTGATTGGACAACATTAACAGACGGTTACATGGACTGTTTTGTTTCTAGTAATTATTGTAAAACACAGCCTGATATGAGTAAAAGGCACCACTCTGGCTGATAGGCAACAATTTGGCTTGATATCTGAATTCAAGACACAGACAAAGGATGGGCGAAGGGGTCTGAAAACTGTTGGCCTGACACTTGAGTTGAAAGTCAAATTTATTCAGATTTTTGCTTTAAATTACTCTCTTTTTACTGCATCTAAAGAAAATTTGCTATAATTTGCATAATGCTACTGATGGTAACAATTAAACACTTTATAAGCTTTAATTATGTCCATTTATATGTAATCTCTCTGGTGTAAACCCCAAATGGATGGACGTTTAGAGTTAAATTGCTGGAATACCTCTAAAAACAACAATGCCACAGTACAATAGATTTATATTTTAGTCAGGAGCCTTTTAAATTTGTTACTGAGGTGCTTTTTCCACAGAGCACATGCTCTTTTCAGTGTATTTAACACTGGGGGAGTAAATTAGATTCATTTTATTAAGGGACCAACATTTTGGCTCATACAACACAAGGCAGCGTTTCTGATTATTTTAACGATTAAATAATAGCGATTCAGTAAAGCTGTTGCTGAGCAGTACAATATTAGCACATGTACAAACACCGACACGCACACAAACACACAGTCTACTGTTAATGAGCAACCGGAGAGCAACAGCCCTGATCAATAGTGAAATTACTTCTACCTCAGCATAACCAAGTTGAAGGCCGTTTAGAACCAATAGAAATCGTTTTATTTTATGGCAGTTGGTATCACACGCTCTCAAGTGGGAAACCAATCAATGGGCACAATCACAAGATCGACTTAATAGCAAATTGGTAACAAGCCAAAACACATTGGTAAATAGTCAGCAAAATTATTGACCAAGTGTGATGTAAGTTATTTTACTTATTTTTCTGTCTGTTTTGTAGTCGCTTTAGCTTTTTACTCTATTTTCAGACACACGAGTGTTTTTTTTTCATCATATCGTGTTCTAACAGCTCAGTGTCCTTCACAGCCACAGCTTTTTGCTAAGAATGACTAGCATAACAGACTGTTCAATTCCTATACTGCCACTATTATGACATTAAATAACAGACATGATTAATATTACGCTATCTAGAATCTTGTGTGAAAATCTTGTGCCTCATGAGACAAGGGAGGAAAAAAAAGCATCAACCATACTGAGTCACTGCAACAGATCCACCTCTGATGCCAGCTCTGATCAGCTTGATGTGCTCAAATTCACTGAACGTGGCCAGCATCTCAGACATCAGAGGCAGCCTGGCAGAAGTGGAAGACGTCTGACCTCCAGATTCTTGCATGACAAGTTTGGGTACAGAAACGCACAATCCCCCGGCTTAAAAATCAGTCGAAGACATGCAGGCTGAGCTCCCCCAGGCTGATGTGCCCTGACATCAACTACATGAATTTCAGCTGGGGATTTATGCAGAGATTGTGTTGGGAGATTTATTTGTCTAATTATTTTGATCTTATCAAAACGAAAGCATCACTGGCATGCTTAAACAAAGTGGTTATATGAAACCTGTGTTGACTTTATGAATTTAATGCCAGGCAGTACAGTACAAGAAAGAGATACATCACAAAAAATATAAAAAAAAAAAAAAAAAACATTTTTTATTTTCCAAAACCACTTATTTTACTTTCATTTTGAAGAATGTTTGACTTCTTTTTATTTTTTTCTTTGCCAAGAATTAGCTTCAGAAATCAATATCACCCTCATATCTGTTCATTAAATATGAAGCCAGACCCGGGAGACAGTAATATTCGCATAAAGATGGAAATTCTGTCAATCTGAAGCTACCAGCACCTCTAAACCTCACCGAATAATTACCGACTTATGGACTGGGCATTCAATTCACAACAAAAAAAACATAATGTAAAAGCCACAATTTGTTGTTTTTACATTGACATAAATGCTGCATTATTTTTTTTTAACAATAAGCAGTGACTTACGGGATCCTCTTGTTGCCTAGCAACATCGCAGCGATGACAAAACCCCAGTTTTCCCCTGTTTCCAGTACTTAGGCTAAGCTAAGTTGAACATATCCTGATTGTTCCCCCCACATCTAACAGGAAGATATGAGAATCAGAGCTAATATCTCTGGAACATTTTCTCGATTTTCTTAAAGTAAAGTAAATTATATTCATTTAAAATTAAATTTTAGAGACACTGCATCTCCTTTTTACTGAAATGCAAAATACGCCAAGTTTAAACGTATCATCCAATGAGCAAATATCTTCATATCTTCATCAAATGTCAAAGCTCTTATAGCGTATTAACAAGCCAATTAAAGAGCCTTTTCCTCTAAGCATGGGATCGTGTCTAATCAAATAAATCCATCAAATCCTTTTCAATGGCGGATTATGAATCATTAAGTAATTAATGAAAGTGACTTACTACACTTACTGCAGTATCATTCACTTATATACTCATTAAATGGAGAGATGTCTCGTGCCCAATTTTTTGCCTTTTTCCAACACATTATTTTATAGACAAATGCTCTTGAGTAGAATGTTAAATGTGCTTGAGTTAAATTAGTTTTCTTTGAACTGCTCTAGACACCTGGGGCAGGATGTATTCGCAAGCTTGTAGCCACTTATCACCAGGGGAAACTCTAAGGTACACCGACAGGACGTTTCAAGTCTGCACATCTCAAGCTGGAGAAGTGGAGTACTGACATTTGCCCGCTGTCAGCTGGTAAACTACTCCCATGATAGAGGAGGTGGTTGTTGGAGTTGTGAATATTTGACCTGGGATCAGAGAATCCCTCAATGCGATTCAAGGCAGAGACATGGAGGACCCAGGACAGTCTGATGAATAATGTTTTTGTGTTGGTGGATATCAGAGGAAGAGCTGATAGTGACTATCTAGACACAAGCATCTCTCTCTCTCTCTCACACACACACACACACACACAGAAAAAGAGAGAAAGAGAGATGCACATACTTTGATAGTAATAGATACAGGCAGATCTCTCAGTCCGCAGAAATCCATATTGACTTGCATGAAAAAGCATTTGCCTGAAGCACGCGCACACACACACACACACACACACACACACACACACACACTTAATACAGTTGGCATGAGATGAAATAACTCAAGGACCACTGGTAAGCACAAGTGCACACATACAACCTCACACAGACACACATGTACAAGCAGCCAACTTGGCCTCCCACCTGCACACCATGATGATAACACAGTGGGCTAAACAGCCAGCCCAGGCCACTCCTCACAATTTGGGCCTTACTTGTCCTACAAACCTGTTGCTAAGCGACTCTGTCTACTAACACAGGGGGGAGACGAGAGGAGAGGAGGAGAGGAAAGGAGACGAGAGGGGGAGAGAAGATGCTCATTTTTGCTGCCCAGCAGTGATGTTTTTTTTGGTTTTTTTTTTTCATAAAAAATCAGTTTCTTCAGTCTACAAAAATGTTTCCTGTTGCCAAATTCATTATCTCTGGTGTTGCAGTCAATGGAAACAGCTCACTTTTTTGGTTGGTGTTACATAAATACAAAAATAAAATATAACAGTGAGTCAATGCTGTGTTTTTTTTTTTTTTTTTTTTTTTTTTTATGAAAACAGCAGACAATGAGGCGAGACAAAACAGAAAACAAAAAAGAATTGCGGTGTGATGGTGACATTGAGGGATGCTGAGCAGAACGAGTGTTATATTGATAGTCCACTAACCAGCAAACCACAAACACATTGTGTTCTGCACATGCTTTCCATCATTCATCCTTTGCTTCTACGTCCTCTTCCCACCACTTCTTCCTGCCCTTGACTGACAATGAAGTGAGCTCCGAGGACTTTGAAAATGCTTTGGGCTAAAAACACAATTTGCTCCCACGACCATAAGACCAGGTTTTAGTGCAACAGCTGTACAGCAATTTGTATTAGTGACCTATTTTAATGCTAAAAGTAGCACAAAAGCAACCCCCTGACACTTCTTGGCTATGCAATCTGAAACTACTTAAGTATTTTCTTCCAACCAAGGTGAGATTCTACCATCAACCTTGACTCAAGCGTCTGTAGAAGTTGTCACATCACTGTTAAGGCCTGACTTAACGGAAATCTGTTTCCAGTAGCTGCGTAAACGCTGTCTGATGGTGAATGGCAGTGTCGGTGGCTGCAGTGAGAACTATCCATGGTGCTGAATCAACATCTAACACACACAGACATGCACACACAGCTGACTACAATACATGTGTGTCCTCAAACTTTTTTAATATAATTATTAAAACTACCATTGTTACAAGAGACACAAGATTTCATTTCGACAATTGAACCATTTTAATATTTAAAGCAGAGAGAGAGAAGATCCAGAACGAGTTCTATAGATCTTTTTTTTTTTTTTTTTTTATCCTATTCTAAATTCATTCTTAATGAATGTTCCATTTATTAATGTAATAAACTAATGAATTCAATTCTTTTGAAGCCAGTTAAAAAAAAACTGAATACTTGATGGTTACTCATTCATAAGCTAAACCTACTGCTTGGTGCGGAGCCATTCATTAAAAATCTTATTCAATATTAATGTGTTCTCACTCAGTTTGAATGCGTATGTGTTATGGGGGTGAGGTGTTATATTACCATGTGTTTTTTTTTTTCTTCTTCTTTTCACCTTTCATGTCTTCCGTCTCTTTTCACCTGTTTTTCTTTCATCGTTAAATACTTCCTTCCACTTCATGTAACATCTTGTATAACCTTGTTCCTATACATTGATATTCCATAACAACATGTATCCTAGCTTCTATCTAAGTGCTGAGGAGATAAGAGTCAGCGTTCAGGAGGCTGTGAGAAACAGGACTGACCTTATGGAGCAAAGGGATATGACCAGATTAACCTCTGTCTTTATCTTTTAGTGATTCAATAGACTCTGGCTGAGGAGTCACCGAGCTGAATAGACTCCTGATTGAAACCACTTCGAGCAGCTAAAGCAAGTAGCGAGAGTGACTGACGGTCGTCACGTTTAAGCCTTCGCCTGCAGATCGAGTTCACGCAGTGCTGATTAAGTCTATGAGCTGCAGGTAAAAGTACGCTCAGTATTTCACAGTGTACTGAAGTTTTGGATCCAGAGACTGTGGCAACATTCCCACACTGCGCTGAAGAGGCGAACAGTTAAGTGGACACAGGGTAAGTGATATGTGATGAGGAAAACCACAAAAACATGAGAAGAGACAAGAGAAGTTTGTAGAAAGGACTGGATTCTAAAGAAAAAGGGATTAATTACTCTTTGTGTAGCTTTTCCTCACTGAAAAACCACTGAAAGAAGAGGAAAGGACTGAGGCTACCGACACAGGTGTCAATCTCCTGCTCTGGTACAGGTTGACGTTTGTAAAATATTTGCAGCGTGTCATGTAGCCATTACATTTACTCTACCTAAATAATCAATCACTGTCCTGGAAACGTGACAGTTTTTCTATATTTATCATCACTCACCCTGCCAGAAGGAGGAAACAAAAGTTCAGCACTGCAGGTTTAAGCAGCAGGCAGGAGCAAAAAGGCGGAAGGCCTGAAGGGAGCTGCAGACATGTTCCTCTACATTACACAATGGACATTAACTTGTTCATTACAAACTTATTCATCATCACTCAGCATTCATTTAGGACTGACCTGAACTTGTCACCATTCATTAGAGTTGTATACACACAAACACTCTCTCTCGCTCTCAAACACGTACACAAATCTTATTTGGGGAGGAAATTTGCACGGGATCTCAATTTGAAAACAAAAAGCAAAAATAAAGAAAAACATTCTACAAAAATAACTTAAATAACTTATCTTCTAACATTTGTGCATCAAACATTAACTATTTAAGGTGAAAGAAAGACATGAATGAATATTACTAAGAGCTCAAATATCTCAGTGAAATCTGGCAGTGGTGGACATTTGATTGCTTTAAGGTCAGTGGGGGCAGCCTCCAAGTGCAGCGTGAGCAAATCTTGGCAAATCTAAATTTAGAGGAAAGGTCGGTAATGAGTTTAAGCAGAAGTTGGCAGGTAGCATAAGCTCCTCCCTCACAGTACTGGAATGATGGCAGACAAGCATCTCAGTAAAACATCACTCTCAAAGCTAATGAATGTGGTAACTGGTGACTTTCTTATACATTATATCGCACTTCTTCTATTACTATTCAATTAGACACAAAGGAGATGAAGCCAGACTGGTGCTGGTCCAACACCCAGCGACGCAAACTCCTTCGGTTCCTCCTGGGTGGATGTCAGAGTACAGAGAGAACTGGCGTGTTCTCTGGAGAACGATGAATAAGGAAGTCATGAGATGGGAAGAGATGGAAGGGCGTAGGAAGGGGGTGGCTTGTGAGAAAGAGACAGTGAGTGGGAGAGACAGAAACAAAGCGGCTGTGAGGATGAGAGAGATGCTGGATTTGTAATAGCAGTGAATCTGAGAGCTTTTTTTTGGCAACAGATGTCCACCCACGTTAACACTTGTGTTGTGAGTGAACGATATGGGATTTGATGGACGTTAGAGGTGGTGGTTGTTTTTTTTTTTTTTTTTTTTACAATAACATTTGGTTTTTACTTTAACCCTTGTTGCATAATTCAACATTGGCTTACAGGCAATTTAAACAATTAACGACAGGCTTCTCATTATGATTGTGTTTTTATTTTTTATTTTATTTTTTTTTTTGAAGGGGCAGTGTATACTGCTTGGTCCCAGAGTTTTCTTTTTTATTCTTGCTCCAGGGTGGTCCTACTTTAACAGCACAAAAAGTAAATTGCATTCTCTGTCTGGACTGAGGACACTAATTGCAGAGCTGTGATACAAAGGAGGAGGTTGTTAGAACTTCACAAAGCCACACAAATTCAGTTTGCAGGGTGTGAACAGCTTGTGTGTGACAGGAGGAGACAGGAAATATGATTAAACATGTTGAATCACAGGCTCAAATCAACACACATCCAAACAGACACTCGGTGTAAGTGATTCCCACTCCTCCACCTCATTGACACTTGTTGTCCTTTACCCTTGAGCAAGGCACTTAATGAAACGCAATAAGGAGCTACTCAATAATCAACAGTAGAAAGTTGTTCTTGTCACCGCTCCAAGCTCCAAGTGTGAACGTGTGAGGCGGAACGAGCTCGACAACGTGAGCACTAGTGTGACTCAGAAAAGCTCTTCTCCCTCTTTCCTACCCCCACATATAAAGCATATCGACTTTATCCTCTATTTCTGTCTGAAGAAAAGCATCTGTATTCAACTGTGCATAAGTGGGAAGAATCCATAGTAGGCAGCACCATGCCTGACAGCACACATCCACTGACAGCAGTCATCTACTGACAGAACTCATCCACTGCACCTCCATACTTATGTAACACAAACGCGTACTCGCACATGCTTACACACGTACATGTACATAAACACCAGTACGTTTAACAATCCAATAAATACACTTTTTAAACAATGTGAACTTATCTCAGATTGCATTCCTGTTCAGATAAATCCCTTTTCTCTCTATTATATATATCGTATTCAAATTTATTTAACAGTGAAAACAGTAAGATGCAGAGTGTGATGTACATTGTTCCTCTTAACACGCAGCATGTAAACATGTTCATTTTGTTGCACACTGGGACTATTTACACACATGCACACTTATAGTTTTGCATACCTGCGTACACACACTTACACACACACACACACACGCACACACAGGTTACCTGGCCTCTGCCACAGTGCAGCAGTAACTGCCACTGCGCCGTGAGCTCCTTCCCACCCGCAGCTCCTCTCGAGACTTACGGCGGTTAAAGTAGTCTGTGAGTTTTCCAAAACTCGCCATCTTTCCTCTCTGTGTCCACCTCCACCTCTCTCTCTCCTCCCTTTTCTTTCACTTTGATGAAAAAAAGAAAGAAAGAAAAAAGATGGTTCTGGTTCCGGTTCTGCAAAAGCTCCTTGATGCACAACCTCCTGACTTAACTGTCTGCTTCCATCTGCTTCTACCTGGATTCAATGTCACTGCTCGGCATCAGCCGCAGGTCCGACTCTCCCAGTGCTCCCTCATCCTGTTGTGAGCAGCACTTAATGTGCAGAAGAACGAGCCAAACCCTGTTCTGCCTTTTCCCTGCCTCTCTACCCCCCTCTCTTTTCGATCGTTTGCAACAGCGAGCACGGGCAGATACACTGACTCTCTCAAAATAGTAACGTTTGTAACTGCCTACCAATCGAAACAGCAGGAGCAGTGCGACCCCCCCCCCCCACACACACACACACACACACACACACACACACATACATACACACTCCTCCTCCAGTGGAGAGAAAACGACAGAGAGAGAGGGAGGTGGTGGTTCAGTGTCGGTCGGTCCTCTTGTGTGCTGAAGAAAGCAGACCTGGTGGGAGAAAATGAGCTGCTATGATGCTATGATGTACCTAAACCCACCCCCCTCTTTTTCTCAGTGTCTGTTTTTTTAAGCTGGTATTGTCTGCGCTACTCACTCATTCTCTCTCTCACTCTCTCGTGCATGAATTCTTTCACACGACCATGCGACTCTCAGCGAGCACGCACATATCACTTGATCAAAGCTGGAGAGCAGGTGGCAATGATGGGCTTTATGTGTGTATCACTGTCTCGCTCTCCATCTCTCTCTCTCCCTCTCTCTCTCTCACACACACAGACACACGCACACACACACATTTACACACTCAGACTTGCACTCAACGTGAAGGGCACATCATAACTTTCTGCTGGTTGTTTGTCTGGGTAGGAATATGTGTGTTTGTGTATAAAGGTAGCTCTCTCTTTCTCTCTTTGCTTTAGTTGATTCATTTCATCAATAATAAAAAAACAACCAGAGAGAGATAGATAGATAGAGAGAGAGAGAGAGAGAGAGAGAGAGAGAGATTTGAGGCAGAATGACCGGCCGTTGGCCCCAGTGCATTTATCTGAAGGAACTCCACTCCAGCAAATAAAAAGGGAGGATGGGAGGACGAGGGCAGCAGGAGAACAGGGGAAGGCTAGAAGGGAAGCGTATCAGGGAGGGAGGGAAAGAAAGTATAAAGGAGGGAGGGCTCTTTGTGAAGAGCTCATTAGTGAGGAGTCTGAGAGTGTGTGTGTGTGTGTGTGTGTGTGTGTGTGTGTCTCCCTCCCACATACCCAGACACCATACATATTGTGTGTGCAAGCATTCCTCTATCTATTCACCGTCTCCTTCTCACTCCGTGTTATATGCATTTCAAAACATGTGACCACTTCCTTCTCTCCTTGTTCCCTCTCACTGTCAAAATCTCTTGTTGCAGCCTCCATTCATCTCTCCATCCCCTCTGGCTATCCACTTTTTGTCTTTTATCCTTGTCCTTCCATGTTCCTCCCTGTCCGACACTTCTCAACCTCTGATTCTACCTCTCACTCTTCCTTCTCCTTTTTTTTTCTCTCAAAAGAGCCAGGCACTCGCTTTTAAATTATCTGACATTGACATGAAGCTGACTGGAGAAGGTTCACATCAAAGCTCATGGGCGAAATGTAAAAGTATACGGTTGCAACAGGTTTCCTACAGGAGTCGGATCTTAAAGGAACAATCGCGTAGAATTGGTCAGCTCTAATCCATGGAGATTAGGTCTGTGATCACACAGAAAGACTAAAATTATATATAACTTATATAATAAACAAGAAAAAGGAGCAAAATCTTTCCTTTGAGAAGCTGAAACTGTTAAATATTTGCCATTTGTGCTTGAAAAATTACTTTAATTGACTTAAAGTGACTTAATTATCAAAATAGTTAGTAATTAATTTTCTGTTGATTGACTGTTCTGTTAATCAGTTAATCAACTAACTGCTGCCACTATAATTACCACTAATTTGTAACACAGGAGTGGCGGATACTCAAGCAAAAGTAGGCATAACACTTGAAATGTTTCTGGCATTTTCAGAAGAAGACGAGAAGCAGTAAGTTAAGTTTGGCTTATAACTCACTGGGGAAAAATATATCTGTCCAAGCACTGCAATTTGTCTCTGACACTGTCTGACACTGACACGGGTCATGGAGTGCAAAGCAGGGCACTTTGTGTGAAAGGTGTAGGTGTAGTTGATATTGACAAGAAAGTATCAAAAAAGGCACTTAGATCAAACCAAATGAGGAGCACACCACTTAAGATAAGTGACAAATGGAAGCACAATGCTCCAAAGTGTGATCTCTGTGGTTGTAACCTTCATTTCAGAGCAGAACGCTCCATTAATGATCGGATACGGTGTTAACTGCCAAGAAGAAAGAACATATTCTAGCTCTGGTATTGAGTTGCATTAGAATAAATTGCACAATGGCATTTGAAGCAGCTCTTGTAAAGGACTTTGACTCAGTAACAATAGTGCACAGACTGAGAATCTGACACATTTGCAGACTACATGTCTGCGTGCTTGTGTGTATTTTTGCGCTCGTTGTGTTTTCGTTGGCGCTGCTGTGATCCCACGCTGCAGTTATCGTTATGTGAAAGGTGTGGGCTGCGTGAGCTTTGCAGGTTCCTGCTCTAAAAGAGATCAGCCGATTGATGCCCTTCTCTCTCTATTCCTTTTTCACTTAAGATTCTCTTCGTTCTTTTCACTACCACCCCCCATCCACAACTGTCCATTGATCTGAGAAGCAGCATGGTCTAACTGTATTTGGTCAGTGGGCAGCGAAGTATTTGACTGGTGAGAGCAGGAGGGAAGAAACACACACCAGTAGAAACACACCAGTACGCCACAGAAAAAGAAGCAGACAAATTAGGTGAACATAGAGTAATATTAAAGCCTCTGCATTCCTCATCTTTGCTGACACTGATATTATGTTTTCATAAATCTGCAGCGTTACGGCGGTAGGTGCGTACGCATCTGCAGACAGACGCATCATTATTATACATGTACATCCTGAGCTGATGCACATTAATACTGTGTGCTACTAACACATTTATAGAAGCTGTAGATTCATTTGAGAGCGTTTCTGAATCTCTGAATTAGACCATATGGAGAATGCCGGGTTAATACTTGAGGTAACTGTAATTTATGAGGGTTTCTTCTTCTTTTTCATTATATATTTATATGTATATAAATTAGGTTGGTAGGATGTTGGCTTATTTTGTTGCAGAGGTGAAAAGTTTTGCTGTGTTTTATTATTTCTGTTCACCTGCCCAGGGACAACAAATGGAAATAAGCCTCTTTTCTTTTTCTTTGATATATGTATATATAAAATATATATATATATTTCTGAGTGCGCCTGTATTATGATTAGTTAAAGATGGTGGATCGCACTCTACGAATTCTACAGTTTTTATTTCTTATGTATCTTTTATTCTTTATTATTAATTACATAGCAGCCGCAGGGTGAGCACAAAAGTTTCGGCCTGTTGGCCTTCGTCAGTGTGTAATTACCCTAACTACTTCTCAAATTTAAAGGAAAGACAAGACATCTCCCTTGATCACCTGTTTCTAATCAGTGATGATGCAGTGAGCACTTCAATGCATCAGGCCCATGGGCTGTTCACTAACTGGAGCGCTTATTACATCACCATATGGAGCAATGACTTTAAACCCCGACCAATCTTACAAAGAAAAGTTGGACCATAGAACACATCAGGGCCATGAAACATCTAAGTGAACATGAATTAAAATATCTGACCAATGAACACCCGGTCACACCTTAATTGTATGCACTTCCCAAGATACATAAATCGGTGATGGACTCCCATAGCGTCCGGGCATTAATTCACTCACTGAGAAAATGTCAGAATTTGTGGACTATCATTTACAACCTCTTGTGAGGAATTTGTCATCATACATAAAAGACATTACTGATTTGTTAAGCAAACAGAGATTAATACAAAATGTTGATGAAAATGATTGGTTTGTGACTTATAGGGACGGCTTAGAGGCTTTAAATCATTTTCTCAGCAAAATATCACAAGATGAACCTCTTCACTTAGTAACTGATTTAACAGAGTTTATTCTAACACATAATTATTTTTTATTTGATAATGATTACTATTTACAACTTCAAGGTACGAAGTGCCAAATTTGAACAGTGTCGCACTGCAGTGAGGTCTGTCTTGTCCTGGGTTTTTTGTCTTGTCATTTCCTTCCTGTCGTTTTATTTTGAAAGTCTAACTCTCCTCTCGTTTCAGGTCACTTGCCCTTCCTCATGTGTCAGCTGTCTGTCATCCCTGATTCCTGATTGTGTCCACCTGTTCCCCATTACCCTCATGTGCTCAAGTAGTCTGCGTCTCCCTTTATTCTGTGCCAGTGTGTTTTGTCTTTCGTCTGATCACCTGAGTCCATACCCACAGCCACAGAGTTGCCTTTTAGTTCTCGCAGCGTTTTGCCAGGATCCTCACGACGAGCGACCTTTTGTTTTGTAAGTTTTCCTAGAGCGTTGTCGCCATGGTTTAGGTTAAGTTTCATAGCTGTTTTTGTTGTCCTCCCTTGGAGCAATTTTCTGTTGTTAAGATTTCATAGATGTCTTAGAGCATCCGTTTCTTAGGTGTGTGTTTGTTTGTTTTTTTTCCTCCCTTTGCAGCGCTTTTGGTTCTGTATTATTTCTTTGGTTCTTTTCCTCTGTTAGGATCGTTTTTTGTTATTAGCCTTTTCTCCATTCATAGCCTGTATTTTATCCTCTTAGGAGTGTTTTTTTTTTTTTTTTTTTAGTTCCTGTAGTCTCTCTCTGGAGAGAGCTACTGCTATATTAGCGACACACCTTCCTTGCGGAGATGTGTTTAGGTTTTTGCTGTCACCTCGGCGAGAGGATCTCGCTTTGATCTGAGAAATAAAGCCTGTAACTTCTGACACCTCTACATCTGAGTCCTGCTTTGAGTCCCAGCCTGACAAAGAGGACTTTGTTTACAATAATCTCTTCACATCTCATTAAGTTTTGGGTGAGATACCTAGATGACTGTTTTCTGATTTGGGGAGGAAATGAGACCGAGCTATCAGATTTCCTTATTTTTCTAAATTCTTGATTCAATACCATCAAATTTTCATCTGAGTGGTTTGTTTTGGAAATTTTGGATTTTGTATCCTATTCTATGCTGTTTTCTGTACTAAACATTTATACTTGGTTGTTTTGTACTACATATATTGGTGACTGCTATTTATAGACCAAGTCATTGCTCCATATGGTGACGTAATGAGCGCTCCAGTTAATGAACGGCCCACTGGCCTGATGCACTGAAGTGCTCACTGCATCATCACTGATTAGAAACAGGTGATCAAGGGAGATGTCTTGTCCTTTCTTTAAATTTGAGAAGTAGTTAGGGTAATTACACACTGACGAAGGCCAACAGGCCGAAACATTTGTGCTCACCCTGCGGCTGCTATGTAATTAATAATAAAGAATAAAAGATACATAAGAAATAAAAACTGTGGAATTCGTAGAGTGCGATTCACCGTCTTTCACTTTACTTGTTTTGAGACGCATCACAACGGTAAAGCACAGTGTTGGAGAGAACTTAATTTTGTGTTATGTTTAGTTAAAAAAAAAAAAATAGGTGATAAAAAATAAATTACAGAAAAAACAGTTATATGATGTGCAAAATCAGCTTATGTTTATTCATAATACTGTGTTCAACTAGTGTTTTAAGATTCCTTTGAATCTTATTTTGAATTGTTTAGTCTTGTGTAAAAAGGGGGTAAAAAAAATGTGCTGATAAATGAGGACTGGAGAGAGAGAGAGAAACAAAGACAAAGAGAACAGGAGTTCAGACGAAACAGTAAACAAGAAGGAAAAGAAACAGAAAGAAAATGATACGGCAGCAGCAGAACGAACAGTGAACCTCTGAGGGGAATTTCCTTCCACACAGAGGAAGAGGAACTCAAACTATTGACAGCCGGAGCCTCTTTTTTGCCTTTAGTCTGCGTTTGGCTCTAAAATGATTTTGGCTGATGAATAAATCATGTATTGCTATTTTTCTAAGGCTATTTTCATTCAAACACACACACACACACACACACGCGCAAAATCCACATTTTGGCAACATCCATTTGGGAACACAATGTTTGGCTTGACAGAGCTGTTTCCACTGAGTTAAAAACGGAGCTCAGGTCATCTGTGGACGCTAGAGTCCAAATTTACATACAAACTTTAAATTGTAAAAGTTTTATAATTCAATCATCACTTGTAATTAAATAAATTATTGGGGACTTGTTGAAATTGTTTGTCAAAGCAGAGAGAGTACAGTAGCTAATTTCACTTTCACTACGCTTTGTTAAGGTTTATTTGTTGAATACTATCCATTTCAGCAAAAAAAAATAAATAAATAAATAAATAAAACTCTTCTTTGCTGTCCCCTTAGCCATGTGCCTCCTTGTTTACACATCACCAGCAGGCGTCAGACATGTAGGCATCACAACTGAACCGGTTCCCTCCACTGGCGTGAAATGATCCCACATGACCCAAACATTACATGGCATCTGACTCATTTTGCATGTGTGCATATTAGATCTTCACTCTATATAAGCTCATCACAGATGAGCTCGAACATCTGGCTGTGATGTCAACGAGTGTAATTACTATTGTGACGACTTGCTTGATGCACTCGAGGTAAAGTGATATTGAAATGCTTATTCTGCAGACACCCTGATGCGTCACGCCACTCCACATCTCATCTGACCTCTGAGAAGCAGACAGCCGTGGAGAACAGTTTAAAAAAGCTCAAAATAAAAAAGCTTCTTGCTGTAATGAGTGTGGTAGCATTCAGCAGCCACCTCTACTGGGATTAGTCTGAGACAACCATTGACGAGGCAAGACACACACGAAATCAGTGTTAGTCACAGTAAAAAAAACCAAAAAAAACAACATTGCTTATGAACACGCTGTAAAAAACAAATTGACGTCTTCATTGCAATGATATATATCCTCTGTATTATTAGAATAGGACAAACACACACACACACACACACACACACACTCTACTATGGTCTTTATGAGTCACCGGTAAAGGGTGCTACAAAGCCTTGGGCTAATCTCTCTCTATCTCGCTCTCTCTCACCTTGTGTGTGCAGATGTGTGAGTGTGTTGAGGCGGTGACGTCCCTGCCCTGACTTTTGCCTGTTACCAGGTCATCACCTTTGAAAGTTTAGTTTCTATGTCTATTACCAACACAGCCCCTTTTATTATAACTGTCAACTGTCAGTAGAATTCCTCATCCACCAACCAGTCCACATAAGACCTCTAACCTCTAACAGCTGAGCAGCATACAAATACTGCACAACACAACACACACACACACACACACACACACACACACACACACACAATATACACATAACACATATACACACACTGTGTAAAAGTTAGGTCAGTGAGGCGCTGCTGGGGCAACAAATCTGGGGGTGGCCAGTGTCTGAATCCAGAATCATTAGTACATTTTATGAGTTCTTAAATACTTTGTACAAATTTCCTGTATTTTCTTATTATATTTGCATAAGAAGCAAGAAAGTGAGAGGTATTGTTTTGTTCTTTTTAATATGCCACAGAGAAAGAAAGAAAGAAATCACAATCATTTTAGAGTAATTCAACCCATTCAAACACATCCTGCAATGAGCATGATTAGGGCTGATACAAAAATTTAAATTTAAAAAATAATTTTTTTATTATTTTAAAATTTGGAATTTGGCCTATAACTGATATTTACTGATACCGATCCCCTTTTTTGGTGGTGTGGTGTTAATCTTTAATAACTTGATTTGTCTCTGAAACGGTATAATATCTACGCTACATTTATATTACTATACGACTATACTTCCTTATTTGAAAACAAGCCACAAGTGCACATGAAACCTTCTATTTCCTTCTAGTCTTTTCAGTTGGGAAGACTATCTGCTAACTGTCAACATGCGTGGTGGTGACATCAGCAGTTAAGGAAGCGAACCTCATGGTCAGAGACCACACACACACATGAACACACACACAAAAGCTGAGAATCATTTTTCACAGAAGACATTTCGACCTAGTTTGTATTCTTCGGTGTACCTTAGTACTGAAAAGCAATTCACTGAACAATCTGAATTGCAATTACAGCACACAAAGAAAGCAGAAACATTTCCTGTGAGCTCATCCGTCCTTGTGTTCCAGTGTATCATCCATCCTGTACATATTCTTGTACATATACAGCCGCTTGGCATTTCGGCATCCGCCAATTCATGTTCTCTGAGATCTTTTTAGAATTACTGACATGTGTTCATGCGTGTGTGTGTGTGTGTGTGTGTGTGTGTGTGTGTGTGTGTCTGCGTCTGTCTGCTACACTCTGTATCCAGATCAAGGGGTGATCATAGAGGAACAAACAACAGCTGGGTGCCACATGATTCATATCCCCTACTGACATATTATATGTTTGTGATGAGGATATTTGAGGGACACATAATCTGTCTGTCTCAGTCATATAATCTATATAATTTAAACTGCATATGGGTGCATGTGTGCATAAGTTGTGCTTCATCAGAAACCGCTCTTTAGAACAGCTAATGGAGGATTAGCCTAATACGACATCTGCATTATTAAGAAACAATTCCATAGATAATCTTTGCCTATATAAGAGCTAACTTAAAGTTAAAAATAAGTGAGAAGTTTTCTCATATAACTGCTGTATTTTGTAGCCTGCTTCAGAAAAAAAGCCTTTTACACAGTACGCTTTCTGTGTCATTTGCATTACTTTTGCTCTAAGTCTTTTTCCTCTCACATTTTAATGGAGATTTAATATTAATATAATAAGATGTTAAAAAAGCAGTATAGAAAAAAAAACAAAAAACAAAACAAAGAATAGATGTTCACATATTACCTATATCTCAGGATGTTTTTTTTTTTTTATTACTATGCCTTTAAAAATCATTTTATAACTAATGGCCGTCTGGAAGGTACAAAGCAGCATGTTTTGGCAGTAATGCATATGTCATTTATTGTAACTGGTTTAAAACATATAAAACACCAGGTTGGTTGTTTTATATGCTCCTTTAACAAGTGGTAGCTGTTTAATGCAATCCGCTGAGAGACTATTTCTCTAGCTCACTGCTTGTGAAAAGCCCATCTTCTCGTACATAAAAGAGTTTTTTAGTCTAAAGTACAAGCACAGATACACGCGCACAAATGGCAAGAAAATAGCTGAGAAAATCTTAAAATGTTGAATTCCTACCCCCTCACGTCTCATTTCTTCAGTCTGGAAATGTTAACTTGTTTGTTGTTTGCTTGTTTTCAGTGCTTTATTTTGAAGGTTTTTGTGAGGTAATACGGTAGATCAACAGGAAGGACTGTATTACAGGAGACTCATGTCAGAATAAAAGAACCAAATAAAAATAATGAATAAAAAAAAAAAACAGAGATTAATATTTAAAGCACATATTAATTCATGTGCTTTGCATTAGATGTCAAACAAGGGTCATGTGTGACTAACTGAAGTAGTTATTCATCCTCCCCAGGCCTCATCTAGATGAAATTAATAGTACATAGCTGTGAATTAATCGGCTGAATATCGTTACAGTTGATTCTCTCCTCTCTTTGAGAGAAGGCTCTTAGGAAGGAGTGATCCACTTATTTCCACTTTGTTTCAAAGTGGAATATATCTATTATAAGTACACAACCTGAGAGTATTCATATATTCAGCAGTAAAAAGCTTTGGCACCTCGAGGAGCATGTTTTCCTCTTGTTGTTTTCTCTGGTACTCTGTGTACTTTTGATAGTCAATTTGTTTTGTGGAGTTATTAGCATGCTGTTTTGTTAGAGACTGTCACAAACACAGCATTTCCCTTTAACAGAACCAAATGAGCACAGTCACACACAAAAACACACAAGTAAACAGGGACACATACTGTATATACACACACACCAAAGAGGAATTCCATTTCCCTCTAAATTAATCATCTTCAGAGTGGAAAATGGAAATTTTCCGCCTGGAGGACTTGGAACCAGGTGCCTCTTTTTCTCTCTTCATAACATCTTGCCTATAGCTTTCTATCCATCTCTTCCTTCACTTCACTCTATAAAATCAGCCCGCCCCTCCCTGTCTGCATAATGCCAGTCTGACATACCACAATTTAGAGAGCTTCTAGTGCCGAGGGCTGGCTGAATAAAAGATGAAGCAATGTAAGGATTGACTGCTGACTTTGAACTTCTCTTTAACTCCACTTTACCTCCCAACACCTCTGACCCCTCACACACTTCTGATGCATCATCTCTTCCCGGATGCAAGTTAAAACAATTTTCTTGATTTTAAAACCACTCAATCAAGAGCTGATCACAAAAACGCTAAGGTAAAAGGGATTGTGAGGTGAAGCTGTTGCTGGAAACGACAGAGAGAAGTTAGTTTATGAGAACAAGCCCAATGTGTTTTTAATTTGAATCAGTGTAAATGGATTCTCAAGGATCCTGTTGTCGTCTTCCTCTCATCCCATCTTCTTCAAAGTGCCTGTTTTCAGCGGTGGTTTTCCACTTGAATCCTCTGTGATTACAGAGCTAATCATTTCCTCTTGGGGATTTTCACTGAGGTGCTAAAATGTAGTTTACACACACACACATTTTACAGCAACAAGTTGGTGCAGTCAGCCTTTACTAGAAGTGCCCTTGAGCAGCACATTAAATCTCCAACAGCTCTCGTGTCACTTTGAACTTCCATTGGATTTCTTACAATTCAGGACCACTATCTGGAAAACCGCTGGGAGAACTGCATCAGGACTGTGTCAGTATTTTTGACAATTTAACTAGTTAAAATACACGTGGTACAACTTACTATGTGGCTGTTTGATTTATATTCAAAGCATGTTTTTGTGTTTTTATGTGTTTTTCCAACTTCCAGTCAACCACAGGATTTCATTAATTTAAATATGCACAACTAATGCTAAACAGCACCACTAGAGGGCAACTATTCATTCACTATAATCCAACATCTTTCTTGTTTCCTCTTTTTGTCTCCCAATCTGTTTTAACTTGATATATGTTCTGACACACACACACACACACACACACACACACACACACACACACACACACTTCCTGTTTTGATGGAGGCTGACCACTGCTTCTGTTTTCGCTCATGTCTGATGTCCAGCTGACCGACCCTCCATGACTCATTATAAAGCATTTCACTTGGATCTGAACGGCGCTGAGTGCATTTTCAGTGACGATCGCAAAACACCACTACCGCGCAATCAGAATCCTTGTTGGATGAATGAATCATGTTGGAAAAGTTCGTCATCTGACCTTGGCTATATTAGCTATAAATGAAATCAGAAGAGGAAACAGGAAACATAATGACAATAAAAAAAGGATTAAGGACGTGGACGTCTGTGGGCGTGCACTCATATGAGTTTGTTGAGGGTTTTGACAGTGCGCTGAGATCATGGCCCTCCAGCTATGATGTTCACACAGCCACACACATGCGCGTGTGCATGCACAAGCATGAGCACACAAACACACAGCCAGGCGGCATTAATCTGTCTTCTACACCCAAATGCATGCAGCAGGCCTCCACTCAGCACAGGCGCATAGTGATGAGTGCATGCACCCATGAATCAACTTTAAAAAAAAAAAAAAAAAAAAAAAAAAAAAAAGATCCATGTGAATTACTGTGGTAGAAAGGCAACAAGCATTAACAAAGACTTGTCTGTGCACCCTTGTGTTCTCTAGCCTGACAGCTCCGCAACACATGATCAACCCTTGTGCCACAGATAATATTTACTCATCTTATAAGAGTGAATGATGAGTGAAGTAAATGATTGAGAAAGAAACATCTCGGCTCTTTAGGTTGTACACTTATCAACTGTCTAATTGTGCACAAATACAAGAGCTTAGTGATGTCTGTGACACTGGTCTTATTCATATCCTTAAAATTCACTTTAAAATTACTGAGAATTTGAAATAATCTGATTTCCAGGTGCTGGCATTCTAACATCAGCCATTTTCCTCGTTTCCTTGAAATGCTGATTAACTGAGTGAAGTCTCCAAATAGACTGAGGTCATTACACCTTCAAATACCTTCAATTTCTCTGTGTGCTGATTTCTTCAGAGGCTTTTGTGGATAAATCCAGTGTCAGAACCCCTGATCTGATTTCAGCCGGCTTAACCTCGACACAAGTAACTCTATCCCTTGAAAAGGAAACTGGTAAATTTGCTCTGGTCAGTGGCTCTGGGTAAATGATACTGATGTGAATAGAGACAAAGAGGGAAATTAATGAGCTATTAAAAGCTTCTAAATACAGTGACGCTACAACAATCTCCTTCCTTTGTTACCCAAGAAGGCCACATTAAAGGCCTGGATTAAGCTGTTACAATGGGGTTCGTGCCCATTTCTAGATGGTGCATGAGGCTCATCGAGTGGAAATTTTAACCATCATTAGTGTCCAGTGAAGTGATGACCTCGACTGAGATCACACAGCAGCTCCATCTATCACAAGAGATCCAGCACAGCTGAAAACCCTGACAGCAGGGTGGACACATTTATTATCCTCAAAAGAACATTAATCATCTACTACGGGTTATTGGCTTTGACACTGCACCAAACAACATCAACATAACAACTATTAAGCTAATTAAAAATTTAAATTTCCTACACAACCCATAAACAGAGCCGGATATAACATTATATTATAAGTGTCATTTGTCAGATTATTTACGAGGCGTGTCGTTTTATTTCTTTCTGTAATTTTGTAGACTCATAAATAGAATGGTTCATTAAGGAAAACAAAGGCTCGACAGATAAACCAACTGCAAATTATAAATACTGAAAAAATAAGATAACTTGGTAGTTAATCAATGTATGATTTAGAAACAGCACTGTAAGAGTTTTTTTTTTTTTTTTACAAGAAGAGTTGTGTCATGCTGCAAATTCACATGAAGAAACCATATTATTGACTGTGACCCCAACTTCTCCTGTTATAAACTAATGGTTAAGTCGCCCTCTAGTGGCTGAACAGTTCAATCCAATTCACCACAAAAATTACAACTGACCTCGTACTTTTGTTTAAGCCTTATCTTTTCAGGGCTGAGTCAACGGGAGGATAATTGGAATCTACCTAATGTCAAACAATTACCAGCTCTGCTGTCTGGTCTTCATCGAAAAAAAAGGACAAAACTCTATTATAATTATTTTATCATGAATAATGGGGTGTAGTCAGGCAGGAAAAGAGAAAGTAAGGGCAGATGTATGACATCTGTGGATGTTCATAGACACCAAAACACAGACTCAATTACAAACACCAGCACACATTGACTCCACCAGTGTTTGTCTAACAACATGTTCAAGTACAAGCTTGACACACACACACACACACACACACACACACACACAGATATGTGTGTGTGTGTGTGTGTGTGTGTGTGTGCTCTTGTATGGGGGTGCATTTATAACCCCTTTCCCTGTTGCTATGACTCACCAGTGAGTCACAGGCCAGAGAAGAGAGTAGAGTTGCGCAAGTGAGAAACCCCTCACTGCTCCGCCGCTGAGCACAGAGCAATGATTGGTCGGTGGCGTAACCCCATCACTGAGAGAAACCTCGTCATATCGGATTAGGAGCCAAAGGGGTGTCGGATAATGATGAGGGTGATTCAACAATCACCGATGTGTCACAGACAATATGAGACATGATGGGCGGTCGGCGCTGATATACTGCAAATGAATGGTTTCACTTGACAGGTTGAGGTGTAGCGAGTGGGAGAGAAAGCGTGTAGGCACGCGTCCCTTCCCAGACACAGTCACAGGTATGAATTCTACATGCTGCATCTACTTTAGCCAGTGAGAGATAGGTGTAATGAAAAGATGATGACACATTCATACATGAGCGCACAGTCACACAGAAAACCACGGTTTACAGCATGTGCACACACACCAGAAACACAATGCCAATACTGTTTCTGTTCTCTTCAGAATGTGTGGAGAGGACTGGGAAGAAGACATGCAATAGAGCCAAGAAGATAAAACTCCCGTGGCTGTTATCACACTCTGACCAGCCACAGCAGCTCTGACAAAAAAAAAAGGGGGGGGAAGGGATGGATTTGCAGAAGAAGCTACAATGTTTGTATTGGAAAAATGTAAAACAGGTTTTGAATGACAACAACAATACGTCAAAAGCACAAGACGGATATACAGACTTGTCAGAATGAATCAGTTTAGTCGAGCAGCACTGAGCTTAAAAGTTAATTCACAGAGGAGGAGTGAAGGTATGTGGGGTTAGATAGGCTGCCTTCACTCAGACAGAAAAGTTATTGCTACTCTGTGGCACCAACTCCAGTTTTTTTTCCATCTTTCTGCTGACTCGCAGGTTATAAAGGAGACGTACAGGAGTGTTTTTGGTGGTGTGTGCTATTAGGTTTCTATATAATTGTGTACCTCCACAGATTTGTGAGTGCAAATCTGAGTTTCTTTGTATTCCCTGCTCTGTCTACCTTACTGTGCCCTGTAAGATCGCCTTACTTCCCAGAAACTCCACTCCTCATCACTTCAAACTGCAACCTTGTGCATCCTGGATGATCATAAGTCCTGTTCAGCTAAAAATAGAAAATAACAGGGTTCCAAAATGCCCAGACATGTTGGGCAATAAACCTTCAAGCACCTCATCAACTTGTCCCACCAAAACACAAAGAGACAAGTCGGAGAAACACAGAGCATCTGTTTAGACATCATCAGCTGCCAGGAGATTTGTACTAGAAGAGCAGTGCAACTCAGGTTGTTTTCAATTTCTCTCAGGATGTTGTACTTCAAACAGACAGATTTTCAAATGTTTTCATCTCAGCTTGTGCAAACTCTTCCGATCCTTAAAGCCAGTAATGTTAAACCAACTAGTGGCTTGGATTAAGATAAATACTGTATAGCTAAGAGTGCTGGGTGGCAGTGTCCTCAGAGATTTGCCAACATTTTACGGTATCCAACAAACCCAGTGAGCAAAAATAATCTACAATCTGCTAGTATATATGGCTATAATGCTTCTCCAGTCCAAATGCCATGTACACAGCTGAAGCGTGGGCAACAACAGTTCCAGGAAGCCCCGAAATAGAGACAGGAAGTTCATTTTGTAAACACAATAAAACATGTTCAATAACTGTGTAAAACCAACTGTCAAACGAGACAAATACAGGCAGAACGTCTCTTACTCTATGAGATGCTCCATGCCAGCACCCCGGGGCCCCAGCGGCTCCCTGGGTTTGGGTTGGTACTCCTCCTCTTACAGTGTGACTCCTGACTTTTACCTGGGAACATACACAGACATGCGTTAGCCTGGTGGTGGTTAGCATACACCTAAAGCTACACAAAGAAAGAGAGAGAAATGAGGAAGAATTCATCAACATTGTTATAAAACCAGAGGTTTGATTGGAATTTCCACGAACATTCAATCATTAAAACCATTACCCTGTCGTTCGTCTGTCCTTTGTGTCTGTCACCCACTCTGTCTCTTTAAGAGCCTCTGTAGGCCTCTCAGATCTTGAGGTGTTGAGTTTCAAAGTGGTCCTCAAACTGTGTGATTTATGATGAAGACAGAGCCAGCCTTGGTTTCCCCGCTGTCTCTGACTTTCCTGTATATTCACAGTGACTAGCTTGTATCACATCCCTCCACTTAGACACATAAAGATTTTGAAGAAGCCCTGAAGCAAATAAAGTGGGTCAGCATTATCAAGTTCTCTCCATCTTTGTCAATTCATCCTGATAAAGGTTCCTTGTCAACTACCACTTTGTTTTTATACTTGTCGCACTTATTGATTTTTTTTTTTTAAATCTACTGTTTATGCCACATAGTAGATTTAAAAGTAGCATTAGTTTCATTTCTGCACACACAGCTAAACTTAAAATGTGCATAAAAGCTGACACTTGAAAATACATTCCACAGATTAGAAAGACTTTCTTAATCATCGCCAGCAACCCTTCCTGTATACCAATAACATTGACCTATTTCACACTTGAGGAAACACACTATGAATCTAATTAATAATATCCATGATAATGTAAGGTAATTATGCAGAGCTGCGGCACCTGGATAAACTGTGTATGGGTGGTGACACATCTCTTGCCCCGAGCCTGCATGTTAATTAAGTAAAACATCTGGTGAGAAGGGAAACATACTGTCGAGTTGAACCGATGGGACGCTCCCTTGATCCAAATGGTGGTTAAATTTAAGATGTGCATATCTCCTAGCGCCAAGATCTGCTCCAGTCAAAATTAATAAGCAGCCAGTCCCAGCTTTCACTGGTTTGATGTAAAAATCCTGGCAAAGCAAAGACATCGGATGCTTACGGCAGATGCTGCATTGTGCTGTTAGGGTCAAAAAATGCAAAGTGACTTGCTTTAACCTTTACACGTTCCTGCATTTATTGGACGTGTTTTGTACTGTTCAAGGACACTGACTGGTAATGGAGAAATATTTGGATGATGCTGATGAAACCTAGAACCTGCTTTGTTTTGTTTTCTGCTCGATTTATTTGTCCTGAAACTATGAATTATATATCCTTTTTTTAACCAATCAAAAGTCTCAATGAGATTAAAATATCTTTTATATGAGAGACTTGACCAAAAGGACACATACCTATCACACCCTGCAAAAGAAATAAAACAATATCCAGTAACAACACAAAGATTATAGACATTGCTTAATGTTTTCTATTTCACATGAAGAAATGAAAAGAAAACATCATACCTTTTGCTTTTAACGTAAAAAATAAGTAATTTTACAGACATTAAAGATGAAATACATGTTAACTAATTGTATAAATGGTCAAACCATTCATCAATATGTTTTAGCCCATTTGACACAATGTGAAGCCAGAAGGTTGTGATGATGGCAAACACAGCATTCACCAGTTGAACTCAGCTCAGACTGATTTGTTCTGGAAAGCATCTCAAAGGCTACAAAATATTGACAAATATAATTTGAGACCTCAACTTCCTAGATGTCCTTGGACTGGGCTTAATCCTTGTCTGGGAAAGCAGCTCAAACCGTTTCTGTAACTGTGTCGCAGAACGAAATGAAGTTTGAGCAACAGACTGGCAACCACACAAAGAACCATATAACAGCTGCTCACAGCTAAAAAAGACAACAATACATCAAACGGCAGGGACAAAAGTCAGCTGAACAACACAGGAAAGCACCATGAAGTCACTGGTGTGTCAGCTTTATGATATGCTGATGATATGCTTTGATCAATGGTCATAAAAACATGATTTTTGTGCAAATATCAAGCAAAAAGATCTAAATCAAATTACAGGGAGTATCAAACACTTCTTCGTGCTTCAGTTCAATGTCCAGTCTATGTCCAGTCTATGTGTGCTGTATCTACCTCCTATTCCTCACCAGTCATCCACATTCACAGCTTTGCTTTCACCTAGTCATGCATACTAATGTGTGCAGTTACTTGGAGCAGTGGCCAGCCGCTGCCTGCCTGTCCCATCAAACATGCATAAGAAACAGATGTATCTTTGATGTAGGCTTGTTCATGTTGCTCCATGTGCACGAGTGTGTGAATCAGTGTGTGCGCGCGAATGTTTGTGTCTCTTCCTTCAAGTGTGCCTCTCAGGCCCTGCGGGTGCAAGACAGACTCGAGCGATGTGGCTGCATGCCCTGACACACACTCACACACACACACACACACACACAGACAGACAGAGAGAGAGACATGGATATGTGGCAAAACAAACGATCAATGCAACAATACCTTGCCATACATTATTTTTGAATACACAATTTACTGAATGCACTGTGGACTTGAACTGCCAAGTTTAAATTTGATTTTGCTCAGATTAATAACATTACTATCCTACATATTTTCTTCCCAACAAGTTAAATGAAATTCCTGCCACTTCTGATGTGTTACTGTACCATACATATTTGTAAAAAAGGTAAACTTTCTGGCATTTTTTAAAACATATTTCCCTTATATTTAACCTGATTTTATCACCATTGTGTGAAACAGACAGTTACTGTACACTTGTTGTAACTGTGGTCTTTAACTACTTATCTTTCATGTAGTATCCAATTAACTGACTAATTTATCATACCATCATTATTGTGGACAATGCATGGAGATAATATATTGAATGTGTGCATGCACAGACAAAACGGTTTTTTTAATTCCATCCTCTGAGTTATGAGTGATTACTGCTTTTTTCTTGTCTTAAGGGATACCAAACTAAATATATATTTGACTGACAATTCACCATCGCTTTGACTGAACTGTGATGGATCTTTTCATTATTTTCTAACCAAACAGGAAAATAAAAAATGATTTACCGTTTACCCACCAACAACGTCTACTGAATGCAGTGATTAATGCTTTGAAGTCCCTTGTGTGACATGAAAAATGTGTAATTCTAAAATATTTTAGATGACTGTTATAATAATAATTACAGCCAATCTTCATATTGTATTACAACAATTAAATAGGAAGCTTCCTGGCTTTACAATTAGGGTTTGGTCTCCCTAGTGTTTTGGCCACCCAGTGTTTTATAAGCAGACACAGTAGATGCTGATGTTAGGATATTTTGTTGGCATGCACCTTATGACAAGTATGGCACCGGTCCATAAGACCATCATTTTTAAGCACCTGGAGTTGTGAAAACTTCCTTTGCACAAGATTGTAAACACGTATAATCGTGAGTCATCGGAGGGTAGAGCTTGTCCCGTCTGTCATCGGCCTCACTGATGCCAGCAACAGCTGACTGATTTGCTCTGTCTGCATGCATGTAGCCTGCTGAATCTGCACGAATGTGGCTACATCTGTAGCGATGTCACCACCATTACCCATGTGTCCCTGCTCCCGTCCTCACATAAGTCCATGACAACTTGAAGTGACCCTGACCCCACCTTCCTACCACCTACACACATAAGTCCTATGAAACATACAATGACACACATATCTTTCCCCTCCTGTGAGCATCGCCCACACACACATCTTTTTCCTTTTCCCCTAAGACAATTGTGTTGCTCACTCTCTATTGTGGAAGCCGGTCATTTCCACATGTGTGTAGGACATAAAAAAGCAAAGAGCCGACTAAAAGCATCCCTTTCCTGAGTAGCAGGGTCACAATTTGTCTCATATAAACACAGGACACACCTCATCCCAACAGTTTTCACATATCCTTCTGACCCTCCCTCACCTCCCTGAGTGCTTGCTCTTTCCACTGACACAGGATAACCAATGACTAAAGTTTTTTTTGTGAAACTGCTTCTTTGATATTTTCACGCAGAGGAGTAGAAGAAGACAACGCGTCCCTCCTTGTGGTTTTGTTTTTATACTTTATGTGAACTTTCAGGAGAGTTTTTTTTGTCTTAGAAAAGCAAATCTCAACACTGACGCTGGCGTCTTTTGTGTTCTCCAACGTGCCTCGCGCTGGGTTTCCCTAGCATTGTCATGACAACAGTGTGTAAGCACCGACACTGGCCTTTGAAAACAATACTCTTAGCAAAAAAAAAAAAAAAAAGTTGAGTGAAGTGTGCTAGCATGCTACTCCCTGCTACTTTCTGAGAAGTTTAACCATTAAAAACACCACACACAGATTGGAAAAGTTATTCCCTTCCGCTCTAACCAGTGGCAAGTGCACTTGAAATGGACAAAGATGCGTTCACTCTCATACCTTCTTAACGAAGAAAATCCTCTGTTATTCCCGGCTCGTGTCGTGGAATTAGCCACCGTGTCCACTTTAACTTTACTCCCCGAGAGAATAAGTTAAGTTTGTTACTCCGGCAGACACTAACATTTTTCTAAGCGTATATGTACTAAATGCTGCGAGCGCTAGCAAGCAACAACACACGACATGTGAGAAACAACTTCCAGCGGTAACTTTTCTCCGCCCAGACTCTTTTCTCAGCTCCTCTGTCTACCGCTGCTATCATAGGATGCTTTGCTCCGCCTCGCGCCGTCCTCAAGATAAATGACTATAATCCAAGAGATTTATAGCTTGTGTATGTTAATTCGTGACAACCTGTCTTTTTCCACCCCCTGAGGATTTTCTTAATTTTCCATTTAAATTACTTTTGCGTGACAGACACTCGATTCTAGCGTTAAACTCACTTGTTTTGTTTCATTTTATTTTATACGGGGTTATAAACACGGTTCAGTTTAATTAGTTTTTTAATAAGACATTAATATTTTTTGAACCTCGCCCTGCTGTGTCATTATTAAAGTACCCTATACAGAGCTGGTTGACCTAATTAGCCTAATCCTTTGAACTTCCTTGGTTCAAACAACCCGGGTGACACCAGCATTAACAGAGATAATCCAGATTCACTGAATGTTTCACATGTTTATTCTTTATCCTGATGAAATTCAAATTTCACTCATGCTCTCAGAGGAATGGCACACAGCTCCACGTGGTAAACAAAACAACAAAGGGTGAAATTACATTTCTCAATAAATAATAATGTGTCATAGAGGTTAGAGATGTGAACTGAAGATAAAGAATATATATATATATATATATATATATATATATATATATATATATATATATATATATATATATATATATATATATATATATATATATATATATATATATATATATATATACATACACCAGCAATTCACAATAAACTTGTTATTTGATACCAAAAACAAAGGTTCCTCCAAGTATGTGGTTATTTATTTATGTTTTTTGATTTTCAATCAGGTCAGGTAATACATTCATTCAAGATGTATTTGATATGACTTGATATGAAATGATAAAAGACACAGTGATGTGAAAGGTATTATATCACTTTTAACTGTGATTGACAGAGTATAGGCATAGCAGCTTTTTTCCCTCACCTAGACAGACAGGCAGTTAGACAGACTGACAGACACACAGACAATCAATAATTTATCAGAGGGTTATGTAATGTCTGCTCAGAGCACATCCATGGTGATATGTGCCAGCAAAAGTAAGTAGTAGTAGTAGTAGCAGCAGCAGTGGTGGTGGTGACAGAACCTATGATTTGTACTCTATGATTAGTGATTTAATGGCTATTCTAGTAAAACAGTGCATTCACATGTTTAGCATAGGTGCCTTCCATTTCCTTTGAACATCTTGAGAGAGATCTGAGATGTTTTTTTTTTTTAACCTTGGATTGGAGTTCAGTGTTGGAAAAATTAATTCAAAAGGCATAATTTGTAAAAGCATACACCTGACTATATGATGTCTAACAAATTATCAAGCCACAAGGTCAAAAGAACTGTCTACACTGAACTGTCTGTGTTATTGGCAAAACGGATCTTAAGGAAGGTGATATGTTACAATATGCTGCATTGAAAGTGATCAAACGTGGCCTCTATAATGAAATAAAAGATGTTTGGAGCAAGAGATGCAGAGATATACCCTTAGTAAAGAAAATGTGGTCCAAGGTGCTCAAGACATCAGACTGGGAACACCAGGATAGCCGAGTGGTTAGAGATCACTTTGGAACATAAGCTGCACAGCAATCACCAGTTTGAATCCCGGCTGTGACAATCATTTCTGCGTGTCATTTGCCTGCTCTTCTCCCTACTTTCCTGTCTATCTTCACTGACTTGTCAATAAAGGCAAAAATATCTTTAAAAAAAGAAAAAAAGACATCAGACTGAGCTGTAGGTTCACATTCCAACAGACAATGACCCTTGGCACACAAGACAATGCAGGAGTACACACTCACAACTCTCTGATTTTAATTCATACGTCCGTGTTGTCCACTAAAGCGCCCACCCAACCTAACATGGTTTAAGAGGATTTGTAGAAGAATGACAGAAAGTCTCCTAGTCCAGGTGTGTAGAGCTTGTCATATTATACCCAAGAAGACTCAAAGCTATTATCATTGCTGAAGGTGCTTCAGCTATATACTAAGCGTAGCATTACTGCTTACCATATCAATGGGATGTTTCTGTTATCACTTCATCACTATGGGTTATTTTGTAGATTGATGAGGAGAAAAAAAATCTTAAACAATTTTTAGTGAAGGGTCCTGAAAGCTTTCTGAATATAAATGAAGTTTAACAGTGTTTCAAACTTAATTTGACCCTACAGTTTGGGCTGCAGTTCAAGAGTTTCAAAGCAATCACACATAAGACAAAAGATCATAGAAAACTGTAGTTTCAGAGCAGGTTAATGTGGTCGCAACATCAGCAACAGCACAATATGATATATGATGTCAATCCTATTTACATATTTTCTCTTCACATATGATCCCTGTGGCTGAGGCAAATGTATGTTTTCTATTTCCCTCTGTAGTCTGAGTCCAGTGTGGCTGATGTAAAATAGAGGCTGATGGATAAGGAGCATCCACTGATATCACCATTGTTGGCTGCTTTAGATAAGTACCGTTTTATAAATATATTTAATGGGGCGTGTAGAGGACTCGAACATTTTCAAGATGTTAAATGATGTGTTTTATTGCATTTTGACCCATTCCCTGCTGAACCCAATAGTTCAGATCAGTCCATGGTTCAATTTTAGTGCCACTAGATGACACTAGAGTGCCATTAACCGACACTGCCCATTAGGTAGAATGTGAACGCTGCGATTTGAAATTCGAGATTTATTTCAAATCGTAACGTTAGTATAATAAATGCGGATATATAGAAAATAAATTGAGGGAAAAAAAATCATACGATGTAATATTAATGTATTTTAGTGACGGACACCGTATGTTTTATGGCTACTACTTATGTTTTCAGCTGTGACGACAGTCGCACCCAGACATCGTAGCTGAAACGTCGCTGTTGCTCATGGGAGATGTAGTTTTCCACTCTCACATTCTAGAACGGATTTTACGTATGTTTGTTTGCGGTCACGCGCAGCATACTACCCAATGGCGCGCATTTAGCGTACGTCCGGTTTCTATTTGCTCCTTGGAGATTCCCCTTCCTTCCTGGGCAGTTTGAGGTAAACCTACACGGTCGCGGGTAGTCTCGTTAATTCCTGGCGGAGTGAAATAAGGAAAAAAAAAAACTACACTTACACATGTTTGTCACACATGTGTGAAACATGCAGCCGCAGCGGACAACGCGAAGCTAACGCCTGGAAAGGTTACGGTAGCTAAAGTGCAAACCCGGGGAGGAACTTATCGTCTCGATGGCTGTGAAAAGTTAACGCACAGACGACTGAAAAAACAGGAATAATTCTCCTTCAGGTGACTTGAGGTAAGAATAACCAAGTAGTGAGTGAGCTTTACAAAGTGTACAGCTTTCTGGCAGCTTCGCTAATATCGATCAAGTGAGAGAATAAGAGTGTCTTTGTTTACAAGGATCCCGGCGTCCTCGTCTCTCTCTCTCTGTGTCTCTCCCTCCCTCTCTCTCTCTCTAACTCAATGGGATTGTTGAGAGTTTTCTTTTGGCTACAGTACATGGCTAATGTTAGTGTTACTGACAGGCTTACAGTTTGTCCACAAATAGATTGATTATGTGGCAGTGCCTTGTTTATTTAAACGGTTCACTTTAGTTTCACTTCATGTGCCTCCCTCATCAGACCAGAGCAACACAACAACATCATGGACATGTCTCTTCTGCTTGTGTGTTTAGGGGAACTGGGCAGGTCAAAGGTCAAGTGGATATGTTTACATGTAGAGTTACTAACCACGCACACATTGACACTTCAGCTGGGTGGTTGATGTGTGTCCTGAGATCTGAACTGAGCTCATTCAGTTTGAATGATTGACAACAGAATACAATCTAGACAGTTGTGTTTACATGAGGTTGTTTGGGGCGGGTGGACTTGTGGAGTATAGTTTAATGTGTTCTGCTTTTGAGCGTGTCCACTGGAGACGGAGGAGAAAAGAAAAGGAAAAAATCCTGTGACTGTCCGGACATTTTGGATGGTGCAGAAATGACAGCTTACAATGTAGCGTGAAATCAGCTCACATCCTCCCTTTCCCTTATTCGTCCTCCATGTCTCTGGAGAATAGAAATGAAATCCAATCTCTCTCTCTCTCTCTCTCTCCTTTTCCCTCCCTCTCTGGCACTGACTGTGTCAGCTGCTGTATCCCAGGGGTGCTGACTTGCATAAGGACAGGTGGCACTTTGACAGGTGCGCTCTTAACAAGGGGCTGCAGTCCCCAGACTTCTGGTCTGGTACATGTTCAGTTTTGTTCGGTTGGTTTCATATCTACCGTCAGATGAAATAAATCTGTATTTTTGTTCTGTTGTTTGGTTGTGAGTATGCTTTCTTAATAAATCTCATATTATGTATTGAAACACTGACATGATTGCACAAACTACACTTGGTTTTAGTGAGTGAATTGAGATTTATAACTAATACAAGTAAGATGCTTGTGTCTAACTTTTAGTACAACGCAGATATTCTTGACAGCTCCAGCCATGCATTGTGGTTTGGACATATTTTCTACATCAGCAGCCATGTTACATACTGTAGCATGCGCTGTTCTCTGGATTCGAAGTGGAAATCAAGCTCACCAGACGAGCCAGTTTCAGTCTCACCGGTATGAGCATGAAAAACACACCCCTGAAGACACTGTTAGCCTGGTTTAACAGAGTTCCAGGCAAATGATCTGTCTGCTTGAGCTGCATTGTTGCTACATGATTAATGCTTAGCCTGACGCTTGTTTTATTTGCAATGGAGGATTTGGAGAAAGCATGTGATGAGTGTTAAGTGATGAGGCTTCGTGCATTGTGAATTCGGAGACAGAATAAGAGATCAGGAATGAGGTCAGCAGAGCCATACGAAGGGGAGGAGAGAGGAGGGGTAAAAGTTTGAAGGCTTATCTGAGTAATGTGCAGAGACAGTTGAGCAATGATGAGTGCTGCAGTCACCACTGTCTTCTTTTTAACCCTTCACTTCCTCCTCTGACTGTGACCTTTATGGGTTGGCCTTTTCTTCCAGAGAATCAACAGAAAAAAATGAGGAAAACCTCAGGCATTAGTCAGCTGTATGACTATAACATGTTAACAGTTTTTTATGAGTAAGTAGATGTTTTTCCCAGACATAACATACCACATCCTGTCCGGCCGGTTTCTGGCATCAATAGATACTATTCACAATAATGACTGAGACATCTATGGCTCGAACTCTATTGAGTTTTATTTAAATCTCTTGAACACAGCCTTCCAGCTTTTCTCTCCTCGCACAGACTCAGTGCGCCTGCGCTCTGCTGACACTCCAGTAATCCGCTGTTAGGAGGAGATTGCATCCCCCGTCCACTGCGCTCAGGCTATCTGCGAGGGAGAGTTAAAGCCCGTGGAAGAACATATGTAACGTATGGATGATAAAATGGGAGAAAAAGGACAAACATCGAGAGCGTGACATACCCAAACGGAGCCATTAAAGACGAGCGATCTGTAGTTTTTTACACTATGAGCAGTCTTACATCCAGGGCGACAACGGGACTGGAGCGAGGATGTCTCCTAATGTAAAGACAAACAAGGCTCAGCATCTTACAGCAGGAAAAAAATAACGCTGGGAATATGAGATGAACGCAGTGAAAGGGGTGAACCCTGAGGAGGATGGTGAAAATATACGACAGGAGTGCTGCTTCATGGATGAGACCTTTTTTTTTATTATTATTCCTCCACGTTTCCTGAACCTGCATGTCGCCTTCTGCCTGGCCTCTGTACCGCTGCGTGCAAACGACCACACATCACCTTGTGGTTTTTTTTATATAAAAATAAAACAGTGCTTTGCAGTGCTGTTAATTGGCTACACTGAAAGCACATATACGCGTTCCTTATTAATGATTCATTAGCATGTAACAAAGCGAAACTATACAATATGAAACCCACGTGATCCGCGCGTCGCTGTCACGGCAGTCAGTAAATATTGGATGAAAATAAGCTTAAAAACAAACCAAGCGGTTTAGCTGGTTTTAAACTTGGTTTAGCAGCAATCGATACTCGCCAAGACGCATGCAAATGCCGTTTCTCTTCCTTGACAGGTTCGCTGGAATGAGACTTGTTCCCCTCAGCTGCTCCGCCTGTAGAGACTTGCCATGATACGGCTGTTGGCAAGTCCACATAAATCCAAGCGCAAGTTGATGAGCTAGTCCGGGCGGCCTCGGCGGTGGGATCAGACAGATATTAAGCTGTGTCTCTCAGACAGCGGAAACTAGGATCATCTCCCTGTCCTTGTGTTGGCAGAACACAATCAGCCCTAAAACGGAGCAATCCGACCCAGATGGGTTTCTTTTTTGGTGTGTGACAGATTTCTACAAAGAACTTGAAGGTGAGCTTGTAAACAGCTTCATCCCCGATGGCAACAGCTGAAGTTTACAAGAGCAGCATCTTGAAATCCTGAAGTTCACTTGAGCTGTGATGGTTTGTGTTTTTTTTTAATGCTTGAAGTCCAGAAATTCTGCAAATACCAGAACCTTTACCCACTGTTTCAAACATGAGGTTTCATCTGCAGGGAGAAATGCAGCTGGGGTGTTTTCTAGTAAACCTCCACAGCAGCTGTTAGTAAGACTGGATGTCTGAAAGATGAGACTTGGATATTAGCATACTTGTAAGTTTGCCAACACCCTTCAGAGGAAATGCAATGCATCGATTTTCTCCATTAGCCTCATTGTAAATAGCACGGTGAATATATTTTGTGCTACTTTTATTCTAGCAAGTTCAGGGCCACCGTTGATCAGTATCACCTGTTTTATTGGACCTTGACTTCACTGTGCTCTACCGTCCTGGATGGGCCCCCAACTCAACCCCTAACACTTCTTCTTCTTGAACATGACGTTTTGTGTTTGGCTGCTGAAATGCTGAAAGACGTCAAACACAAACCTTTTCTGAGCATGTGCCAAGGGAAAAGACACCAGGCATGAGACTGCACAGACTGGGCAGATGTGTCAGAGGAAATGCTGAAGGAATTATGAGTGGCACTGGGGAAGATGTGCTGCAAAGTGCTACAGGCTCAGAGTCTACAAGAGACAGCATTACGCGCCTTCGCTGTGAGGAAATTGTGTTTTCTCCTCTCTGAGAGCAACTGCTGCATTGGAATTGGCCCTTTAAACATCAAATTACTATTTGAACTGAGAACTTCTTTCTCCCTGTGCTGTAGGAAATTAACTCTGATCTGCATACTTGGCCACCTGGAAGTTACACTTTTCTTTATTGAGCACCCTTACCTCTGATTCCCTTTCGCTGTGTTTCTTATTTGCCTTTATTCTCAACCCTCAAGAGTTATTTTTCTGTATTTGAAACAGAACCAGGAAGTTTCCTGCAAGCAGAAACACATGATAAAGCTTGTTTGTGTAGTTCAAACAATCCTGTTAGTATCTTCCCGTTCAGTGTGTGTGTCACTGAATATAACTGTGGAGCCCTTGTCAACTTTTGCACTCTAGGGACAAACAAAACAAACAACAGATCTCTCTGTCAGAGCGCATTCAGAGACTAATTTCCTATCGCAGTGGCGATGGGGAGCTCTGCCTCATCTCTCACCGCAGAGACAGAGTCGGACCATGGCTTCCGCAGCACCCCGTACCCATCGTCACCCCCTGTGGGTTGGCTCAGGAACAGCCACAGCAGCCCGGTGTGGGGCACCACGTTCATCACACGTCAGCAGCAGCACCCGCTGCCTCACCGAGAGCGCAGGTAAGAGCCAGGGCAGTTTAACCAGCTGGATGCCAACACATCTCTCACTTGCATGCACTTGGGGCAGCAGCGGCCCGGCTTGGCTGGATGTTGGGGAAGTCGCTGGAGGGAGTGAACAGTCGGGTTGTATTACTCGGAAGTGCTGTCATTCAAAGCTGCGAGTGTAAGCGTAAGTGTACAAACGGGCATTATTTAGAGCCTCTTGTGCTGATGTTGTGTTTGGCTGAAGTATTTTGGTGGTTTGCACTTTATGTTGTAAAATGATACTGTCAGACAGCAATGTTTATTTCAGAATCATACTACTTTCTGTCTCACTGAGGACTCAATAACCTCACAGCTATGGATCCAACACACTGATTAATCAAAGTGGATCTAATCAAAGCCTACATTTTGGTGTTTTTCTATGATGCACCAAAAACCTTGCTAAGCCGGATTTGTAAACCAAAATCCTTCCCTCTATTGGTTCCTCTAACTGCACAGTGTGTGTCATTATGTGGCCAGTGAATTGCCCAAACAGATAGATTGACCTGACCTTTCTGTGACCTCAGTGAAAAGCAGCCCATGGGGTAATTAGTTTCACTGTCAGGCATTTTAATCAGTGTTCAAAACTAGCCTTTATTCAGTTGTGCTAATTTTGAATATTATTAAAACCAGTGCAGGTCCACTTTTCTTAGAGTCCGTCTTGGCAAATGTTGTTGCACTGTGTTTTTTTTTTGTATTCAGGCAGCACTCACATCTGTTGTCCACCCACAGAAAACTTAACTGTAAATAGAGGCTTCTTAGTTTGATTGTCTGAAATTGTTGTGACTTTTCAAACTATTATGAGTTGCTCTAAGAAGAAACTTGCTTTCCAGTTAGCAGCAAAAGCAGCAGCTGTGTAATTTAGCGAGATTTATGTCCAGCATTTATGCTGTTCACATACACTGCTTTTCTGCACTGACGGGGTGAAAAACCTGTGTATTCTGTTACTGTATCTTCGAGATAGACTGCAATAATTCATCGTTCTAGTCACTGCCTTCTGAATCACTGTCAACGCAGTGAAAGGCCCGATCAGCAGCTTGTAAGAAGCTCGGTTTGAATGCGCCGTTCATCAAACAAATCTTGACGGACTATTTTTTTTTCTATCTCGAAAAGACGATCTTCTTAATCGCCCTCACACAAACTTACGTAGAAGCGATTCCAGTTTTTCTTCAGCTTTTTTGGGTCATGTCTCCCGGAACGAGAACAGGCAGTTGATATCGACCGCTTGTAGTGTATTGAAGTTGTTGCTGAGTCACTCAGGGCATCATGGTCCAGTTGTTAGTTATTGATTTTCAGAGAGCGCGATCACATTTCCCCACAATGGATGTCATTATTTATTCAACATCAGTCTCCAGTTGGGCTTTCATCTTTCTTGATTCCTGCCCACCACTGTCAATGCTTTCCTTACAGATGCTCTACATTTAACAGTTAAGGCTGTCATGTTTCCACTGCTCGCTCCTTGAAGAGTTTTTAAAATATAAACAGAGCTGGTTTTAGTTTAGGCTTAAACACAGTTCCATCGACCAGAGCTCCATGCATGAATGAAAGTCAACTGTAGCTAAAACCGTCAGTCAGTGTAGTTTTGCGTCACACAGTTGTTTTATTTATTTATTTTTATTCAACAGACTCCTTCCATTATGTTTGAGCATCTCTGTAGCAACAAGATGCTGCCTCCATCACCAATCAGACCACAGCCTCAGTCAGCTGAGCACATAAACACATGGAGACATGCACAAATAACACACATTGTTGTCTACCGCTGCAAGGCAAAGAGGGATACGTACGCACAGACAATAGATGTTATAGAAAGACTGAACAGCAGCACTTGGAACATGTCCTCTTATCTGCCTCCACTCCCTCTCTCTTTCTCTCTCTCATACATAAACTCACTCACACTCTTATGCACATAGACACACTGCTGCGTGAGCTTAACAACGTTAGGCAAGCTCTGCTGAGCTGTGACAGAGCATGAAATATAGAAACAACAGAACACTACGAGGCCTCGGCTTAACTTCAGTCATTCTCTTACAGTTTATTCTCCTAATATATTGTCCTATAAAACATTTTCGGCCCCTTGTTTTTCCACAGCCAGGAGACCCTCATGAACGTTTTTGTCCTTGGCTACTTTCAATTTGTTTTCATCCCCTCAGTGACCCATTGACTTTGGGAAATGTTTTTGCACACACTGAATCATTACTGCACCTGTGAAGGTTCACTCAAGATAAAAAACTCACTCAGCTGAAAAAAGACTTGCAACGGAGGTGTAGTTTGTGCAATATTTCACAAGTGTGCAGTTTCTCTATGTTGATGAATAGCAGTACAGTAAAGTTTTTATGCAAATAATATTATTAGTTAATGTGTTCCACTTTATTTTGGACCTGTACGATTTGTGTGTTGGCCTTAGGAGTCCTGAGCGATTAAAGTCTCTGTCTTCTCTCTCCTGAGTCAATCCCAGTGTTTCCACTGTCCCAGCGTGATGGATGATGAGAGTTTATTCCAGCTCCATTCCTCTGGCTCTTCTCCCTTTAATTGGATTAAAATGGGTCCACTTGGGTTCAACCAGCATGGCCACTGGCCGTGTTTATGTCTGAATTATTTCAGTGAGCTATTGCCATTGTCTGTCTGATGAAGACGGGGCTGCGTCAGGACAGTCCCCCAAGCCTACAGAATAGATTTGACATGCAGGCTTCGTCTCACAGTGTGCATCTCTTTCTAAGGAAAACACAGGATTGATGCAGCCACGAAGAAAAAAAATCACACACACATAGCCTATTGCCAGTGCGACTGACATGATTCCAGATTCCCCCCACTCTTGTTGCCATGGAAATGTGAAGCATATGTTCAGTAACCTAATTTCATTGGGTCCTAGATAAGACCACACATGATAACCTCCCAGTTTCACACACACAAACATACAAACATGTGCTTGCAAGTTGCACCTCTGGAAGAGTATAACAGGAGCTGTGAATTATTCACGTCACTGTTTAGTGATGTTAGATAGGAGCAATTTGAGCTAGAGCAGCCTCATGGCGTGTGTGTGTTTTTTTTTTTTTTTTTTTTTTTAAACTGATTTGCCTCCAAGGGTTAAGTGTGTCGCTTGGTAACAGCAAATGAAACTCTCCTTTGCGTTGTCTGTTTGCAAAGTTCTCCCTCTGGCTGAAGGCAGCGCAGTGTCAGCAGTGCTCCTTTCCTCCGGGTTCGGGTGCCCGCAGGAACTTGAGATTAGCACGATGACGACTCAGACAACGACAACAGCAGCACTACCACTCTGTGCCCCTGCCGTCTCTTTTTTTCCCCTCCTGTTTCCCTCTCTGATTCTGGAGCCTCCTGCCAGCTTCCTGCTTGCACTCGCTTTGCTCCACGCTACTGATGTCTGCTGAAACCCAGTCAGACAGTTTCCTCTGTTTAAAGATTCAAATGTCTGAATCTGTCTCCACCGCTGACAGATTCACTCGTCAAAAATGAGCGCAGGTCGTGAAATATTCACCGAGGGCATCTGAGAGGTCAGAAACTTCCGGTATTCTGTCTCGTTTCCTTGCCTCTCTCTCTCTATTTCTCTCTCTCACACCTGCATTTGCATTGTTTGTTTCTCATTTCGACAGAAATGATATTTAGTGTTTAGTTTTTCTCTGGGTTATGAGGCCTTGATCATAAGGTGTGTGATTATTACACAGCCATAAAAACCACAGCGATAAACTGTCTGGAAGTCTACACCATAAAAAGCATTAACAGACTCTGATTTTCTCAGATTTTCTGAGATTCATGCTATTACTCTGATAGCTAATGTTTAGACAATGCCACCCTTGTTTCTTCAGAATCACACCCTCCTTGTAATGTCACATTCTTGAGAGCAGATTATTTATTCCTTTCTTAACTCTTTTTGCTCTTTAGTATGTAGCTTCAGCGATGCTGATTGGAGGAACATCTCAGCCTGAGGGAACTTCTTCAAAAGAGTTTGGGTCTAATTTGCTGTGGTAGCTCTTTGTGCCGGCGTCAGCGCCATTACATTTTATAAACCTATTCTGTCTCGAAAAGTCTCCCCCTCTCATTAAAAGAAAAGTGTCCTTTTCAATGTGACTTCATCAGAACTTCCCCAATTATCATGTTGTGTTGTCCCCAGTGAGGAAAACTTCACTGTCACAAATCCCATGTACGACTTCGCTGAGCCGCCTCAGGGTGGTGAAGTTTTTTTTTCTTTAAATAAGTCTTTATTTGCTGCTAAAGTTTCAGTTCTAAAGACTCGTCTCATATAAGTGTAAGTCACTGGCTCAGCTCCGTGATGTTTGTTTTAAGGAATTAAATTCGGAGACCTGTGGGATGATTAATGAGTCACCCTCAAATTACCACGCTACATTAGCCGGCAGGTAGACACGAGGCTCTAACAGTTAATCTGACCCTGACTCATCACCTTCCTTTTGAAATATGGGGAGTAATGTTCACTGGGGGGAAATAACTTTCAAGTAAAGAGGTCGCTCTGATCTCGTAGGTACAAAAATTCCCATAAATGAAGTGATAAAGAAAAGTTTTTGCTGCAGACAGACTGCGCTCGTTACTACAGGGGCCAAATAAGAGCTCAGTTGTTTTTCTCGAGTGCGATAAAGAACGTGTGAAAGTGCTGATCTAATCCCTGTCATCTGGCTTTTTCTGGGTGTCTTCATATGCAGCAGAATGTTTCAACATTTTTTTTTTTTTTTTTTTTTTGCCGCTTGTCTGATCCAGGGGCGTATTGGCTTCTGATAAGTCTCATTTTTAATAACAAGCTCAGCTCTGTTGAACAAGAAAGCAGCGCTCGGTCGGCATCATCGCTCTGTCTGTCGCTGGTGTTTGCATCGAAGGAGTAAAAACAACAAAAGCACAAGCACTCGAGTTAATGCCTGCGCAGCTTGTAGTTAATCACTCTGCGCATCTCTTGACACTCCCAGGACGACATGCAGCTATTAAGCAGGTTCATTGTCCAGTGACCATGACATTTTTCTGTCATAAACATTTCATAAGCTCCACTTCTGTGCCTCCAAACTCCTTCCCTGTTCTCACACAAAACTGCGCATGTAAATATTTATCACAGGAGTGACTCACTTTATTTGAGTCTGTGTGTTTCTGTGTGTCTGTGTCTGTGTCAGCTCAGCTCTGTCAGGCTACTTAGAGTTATCCAGCCTCACATTGGCCTGTTAGTAATCCTGGAGCTGTCTGTCAGGAAAATGAAATGACCCAGGCAAATCTTCAATTTAACAACGTATCACGAGTCGAACGTATCGCAAACGGATTAAATGCAGCAAATTTAAAATGAGATCAGCTCAAACTGTTCTCATTCCTGTGTGGAAATTAGTTTAGTAATTGTAAGAAGTTGAAATAGCAAACTAAGAGATAATAATTATAGCACAGGGTGAACCGAAGGGAAGCAGTATAAGTAGAAGAAGATAACACAGTGATTAAAGTATTTATTTTAAAGGCCTTAACACCTTAAGTAAACATTAACGTACTGTTAAATTTATGTCCACACAAAATAATGTAATTGTTGCCTTTACCAAGACTAGTGCTGCTTGAAGATGTTTTGCAGTGTTAGCGTACGTACCCTGTGCTCTGATTGTTTGGTGTATTGATTACTGTATTGATAAATCATTAGTCTTAATTGACCCCATTTGAGTGTCTTAAAATTGACTAAACATCCAGCGCGAGAAACCTTTAATACTCGGTTATTAATTATATGAAACTTTAAATTTGTGAAGTTGCGAATGCAATTTAATTCTTTTTTTTCTCAAATTAAAACAGATGGCTGTTGAATAGGAGAAGAAAATTTGAGCGTTGAGCCTAATTAAATAGCCACTTATTTCTCTCTCCCAATTTGTGAGTGAGATTTTTTTGGGGTTTTTTTTTTTTTAACCAACATGATACAATAATTACCTCAGCTTTGGAATCTTTTCCTCATTTGTTGTAGAAATGGGTCACAGTCTTCAAATTTTCTTAGCATGCAGTTTTTCAGACTGAACAGTAAAAGTCATTTAAACCTCCTCCCATAGAGACATAAAGGTTAGATTGACCCCATTGACACCCCCCCCATGGAATTAAGCTTCAGCTGTTTAGCTAGGAAAATACATTGCATCATATCTTTACACACCTTGTGGTGCAGCTTGGTGTTTAGCCGGCAGCTAATTTATCTTGGCATGTGTTGTCTTTAGCTCAAAGTATAATGAGTACCAGCGGGTAGTTACAGTTATGCTCCAGTACAGTTTCAAACCAGGCGATTGACTGTAACTTCAGATAATCTCATGCAGACACATGATAAGGAATTTATCTGTAATTAGTTATCAGTTTAATGAGCAGTTTTATGAGAGTATCTCTTATTAAAGCATTTTTAGATCAAGGCGTTCTGTGCGGTTACTAATGTTTACAGCTCTGAGAAACCTTGTGTTTTGCTAATTTTTGCCACACAGCTAGTCACAAGATAAACTGTCATGGAAAACCCTGTGTGACACTTCGTGTACACTGACTGACAAGCCATCTGTTCTGTCTCTGATGTTCTGACTGACTCCGTTTATGTTTTACCTAAATCTAATGCCAGGATTCAGTCATTACACAACCAGTCAGATGTTTTGAGTTTATGTTAATTCACAGCATGACATTTACGTCTTAAGAACTTTTAATGTTCTTTCTCTATCAGTTGAATGTCATTACTATAACAGTCTAGCCTTATTGCCGCGTTAAATCATGAGGGGAAAGGATCGTCTCCGGCGACAACAACCATTTGCATAGTGTTACTTGTTACTTGTGATGAATGAATGAAGCTCTTTGCCCCCGATGGTCAAGGAGGGTACCACACCTTCCCTCAGGCCCTGGGCGCAAGGCCAACCTTGGAAAGGCAGTGCTAATGACTGTCGCACAAAGGCCAAATGTCTCGCAGTGAGGCAGGGAGAAGCTGGCGAGACTCGGTTCACTTGATCTCGCAACAGAGTTCAGTGTGTGGACAGAATCCAAGTAGGCAGACATAGGTGGCCTACACAGTATCAGCAGTGCTTTTGTATTCACTTCAGCCTTCGCATTTTCTGACAGCCTTACTGACCCTATCTTGCTTGTGCAGATTTGTCTTTGTTCTGTTCTGCTTCTCACAAGCACCAGTTTTGTTAAACCTGAAGACTTCCTCGAAGACGTCGTCTTGGTCTTTGCAGTTAACCCCTCCTCCCCCTCCAACCGTGATGCTACCGGTTTGCTTGTTTTTACCGAGCGTTTTAGAACTTACACTCCTCATAAAGTGCACCATGATGGTTTTATACCCAGTGAAGCATTGAAAAAAAATTTGCCCGGGGTCACCGATGCTTTTAATTAAGTGAATTTAGACCCGGAGCAGGTACTTTATGGGCAGCAAGCCGCATTGAGGACCTCGTTGCGAAAAGATGGGTTTTCTGGAGGTGAAGTCTCTCGTGCAAACTCTCTCTCTCTCTCTCTGTCTCTCTGTCTCTCTCTCTCTCTCTCTCTCTCTCTCTCTTCTCTCTCTCTCTCTCTCTCTCTCTCTCTCTCTCTCTCTCTCTCTCTCTCTCTCTCTCTCTCTCTCTCTCTCTCTCTCTCTCTCTCTCTCTCTCTCTCTCTCTGTCTCTCTCTCTCTCTCTCTCTTCACTGTAAGCTACTGGCTTCCTGCCCAGGTCTGCGACACTGAGGAACTGAGAAGCTGAAGTGAGCACTTTTAGAGCAGCTCCACTGAACACAGGGCCAAGGACAAAAGGTGTACATGCATGTGTGTGTGTGTGTGCCTATGTTTGTGCACATTCATAAGAGTACGTGTAGCATTTTCATGAAAAACATCCTTTCAAGTCAGGTCCAGGGTTCATAGGTTATAGTGATTCATCCTCTGCTGCTGCAGGCATGTACTGTACATAGAAGAATATGTTTGTGTGAATTCTCGTGATGTGTTCGTAGGGTTAGTTAGGTGAAGGATTGTGGTTGTACTTGTTCGTCATGTGTTGCTTTCATTTAATTTGTGGATTGTCTATAACAGTTAACAATGAGATAATTAAGCTAGATATTTTTTTTTTAAAAACTCCTTGTTTATGAGAGTTTGATTATTTTGATGAGAAGCTGTTAAGACGGTTGCAGCAGACAGAAACATAATGAATTTGCAATCCCCACGCTCCAGCGAGAACCAAATCAATTGCCTTGACAAAGTCTGGCAAAGTCCCCACGTGGCTGACACCGTGACTTTGCTCTCTCGCCGGAGATGAAAGAAGCTTGACAGTTATGAAAATGGCCACGGGGAAGAAGCTGTCATCAAACATGAGGTGTTGACACTTGTTGTTGTTGTCACCGCCATCGTCGTCGTTGCTGTATGCAAACCTTTGGGGAGCTAAGCACAGTTTGATCATGTGCCATCAATGCTGGCATGGGGTTGTCACTGATTCTACCACATTTTAACTACACTGCTGAGGGGGAGGGGGTATGTGTTGTTATTTGGGGTAACAGCACAGGTAGTTTAAGGTTAGATTAAATATTTTCACAGCATATCGAAAAATCGTTCATTTGTTAATTCTTTTTTTAAGAATTGACTTATTATTGACATTCGGTAGCAAACATAAACATGTACATTAATTTCAATTGTTAGTTACAGTAAATTCGGGAAAAATTAAAGAAAAACAATCATAACATACACACATGTATCTACATATACACATACATACAATGTGTTATGCCAGGTCTGCAATGTTAAACTATGGTGTTACATAGTTAATCCATTTTTTAATGTGACACAAACAAATGGCTTTTGTAGCTGACATGCTGTTATCCTCTTTTAGGGTTTTGCTCTCCCTGTAGAGGAATCATCCATGGTTATTTTTTTTTTTGTTGAAAAACATTTTTACCATTTAACACTCATTCTGGTATAATCTTTAAGGTTGAGAACTCTGAATATTTCATCCTTACAAGCAGGACATAGCAGATGTTATTGTGGAATGAAAGCAGAACAGAGCTGAATATTAATCTTCAAGTGTTTGTTCATTTTCACAAAAAATGTATTTTCCTAGTTTTGCTCATTGTTATACTTGGAGAGCTGAGTTTTCTCTTCACTCGGGGGGTTGTGTTTTTTTTTTTTTTTTTTTTTTTGAGTGCTGACTTCAGACCAGGAGAGCGAATATGGTGCTAACAGCTCTTGACATAAAGCGCTGGGACTTCTTTCCCCTTTCTCACACTGCCCTGGAGCCAAGGGCACACACAAACTGAGGCACAGTTGTATTTACACAAGTAACGATATTGCTGCATCTATAAATACACATATATAGCTACACTCCTGCATACCCACCCCTCAGACATGAAACACCCAAGGAGACACATTAGTGTCCTTTGCTACTGTCACTTTCCTTCTTACCTCAGGGAGGTGAGGTGTCGAGTGGAGAGGAGCAAGAAAACGGGAGCGAGGGGGTTTTCTGTAAGAGGTTCCCCTGGGTTCGGAGGATTGAAAAGGTTTAATGGAGTTGAACTAAGGGCAGTAAGTTGACCAGGACAGATGGTGCTGCAGTAGAGAAGAGCAAGGACCTGGACTCTGCAACCCAGTAGTGAACGTGAAAAGACTCTACTTCATCAGTGGCATAAAAATGTCTCCTGTGATATATAAAATATGAAATAGATATTTTACAAATAACCACAAACCACTGATTTCCCATAAAGAGTACATCAGAGCAGATTTAGATGTCAGCATATTTCTCCAACCAAAATATAATAAAGAAGGATAAACATGACCAGATGCATACACCGTGCTGTCATTCTGTGGGCGCCATCTTGACACTGGGATCAATGTAAATAGCATTGCGGTATTCTAGCTCTTAGCACCTTACCCTCTGTTACCCTACAATTCCCTCATTACCTTCCCTGTGTTGGTGTTCACACATGAGCAGCTTGAGTGACAGTGACATTTTTATACGCTTGTCCAGACAGCAACCCCATCCGTCCCTGTGGGCCGTCACAACTCCCCACCACCACCCCCACCCGTTGCGCTCTAGAGGTGTCCAACAATGCTGCTTCCTCCCAAAAGGTCCTGATATACCCGCTATCAATAAGCCAGATTGACTAAACTGCAGTCACACAGAACGAACTGTACATACGAGTCAATTCAAAATGACAGACTGTTTTGGTCATTTTGTACAGGAAGTGAAAATCAATTCAGGAACCTGACTCTGCTTCTGAATCAAAACTGTCCTAAATTGATTTGTTCCCTCTGGATTGTTTACATGTTGTGTTAATTCTCTGTTTTTTTTTTATTAATCAATGTAAATCCAGTAGTGTGAATTATTTTATCATAAAGTATTCCTAGAAATATAAGACCTATAGCCTTTAAAAAAGTTAATTAAGGAATTCCTTTTGTCCACATGGGACTGACGTGACTTTCAGTTGTCCCCATATACCCTCATTTAACATTCGCTGAGCGAATAGGGAGCGAGGTGCTAATGTGAAGTGAAAGAGATCCTGTGTGTGTTATCCAGTCTAATAAGTGTCAGTCAAGAGAACCTAAAGGAAGTCTCGCTTTAGATTTTCTGAGGCTCTGCCCACCTCCTTCTCCTCCTTTTTCTCTCCTCAGGCTCATCCCATCCATGTTCTGTCTTCCTGGCTCTAATCATGTGGCCATTGTGTATGGATTTACTGCCCTTACAGCCCCCAGGAGGGAGATTTGATTTTTCCCCTGCACTGGCTAATCTTTCCCTCTCACACTATTTTTTTTTTTTTTTTTTTTACCTTTTTCTGATTCTGTCTGTTTCTTCTCCTCTTGCAGTCACAGAGATGTTTTTGCTATCCTCTAAATCATTGAGCGATTAATCAGTCGGCTGATTAATCAGGCTGTTGTATTGCATCTTGAGATCGTCAAGTCGATGTCGGCGCTCACGATGCTGCTAAAAGTTTTTTTTTTTTTTTACAGAATTCAGTTTCTTTATTACTTGTAGAGAGTTAAAATAATCAATAAAGTGCAGATCTACAAACAATAATTGAGCAATTAAGGACACCGCATCTTTTGTTTTCAAACAACCCTCTTGGTGGTGTTGTATTTGTCCATTCTAGGAACAAAAACACAACAGATCTTAGTTTTGGGTTATTATACATGAACAAAACTCTGAATATCGTATTGCATTTCTGCCAGTTGATGTGGCTAAATTTTATTTGCTCGACCTTTTGATGATTGTATTGTTTCCGATTCACAGTAACACTAAAAAACAATATATTATTGGCAGAACCATCAACTGTCCTGCTATCTAAATGTACGCATCGACATCAGTCACTGAAAAACCCATATCAGACTACAATTCCTCTCTTCTATCATAAAATCACTAATAGTTGAATCTTTATGTTACTCTTGTTACTCTTTATGACTCCATCTGTTCTTTTCCCACTTAATTTAAACATTCAGTTGTAAAGTGCTGATTAAAATGGCTGAAATGACTGAGCAGTGGCATGCTTAGCAAGATAGTTGTACAACCGAATGTGTCACCAACAGGTTTGATCTGTTTACTTGATTCTGACTTCAGTTTTCTTTCCTGTTTTCCAGCCACTCTCACTCTCCTGGCTCCATGGCAGCAGCGGTGCGAGGCAGTGAGTGGTCATGTGGACGCTGCACCTTCCTAAATGCCGGCGCAGCACCTCGCTGTTCCATCTGTGAGGCACCACGCCAGAAACCCGACCTCAACCAGATCCTGCGGCTGAGCAGCACTGAGGAGCATCGCTGGGCCTGTCCCCGCTGTACCCTCAACAACCCCCAGGGATCTGGAGCCTGCTCTGTCTGCGGCTTTGGACCGTCACCCGCCACTCACACGCCTCCCACCACCACCATAGCCGCCACTGCCAATGGCCTCCCATCTGCTCCACCTGAACCTCCAACGCCTACCCTCCCCCCCACGGTTTTGCTTGAGCCCCACGGACAACATCCAGCCAAGGAGGAAGTGGTAAGACGCTCAGAGAGCAATGGAGAAGTGGGCAGCCTGGAGGGGCAGCACTCAGGGTGGGCTTGCCCTCGCTGCACTCTCCACAACACACCAGTGGCTGTGTCATGCTCAGCCTGTGGTGGACCCAGGAAACTGTCTTTGCCTAAAATCCCCCCAGAGGCACTTGTGGTGCCGGAAGTACGGACTCCCGTTCTGGGATTTCCTGTTCACCCAGCAGGAGCTCCTCCGCTTCTTATAGACCTGACAGACGACTCTCCACCAGCCCCTCCCAGTGATCCTCAAGAACCTCCCCATGTCTCCTCACAATCACTCACCTCCCCCTTTACTTCATTCTCTTCCCTCCAGAACAACCCTGTCCCCCGCAGTAGAAGAGAGGTTCCCCCTACGGGGCGCCCACCAAACACAGGCACCAACACCCCCAGTCCCACTTCACCATCGACAGCCAGCGTGCCACCGCAGCCCGGCCCGCAGCGGCCAGCCAAGCCCAAACACGCCCAACCCCAGGAACCTTCATATCCCAGCAAGCGCCTCAGCATCTTGGAAGAAGAGGACTCTCAGCACCACCCACTGAACCCCCACCTCCCCGTTTCTTCCTCAGCTGCCCCCACCTGGAAGTGCCCTAGCTGCTCATTGCCCAACCCAGGCAGCTCATCTAAGTGTGAGGCCTGCCGATCGTCGCGTGCCGGTGGTGACCTTATCGACCTCGTAGGCTGTGAGACGGTACGATTCACCCCTGCTAGCCCTTCCAGCCCAGACTTTAGTACCTGGGCTTGTTCCAAGTGCACCCTGCGCAATCCTACAGGTGCACCCAAGTGCTCCGCCTGTGGTTCTTCTAAGCTGCACGGCTTTCAAGAGCAGCAGGCGCCTCTGCCTCGCTGCTGTACACACTGTGGCCTCTCGCTTGGGTCTGGTTCTTCATCATGCTCCTGTACACCTTCCTCTTCTTCGTCCTCCTCGGGTCATAAAACACGGAAACAGGGCCGGGGCTTCCCTTCGTCTTCTCCTGCTTCCAATTCCTCCACCACCTCATCGAGCCTTCAAGAGAAGATGGGACAGTGGAGCTGCCCGGCGTGCACGCTGCTCAACGACACCAAGGCCAAGAACTGTGTGGCGTGCCACACGCCACAGCAGTACCTTACTCTTCGCAAAGTGGTGAAGCCTCTGAAGAGGAGGGAGAGCATGCATGTAGAGGCCCGTCGACGAAATGACGAGGGCGAAGCAAAGGAGCTTTGGGAGAACATAGTCAGCTTCTGCAGAGAGGTAAGAGTAAAATGGGTTGTAGCTAAGAAAACATCAACACCTTGATGGCAAATGGCTGAAAAGATACAGACACACAGTGATGCATTAGTGAATTTATAAGGGCTATCTAAGATCTGTTTTACTGCCTGGAGTTCAGATCTTGCTGCTGGTGTTTTTTTCATCTTTTGTAGTGGATATGCATTATCTTTAAAAGGTGAAAAAGGTGTTTTAATTCCTAGGCAACTCTAAATGATCACTCATCGCGGCTGCTACCATGAGTTGTTCATCTACCACCATTACCTTTTCATTTTGTTGAGATTTCCTTGACTTCCCTGAGAAGTCAGAGTCTGCTTATTGCAGTGTGCGTCACAGGGTGCGCATTGCCTCTCAGAGAACAGTTCCTGCATTGTAATTCCTCCTTTTTTTGAGACTGTTACGGCTCTGGCATTGTTCCCACTCCTTCAATCTCTGTAATTTCAGAGAAATGCTAATGGGCTTTGTCACTGCCTCTGTTTGCACTTGCTTCGTTAGCTGAGTTTTAAACGACCAAGAGGGTGAATCTTGGCCACCCTAAATGAGCTGCATATGCAGAACATCTCATTTTTATATCCAGACTACAGCCACAAAGACGTCACTCTGCAGAAGTCTGAAATTTTCTATCGCTGGGACACTCTAATGAGTCTAGTTTATTATTTGTTTTGAATAGACCTTGTTTTTATGGATGATTTTTTTTTCACACTCTCGATTTCCTGTCCTCATTTGACTTCAGCCACAACACTACAGTTATTATTTCTAAAGATACTGGACTACTTAATGAAACACATTTACTGTATAATAACATAATAACAGACCAGTCTGTGAGATAAAAAACTTTTTGTTTGATATTTCAGAACGTAATTTCCCTTTTAAGCGAACTTTGCTGCGTCAATTTGCCAACTTATTAAAACATCACAACTGTTCTTGTTAAATGCTCTTTTTTATATCAGTATACACCCAGAAACTGACTATTTTCATTAAGTTGCATAACTGTCACTCGGCAGAAAAAAATCTAATTATATATATTTTTTATTTAATGGCTTGTTTGTTGTCACGATGAGCTAAAATAATCATCCACTGCCTCAGCATTTAATTTTCAAAGATGAAGAAAGGTCAGCTGTGTCATTCATGAGCCCTGATTGGTCTGATTTAAAGATGCAGCAACAAATTTGGTATCAAACCACTTTATGCTCACTTTGTCTCTGCAGTGAACCTCTGATAAGCAGGAGCTATGCTAGCCATTGTCACTAGGGATCAGGGTTCATTTGGGACCATTTGTCCAATGAAGCGTCCGTTGTCCATTGTCCGTTTTGTTGCCAACACGTTCGCTAATGAGACAAACCTGATTGGACTAATCCAAACTCTAAAAAAAAAAAAAAAAAGCAGGCAGTATAGAATCCTGCGCTGTTTATTCAGGTGTCTGGTGCGTACCCACTTACTGCACCGCTGTGGCACCTATCACGCCATGTTTACAATAGCATGAAGCGAGCTTTAGAATTCATTATTAATGTCTTCTTTGAAAGTCACAGGGCTCACTGCAGCAAGCGTGGGAGTCAAGTTGGCTCTGTTGGAAAGAAGGATATTGGAGATCCCTCAGCTGCACCTTCCCCTCCTCTTCCCCTAATTTAAGATCGACATTTAAGCTACTCTTTTCTTTTATCATCTTTCCTCTTTTTCTCTGCAAATATTTTAGGCCTCCTCCTCGCTGGCTCTGCCCCAGTGCACTCTTCAAAGCACTTTTTTTCCCTCTTCATCTCCTTTTTATCCCGTCTCCTTCCATCATATCTATCCCCACATGCTCATCCTGTTTTTTTCTTCTTCTTCTTCTTCTTCTTCCTCTCCAATAGCATCTTAAAAATATGCTTTCCCCTTGCCACCCACCGCACCCCCTCCGCCCCCATCCCACCCCTCTCTACATGACTGCACTCAATTCTCCAGTGTAGCAGTTAATGCGTGGCTGTCTGTGTGTGTGTGTGTGTGCTAAGGTGAACACGGGGCTGCTCTATTTTTAGCAGCAGAGCCGGAGAGGAGCAGAAATGATCCTCTTCCCTATAGCGAATGTAATCGCTAACAGCATCGACTGCTGCAGCTCCATTTTCAGGGTCAGAGAAATGAGGAGGGGGGGGTAAATTGGTAAGCAAGAGGCGGCGGTCTTTTTAATCCATCTCTATCAAGGCATTAACACTTGGCAAGCACCAAAACACCAGTGGTGAGAATGTAATAAAGATAAAAGCTTTTGGTTTATCTAGTTACAAAGCTTGTAGGCAGTCCATTCATATAAACACAGCGAAAGATTCAGACCCCAGGTTTTTATTTACAAATATCAGATTTTCTTTCTACACCTGTTGGATTATAGCAGATGATGCTGCTGATGAAATTTACTGCATAAGTTACTGGGGAGTTCGTTCAGGCCGCAGCGATCAATAAAGCCTCAAAAGTGAAGTTTAGAGTTGTGGTGTAAGAAATTTTATTCTCTCTTCACCTGAGTGCGGTTTGTTCCTCTTGCCTCTTTTCTTTTTATATTGTCCTTGATTGGTTTTGAGAGCGAGAGGTGTGTGCTTGATGCCAGTGCCCCAGAGCGTGTCCGCTTACTTACTGTGCCAAATGAGTAAATGCCGCTAAGAGCCATCAGCGCCGCTTGTGAACTGTAAAACCCCAGCAGGCCTGGAACTGGCTTCTCTGTTCCCTCTTCATGTCATCCATCAGAGAAAGCAACACAAAGACGCTACACAGCAACATATTGACTTTGATTTGTTTTTATTTTTCCTCTGAGCACCATTCTCTGTACTTACTTCCTTGAATTTTTGCCACACTTAGGATTTTATCTGGGGTTTTGGTTTACATGTTGGCTTGTAAGTTGTGACTGCCTGCAGTGACAGGTTTTCACTGCGTGTGACAGTGTTGTACGTGCCAGGCTGTTCTGGGATGCTTTTGTTTTTTGGTCTAATAAGTATGTCACTGTGAAATCCAGCTCTATAGTTCCTTGTCACCGCATTTTTCCGAGATCAATACATCGTCTGTATCATGTGGATGTCTAGCTACGAGCCTACTAGCTTATTCAAAAAAAAGGCCTTGTATGGCTGCCAGTTCTGTGTAGTCTGGGAGATGGCAGCCAGGCAGCAGGTTTTCTTAGCTCAGCACTGAATTGGCTGATCGCTGTCTTGCGTTTGCATCCTGGCATGTGCCCAGCGATAGAATCAGAGACAGCGGCTCCAGGTTCACTCAACGAGAACGGTCAGCTAGACTTACACCAGTAGACGTTACAGCACACCGCAACTCGAACAACACATAGAAGTTGTGTATAAAAGTTGTACATGTTATAGTTTACACTTTGATTCTAATGTTGTATCACATTCAGATTTTTACACTACACTCTCGTGATCATTATGATAATGTTAATTAAAGTGATCCTTTGATCTCTGTGGGGGTTCTGTTTGTTTTTTAGGGGAGTGCTCAGAAAAATAAATTAATTTAAAAAAAGTAAGGAGTTGCCTGTCCTTGCAAAAACATTATTCTATTCTAACCCCCTGTGTGCTCCAGATGTGAACAGGCTAATTACAGCATGTACAGCACAGTCTTTGCCTCACGGGCAGATGGCAGCAGGCCATCCCGCTGGTGATCAACTCTTTAAAATAACTTGACATCACTCTATAAATATATTTCTACCATTTTCAATGGTAGAATTTCCTATCACATATTAACTGTAGCATGAAATAACTCCATGTGTTAATTTGGAGCAAAGTAAAACAACAACATCATGTTTTGAGATCATCCTCAGTCATCTACACACTCGACTCAACAGATAAAGCTAATAAAACAGTATCCACAGATGTTCGAATACTTGAAGCATGTTAGCATACTAAGTTATTGTTATAGCTAATCTTCATGTATTCATTAGAACTAGCGTAGTTTTTTGTTTATCTTCTTAGTAGTGATGTGTCATGTTTGTTACCGGTGTAAACTTATTAGAAATCATTCCTCATCATCTTTTATATGAACACTGGCCTCATAAGAGAGAAGTTATAGTAACTACCTTGTAGCCAGTATCAGGAGCTGAGCTCTGTCAGGAGCAATTTTGTCTTAATGAAGCTGACTCTTAGCCTCTTGGTCACTTATCACAGTCTTGTTACTATCTAGTCTTTTTTTTCATGTACTGGTTGTTCTCTGTTAGTGACACTGTCAGAAGTTGAGGCTCTTTATGTGTCTAAGGCTAAAGCTTCCCCTCTACACCTCTGTGCTAAATCCATATTGGCTCCCTAAGCCCATACAATAAAAGCCAGTACAAGGGTCAACTATAAGCCAGCGAGCTACAGAATCAGTAAGCTACATGGAGACCATGGCTGGCCGGGGCAGGGAGACAGCGTTGAAGTGATTCTGTCTGGTCGCTAACACTGCTTCCTGGCTACAGAATTGGATTGTGGGGGACGGTGACGAATCAATTCGCTTCACTGTGAGCCACCAGTGGGGTGCCCACATTACATCCCCTGCTTCTCTTGCAACAACGCCGACCAAGCCCACTTCTGACACTGCAAATAGGAAACCGGATATAGTAGCGTGTGTGGCTGTTTGCCCTCTCAGGTTTGTACAGGAGAGTTTTAGATGGGCAGATAGTGTGTCAGATTGGGTGTCCTGATCTGTTAATGTATCCATGTAGTCAAGGTCCCGTGTACAGTAGACAGGCAGCTGCATTTCAGTGTTAAAATCCAGTGTGTCCTTTTAAATGCTTAGTTCCCTGTAAGAAAAAGAGCTTTCAAATATTTGAAAAGAATTTGCATATGTTGCATGTATCCTGCTGCTCATACAGGGCACCACACTTGTCACACTAACAGTGGAAATGATTTCTCCTGCCACATATATGAATCTGGGAGGCAGTGGTTTTTCCTCGTTTGGCCCCAAATTCACAGCTTAAATGGTCTCCTGTAGAGTCCTAAACTAATCTTCATCCACCTACAAAATATAACATGTCAGAAATGCAGCATAGAGATTAACTGTTAGTCCTCACAGCTCCTTTGAACCTGTTTGAAAAGCTTTACTTTTAAATGCTCTCACCAGCCCCTTTAGGCCTGGATTTTCTTTCAAAATAAAACATTTTGTCCTAACAATGCTGAATTTCCTTCGTGTCTCTGTTCTAAATGGAAGTCATGGTGACAGTGTTTCTAACTCCTAACTCCTTTTGTCTCCTCATCACTTTTCCTCCTCACCGCCCTCCTCCCCCATCGTCTCCCTCTCCTCCCTTATTCAGAACTCTGTGAACTTTGTAGACGACAGTTTCCCTCCGGGACCTCGCTCTGTGGGCTTTCCAGAGGGCGACAGCGTCCAACAGCGAATTAAAAAGTGGCTGCGCCCCCATGAGATCAACTGCAGCAACTTTAAAGACAGAGGCGTTAAGTGGTCCGTCTTCCGCACGCCGCGGCCCTCCGACATCCTGCAAGGCCTTCTCGGAAACTGCTGGTGAGTTGTCAATGCAAAGACACACAGGACGCTAATCAGTCCTAGATAAAAAAGAACGACCTGGAGACACACCGTTCAAACGTCTTTGGAAAAAAAAAAATGATTAATGCTTTGACCCGAGACAAACAAGAATAGCCAACAATCCCAAAAGTAAAAAAGGAAATTTTTCATTCTGTTCAGTCTCTGAAAGGTCAGAGGAATATAAAACAGACAACAGATAAGACTTCACGTCTGTGTGGTTCTTGTCTGAGTCTGCTTTTGGATGAACGCTGCAGCCCGAAGCAAGGAGACGGAGAGGTGGAGACGGTGACAGAGAAGCAGAGAAACAATAAGTAATAAAAGAGAAAGCAAGATTGGGAGAAAGGGGGAAAAAAAACAAAAAAAAAACATGCATAAAATGACAGGTAGAGGAAGGAGGAGTTGGACAGATGTGCAGATACTTCTGCTTCTGACAGGGAGATTATTCACAGGAATGTAGGTCTGGACACATACTTTATCTCCCTGTCCTTGTTCTGTGTGTCCTTTGTGTGTGTGTGTGTTGTTATCCACCATCATTGTCCACACACACACACACATACACACACACATCACTCAAAAGTTGTCCCCTCACAACTTCTCACTTCATCACCAGTACACACAGCTTATCAAAAATAACTCTCTCCTGAGTCGAATCCTCTCACTCACGACAGGATGTAACCCAAATTCTTCCTCTTAGGCTGCATCTCTCTCACTCTGCCTCTCTCTAATTCACACAAACACACTTGTCCTAATAAACCAGCAAACATCCCAGCCAACCAACCAAGCAAGCGACCAACCAATGATGGCAGAAGTAAGCAGCATCAGCATCACCCTTGTCCTTGAGTGCAGCTGCAATACAAGCTGACATTAGAGTCACATTATGACTAGGCTAATTGGATTTTCATGTGATTCTTTGTAGCTGATTGGTTTTTCATCAGCAGCAGAATGGGCCAATCGGCCTCACTCAGCTGCCATTTGAGCAGATGGAATATAGCTTTAATAATACTCATTTCCAAACCGCACACAAAAAAGACTTAATGTTTTTAAGTGGCATTCTGCTATCTTCAACACACACACACAAACACACACGCACATTGACCAAGAATGAAAGAGATATTCCTTTGATCTGCAGATATTGTGACAGCACAAAAATTAACTTGTCAGTTTGGTAAATTTTAGCTGTTCTTAATAAGAGGGGGTCAAAATACAGGATGTGCTAAATGAGCGAGTGAGTCAGCTGCACAGAGACAAAGCTTCTTAACTCATTGTCCCAAAACCATTTTTAGACAAACTAACGCTCACTTTAAAGTATAGTCCTTTCAAGTCGAATCCTTGTGTCCTCAGCAGTGTTTCTTTTGTGTTTAGGAAAAGGCTTTTTTCTGATTTAGCTGCTTTTTGATTAGCTAATTCCTCTCGCAAGCTAATTAAGTGAGTCATTTTGTCTTTTGCCACAGGGTAAATGAACAGTGATAAGGGAAGTAACCACAAGGTGCAGATGCTTGACTCATCAAACATGATTGATTTCTCACATTATGTATTAAAAAAATCTTTTACAAATGTTCAAGGTATCTTGGAGAAAAAGATATTTTAATTCCACGTTTAGAGTCTGATGTGTCAGCCTGTCTCTTTTTGTTCTTTTTTCTGATTGCATCTGTCAGTCCACGTTCCTTATCCCCTGCCTGACTTTTTTTATTTTTTTTACAAACTGTGCATCCGTTCAGACGTCCGCTTGTCCGTCACAATCACCCGCTCGTTTATGTCTTATGCCGTCCGTCTCCCTCCAGGTTCTTGAGTGCGCTGGCAGTGTTAGCCGAACGTCCCGAGCTGGTGGAGAGGGTGATGATCACAAGGACCATCTGCCCCGAGGGGGCTTATCAGGTCCGGTTGTGTAAGGACGGGACGTGGACGACGGTGCTGGTGGACGACATGCTTCCCTGCGATGATTACGGCTACCTCCTCTTCTCCCAGGTCAGAAACAGAGAGGTGATGTCGGGAATTCTTCAAGGCCAGAGAAGCTATATCGACTCTATTCTGGGAAGGGAAATCAAATAGAAGGAAACTCATCACCTCATGTAATGTTTGTCCTCTTCAAGTCAATAGAGGTTGGGGGCACAGTGATTTCTCACAGAGGAAACATATTGACACTGGCACACATGCTGTGTAATTTATTTTTCATTCACACGCCACTGTGACCTCTCAAGGTAACAAGACGTGAAGTGGACACATTTGCGTGAACATCAGCTGTGATGCATCTATAATCAGTGTGTCATGAAGCCACATTCACCTCATTCATTGTTGCAGCCTTTCAATGATGTACTATTAATATGAGTTAATATGACTTCGAGCCAATTCATTATCTGACTTTTTTTATGTCTCAGAGGTCCCCACGGAGGAGGAATTACCTGGAGGTTTAATTAATCAACAGTCAATTAAAGGATAAATGAAGTAGTGCATTATGCAACAAATAAATCACAGGGAAACAAAAGCAGGCGTGCAGACATGTTGTAGACGCGCACTGTGAAACATCAGAGCTTATCTGCGTGATCGTGTTGAGACTTCCTGGAACCACCAATCTTTTTAGATTATTAAAGAAGACAAGGCAAATAAAGAAAAGACTTTAGGTTGGTCAAAAGAAATTCCTTCACCATGACGACTGAATAAATGAAAAATGTTTTAGTAGAATAGTTACATTAACATGAATGGTGTTGATAAGAAAGAATAACAGGGTTATAATGAGGTTATCAGGTTTACAAATCTCCAGACAGGCGAGACAGAACCAACAGGTTGAGAGCCACCACCTTAAAACGAGTCTGACGGCAAACACAACATCCTCTTACGTATGGATCTCTCACCTTTGAGTGAGTCACTCTCTGGCTGACACACAACAAAATATTATCTCGTTCTCTTTTCCCATCATTTTAGGCCCAGAGGAAACAGCTCTGGGTGGCGCTGATCGAGAAGGCCCTGGCAAAACTCCACGGTTCTTACTTCGCCCTGCAGGCGGGGCGTGCCATCGAGGGCCTGGCCACGCTGACGGGGGCTCCATGTGACTCACTCATGCTGCAAGTCAGCTCCACCAACCCCCGAGAGGAACCGATAGACACAGACCTCATCTGGGCCAAGATGCTCAGCTCTAAGGAGGCCGGGTGAGAGAAACACTGCAGAGGAAACGGGCCAACTTTGTCTTTTTGCCATTGTACCTTTCCACTGAATAGATTGGTGTATTGTCCTGCACAGCTAATAGCTAAAACAATAAACAGTAAACAGCCATTTAAAGAAGACTGGATCAATACTCACAATAATCACAACTACAAACACAACAGTGCTACAGAGCTACAAAGGTGATGAATGCCAATTTGTGGCATATGTCTATAATAAAAGAGGTGTGGTAATCGCCACTTTGATATGTGAGCTTTCAAAGCAACATCAGGCAGCTAGCTAGCAGAGCTCCGAAGGGACCAAATCATCTGTGGCCTAACTGCAGGTCCATCTGTCAGAAAACCTGCAGGATTTCATGCATCAAAGAGGAACTTCACTAAGGGCAAGGTTCATTATCTGAGAGGAGCAGCAATTATGAATCAACAGGCATACATTAAACATGATTGATTTTAATCTTCTGGCTTTTTTTCTGGTTAGATAAATATTAAGTTAGGAAAAAAATGCAGAACATAATTAGGTGTGAAAAACAAAAACACTTCAGAAATACACCCTTTGTCTTACACAACATGTTGTCTTTGTCTGTTAGGTTTCTAATGGGTGCATCATGTGGTGGAGGCAACATGAAGGTAGACGATGTCGTCTACGAGTCTCTGGGTCTACGGCCTCGACATGCTTATTCCATCCTAGACGTCCGAGACGTCCAGGGTTACAGGTACGGATCGTCTTTCTCATCTTTCTATGAATTTATCCTGATGTCTTTATGTTTTTCTCTGTACATCTATCTGCTATCTTCATCTCATCCCTTACATTTACCTGTCTTTGTTACAGATAATATAGTAGACTTTGAAGGCAAAAATAAAATTAAAAGGAACTACTGTCTGCGCTTTGTTGGCATCGTGCCTTCATGCCATATGACTTATGAAAGTGTACAGCACACAAAACAATTTAGGATGAATTCAGCCACTGTAACAACACTGAAATGTTGTTGAATCTGGTCCAGCTCTGATTCATGCCTCTGGCTGGCATATGTTTTTCTCTAATTCCTCTTTATTCTCTCAGCATCATCTCCAATTCATAACTGATGTCAATTTTATAGTCAGAATCAATTAGTCATACAGAAAGGTTGTACTGGCATTAGCTTGCAGGTGTATTTCGTGGAAAAGAAAGATTTTCTTCTGCCATTAATAAAATATCAACTGGCTCAAATTTAAAGCTGCGCGGTACATGTTGTAGATATGGATAAAGAGGAATCCTAAGTCTGGAATGAGTTGAGGAGATGTATTATTTGTGAGTGCATTTGTTGAATCATTTATAGGTAGATGGTACAGTGGCTTTGGTGCCAGTGAAGAAAACAGTTTGTTTCGATAAGTTAGCTGCAGGTAGCATTGTGAGTCCACATAATAGACGCTTCTTCTGTCCTACCTGTGAAGAGAAGTGTGTAGCTGTAAATCCCAGATGCAATTTGCTCAAGAGCCACACACAGCCACTTTAATTTACTGCCATAAAGCAATCGGAGTGGAAGATTGGACCACAATGCTTGATCTAAAATGAGCTGGAGTCCTCCTGTTTGGCGCCCGAGGAGATGAAAAGCAGCTTGGAAACAGAGATTCACCTGCATCCTTTTTTTTCCCACAAAGTGGGGACTCTCCAATATGATTTTCTATTACACCTCCCTTTTTCAATGTAGGGAGGAGGCAGTAAAATGAAATGGGTTGTTAAAAATAGGCAATCATCCATACGAGGAGCAATATGAGTCTGTGGAGATGAGTGGACTCATCTCTGCGCTGACTGAAAGCTGCTGTCGCTTGAACAGGATCCTGTATGTGACTCACCGTGTCTGTCTATCATCTTCCCTCCCTTCTCCCCTCTTCCCTGTCGTGCTTCAGGTTGCTGCGGCTGCGTAACCCATGGGGTCGCTTCTCGTGGAACGGCAGCTGGTCGGACGAGTGGACAGACTGGCCGCAGCACCTCCGTCACGAGCTGATGGCGCACGGCAGCAGTGAGGGGGTGTTCTGGATGGAGTACACTGACTTCATTAAGTAAGTAACCGGCGAGACCAGTGGCTCTTTTTTTTTTCTTCTTTTTTTTCCTTTTTCGCTCTACCTCAGGGAATGGTCAGCCTAAATGAGTTTCATTATAAACTGTACAAAACCAGATACGTTAAATTGTGAAATTGTTCAGCCTAGTTTCACCAGGACTAATGGAACAACAGCGGAATCACAATGTCATAACAATGTTAAAGTGGCAGCCCACAAATTCCCCATTTGTAGATGGGAATCCCACCTTAATGAGCCTTTTCATTTACTCCCTCATTCATGATCTGCCTGTGTGTCTGCCCCCAGAGGCCCATGGGAACTCTGAACTGGCATATTTTATCAACATAAATTTTCACTGCTCCGGTGTTCGCAGTCATTATCTGAACCCACTTGGTATGATGGATTTTTTTCCCCTCCCTATTAAATTTTTTTTTTTATCCATGTTAGCTGTTGCTGCTAACTCTACCAACTTCTTTCATTTTTTTCCACACACGCCGCTGTTAGAAACATAAAATGTACGACTTCCTGAGAGTTTATCCCAGGAAAGATCCGCCCAATACCAGCTGTTTAGAACAGAAAAAAAACATAATTTTTTTTTTTTTTTTTTTGCTAAGTGCAGATTAAATGACTCTCTAAATGTCCTTTTATTTGTGTGATAACGGACGCATGCAATGTGTGATTGATGTCTGGGTGATCTCGTGCCTCTGTGGATTTTATTGACCATCTGGTATTGACACCAAACTGAATGACAGCTTTTTTTTGTGCATGCGTGCGTGTGTGTTTGTGTTCAGTACATTGTGTTTGTTGACGAGTGCGTCATACTGCGGTGTTACTATGGAATTGTGTTTGCGTTTTTATCATGGTTTCCTTTTGGTTGCTAGAGATTTGGCAGGCAAATGCTTTGACCTGCCCCGACTCATACTGTGTTTTTTTTTTTATATAGTAGATTAATCCTGTCATTCATTCAAACTTGCACGCACACACATGCAGCACCGAGTATCGACTAGTATTTTTTTCTCAACATATTTTTCCCTTTCATAAAATGGGCATTTCATTAGCCAGTGACCTTGTAGAGGACAATAAACGCTGCCTGCCTGAGTCACTTAGACCAAAAACTAAACTGAAAGTAATCTGAAACATAATAGAGAGTGTGTGTGTGTGCATGTGAATAATTAAAGTTGCTCAGATGCAAAGTATCTAATACAGTATGTAAAGTGGGAGATCATCATACAAAAAACATTTCAGTAAGTGTATTTATTTTGTGCAATTAACCTGATTTTTGCTTCACCAGACTGTGACCTCGCAGGCATGACTGCAAAAAGAAAATGTTTTTTTTTTTTTTTTTTTTTTACTGTCAGCAGCAAATTATCTGATCAATGCACATGGTCACAAAGTCCAGCAGGGCAGCAGGTTCATCCGAAGATGTATCGTGTGTGTTTGTCGCAGTGTTATTCACGTCTCTCCTGTCTGACAAAATAAACGTCGCAATAAGTCGAAAAAGGAGCGGTGTGGCTGTCCTCCTGAATGACTACGACCTGAGAAATTTGTTCAGGCCAGGAGAAAATCGCATCTGTCTTGTGACTGCTTATTGTTTTCTCTGACAGTAAAACAATCTTTCAGACTTACACCAACCTGCATCCCTGACTGCCCCAATGTTGTTTCAGTGTGGAACAAATCTTTAAGGAAAAATTTGCAAGACACGCACATCGACTCGTGTGTCAAGCAGACAGATTCAGATTATTAATAACATTTAAAAAAAAAAAAAAAAAAAAACGATTTCTACAACCTACGATTTCATCAGGAAACCTATTTGTTTCTAATGATCAAAACCTACTTTAAAACTTCCACCTCCTCCTTCTCTGAAGAAGAGACAAGAGAGATGTAAGACACTTGTCAGAGTGAGGTTACGAAGGAATGAAACAATGAAAAACAACGCAGGAAGTGAGGAACAGATTGTCTCTCTGGGGGCTCCGTCTTTGAAGGCGCAGGTCTGATATGTTAGCAAGGTAAACAGTGTTTGTACAGCAGCACCCGAAGAGGCTATGATAATGTTAAACAGTTGCTTGTGGTGCATACTAATAGACTTTGCTCTTGACAGGAGGAGAGCAGGCGGTCAAATTGTTTGGAAGAATTTTTTGGTTTGTTTTCACATCAAGAAATGTAGATATTCTTCCTCTGTTCACACAGACTAAAGAAGACTTTACCTTTCTGCTTTCTCCTCCCACAGGTACTTTGACTCAGTGGACATCTGTAAAATCCACTCAGACTGGCAGGAGGTGAGGCTACAGGGCTGCTTCCCCAGCAAGGCCAGCGGTCCGGTCACCGTCACAGCTCTCACTGTTCTGGAGAGAACTGCACTAGAGTTTGCTCTCTTCCAAGAGGGAAGCAGGTACAGTCATCAGATAACAGCTTTTATTCCTCCCTCGCACCTTCTTTTCTGCCTCTCTGGGGTTTTTTTTTTTTATTTTATTTTAGTCATCTAACCCATCCATCCGCTCTTCCTCCGCAGGCGTTCGGACACGGCTGACAGCCACCTGCTGGACCTTTGCATCATGGTGTTCCGTGCCTCCTTCGGTAGCGGCAACAAACTGACCCTGGGGCGTCTGTTGGCCCACAGCAAGCGAGCGGTGAAGAAATTTGTTGGCTGCGACGTGATGCTGGAGCCGGGAGAATACGCTGTCGTGTGCTGCGCCTTCAACCACTGGCAGATGAATGTCAGTGGGACGGGAGGTCCAGGAACACCCAGTATGTGTGCACATGTAGTCTGATATAGTTTTTGTTTATGATATATAATATATGTCATCTCTTAGGCTGATTATTCTCTACCATCTCTTTCACAAAGTCTCCAGTCCAACCAGTGGAGCAGCACGGCGGCCCAGCCAAGACTTTCCTGGATACATCCTCGCCATCTACAGCTCCAGACAGGTGATGGTGGAGCAGGTGGAGGCAACTGCCACCACGCTGGCCGACGCCATCATCCTCCTCACAGAAAACAAAGGGGAAAGACACGAAGTGAGATACAGTCATTTTAGTAAAAAGAGAATCAGTAAAGTTGCAATATGATATCATCTATATCTGTTACTGTATCCTCACTCCTTTACTTTCACTACTTTCACTATCACCAGACACCGATCCAGTGTATATATATATATATATATATATATATATATATATATATATATATATATATACACTGGATCGGACCTACCGGATACCGGACCTTTGCAGCCACTTTAAGATATCACTTTAGATTTCCAGCAGAGATCCAAATACTATTATGCCTTTCACACATGTAAGTGCCTCCACATTATTTAACCAGCACACACACACACACACACACACACACACACACACACGGCTAACACCCAAGGACCCAAATTACTCCAGCTCTCCTGGGCAGCGATTTGCTAAAAGTGCTGTCACGTTGGCTGGTATTTTAGTGGATGACAGAGCTTTTTAAACACTTGAGACCATCTTTGTTAAATCATTCAGCTCTCCAGGAATTCACCACTCACTGTGGGTGGGCCATGCACTCCAGAGTGCATAGCAGCCACTACACTTCTCCTGTTTAACAATGTAGTTAAACCAATATTTTTTGTTATTATTAATAATTTGACCAGTCCTAAAAAAGAGTCGGTGACAGGTATTGTCTAGTTACAGTGGGATTCCTTGATTTTGTCACTGAGATAAAAAATAAATAAATAAACACGGCACTTTAGCTGCACTGGTATTAACTTTATTACAATTACAGGCCCCTAAAGAGAGATCAGCAGTCACTGTATGACAGATGGAAAGTCATCTCACCTTCATAGAAAGTTGTTATTATGAATGCAAATTGCATTGTTAAAAGCATTTAACAGAATTAAAAAATGCTGCTGGCCGCGATAGACCAGAATGCAATGCAGCAATGAGTGATGTTGTGTGCTGTTGGAGGCAATATTGCTGTCGTCACCTACACCACCCAAGGGATTACTGAGGATGCAGATGTGAGATTTATGTATAGAATACAAAGCACAGAGCAACATGGCCCATATTTAGCTCTGATTTCATTTGCATAGATCTTCACTGACCACTGTATCTTCACTTCACCTACTTCCTGCTTTCAGTCAATTCAACTCCTTCACCTTCCTCACTCTATGAAATATAGTGTTCCTGAGGCTCTGCCGGGGGGGGTCTAAGAGGATTATCATTGCATGAAAAGGTTTAAACTTCAAGCTGAGTGTTGCTTCTTTCATATAGCAGTGATTGTGTTCCTCTTGGCCCGTAGACCTCCTCAGCATCACGCTTCCTTCTTTTTCTTCCCAGGGTCGCGAAGGCATGACATGCTACTACCTGACCCATGGCTGGGCAGGACTCATCGTGGTGGTTGAGAACCGACACCCCAAATATTTCCTCCACGTCTCCTGCGACTGCACCGACAGCTTCAATGTGGTGTCAACGCGTGGCAGCCTCAAGACCATCGACAGCGTACCGCCTCTGCATAGGTACACCTTTACTTTATTTTACTCTTTCTCTCTCTTCCTGATGTACAGACAGCTCCTGAAAGACCTTGTTTTTATCACGCTATATTTTACCTTGGATATTCAGGCAGGAATAACCTCGATAGATAACAAGTGAAGAGATTAAATACCCTGGGGAACATTCGGTACAGGTGCAGCAAACATCCACCCGTTTAGACGATTATATCTGTACGTGCATACACTTATATAAACACAGAGATCCCAGAGGATTAGAGCTCTGTATTTCTTAATAGTCTTCTTTAGACTGGTCTCAATTCTGCTGCAGCTGCTTTTGTTTTCTGTTGATCCCAATTAAGCACTGCCCTTTAAAAACTAACTGGATGAGTATTACAGATCTATACACGCGTGCAGAATCAAGCACAGCGAAGCTCTTCACACATCATTTGACTTCTCTTAATTTAGGTTCTTTGGACATCTTACTGTCGTAGTGTTTCAGTTGTACCGCTACATTATGGCGCACATTAACACAAATTTACAACCTTATCACCTCGAAGTTATGTCCCGCATGATAGGATACTCGGTAAAGAGTCGCAATGCACAGAGAGCATGTCTTTTAATATCATTTTCTCAAGTCGAACAAGAAGATAATGTCAGTTCACTTGATAAATACACTCAGTGCTGCAACATCACAGTGTCATTTTCACATTTTCTTTTCCACTCACTGTCATACCCTGTATAAGTGAAAAATGTAGTGAAAGCATTTACCTGAAAAGTAATTTCATTCAGGGCGAGCTTTAGTTGTCAGCGGGAGTGTAGTCAGATATCATTAGAAGAGAGCAATTTTTTTTTTTTTTTTTTTTTTGTTTTCCACCATATGTCACTTTAGTTTGTCCTCCTCTGATCCGAGCTTTAACTGAGGAACTAATAAAAGCTCCCAGAGCAGGGACATGTTCAGGGACTGTATGAAAATTATTACAGGAGACCAACGGAAATATTTTTTGGGAGAACAATTATTTAAATCTTCCCTTGAGATTGAGCGATTGAGTGAGATTTATTGTAAAATGAATAAATAAATAAACAGTATTTGAGTTAAGCTCTGTTACATTTATAACGTTTTGTTTCATTATTTTTGTTTTTAATATATATTAGTCTTTTATAGTCCATCAGCAACCTGTCGCCTTGTTCCCTGTTCATATTTCAGGTAACTGCAGTAAATTTACTCAGTAGCTCCCAAGGCTAAACAGAGGGGGGTGTATTTTGTCATAAATATATTATTTTGAGTTATTAAAGGGTGGATTGTTATTACAGTTTTTGAAGTACAGAGAAAATATCAACGTTGAGGAAGGCTTTGGTTTTGTTCTGTTTTGTTTTTTGAAGATTCAGCCCACTTTCCTCAACCCTATAATTTTCATACACTTCCTTACCTAACTGCATCATAGACAACACACAACTGGAGAGTATCAGTTGCTTTGACTGAAGCTAGACAGGCCTAAACTGGAGGTGTCTCTCAGCAGCTCAGTGTTTTTTTTTTTTTATAATGCTCTCTGTCTCCCTCTGCAGGCAAGTACTGGTCGTGCTCTCACAGCTGGAAGGAAACGCAGGTTTCTCCATCACACACCGCCTGGCTCACCGCAAGGCAGCGCAGGCCTCTTTAGGAGACTGGACCCCGACTAAAGCCACACACAGCCCACAGCTCACCCCGGACATCGACGGCCTGCACCGCCCCAGGCCACTATGACCACCGCCCACTTTATTGCGTACATACCCAGACTCTAATCCATTGAACTGTCAGACCACTGGAAAACCAGGCCAGGGTGGGCAAGTGGTGTGTGCAGCCCTAAACGATAGAGAAAGATGTGTATTTGTGTGTGTGTGTGTTTTTTTTGGATGAATGAAGACCTGAATGTAAAGCATGAATGGGCAGCATTTATGTGCTCTCCTCCTAAAGTTACATAAATGCTAAAAATGTTTTCCATCCGACTCTCACGTGCTCTTGTCCTTTGCCAAGTGGATGTGCCATGTCAGGATGAAATGAGGGAAGCAGGCCACACGGAGTGACCAATTCACACTCACAGAACGTTTATTCACCCAGGCGTCTAACAGGATCCAGTTCAGACTACTTCAAATTCTGGAGGAGTTTTTTTGTTTGTTTGTCTGTTTTTTTTGTTTTTTTGTACAAGCGCTGTATGTGGAACAGATGTCAACCCTTGGTTTCATAAGCTTGGAGACGACCCTGCTTCCCATGAGCTTCAAAAAAAAAAAAAAAAGCCAGGGTGGAGTGCTGTAACTACTGAGCCATTCGCCGGCCCACGACCTTATGAGCCAATCACCTGCAACGATCGGACACTTCACCCAACTTCCCCTTCACCTTCCACACGGTGCACAAAGACAGCTAACAGCTAAGTGGGACACTTCAGGGGAGGTTTATCTCAACCAGCCCTCGTTACGGAACTCAATGAGCCAAAACCAACTTCTAGTTTTACATATAGTCATATACAAGTTTTGTTTTTTTTTTTTGTTTTTTTTGTTATTTGAGCAAAAAACACTCGTCAGTATCAGTCTTACTTGTTTTATACATGATCCGTGTTGCCGTCTTGTCCGTAATTGTGTTTTTTGCAGTCGTAGAAAAAAAAAGCCATCATACCAACACATACAGTACTGTCTCTCTCCATTCTGCATCATCAGCGCAGTGCTGTCTAGCGCTCTCTAGCTCAGGACCAAACTCATGAATTGTACAGTTAGCTGGAGTCCAACAGAACCTTAGCCTGGTTGAGTGACAGGTGTACGGAAGCGGGAATAGCATCTTTTTTTTTATTGTTGTTGTTGTTCGTTAACACTCACTGACCAGACTGTGGTGTAGAAAACATTGCTGTGATTTTTCCCATTAAGCATCGACATGTACAAGTAGTAGAATCCCACTCTAGTGCTTTGATAGAGTAATTTTTCCACCAACAGAGAAACAACCTCTGTGCCTCTGTTTGGGTTTAAACTGAGTCATAACATGATGAACTTTGTAGTTTACCCCTAAGGCCTTTCCTCATTCAGTTTAGCAGTCAGTTTATATATTATCTGAACACAATAGACATTAAATATGGTGAATGAATATGGTGAATCTTGCACTCTTGGATTGTGACACCCTAATTTTTTTGTGTTTTGTGTATCTGATACATTTTTGGTACAGAAGGTCAGTGAATATTTGTCTATTCTCACTCCACAGCAGTTTGACAGTATTGTCAATTTACAAAGTAGTGTACTTAGGGAGTCATAGAGGAGCTAGTGGCTGTTTGAACAGTAAGTTTGCCATAGGGGAGTTCTTAAGAGGAGCTGCTGAGTTTACTTTGGGAAGTCAGGGACCATTATTTTTTTCTTTTTGTTTGCTTGGGTGCGGCACGAGCATCTGGGCCACCTTCCCGCAAGAATACACGGACAGCGACGTTAGTGACAGCGCACGAGTCCTTGTGTAATAGCAAATTACCATTTTGTCAGATTGTGTGCACACATAACAAGAGAGAGGAGAGGAGACCCCCCCCAAACACAACCCCTGAGACATGTTGTGACACAGAAACTAGTTTAGTTCTTTGTGAGTTTCGACTGCGTTGGGTTTAACACCCGCTCATTTGTTCCTCTGTCATTACAAAGTCATTACTCTTCTTTCACATGTTTCAGTCCATAGCCTTGGCAACGTAGATGTTTTTATCAGATTCATATGGTACTATTGTTACATGTTTATGTCTTATTACGATTATTATTAATATTATTATTATGCGGTGAAATGGGGAAAAAACTTGAAAGCTGGTAAGTGAAACCCTCGGTGGACTCAGCAGGAAGAAAAGGGTGGAAGTTTTTAATATTAAGATTGTTTTTGAATCCGACGTTCGCACGAGATGATTCAGGTCAGGACTTGAGGTCAACTACTTTGAGTTAAACATTTCCTGAAAACGCGAATCATCTCATGGTCGTCGTCTCGTTTTGTTGGTGTTTTTTCCAGCGTCGACTGGTCGATGGCAGCACTGTGTCCCATCGCCTGCACAGTCTTATTTTACCCTGCACAACCACGCGCGTGGTCGGCTGCACATCACAACATCTTCAGGACTGTGTGTGTGTGTGTGCGTATGTGTAAGAAAAACTACTTGCAGCCGTGTACCGTTTCCTTAAAGGAACCTGAAGCTGAAGTAATTGTAAATAAGTTCTCCAAAGAAACATAATAATGTATAATGACCACTTTCTGGTGTCTGTTTGCCCTGTGAGTGTGAGTGCGTGCGTGCATGCGTCATCACGGCCCGACAGCTGTGAATATAGCGTCTAATTTATTTGTACAAGTGATTTGCAGGCCTTTTGTCTAACGAATACTGTTGATTACTGAGGAATTACTGACGAATGACAGATTATGGAATGTGATAATTTAAGGCTTTAGTTTGAACCCAGAGGGATTAGCTTGACAAGAAACAAACCTGCACTGAAACACCTGCAAAGACAAGGCACCTCAAAGTTCAGTGTCACTGCTGGATCACTTTTACATTTACATGAGATTGATTTACTTTTTGTTTTATATGTGTTGTTTTTTGTCTCTTGGTTCTTGCCCGAGTCCTATGATCCCACTGTTCTTTTGTTAAAAGTTGTGGTGGTGCTTCAGTGGCGCCCCCTGCTGCTGCTGAAGAGGGAGAATCTGGCCTTTGATAGCAGCAGCAGCAGCAGCCAACTTTTCTCTCAACGTTTACCCTTTGTCTGGTTTCCGCCTTGTAAATTGTACAGACTGCAAACATAAGCCACACGAAAGGTAACAAAAAAAAAAAAAGAAAGAAAGAAAAGAAAAAAAAAATGAAAAGAAAAAAAATCGACTTGTAAAAACAAAACAAAAACAAAAAATGAAAGTATGATAGTAGAAAAAAAAAGAGAAACCTAATGCTGAAAAAATGGATCTCTGATGAATGTGAGATATATTTTATTGATCTTTTCTGGGGGAGGGATATGAGTATATGTGTACAAACATATGTATGTTTAATTTTCAATCTCAGGTTCCGACGGACCAAATAAATTTTTTTAAATTAAAAGTCAACATTTGTCATTTTTATCAACATATTTTTTTTTTATTATTATTATTAAAAAAACACATCTATTATACAACAATGAAGCTGTCTCGGTTTGATTCACAGAAACAACCCGAGGAGCACTGAACTGTCAAAACCGAGTGTTTGTGATTGTTTTTCTCTGTTTAGACTGTGGCATTTGATGAATAATAAGTGGAAGTCAAAGCGTTCAAGCTGCAGATATTTAAGAAGAGAAACAGTTTGATGAGAGGATTATTTATTCACAAATGTTTTCACAGACTTGTTTACCACATTTTTATTGGTTAGATGTGTTTGTTATCACTGATTCCTCTTCGCTCTTCATTTCCTGGCAATTGGGATGTACATCTTTTTATCTCTGGATTCCCATATCCCAGGTGTATGTGTGTGTGTGTGTGTGTGTGTGTGTGTGTGTGTGTGTGTGTGTGTGTGTTTTTCAGAATATTCTAGTATTTTTTTCCCCCTGTGTTCGTGTGTGTCCATTCCCTGTTTCTGTCTCCCAAACCACCCCCACCTTTTTATCCCCTTCCCTCCCTTCCACCCATCTTTTTCTAAAAATGTACTGTCCTGCTTTCCACTCCTCTCTCCTCCTGCCCCCACCTTCCTCCAAGGGCAAACCATCTCCCCAACCCAACCAGCCCCCCACCCCTACCCCCTCCCCCTGTACCCTTACCCTATCCTCAGATATCAAGAGCACTCCCCACTTCTCCATTGCCCCTTCTCTAGCTTTGGCTCTGAGGGGGTATACTTTTTAAGACTCAAGCAAAGACACTGCAAAGGCCCCTGCAACATATACACATCCAGCATAAGGAGCTGTCAGTCACCTTCTTCTATCCTTTTCCACGAATCAAGAATCATCTAGAAGCCATTCTGCTCGTCTGGAACCACAGGTACCAATTGCTAAATTATCTGCTACTTGTTCATGGCCAAGCAGAGTGAAAATGTGATAATGCTTTGGCACAGATAGTGACTCAAGAGAGGCTGCGAGCTAAAAAAAAAAAAAAAAAAAACTCATGGTCAGATATGTGAGGAGAGAAAAAGCAAAAAAAAAAAAAAACCTGCCCTCTCATGAGATATGTATTCATTTCGAACCGTGTGTCTCCCTGGTGTTCTGTAGATATGAAGAAACTAATTAGATACAGAATTTTCAATTTTGTCTGCACACTTTATAAAGCTAAATCAGTCCCTGGCAGAGTTCCTTAAAGTACAAGAAAAGTTTTTTGGGGGTAAAACTGGAATGAGGAATGCTGAGAGCACAAAAGAGTGTCTCCATGTCATAAAGTAAAGTATTTATTGTACCATTGTCAAAGCTAAGAATAGTGTTTTATTGTTGCAAGCTTGGTGGAGTTAACTGCAGTTTGGCGTGTTTTGTGGGCCAGGATAAATACTGTTGCTTTTTAGAAACAGATAAATATATTTGTTCACATTCAACTGTGGGGAAAAAAATAAATCAGGCATTTTATATGAACCAAATAGAAATTAGATGAACTGTTGGACACTTCTACCACCACGATTCTCATCAACTAAGTCTTAGACAACTTTAGTGTGCAATAAAATCTAAAGAAAGACTGAAGGAGGCATGTGACCAGCAAAGAGGTGTGGACTTCCACCACCACCACTGGATGATCACATTTCTCTCCTCTCTTATTTTCACCCCCCAATGATAAGCCAAGTAAATAAATCATGTTACATGCAAGCAGGAGGGGTAGCACGGAGGAGTTTTGTCAAGGGCAGGGGCCATGTGATGGAACTCGAAGAACACGTCGAGCTGGTCTGAGATTCAGTTGATCCTCCTTTCTGTCATCGTAGCATCAGCCTCCTGTGTATGTGCAAATGTATTTTAAAGCCAAAGACAAGCCTGGACTGCTTTACACTATAGCATCTATGTTGAGAAAGGATACCTGTGTCTGCCTTGAGATTAACGTGTTACATAATAGGAGGAATTCTATACTGACTCATTCTGTTTTCATTCTGGAAAAAGTAACACTTGCACTGGTGAACAATACTTTGTGTATCTCTAAAATGTCATCATTGGTCCTGAAATAGCTTTCGTGGGTCCTGGCAGCGGTGACGCATTATAAAGAGTTGCATTTCAAAACCCTGTCTGGAGTCGTCTGAAAGCAGAGAAAATCTCTGTTGTGTCGTTGCATTGTGTTGTTCGGTCGTCAGGGTGCATATTACAAATACCTCAGCCTGGCTTGGAACTGTGTGTCCCTACCACTAAAGTCCACATTTCCAGCTCTGCTCTTTCTCATTTGTCAGTCTGACCTTGATGGGGAGGGAGAAATGGGGATGGAAGGGGGGGGTCCCTGTCTCTCCCTCACATACACACACACACACAACCCGCTGGCTCTGTTTTGTGTCTGTCAGTGAGCACACAACAACTTTAAACTAATGGATTTGATATTTCAGTTGAGTGTGAAAAAGGCAGATGAGTGTACCCAAGGTAACCATCCCAATTTGAGCAACAGATGTTCGACTAACAACAGGTCACTACACATTTTTAGGATTTCAGGATTTAACAATTCTGAACAGTTATCAAGGCACTTTTTTATCTTTGGTTGCCAGGATAAGCCATAAAAAACAAGGTGCATCTGCAAAACACAATTCAATAACAATGCAGCATTCTGTCACATGTTGTAGATCGTCAAAAAAAAAAAAAAAAAAAAAAAAAAAAAGAATAGGCTTGAATTTTACTAATGTTTTTCAAACCACATCCAGCACCACTAGTAGGTGTCTGAGTTATGTCCTGGTTTACACTTGTCCATCACTGCAGCACAGCAACAAGTTCAGCAAGATTTTTATTAATTTATTTATGTATTCCGTTTATTTTATTTGTGTTTCCCCAGTGCAAATGTTCACAGTTAAGACAGTTCCTATCAGTCCTTGTGGTGTGCGCATGTTTTTTTTATGATTTTTTTTTTTTTTTTTTATGTACAGCACTTTGTGCTACATGCTCTGTATGAGAACTGCTGTCTAAATAAAAACTAAATAAAATCAGATTGATTTTCAGCAGGTTGCTTTTTTAAAAATGTACCTGTCTTTTTTAAATTTAATGGATAATTCTTCTCCTTAGTAGAAAGAGAAGGCCACAACATGGCGTCCCAGATCCCAGCACTACCTCAGTCCTACTCTCCAGGGACTGATAGTGTCTTTTCAGACCAGTCTGGCTTTTACTCTCTTGACTCAAATGTCCCTGGACTCTCTAAGGTGATTCTCAACAAACTCAACATGAAAGACTATGGAGAGTACAGGTAAAAACTGATATATATAGCCCCTTTCCACCAAACTTTATAAACCATTGTTTTTAATTGTTCGTGTGGTTTCACTTCATGACATCTTTTTTAAGGGCTGCTGTTGAGGGAAAACCTAAAGGAATCCCTTTCCGCAACTACAAGGAGATGTTCCAGAAGATGGAGGAGACGTTTAAGTTCTGCGCTGGCTGCAACAAACTGCCTGAGCATCTCACTGAAGGACAGACACTGAAACGCTGTGTAAAGTGAGTGTGAAGCCGCAACTGAAGAGTGATACTTGAGATACATGAAAAACATATGCAGACTATAGTAGGTGGTCTGTGCTGCGTGATTTACAGTATTATAGCATTAACACTGATTAACAGTAATCGTTGATGACAATCTTGAATATTTTTAGGAGACTGAAGTTTACACTGTTGTCTCGCTATCATCACCCGGTCAGGACATTGTTTTGACATTGTTGCCCAGTAGCTGTCATGTGTGAAGCATTTCCCGCTCCAATTGTATCAGTGGCAAACTGACAGGTCATAAAGGTGTGGACAGCTCTGCAGAGGTGGATGGTAGCCAGTGGCAAATATAGCTAAGTCCCCTGACTCTGAATCATCTCTCTGCAACTCTGCAGTTTATTAAGATCAGTTTAATGCCTGTTATATTGGAGGTAAAAGAGAAAGATAGGATATTATGCTTTACAGTCAGAAAAGTCTCATTGTTTTTGGTCTGACTTTCTGCTTATGTATTGGGCTCTTTCTCTCTCTGATTCACAACCACACACACTGTTTTGCACAAGTGTATACTTAAAATGCTCAGCTGCTACTGCCTCTCTCTGAGAAGTTAGCGGTATCAGTAGACATTTAAGCAGACATAAAACCAGAGCTGCTGCTTAGTAAAACCCTCCAGACCTTTGACATCTGAGAATTACCACCAATAGTCCAGCAGTATCTGCTTGAGACTTTCTCATTCTGATTAATTTTGCTTGAGTTTTTCACTCTCAAAGCTGAAGTATCTCTGCAGAACTGTTACATATTTTCACCTTCCACTGCCACCTTTGTTTTCTCACCTCATTTTACCTCCTTTTCTCCACAAGTAAGCCTCTTTTGGAGCATTAGTACTCCCTGGGTGAACACCATGTCAGAACATTTTGCCTGATTAATTGTTTTATGTAAATGTGGTTGCCTTTAAGGCTGCAAATAATTGTAAAGTAACGTAATATAGTCTCCCAAAGTACCAACTGGCTGCCAGACCTTTAATTCAACACATTACCCCTGCTCCCTGCTCCTAAACTGTTGGACAACACAGAGCCCCCACATACAGTACATGCTAAGAGGTCTTATATAGTCAGTGATAAATTCCTGCCTCTGCTAGTCACCATGTTCTTGCCAGCTGTTGTCTAAAACAGTATATACATATGTAAAAAAATGTTTGAGATGGATAGATGCTATATAACTCCCGGCTACAATGCAACACCGGGGATTTTACATCTAAGGCATAGTAGTATGTTGAGCTAAACGCTAACATCTTTTCACATGACATTGCTAGCATGTAGCATGTTTAGAAGGTGTAGCCTCTACCATGTTCAATATCTTAGCTTAGCATGTAAACACACTAATACTGGTTATTTCTTAATTTAAAAACTACAGATGAGGCTGATGTGAATGTCTGAGTTTGAGAATGAGTTTTCTGGATATTTCATATCGAGCGAAACTTGACCAGAGGAGATTGCACAGCTTTTTTGTATATTAAACTTAAATAACTATCATTGTTTCTGTGTTGCTTTTTTTCCCTTTTCCAGGTGCTTGAATGTATACTACTGCACCAAGGACTGTCAGAAAAAAGATTGGCCTCAGCATAAAAAGGTCTGCAAGATGCTGCGTCAAGTGGCCATTGACAGATTAGTGGAGTGGCTGATGTTCACTGGTAAGAGATGAAAAAGCGGTGCCATTTAAATTAAAATGCCGTAGAAGCTGTTTGAGTTCACAAAACAGAGGAATCACAGTAATGAGATGGTATACTTTAGAGCTGAGCTGCAGAAATTAAATGCCCGAGAGACAGAAAGAGACAGAAAGTTGCAGTGCAACACTGGTGTGATTTTGAAAATTTTAATTAAAGTTTCTCAGCCTTTGAATTTGTCTGATTGCTTTTCATACACCATGTAAACTGTGCAGGTGTCACAAAAATGTAATTAAAAATGTTCTACCACCCACACAGGAGACCTCCCGTTCAGCACAGAGAAGTGGACCAAGTCACCTGCAGAGGTGAAGAACTGGGACGACTGGCTACCCATGCAGGGCGACTTCACACCACGCCTGGACGCCATTTTGTCCAGTAGCAATATGGAGAGCCTTTGGAAAAACGCCAGCAGGGCACGTCCAGATGATGATGACCTGCGACAGTCTTTGTGGCGGCTTCAGAGCGAGTTCCTGTCTAGAGTTCTCACAGTCGGGATGGCCATCCAATATTTTGGCCTGGATCCATATGCTAAACCCCTCACTATTCACATAGCAGGGGCATCACACAATGAGACCATGGGAGCCAGACTGAGTGACTATGATGAGCTGAACTACATGTTCCCTGGACATCAGGGCATAGAGATAGTTATGGTTGGACCAGAAGTGGTGAACGGGCCCATTGTGAGGCCTCCTCTCAGGGCATTTGGTCCCAAGCACAGGGTTTACATCAGTGCCTATAAGGGTCTCTATCATCAATTCTGGGAGGATCTGTTGGAGAAAGAGGAAGCAGCTAAACCAGATCTGGTGGTTGGATTTCATCCTGGTATGTATATACATAGAAATCTGTATCATCTTGAAGATGTGATCATACAAACTAAAAACTTGGTCTTGAGTTGGTCTTGCTGAAAGGAGTCTTTCACCTCAAATTGCTTTTAACTCAAGCAGTAAACGTAATGATGGCTGTAGCTATAAATAGAAACTGCTTAGGTTAAGTGGTCAGCTGTCTTTGAGAATCACGATTTCTCTCCCTTCATGCCTGTTTGACAATAACCTCTTTCAGAGAACAGAGTGAGTCAGAGATGTGTAACTCACTGGATCTGGTCTATTCGCTGGTGCCAAGCTTTTATTGGGGATTTGGGTAATTAATGGCAGCAGCTGGGAAGGAGTTTGGCTTCTGATTGCTGGACTCAGCATAAAGTCGGTAAGCTGCCCTTTACAAAAGGGGAGAGTCGTTCCACCCCTTTAGATTCACTCAGGATCACATTGCACGCCATAGTCATGCACCAAACTGATTTTAAACAACCAAGACAGTCAGAACTTACAACACTAAACAAATCTATACCTCTTACCCCCTTCATCCTCTTCCATCCTATTGTCCATCCTCTCAGACAACCACCTCATTAAAGTGGTACTATAACCCTACACCTCCTAAGCTCTTGCACTAAATCATCTCTTTGACCCTTTAACCCGCAAAGCAGCAGTAAAGCCTCGACTCTACCGCACCCATTACCCCAAGCTCAGTTGTCACTGCAATCACTGCAGGCTCCACTGGAGCTAAATATACATGAATCAGTCATCCTGCAAGTAAACTGTCCGAGTGCCTGGCTGCATTTCATGCCGCAAAGCTGGCAGAGCACTGCATTATAACACCGTTTAAGTGATAGAGGAGCAGGCAGTATGACACAAAGGAATAAAAAGGAAGGTGTGTGTGGAGGTATGTGTGTGGAAGTTATAAAGAGAAGGAGAATGGGATCGAGGAAGGCCACGAGAAAGCGGTGAAAAGCTGATAAACACAGGAAACGGGAGGCTTGACCTTAGAGAATAGCAGAGGCAGAATGATGTCAACTGTGAGCTCTCACAATTGAGAAGGATGTGCGCTAGGTAATATCATCTTCAGAGAGAGAGAGAGAGGGAGAGAGAGAGACCAGTGGAAACAGGTGCTTTAAAACACAAAAACTGCATTCCTGCATTTCATATATGTATCATATTTTTTTGCAAGTCAGGAAACAAATTATGTCTATGATCAGTAACAGCAGCTTAATCTACCGTATGGCCCAAAGCTGCTTTTACTGCAGAGCAATTATTGCAGTCATTAACAGACACACAGTAACCATCTCTTTGTCATCTTATCTGTTGCAGGTCTAAATGCCAAAAAGCTTACTCCTTGTTAAATCCTTCACCATGATGAGAAGTGTAACCTTGGATATGTTCATATTGTGGCATGTATTATTCAAATCAAAATCCTCTCTCTGTGCAGTTTGGGTTCCCTGGAAAGATGTGGCAGGGGGGTTGATAACATGATACCATCTGTGTGCCATTATCACAGGCCTTACACTCCTCTATCCTCTGTGGTGCACTACAAGCCTCTCAAACAAACACGTAACCCGCTAAAGCTTTAATAAAGTCACAGCTTTTAATATTTCTCTTTCTGATCTGTGATTACATCTGTCTCTTGAACGAACTAGAAACTCTATTAACCAGAGAACGGAAATTCTCTGATTTTCTGTCCCGTCTCACTCAAGGACATATAAGCTGGATGGATTTACAGCATTTGCTGCCATGGTGGCCTGAACCTCTGTCATGTGGTTGAAGGGGCGAGCTGTTCGCCACACAACCCGGCTGCTCAGATAAAAACACACTGCTCATACTAGCCAGTGTGACATCTGTCCGTTAATATGCTGCAGGATTATATATCCAACTCAGCTTAAATATAGCTGGATTGCTGTGTATGTGTGTGAGTGTCATAAAGTTTCAGTTGGTGTTCTGTGAGTTTAAGCAAATCAACTGAGAGCGAGATTAACATTGACTGATAATTTTGGAAGAACACGAGATGGAAATACATGTATATTCTAGGTAAACAAGACAAAGACATGCCTGAGCTGGAGACTAATCAAGTATAATCCCTTTCGATCTTCACCTCACTGGGGAAAAAGACTTGTCTTTCTCTCTGTCAGTCTGTATGAGACTGGTGTGGCGAGAAGCAGCTCAATAAAAAGCTTTTTTTAGTGTCAGTGCCTCCAGAAAAAGGTGATGTCACTTATCAATCGATACACTATTCAGGATTTATTTAAGGTTTTACATTAAAAACTGATTACCTTTTTTAATGTGTTTTTAAATCCAGGTTTCCACGCTAACCAAGGTCTGATCGAAGGTTGGCTGCCCACACTCCTGCTGCTCAGAGACTATAACGCCCCCTCCTTCTTCACAGTGTACAGGTTAGTCTTTACTGTATTTCGATAAAAAAATGAAAAAACAGCCTCTACCCTTTTCACCTTTTTTTGATTGATAAAAAAATTGTAGCAAATGTTTTAAAGTCTTCCATTCTACCATGTGCTTTCCAAGAATCTTGGAGGAAAAAAAAAAAAAGACAAATCTGATAAATATAAAATCTGTCCAAAAAACTGCACCTCCTCTACGGCAAAGACTTTTTGGTCTTTGTACTCCTCAACTACCTGATTTCATCACCACACTCCTCAGGGACATATAAGCTGGATGCAGTTATTATTGCCCACAACCCAGATCACACTCCTTCATCCGTTCTTCACACTCCTTCCCCCCTGGTGGCCATTACCACTTTCCTGTTTGTTTCATCTGCTGCAGGCTGTCTTGACAAACGCCCCCTGTAGACTGTAAACCTGATGATATAGCAAAGTTATTGATGTTGTTTTCTTTCTCTTCCTGCTGACGCCTTTCCTCTGTAATTTTTGTCAAACTGTTTTCTTCTGAAGTGGATGTTAGAATAAAAGTTTGGAAACAGGTGTTTAATCCCTCACCCATCTCTCACGAGAACCATAAAATTAAAACTCACTTGATTAATTGATTCCTTGTTTTTGTCGTGTCTTTGTCTCCACGCAGCGAGATGGAGCTCAAGTACTCGCTGCAGATCCTGCAGGAGTTGGAGATGAACATCAGGGACAGTGGATCTAATCCATTCACCTCACAGAAACCAGAGCAGGTCCAGGCCTGCCCCAACAAAACTCCAGTCTACTGCAATTCTCACTACATCTGTTTCCAGGGACTGATGCCACTACAAGAGGAGCCAGGTCCAGACAATTAAGACGCTGCCGTTTTCGATTTCAGATTTTGGAAAACCTCCCTCAGGGAAGTTGTGGAGTTTCCTGCAGCCTTTTAGAGACGGTCATCACTCAGCTGTTCTATCACTTGGCAGATACAGATGATGGAAGCTTACAATCTCATTTGGAGTATTTTTCATAGTGAAAAATGCACCATCCCTGCTGCTGCTGCCGCAGCTGCTACAGTAGTATATTAAACAGTGTCCTTTGAATTCTGATGTTATTAATTAATGAGGCAGATTATAGAAATCAGTCAAAGCTAATTATGTAGGATGATGGCACCTGAGGGCACCAGCAGGGGCACAGAGGTTTGTGCTTCGATGGAGCCCCCAGGCGACATGGATGTTGGTTACAAAGGGTCATGGGTGTACATTCATAATGAGACCCAAATTGGTTTAGTCTTCATTTGATGGTTGTCTGTAATTCACTGTGCAGTGAGACCTATTCCCAAATCTCATAAAAAACTGCACTAAATCAGTTCATATGCATACTAATTAAACACATGATCTAAAATGACTTAAAAATGTAAAATTACTCTTAAATAAATAATATGACTCACAGAACCTGAATCAAACTAAACCTTTGTTTACTTTTTTCTTTATTTTTGTCTCGTCGTGACTGAGATTTTGTGTTTCTGATGGCGAAACACACTGAAACACTAACCTGCTTTCTTTCCTGCATCAAAAAGTCTGATCACCATGGAATTGCCTCCTTTAATTGACAATATAATAGTTTATTATCTACTGAGAGGAGACACTCAATGTGCAATTTACCTTTCCCCTAAAAAGCCAAAAAGCTAAGCATTTGTTTGGCAGGTATTTCCACTTTTATTCAGGGTGTATTACGAATTATGTTATTTCACTCTAAAGTACAGCATGAGCTGAGATAATAAGCACTTGATATGACATATTATTAACCAAACTGGACATTATCTGCTTCACTAACTCCTTGCAAATGTTCCGAACAATAGTTTGAACACCCAGTCAGTGATGAAAATGGCTTAATTTTCCCATCATTTATATGATAAGTGATACTGTCTGTGCACCGTACAATGTCTCTGCTTTGCAAATGGTGATTTATAGCAGTGAAAACAAGTGAAAAAAAGAAAAGCTCTGCTTCTAGTGGTATTTATGTGAAAATCACTAATGTTTGTCTCATGATAGTCATACTATTGTGTTAAACATAACCACTGTTATTTGTGTGTCTTGTTTTGATTCATAAAGAGATGACTTGCCTTTACAGTGTGACATTGACCTCTAGTGGATAAAATTTGTAAAAACATATCAAGTATTGATTGTGAGCATTGCTACTTGTCCTAGTGGGTTGGTATTAAAATGTGTTCACTGATTCCATTGAGTTTAATCATATCCTACAATAACCCACTGGTATATGGTGTTTTCCTGCCATAAAAACCTGTATTTATGTATAAAAATGAGTGTGAATATGTGTAATGGTTCATGTGAGTCCTGTCCCGGTGAAGTCAGGAACAGTCTCGAGTTGTCAGAGTTTTCTAGAAGAGAAAGCACAGGTGCTATATCTGGCAGCAGCAGCCCCCCAGCAGGCTACTCAGATAACAAACCCCAAGAAGCAGCAGAGGAAGAAACAGGGCCTGTGTGGTGTGTGTGAGAATCACAAAATGACAGAAACTGAGAAGTAAGTAGGTTTTTACACACTTTGAATGGGTGCTTCCTTTATCTGGCAATTTAATTTTTTGGGAGGGAACTTTTCCAAATTTACATTTAGATTTACCGCCTCAATCAAAAATCATGGGTGTCTGAAGCCGTGTAGAGCGAGACCAGAGCCGCCTGGCGCTCGTTAGCTGTGACAGCATGACATTTAAATGGCATTTTTAGATACTAGCATGCTACCTCAGCCTCTTTCATTACTTTCCCTCCCTGCTGCTGCTTCTATACAACATTTTGTACATGTAAACTCATTACAAATCTTCCTCCATTCCCTTCCTCTTACTGTAGCACATGTCTCTGTCTAAAAATAGAAAAGTGTAGGCTGCAGTACTCTGCATGTGACAGCACCGTTCAAATGTGTTACTAATCAGTTACTAATCAGGTCTGCTCTGTCTTTATTTTATTGTATTATTGATGTATTTTCTGCTTTAATTTCGTTCTGTAGAGCTGTTCCACAGACCAAGGATAAACCCATGGCTTTCCGGTCTCAAAAAGAGATGTTTGAGAAGATGGAAGAATCCTTTAAAATCTGTGCTTGTTGTGAGAAGAGACCAAATCAACTTTCAGACCCCAACAGCTTGAAGCGTTGTGCAAGGTAAAAGAAAAAACAAGACAAACTGATTTAATTTCTCTAAGTTTATGATTTTATCGTATTAATTTGGAATTTTAACTGAGAGATAATGGATCTTTTTCTTTTTGTCCTGTCTCTGTCTTTGCACAGATGTCTAAATGTTTACTACTGCTGTAAAGACTGTCAGAAGGGAGACTGGCCCAAACACAAGAAGTTTTGCTCACAGCTGCGTCTCGCTGCCATTGACAGAGTTGTGGAGTGGCTCGTGTTCAAAGGTGAAACATCCACACAAACAGAAAAAGACATCATGTGGAATCTCCTTATCTATCCAGTCACTTTTAAGCTACTAAACAATTTTATTTTCATCCTCAGGAGAGCTTCCATTCCCCACAGAAAAATGGTCAAAGCCTCAATCAGAGATTAAATGTTTTGATGACTGGCTTGTGATGCAAGGAGACCTCACAGCTCGCATCGATCCCATTTTAAAAGGAACAAACATGAAAGACTTGTGGGCAGACACCGGCAGGCCTCGGCCTGACGACGAAGACCTGAAACAGTCGGTGTGGAGGGTCTGCAGTGAGTTCTTCTCCAGGCCGCTGACAATCGCTTTGGGGTTCAGGCTATTTGGCCTTAACCCGTATTCTAAACCTCTCACTATTCACCTGGTGGGAGCAAGTCAAAGTGAGACACTAGCCGCCAAGCTGACAGACTACGATGAGCTTAACAACATGTACCCTGGACACCAGGGAATCGAGATAGTGATGGTGGGACCAGAGGTGATGGATGGCCCCATTCTGAGGCCTCCACTGACAGCGTTTGGTCCAAAGCAAAAAGTTTACATCAGCGCATATAAGGGCCTCTATCACCAGTTCTGGGAGGAAGTGGTGGAGAAAGAGGAAGCTGCCAAACCAGACCTGGTGGTTGGATTTCATCCAGGTGTGGACATCAGCCCTATTACATCCAAATAGATTAAATATATATTGTCTGTCAACATACTATGATTCAGAGCTGATTTAACTGAAGATAAAATAACAATTTATTTGTTTTTAGTCAAATCTATGTGGTCAGAATTTATATTCATACTTGTATTTTTGATGTCAAGGGTTTGATGCCAGTCAGGGCCTGGAAGAGGGTTGGCTTCCAACACTTCTGCTCCTCAGGGATTATGATATTCCCTCACTTTTCACCGCTCTCAAGTGAGTGTAATAATGTAGCAGTCTCATCCAGTTCAATTCCTTGTAACACAATTAACCGTGCTCACTCTCTATCCTTTCACTGCTCTCATATCATCGTTACAATGGGTGAATGCATCCATTACAAATGATATCCATCACTACATATGTGTCACAGCTACTGATGCATCTTTTCTTCTACCCTCAGTGAGACAGAGATGACCTACTCCCTACAGATTCTTTTGGAGTTGGAGATGGACATGAAATCAAGCGGAGCTAACCCCTTCTCCTCACTGAAACCAGAAGTGGTGGGCACGAGTCCCAACAAACCTCCAGTTTACTGTAACTCTCACTACTTCAGTTTCCAAGGTTTGCTGGAGACTGTGGAGTTTGAGGAACCAGATGAGGCTTGAAGGAGCTGTGTAATTTTGTGTAATTTTTATATGTCTGTATCTTAATATATTAATGTTTAAAATGTCAGTTCTATTTTATGGTGTTAACAGCTATGATATTTGCATTCACTATCTCAACCTTATGGCTTGAAAGACCTTGCCAGGGAGGCGGGTTTTGCATATTCTGACTTTGACATTGCATTGGAAATAAAAAAATTCAAATGATAAAATCAAGGAGGCTGTATTGTTCATTGTAGAGACACACAATTTATTTTAAAGGTGTTGTTTGTTTCAAGAATGCAAAGGTACATTTTCATTATGAGTTTACACTTACTGTGACCACAATTAAGTTTCAATCAGCTTCTTATTTGTAAAATGCAATGCAGGTTTAACCTTATTCTCCAAATACAAGTCATGTTTTTATACTTCTAGCGAGATTTGTAGGATAAAACCAGGTCTACAGTGTAAAGCACAAGGTTGACAATAGCTCCAATGGTAACAGTGATAAGGTCTTCGTAAGAGCATGACAGACAGGTGTAAGGATTGTAGTTGAAGCGTTTGTAACCAAAGACATTCCACAGAATGATAGCAAGCAGATACAACAGCACCGCTATAATGTTGAACACAAGCTCCATTAAACTGAGCCCAAATGTGAGGAGACACTGTAGTAGTTTAAGCAGATGCAGGACTATGATAATCACAGTGACCAGAAGGCAAACAGCAAATATAATGGTGCTGCATGACAAGCCAGCAGGACTAAAGAACCACTCACTATTTACAATGTGGTCAGTGGCAGCTGTAAGAATAATGCAACCAATAAAAGCTTCTGTTTGGCGTAGAATTCCTCTCAGGCTGGATAGGTAGCCGCTTGGACACTTCTTTTTTTGCTTCACAGCATCAATCAGGAAGACAACAGTGGCAACCAGGGAGAAGAGGAAACACAGGATGCTGGTGATGCAGGTGAGGCATGTGAAAACAACGAAGAAGATCACTGTGGCGGAGATGATCGTCACAGCACACAGGATGGTCAAACCACAGGTCAGGTCATCCCAGTTGGGGAGGAAGGCAACCAGAAGGATGTTCAACTTTCTGTCCTCCATCACAGTCACAAACACAGGCACAGTGATGCAGAAAACCCACACGAACTCACACCACACGCCCCATGGGCTCACCATCCTGCCTCTGAAGAGGACAATGATGAAAGATAAAGCACTGAAGATTATTTCCAAGAGGCGTAAAATGCCCTGATATCCTTTGAATGGGCCAAACATGATGCTCAGTTCCAGATAATAAAGTAAAACTGCAGAATCTTGCACTGTGCTGCCACTTAATCTGTATCAATATATGAGTGAATTTGTCCTTCCCTGTTGCTACGCCTGCTCTGCATTGTTCTCACACTAAAATGGGGCGTACGTGTGATATGACTATTCATCACATTCAAATTTGGTGGTTAAGGCAGGAAATGTCCCTGATACAATGTAAGTGTGTGTGTGGTCCTCATTTAATCAAAGGACAGTTGTTGAAATCATTGAAGTTATCCATTTAGGGTCAAAATTATTTAACATCCATCCAAGAGATCAAGATTTATTTCCTTATGTGCTTAAAATCAAATGTGTAAAAGAAAACTTTTCTCTTTAATCTTTTCATTCTCATGTTTGCTCCAATTTCACATGAGTATAAACAACATACACATACGCTGCCTGGTAAAAAAAAGTCACCAACAAAAAAGTTTTGATTACAGCACACATTCGCTGTGGCATTGTTTCGATAAGCTTCTGCAGTGTCACAAAATGTATTTCCGTCCAGTGTTATCATGATCTATGATCTAAGTCTTCTCCAGCACATCCCAAAGATTCTCAGTGGGGTTAAGGTCTGGACTCTGTGGTAAAAAAATGATGTCTCATGCTCCCTGAACCACTCTTTCACAATTTGAGCCTGATGAATCCTGGCTTTGTCATCTTGGAATATTCCCATGCCATCAGGGAAGAAAAAAATCTTTGATAACTTTGTCATTCAGTATGTTCAGGTAGTCAGCTGACCTCATTCTTTGGCACATAATGTTGATGAACCCAGACCTGACCAACTGCAGCAACCCCAGATCATAGCACTGCCCCCACAGGGTTGTACAGTATCACTAGGCATGATGGGTGCATCAATTCATCAGTGGTGACTTTTTTTTGGCCAGGCAGTATATATACCATCTTCTAACCTACTTTTATACATTTCTATTATGCTCAACTTTTTAGTCTATAGAAAAACAGGATATGAATAAAACCCAGATAGCTCTGTGTTCCTTTGTGTGTAGTATAGCATAGCAGAGCATAGTATAGTATAGTATAGTATAGTATAGTATATACATTTTTAATGTTAACATTACATTTTTATTATTATTATTTTATCATTGTTGTTTATGTGCTCAGTCTGATAGTGTGACCTGATTGACCTCCGTGACCCAGTGCTTGTGTGTGATCAGAAATGGATGTTTTAAGTCCTAATCTATGATGACTGTGATGGTGAACTACTGTTTCTGCTCCATTAGAGTCTGTGTACAGCGTACCCTGTTTGCCCAAATGTGGAAAGTCTGATCAAGTAACTTCAGGGCAGAAATGGCACCATTCACCAACCTGAGACCAGGATTTAAAAGCATCTATTACCTAAGTATCAACACACACAGTTTTGTTTCAGTGTTTAACTCACAATATTAAAAATGGTACACAAACAAACAGTATTTTAAAGGTGTAAAAAAAACCAAAAATGCAAAAAACAAAGATAAATAAAATAAATAAATAAAAAAAAAAAAAAAAATAAAAAGTACATTCATGTTCGTTTAAAGCCACAGATTCCAAGCAAAGTAAAAATGAGGTCCACTGTGAAAAGAATGAGATTCACATAGGTCATGAATGCAACCATAAACTGAATGGCCCAAATACAGAAGCTGGGTGGACATTCACTAGGACGAGGGTTGTCTTTGAACATAAAAATGGGATACATTATAGCAGTAAAGATATACAGCACAACAGAGATGACCAGGAATATAAACACAAATCTGTCCAAATTAAAAGGCAAACAGTTCTTTAGTTTCTTCAGGATGTTGGTGGCGATGATCAAAGGAAGGATAGGAAATGGAATGATATATGCTATGACACACAAGACCAGCACTGGCTTGTCTCTGTAACCACTCAGTGATATGAAAATGATGCAGCTCACAAAAGCCTCCAGCACTTTAAAGAATCCACATGGAGCAGCCAGGTAGCTTGCCTTCTTTTTGTCCATAAATTTGTCCTTCAGCACTTCAAATGTGTAGAGAAGACCACACAAGAAAGCAAATATACTCACTATCCATCCATACAGACATGTTGAGCAGGCGTAGAAGTTGGCATAGGTAATAGCTACAGAGACAGTCATGAGTGCTGAGGACATGGCCATCCCTGTAGCGAAGTCATCCCAGTCCATGCAAAACATCTTGAGTACCACATCAAGCTTGAACATCTCAATGATGGTGATGGCGAGGGTCATAAGAGGGCAGAAAGCCCAGGTGAACATGGCATAGATCCAGTAAGTGTGGCTGCTTCCTCCTCTGAATAAAGCCAGGACAAAGGTGACCAGACACAGAATCATCTGAGCCATGTGTAGCCCGCCTCGTCCGGATAACAGTGTGGAAGGACTAAACACCGCCTGGGACATAGTCTTCTTAACCTCATCAACAAATCCCATTGTTTTGAATGAAATGAAGAGCAGTTGAAATATGCTTTCAGGTTAATGAATGTCCTCTCAGGTCGCTGGATGAAGTGTAGTTGATGTGTGAGCTTGGCTGCTTCCAACTCTTTCTTCCTTACAGTTCTTTGCGTCCTTTTTGGTTTGCATAATAGCCATGTAAATGTCAGCATCAGATATGAAGCCCCACTTGGGCCGTTTGATTTGATTATTAGCTGCAAAGGGCACACAGAGTGCACACATTCATTAAACTGAAAAAGAAAAGAAAAAAAAGAAAGAAAAGAAAAGAAAAGAAAAAGAAAAAAAACAAAAAAAAAACAAGTTCAGGCCAAAGAAACTAGAAACACATTCCTACACGGACACACTTATTTGTGACACAACTCGAAGCCAACCACGAAAAATCTTTTATTCTCGCATTTTGTCAGCCAAATAAAATGTGATGTATAGAAATTTAAAACGTTCATTTTTAAAACTTGTTTTGTTAAAAACAATATTAGTAATTCACGGTTAATAAAGAATTTACTCGACAGGTCAGTTTGTTGTAGCGGCGCTTGTTTCCGGGGGAAGGTAAATAGGAAACACAAGGAGGAAGTTGTTGTCAAACGTCAGTAGCTTTAACAGCATTAAACAGAAATATGTCTGTACTTTTCTCTTTTTAAATAAGTTAACATTTAAAAAATAACTCTGGAGGAAGCCGTCGCCTTGTTGGAACTATATTTAGTTGTAATGATAATTTCATTTTCTTGGGCTATTTATTTTATATTCGTGTCGAAGCCACTGTTTGGGAAAAATTAGCTAGCCTAATGTTAGCAATGGGTCGATGACACAGACTGCAGCAGTAGCAGCAGCAGAGTTTGTCTGAACACCGCCCAGCTGTTTGCACTGGTGGAGGAGAGAGCAGGCCAGATGGATTTCTCCAAGTTCCTGGACGATGATTTTGATGTGAAAGACTGGGTGAACGGCGCCTTCAAGGTGGTGCAGAAGGACGCGCCGGGGAAAGCAGATACACACGCAGCCACACTGGTCATGAAACTACAGCTCTTCATCCAGGAGGTCAACAATGCTATCGAGGGTCAGTTAGTTTGAGTCACACCACAAGTTTCAAATGTGTAATCTGGAGAGACATTGTGAAGTTTACACGATCGCTATCATCAGAATACGTGCATCTAATTCAGATTTTTCAGTGTTTTTGCTTGTAAGATATAATTCAAGTGCATTGTTAAATTTGAGTCCATTACACACGTAGAGATGCTTGTTATTAACACACACAACACATCTAACTGGAATGCATACAATCTTTACAGTCCTGCAAGAAATCCTACCTTTGTAAAATATGTAAAGACCAGTTTTTGTTGTTGCTGTTTTAAAGAGGCATTGATTCAACTATTTTTTTAGGAAGCAGTTTGTTGTGTTCCTGGAATTTATTATATCATACAGAGAAGCGTTTCTGTTACTGAACCTGTCCTCATTTACAAATTAATAGTCTGTTGAAATGACACCTCTTCTCTGTTTCACTAAAAACTCTTGACATAGATAACCATCAAAACCAAAATAAGATTAAATTCAGGGCAGTTGTATTAGTAGACTGTATTAGTTTTACCTAGGCGATTCTAATTAACTGTCAACAAAGTAAGTGTGGAGTTTCTTTTAGCTATAATGATTACTAAAGATAACTGTATTTACTTTTCTGGTTTGTAGAGAGCAGTAATCAAGCGCTTCAAAACATGCCCAGAGTGCTGCGAGATGTGGAAGCTGTGAAACAGGAGGCGTCTTTCCTCAAGGAACAAATGGTTCTGGTCAAAGAGGACATCAAGAAGTTTGAGCAGGACACTGTGCAGTCAATGCAGGTGTGTGAGCATTTCTACTGCAATGACATTATTGTAGAGATATGATATAGTTATACAAATATGCATATATACACATATTACATAGACATAACAAGAACATAAAATGTGCTGGGTGCTTTGGGGATATTTCTGTCATGTGACTTATATTTTTGTGTAAATCCTTTTCTCCAGGTGCTAGTGGAGATCGATCAGGTGAAGAGTCGCATGCAGCTGGCAGCCGAGGCGCTACAGGAGGCAGACAAATGGAGCACACTGAGTGCAGACATCGAGGAGACCTTTAAAACACAGGTATCAATGATGTTTAAATTCCTGCAGGACTTATCTCAGGTAGTTAATAAAAACGGATCATGTTTAGGTCATGTTTATATAAAACACTCTTAAATAAAACACTCTTAAATAACTGGTGCGCTTAAAAACAATTGACAATAAAACACCATTTATTATTGTGTAGATATTAACTATGAATATACTCCTCTATTCTTCCAGGATCTTGCAGTGATCTCATCCAAATTGACCAGCATGCAGAACAGCCTGGCCATGCTGGTGGACACACCAGACTACTCTGAAAAGTGTGTCCACTTGGAGGCTCTGAAAAACAGACTGGAGGCTCTGGCCAGCCCACAAATAGTTGCAACATTCAATTCCATGTCTATAGGTAATGACAATTTTAATGACTTTCATTTCTGTGTTTACTCTAGTTCACTGTCAGTGTACGCTACAAATGGGTGTTTACATGTTCCTTTTCTCTGCAGACCAAGCAAAGCTATTTGTTAAAGTCTTCACAGAGATCGATAGAATGCCTCAGCTTCTTGCCTACTACTATAAGTGTCACAAGGTATGAATGACAATGATATCCTCAACTTTGGTGGAGACGTTCACTAGTGTCTGTTTGTTGATGGTTGTTTGTTTTGGCCTCTGCAGGGCCAGTTGGTGAGCATGTGGCAGGATCTCTCTCAGAGCGAGCTCAGTCTGAACCAGCAGCTGGCTGAATTCTATGACACCTTGCTTTCTACGTGGCACTCTCAGCTTCAGTGGAGCAGCCAGGTCAGAAAAACTACAGTGCTGACGCTTCAGTGAAAAGTTCTATTATTATTACTATTATTATTATTATTATCATGCTATAACATAATTTGAAACTGGTGGGCAGAAGTCATTTAGAAGACAACACCAAAACATTTCCTAAACTGTTAAAACCCAACAGGTGTTCAAGAATCCATATGAGGTGGTGACAGTGTTGCTGATCCAGACTCTGGGAGCCATGGTGCCATCCATCGCTGTGTGCCTGACCTCAGCCATGGAGCGGGCGGCTCAAGAGCAGCGGCTTGACACCCTGCTGGAGCTCCATCAAACTACATCCACCTTTGGACACGGCCTGGAGGCTGCCATGCTTCCACACCTGGGTCTGCATCAAGCTAAAACTAATAAAAGTTGTGTTTGTTGAAAATGTGCTGAGTTTAGCTCCTAATGTTTATGTTTGTGCTTCTTCTCCAGGTGAGAATAACCTGCTGAAGGTGAATGAGTTGGTTTGTGCGCTGTATGACCCTTATAAATCTTATCAGCTGCAGTATGGAGATTTGGAGGAAGCTCATCTCCTCATCCAGATCAGCGCTGTACCTTTGGTAAAAACACAAAATGATACACACATAAAAGTCTAAAAATCAAATTTTTTTTTTTTTTTTTCCCAGTTGCTGTCACATCTTGTTTTGACACACTCCACATTCTGTCCTTTCTTTTCAGGAACATGGGGAGGTAATTGATTGCGTAGAAGAGTTGAGCCACTCTGTCGGCAAATTGTTTGGCCTGGCCAGCGCTGCTGTGGACCGTTGTGTCAAACTGACTGACGGATTGGCTGTGTGTGGCCTCCTTAAAGCTCTCAAAGCCCTTTTTACCAAGTAAAGATTCTTTACTCTCACTTAGCAGTTTTTTTAAACTCCTTTTGCCTTATTGGTAGAAATAATTAGCATTAATGTTGTGCCTATTTTAGGTACGTGTCCGACTTCTCAACAACATTGCAGTCAATCAGGAAGAAGTGTAAGTTGGAGGATACGCCGAGTTCATCTGTTTTCCAGGAGGACTGGACAGCTTTCCAGAACTCAGTCAGGTAAATTCTTGTTTACATTAGTTGTCACCGCTTGTAAGGTTGAGGGTCACTTTACACAAGAAGTTGTCCACACTAAAGTGTTTTTTTCTTCTGTGTTTTGCAGGATTATTGCAACGTGTGGAGAGTTACTTAGACAATGTGGAGCATTTGAGCAGCAGCTGTCAAACAAGTAAGCAAAACGTTTGTGCTTCATTTTTCATTTTCCACTTGTTCACAAAAGTGATTCTTTTTGTAATCAATCAATCCCTCCTGTAGGATCCTGGGTACGGCAGGTAAATACTTGTCAGAGTCATACAGCCCTCGCAGCCTGGCAGGCATCCAGGAGGCCAGCTCCACAGAGAGGAAGAACACCATCAAGAACCCCTGGCAGGAATATAACTACCTTCAGAGGGGCAATATGGCTGAATATAACAGCCTGATGGAAGTCCTCTACTCATTAAAGGTATGTAGCATGTCAGAATAGTATGAAGTAGTAAAGTGGCTCTTTTATCAGTAACTCTCCACAGATGTTTTTAAGCCATTCTGTTCCTTTTGTCTTGCAGGAAAAGGGAACAGGTAATTCCAGTCTGTTAGCTGAACCCAGATCAGCTTTGACCAGACTCAACCAGCAGGCCAACCAGCTTGCATTCGACTCCGTCTTCCTGCAGATAAAACACCAGCTCTGCCTCGTCTCCAAGATGGAGGTGATTAAGTGTTGGGTTTCAGGATTATTTGATTTCAAATACTGATAGATATGATCTGAGTGCATGAGTGCAGAGAGCTGTTATATTGTCTGTGCGGGTGTGCATCACAGCATCGTTGTATCTATTTTTGTCCAACCTCATACTGTCTGATTTGTGATCAGAGCCAAGAGGAAGCCGGTTTTGGAGAGAGCTACACAGAGGACCTGCCTAATTTCAGCCTGTCACCACAAGAATACATTACAAACGTCAGTTAGGTTTGATCTGAATATAATTTATTGCTCAGTGTATCTAAATGCTGGATCAAGATATATAAAACAACTTTATTTCATATTTCTCACTCCAGATAGGGCAGTACCTGATGTCTCTGCCACTCCACTTGGAACCATTTGTAACACAGGAGGACCCGGCACTGGAAATGGCTTTACATGCTGGGAAGTTGCCTTTCCCTCCAGAACAAGGTTATTGACCATCAGTCCTGATTTTCTGCTCAATCTATCTCTGCACATAATGTCAGTTTTCCACTTCTCCCTCAATTATGGTGGTCTTTTCTTTTTTTTCCTCTTTTAACTAACCCTTCCCGTTTACTGCTGAAATCTTAAACCTCTGCACTTTTTTCTTTTCCCCTTTTATTTCCCCGGCGCAAGGTTTTCAATTTCAACAAAACCAGCCCAATCCAAAAATGTTTCACTACAACTGCCCATGTGCCACAAACTCTTTGTTCCCTGTGAACTGACACATACTTTTGAAACATCACCTTTTAATCCACATTCAGGTGATGACCTCCCTGAGTTGGACAACACTGCAGACTACTGGCTGGGCTCCATTGCTCGGGCGACCATGCAAACCTACTGTGACGCCATCCTGCTCATCCCCCAACTGAGCACCCATTCCACCAAACAACTGGCCACAGATATCGGTATAGTTAAAACACTGCAGGGTCAAAACATGGAGCAACAATTCCTCACGTTAGCGATATTATCTACATCGTTTTTAATAGTCACAGATGACATTTTGATAACTCTCAGGTAAATGAATGTGTGTTACATCATTAGGGTTGACTCCTCTTTCTGCTCGACAGATTATCTTAGCAACGTGATGGATGCTCTGGGCCTGCAGCCTTCCCGCACCCTGCAGCACATCGTCACACTGCTAAGAGCAAAACCAGAAATCTACAGACAAACCGCCAAACTGCTGCCGCGCCGACTCGCCTCCACCATCGCCGCTCTCCGATCCATCGACTACTAACAGTAAGGGAGAGGTAGAGGGACACTGTATGTACGGCAGTACTGGGAACACGCAGCGATGTTTAACTCATTCCTGGGTTGTTGGGAGTGGGGTAAGGGGGCAGGGGGGCTGCGGTGCAGCATTTTAAGTTTATAGTCAAGTCCAAATATTTATGGCTTTGAGGTGAATGTAAGGAGATTGAAATCAGGGTGGTATAGACTTTTTTTTTATACTGATTAATTTCAAACTAAGTGTAACTTTAAGTGATGTCTCACTGGCGACAATGCCTTCAAGTCGAGCCAAAAAAAGAGAAAACTACGTCTTGACTCTTGCATCTTTAGACTCAGCATTTAGAAGTTACTGAAGCATCTGAGCAAGTAACAATGTACATCAGGGCATGTGTGAGAGCATTTCAAATCTATATTATAGGGATATATTTGTTGTTCATTACTTGTCATACTAATATAAGTCATCTCTAATAATAAATTATATTAAGGTAACATTTCTGTTAAGAACTCTCTCTCTTTGACTTTGTCTTGTTGTATGGATACTCTTCATTTGGACATTTTTACTTTTTTTCATGCAGTATCTTCAAAATCTCTTCATACCAAATCAAATGGGATAGTCGGAGATGTAACTGATCTTGCATAATAAATGTTTGACCTTTTTTCACGGTTTGTCAATTGCAGATTGTGTGCAAATGTCTTGTGTTTTTTTTCTTTTTTGTTTTTTTTAATGTTCTTAGTGAGGTCGAATGTATTTGCACCCTAAATGCAAATTGGCACATCTGTGAGTCAGCTGTCAGGGGAATACTCAGAGAAATAACAGAGGTAAGACTCATGACGCAGAGGAATGACACTATGCTTTTTTTTTTTTTTTTTTTGGTTTTAGTTTTGCTTTATTTTTTTGGCAAATAATTATTATTATAAGTCATTTATGAAGTAGAAATACCAGGCGCTCTCAGGTTCCTCCTTCTTAAAATGTAAAAATCTGCAGCAGGTTTTAACTGTTTGTCAATCAAAACATCACCTTGGAATTTTTTTTCCCACAGCATTGTGACATTTATAGAATAAAACTCATCAACCCTTTAAATCATCAAGTCTTTAAATCATTAAAAAGATCAACAATAGAAAACTTGGTTATTGTAGTTTTTACTCCACAATATGTATCTGGTTCTTGAAGTTCGTAAGATTTTATAAACAAAACCGGTAATGACATCATCACAACCAAACCTACCCAACACCTCAGGTTATGAAACCTTAAATTAATAGTAATGTCTCCTCCTTACTTATCTGAATCAGCGTTAGGAACAATTCATTTATCACCAGCAGGAAATTGAGTTAATTATATTTGCTCTACCCAGGAATAGAAATACATGTCTAGTCTCTAGAAGTATTTATTACAATACAACACAACACAACACAACACAAAATGTCAGATAAAAATAAGATAAAACAAACATTTAAGATAGGGAACAATTGTAAAAACATTAAATAAGCATGTATATATTTGCATCAGAGTATGTATAATACAGTATATATATTACATAATAAATAATAACAATACAATAAAAATATCACGTGTAATTATTAAACACTGTAAAAGTGATCTAGAAATATACTTTAAGTTTTGGCATCTGTTGTTAATTATACACTTTTTTACACTTTTACTACATTGTTCACAAGACCTTAAATTTCACTATAATACATGGTCGTACTGTAATAATAATAATAATAATAATAATAATAATAATATCTTAAGACGGGAACGTTTCGGGTGAAGCTTCACCATGTTAAATTCATCAAAGAATCTAGATGTTATTTCTTGTGAATGATGTGATAATATATTTTGATTCCTGACCAATTGGCGCTCCTCGGTGGCCATGCTGTCCAGAGACGGAGATGGAGCATCATCCAGCATCACATGCCGCTGTACCTGCTCTCCTCCAACATGGACCAGTGTTTGGCTCTGACGTCAGCCGTTACCGCCCTGCCTGCAGTGTCGGTGCCTACAGATGATGAGGAGGATGGTGGTGATGATGATGATGATGGAGACGGGAGAAGCGGCCTCGCCATGAATTTCATCCGGTGTGAGAATTAAAGCGAAGATCAAGAGAAGTGATGAACAACAACAACTCGGATGGAGACACCTTTCACATCTGCTTTAAGAAAAGATGCTGCACCGCGGAAAGCGACTAACGCGAGGGGGCGGCGGGTTGTGCCGCTCCGGTCGGGGGGTTCCTCGGTTTGGCACGGCTCCTGCGAGCGCGCCCACTGTGGATGTGGAGGCGATGTAAAGAAAAACACCCACAGGAGAAATATCATCACTTTCCAAATTCAGCGTGGGATTTGATGAGGCGGAGGTGAAGGAATTACCTTTAAAAGGGTGGAGTCGCGGTTTTGTTGAATAAATGATGAGGAAATTCCGCTCCTTCGTTATAATCGGTTGATTTAATGTTTCTGATAGACACTGATAGTCAACCACAACGCCTTGTTTTTATTATTATTGTGTCTTTTCTTTTTTTAACGTTATGTTATTTAAAGGGACCGATTGTTAGAGATGATGGCTGCAGGCTGGTGCGGGACGAGCCCAGGCGTTCATGTAAAGCGCCCTGACTGTGCCTCTCCATGGAGGCTGTTTATGCAATCCGACGCAGTGTTGCAAGTGGGTTGATTTAATGCTTCTCTACTGTCTCCATATGATATGATCCCCAGAACTGCCAGGCCTTAAATATACATATGTTTCTGTGAAATATGCTCAGGCCTTGCGTAAAACCATCAATAAGGGCGCTCCTGTTTGGATTTTAAGGCGTAAATCTAACCAGACTGACCATGTCGAAAGTTGTCAGTAACAAGGAGAAGAAATCCTTCAGCAAGAAGCTGTTTAGGAGGAGCTCGGTCCGCTCCGTTGGGAGCTTTATGAACAGAGTTCTCCGGACTCTGTCCACATTGTCTCATTTCGGTACCGAGGAACAGGCCGCCGAGGACGAGAAGGACGACGCAACTTTGATCCCGACCACGATCGGTGGTTCGGTTCAGTCCGACGACAGCGACTGTGGAGGGTTTACCTTCGGGGACAAGGTTCCCGGAGTCGCCGGGCTCAAAAACCACGGTAACACCTGCTTCATGAACGCTATCTTACAGTGCCTGAGCAACACGGAGCTGTTCGCAGAGTACCTGGCTCTGGAGCAGTTCAAAGGTTCAGAGACGAGCAGCAACAGTCAAGAAAAGGCCAAGTCTAACGGGGTACTGGTGCAGAAGAAGCAGCAACAGCAGCAGCAGCAGCAGCAGCAGCAACAACAACAACAACAACAACAGCAGCATGAGGCCGGGGAAGTGACGGAGCAGCTGTCCGGGCTGGTCCGAGCTCTCTGGACCTTTGAGTACACACCTCAGCACAGCAGAGACTTCAAGGTAGGACTGAGGCTAAAACTGGACCAGCACATGACACGCACATAAAGTCTTAACTTCTTTTAGCAAGAGTTTAATTTGCAGATTACTTTGATACCTCTCCAGAAGAAGTAGTAAGAAATTGAAAGTTAGATCACATTTATTGATTATTGATACGTTTGTTAAAACCACCAAGATCCAAGTCTTCAGGTCTATTTCTGAACAGAAAAGTTGAGATTGTTATAAATGAGGTTGCACCTCTGCCTCTAGTGTTGTTATATGTTTTCTACCATGGGATGGATGTGAGTTTTTAAATTATTTAAAATGTAAACAAGTCTAAAAATAGGATTTTGGGTCTATTCCTTCCTTTATTTGCGAGAATAATCGCAGATAATCCTCATTGACTGGTTCTTGTCAAGCCTTTGATCACTATCATCTATATGATATTACTGTAGCCTGTTCTCTAATTAATAATGATTATTTAATTTCTTATTGCACATTAACACGCCAGGTTGTTCCTTTGTTTTGACAAGAGTCACAACACAACTCATAGGCGTGATTCTACTTTATGTAACATCTGTCTTTATAATCAACATTATAATCACAGAATCAATCTATATGGAAGAAAAGAAGTCAATTTTCCCAAACCAGAAAAAAAAACACTTTTCTCTAAAATGCTCTTTGATCTTCGATGAAACTCATCTGCTTTATTATCTGCCCCACCACATAATAGCCTCATCTGTCTTTTCATCATTTCTCCTCTTGCTAAAACTGCTTATTCCATCACTGAAAACTTCACCTGTCACAATCACAATGGTTTGTTCTTTCACATCAGGGTCTTTTTTGTGTGAGTGCTTGTCTTTTTTGTGATGTGCTTTTTTTCTTCTCTCAGAATTTCAAAAATACATAATGGAGAGGAGTTCATTTGAACAAGGCCATACAGCACATTGCTTTTTCTTGACAGTGTTACTATTTCTGTACAAGTTTTTTTCTACCTTGGTTGCCAGCCAGAGTACAAACTGTTTGATTGGATATAGATTATTCTATTCAGACTGGGAGGCCTTGAATATGTTAAACCTGGTTTCAGAATAAAGCACAGCCGCTCAGACTCTCAGATACTTTAAAAAAGAATATTCATTCAATTCAACGTTATTTCTTTTATGCTCAAAAGGCCATACAGTAGGATGTTTTGATTGAAAGTTATGCAGAATTTTCCTTTTTCTTTTTTTTTGCTTTCAACTTATACATCACAACCTCAAATGTTGCTAATTGAACTTTGGCGAAGTGCTTCGTGTACATTACAGCTCATGTGTGCACATGTGACGGCCTTGTGCTTCTCGCCACAGACCACAATGTGAGGCTAAACTGAGAGCACTTAAAGATCATTAGCAAGACATCCGTAATAATAACACTGGGGACTTATCCACTGTGTCTCTGAATCCATTTTCTCTCCAAAGCCAGTTGGTGTGAGTGAGTGTTATGCTATTCTGCACCACCCAAACTGCCTGAGAGCACAGTCTGCACAAACTCTCACCGATGATTAGAAGAAACACTCACCATTTGTGAATGATACTTAATTTCATAATGTGATTGATGGCAAAACAAATCTAACATGATGGCAGTCTGTAAACAACACAAGGTATCTGATAAAGTCATTAGACTTCGTTATTGTAGGGTATAATACATGATGAACTTGGAGCAGTTGGAAATTTATGAATGAATGTTCTATTTTACCATGGTCATTCCCTCATAAACTTAATTACCCACATTTCCATGTCAGTGTAGATATTCATATCTATAGTATTTATAGTCATCGGGCAAAAATAACCACCTTAAAATATGCTACTTTATTCATTTATAACATAAAATCACTTAAATCCCTTCTTTATGGTTTGTTTACTGGTGAGGAAAATATGACAAATGAGTAAACTCTGAATTTAATGCAAATAGTGAGCAAGTGAAATATACTGAACATACTGACATTAAGTTTAAATAAACATTCATTTTTTCACGATAATATAAAATGTAAAAGTTTTCTTATTTGCTCTCCAGTCTTTCTTTCATCAATTACTCTTCATTAGCTTATTTTCAGATGGTTTCATAAATGTTTATACTTGAAGTATCACTTTTACACAAAGCATCACATCAATTCATCCATTGGACATGTGATTCAGTGTCGAGATATCCTGTTTCAATCAGATATATATATTAATGACAGTGTGTCATTAATATTTGGTCTGTACTTGAGTCTTTACATTGTTTTTTTCCTTAAAAGTGTTTCATAATTAGACAAGTCTGCTGACGCAAAAACTCCAGATCCAGCTTCCTGAATAGACCTGACCTTAACGTCAGCATCTGTGGTCAAGCCACAGAAGGAAGGCCGGCCCTTGGTTTGCGTCACAGTGTGTACATAAAGCTCAGGCTTCTCCATGATGCCTTTAAAATGAGGAAGGATGTCCCATGGGAGAAGCTGGTAGGGCACATACAGCTCACTCCCCCTTGTGTCTTTGACCTTGCATGACACTTGATAGCTGAGTAGAGGTGACTTTATAGCTTGCAGCCTGGGTGGCTCTGTAGAGTACACACTGTTGTCATCTCCGATCGCTAATTGTTAGTGAGGTTAAGCTGTCGATTCTCAGCCCGTGTCCTGGTTTTAAAAAGCTTCTCAACGCCTGCCTCTCAAACATCACCATTGCCTCCACTGACCTTTAGGATTGTGCTGATCGTCATCCTGGTCAAACACGCTGAATATTTTATGATCAGACAGTGTTGAAAAGGGAAAAAGTGGCACTCACTGTGCCACAAAACCTTCTTTGTTTTTTGGAGCTGCTAGAACCTAATTCTTTCATTTATTCGGGGATCTTCTGTAGAATGTGGTGTCCAAGAGTGCCCTTCAGTTCAGGGGCAACTCACAGCACGACGCGCAGGAATTCCTCCTTTGGTTATTGGATAGAGTTCACGAAGACCTCAATCATATCATCCACCCTGAGAGCAGACCTCCACGGAAGGTAAATACCGACTAACAACACAGTTAAATCTTGTAACTGACATTTATGCTACCTATTCAACAACAGACCAGTATCATCTACAGTCTCTTCCAATGTTTGTTGCCCAGATGTTGCCCTTTTACCCAGATAATTCATTTTGCAAGAAACTGAATGCTACTTTGCTATGACCTCTGTTGCTGCTGCTCATTAACGTGTATTATGTTATTTTTAGTTGCCAAGTGTCTGTCTTATATTTCCAGCCTCCAGTAGAGGAAGAAAATGTCCCTGATGGATCTCCACTACCAGCACCTGGCTCTTTTGTACAGGAGCTGTTTCAGGCACAATATAGGTGAAAATCAATTTATTTCCAAATGTAAACACTGATTTGCTACCAGCTAACATACATGTTAAATCATTTCAAATTAATATAAAAAAAAAGTCTACAACGTCTTGTATCTGCCAAGTCAAAGACGACTGACAACATGTAATATAACACACAAAACACAACCTATGACAAAATATACCAAACTTTCTATAGGTTCACTTACTAGTGTACTAATAGCCTAAATAGTGTACATTTCTAAGTTTTAGTATAGTTAGTAATAAATATACGATATATTTAGTCACAACCAGCAGCAAGTTAGCATCGCTTAGCATAGCTAATAACAAACGGCCAGGTTACTAACACGTTGTTTGTTGCTTGTTTAATTTGTCCAAAACTTAAGCGTAAAAAGAACAGTTTTTTAATTTCAGAGGGTTATGTGCAGTTTCTTAGCCAAGAGCAAGAAATGGTTCAGAACATTTTCCCCCACCAAAGGTAAACTAGCTGTTTCCAGCTGTTCTTTATGCTAAGCTAAACTAACCTGACACCTTTTTGTTTCTCAATCTCCTCATCTAACTCTAGAGCAGGAAAGTATGTTTTAGAAAACACAACTACTTTTTTATTTCATGTCTCTGTGTAGGTCCTCCTTGACTTGCCCTAACTGCCAGAAACAGAGCAACACTTTTGATCCTTTTCTCTGCATCTCACTGCCAATCCCGGTACCTCACACACGGTAAGAAGGCTCTATATCTACTTTACAAGACAAGATATGGTCTGAACCTAGCATTAAAGGGAGTGTCAAACCCAGCCTAGATAAACACAGTGCAAGATCTGACAGGAAAAAGCTAAAATTAGAAGACGCTATCTATCTTCAGTCCAGCCGTGGCTATGAAACACCCAATTAATTTCAGCCTTTTTGTGTTTCAGGCCACTGTATGTGACAGTGGTGTACCAAGGAAAGTGCTCCCACTGTATGAGAGTTGGGGTGGCGGTCCCTCTGTCTGGCACAGTGTCCAGACTGAGACAAGCTGTGGCCCAAGAGACCAAAATCCCTGCCCAACAGGTGCTGCCTCATTTGCAACTTCAATTGTTAAGGCTATTAATGATTATGTAAGGCTATTAATGATGTCAAAGTTAAGGTAATTGAAGATATAATAATGTCTGCTACTTAATGTTATGCTGCCTCGGATAATGATTGATGCAGTCCTATATAGATATATGTATGAATTTGATATATTTCTGTTGGATATTTTTATATAATTACCTTTATTTTCTGCTATGCTTCTTCATATCAACTCAGATCGTCCTCACTGAAATGTACTACGATGGCTTTCATCGCTCCTTCTGTGACGACGACGATGACCTTGAGATCATTCAGGAGAGCGACTCCATCTTTGCCTTCGAGACACCTGAGCTGTTCAGACCAGACCAGATTCGCTCCAAGCGCGGCGGTACAACATCCTGTTTGTTCCCCCTGAAATTAGTTTAACTCTTTGTCTCGTTATGTCTGTGGGAGAGGAGATTAGATTAAAAATGGACTAATATTGGAGAAATGCTTCATTCAGGAAGCTTCTACACACACTGACCTACATGTGGTATCGATTTTTGAAGCAGCTTACCAAACAATGCATTTTTTTTTTTTTACAATTTAGAAAGTTTGTTCAACTTTAAATTTGACATGTTTAATTTCAGGGAGCCCGCATGCAAATCTCAACCAGAACAACTTGAAGTATGGCACAGATAATAACAGGATATCACCACAAATACAAGAACCTACGTCGCCACCGGCAAGTCCTAATAAGAACAGTGGGCAGGCTGAGAAGATCGTCCTGCTGGTGTGTAACAGAGCCTGTGCAGGACAACAAGGACGCAGGTACTTTAATGAACTAGGAATGTCTAAGAATTCCAATTTTCTCAAAGAATTCTCTAAAACCTTTACTGCTTCTATTTTCCACACAGGTTTGGTAATCCCTTTATTCTGTATTTGGAACGTACGGTGACGTGGGATGTACTACAGAAAGAAATCCTGGAGAAGATGCGGCATCTTTTGCGGCCTGGTGTGTTTGTGCAAGTACGAGTTCTTAAAATCCTCTTCAGACTTTTCCACTTTGAATTTAACAGTATTTTCATTATGTTCTCATTATGTTTGTGTGTCATATTTTACAATGTCTTTTCACTGATGGTCTGTAGGTAGGACCCTTCACTTTGCGTGTGGTAGGAGTGGTTGGAATCACATATCTCTTGCCTCAGGAGGAACAGCCACTCTGCCATCCCTCTGTGGAGAGGTAATGTCACTGATTACCAGAAGGGGGGGCATTACATCATAAGAACAGAAGTAATAATTACATAAATCCTGTACTGGGTTAAAGCCTCTTGAAGATGATTGAAGATCACTGGCTTGTAGACTGACTCTTCAGTGGCATTTATTATAAAATATGCATAATAGCTTGTCTGTTTTTTATGGATTTTCTTGTAAGGAAGTACTGACCTCTTGGCTTCTTCATGGATTTTTTAAGCAAAGAGAATTAAAAAACATGATATCAAACAAAAACAAACACTTAATCTTATTTATATTATGGTTATAATTCTGATATAGCATTTTTAGTTTTGTTATTTGTTTGTTTGTTTTTTGGTTTTTATTTTAAAGCCTATTAACACTATGCAGGATTCAATGTGCAGTCACTGAACACACTGTAGTAGTGGCCTATACTAGAAGTGTCTTTACAATGATTCTGCACCGTTATAAATGTCTGAAGATATTATTGAGTTCTCATATGATTTGTAACAGGGCATTCAAGTCTTGTGGTCCTGGAGGACCACCTCATGTCAAAATAGTTGTTGAATGGGACAAAGAGACGAAAGACTAGTAAGTGAGACCTCACAAAAAACAATCATGAACACTTTATTAAGCTCAGGTCTGAGGCCTGATGTGATGTGATGTGATGCGATGCGATGTGATGTGATGCGATGTGATGTGATGTAATGCGATGTGATGTGATGTGTCGTATCGTGTCTTCTGAGTTCTGTGTGATTCCTCAATGTGACGGGTGCCGTGTTTTACTTGCAGCCTGTTCAAGAGAACTGAGGACGAGTACATCCCAGATGCCGAAAGTGTGCGTCAAGTAAAGGAGCAGCATTTGCAGCCTCAGACGTGTTCACTTGCACAGTGTTTTCAGCTTTACACCAAAGAGGAACAGGTACAAAGAGATATGGTGTTATATGATGTGCAAATAGCAGAGGAAAATATCACAGATACAGAAATATATGTTGATATCAGAGGTGATGCCAATTAGATGTCAGACGCATAAACAGATTCAAGGACAAAACAAGAAAAGAGAAAATGAGCCAGATGTAAGTTGCTCTTTAGTTACTGTTTTATTTTTTTAATTTATTTCAGCTTGCTCCTGATGACGCGTGGCGATGTCCGCACTGTAAGCAGCTTCAGCAGGGCAGCATCAAACTGAGTCTGTGGACTCTGCCAGACATCCTCATCCTTCACCTGAAGCGCTTCAGACAGGTGCACAATTCTCAGATTTCTAACAAGGAAAAAAACACATGACTGAGATTATATATTTTTATTTTATTGTGTAAAAAAATATATAAAAGATCCTCAATACCGTAAATGTGCTGCCTTCTTTAGGATGGAGATCGACGGATGAAGATGCAGAACATGGTGAAGTTCCCACTCACGGGTATGGACATGGCGCCTCATATAGTGAAGAGGAGCCAGAGTAGCTGGAGTCTCCCCTCCCACTGGTCACCATGGAGACGGCCTTATGGGATGGGCCGTGATCCGGAGGATTACCTTTACGACCTGTATGCAGTGTGCAACCATCATGGGACTATGCAGGGAGGACATTACACTGGTAACAGAGCAGCACACACACTCACAATCTCTCTCAATGTCTCTATGGTTTTATTTTTTTTTATAAAACATATTTAAAATATTTGATTGCATTGTGTCTTGTAGCTCACTGTAAGAACTCCATTGATGGGCAGTGGTATTGCTTTGATGATAGCGATGTTCATCCCATGTCAGAGGATGAGGTCTGCAAGCAGACTGCTTACATCTTGTTTTATCAAAGACGTGCCACAATTCCTTCTTGGTCTGCCAACAGCTCTGTGGGAGGTAAAGTCTTTATTGATATTAGATAGTATTAGACAGACTTTATGAACCTCTACTGCAGATCTTCATCCACTTTATGTTTGGGCTTTTAGGATCCACTAGTTCTTCATTATGTGAGCACTGGATTAGTCGGCTGATGGGTAGCCGGCCGCCAAGCCAAGCCTCATCTGGTTCCTCTAGACGCACCTCACTGGCTTCCCTCTCAGAGTCGGCTGAGTTTGCTGGTGAACGGAGTGAGGATGACGGTAAGCAAGAGGTGATGTCTCACATGATTTCACATTCATTTGGACAGTGTTAGTAATTTGCATCTTTCCACAAAGCAGGCTTGTCAAGCCGCCCAGCAGTGAGAAGCATCCAGAGACAGAGATCTTCCATCGCTAGTCCATTAGCTCTCAGTGAGAATGGCACCAAACCATCGTGGTCCCACTCTGCTAAACTCCAGCTCCGTTCCAACTCTCCCTCACGCTTCTCTCTAGAATCCCACTCCTCATCCCCGACTCTCGAGAGGATAGGAGAGGTGGTTGATAACAAGGTTTCACCCTCTGGCTTGACTGGGTCACCTAAACCAGACAGGTTATCAGGGGGCAAGTTGGCTCTTGCAGCTTTGGATAGTAATCCTGGCAGCAAGAGACTGATAGAGCAGGTGCACTCCAAAGCTGTGGCACAGGCAGAGCAGAAGAGCACCATCCAACCTGTGGATAACAACAATGTTGTCAGTGTTGCTGAACAAGTTAGTCCTCGACACGGGGCAGCTGCAAAAGAGCCAAAACAAAGAAATGGGACTACAGAGAGCGCTGGTGCCAAAAGGACTTCAGCAAAGACGCCAGTAGAGAATGAAAGGAGTCCCAAAAAACGTCCTGCCACCTCATCAACATCATCCAGCTCTCTGTCTCCTGCTTCGCCAGCTGTTGACAAGTCACCCTCTCGGACGCAGACCAAGAGTGCTAGCAAGGCCAATTCCTCGAGAACAGCAACCCCCTCCAAAAAAGGGTCATCTCAGACCCCGGAGGTGTTACGTGCTGACTCTGCCCAACAGAGGAAGAGCAGCGGTTCTCCAGGATTACAAGGCTCACATCCTCAGAGAAAGACATCACCTAGAGGCGGAGGCGAGAAAAGCTCAGGCTCTGGAAGGACTAAAGCAACAGACAGGAGTGCTAGCCGCGAATCCTCACGGACCAGTGCAGTTTCAGAGAGAAAGGTTAGCCACGGGGGACCTCCCTCCAGGTCAGGTGCTGCTAGTAAAATGGAGGGCAGGGCGGGCCGCGCTGCGGAGAACAGAGCAGCGGCCAGAACCTCAAGCAGCAGCTCCTCCATGACTAGTCTCAGATCCTCAAGTGTGGCTCTTTCCTCTACAAGCTCTGCCCCACCGTCGAGGGGACCTCGTAGGAATAGTAAGACGGAAGAAAAAGGTTTGTCATTCTTCAAAACTGCTCTGAGGCCCAAGGAGATACGTAAGTCAGCTGACAGTGTCAAATCAGGGACGGCAGAAACTAAAGGAAGTCCGGAGGATAGCAGTGCAGATGCAGCTAAAGAAGGAATCCCAAATGGTGCGAGTAAGAAAGGCCAGAATGTGGCATCAGAGGGTCAGAATAATGTGACCACAGCCAAAGACAAGGAATCCTCGAAGGCATCTGCCCCAGCTAAGCATTCACTGCTGCCCTCTACAAAGTCCAAGGTTTCTGGGGCAGAAACAACCAGTCAGTCTTCTGCGAATGCAAAAGACCCCCCGAAGAAAGAGCCTGCTAAAAAGACAATGCAGTCCAGGAAAATCCCCATCAACTCTACACAAACTAGCCAGAAATCCAAGTGATGTTATTTTGAGGACCTGATAACAATCTCTCAAGTGCAGCTCTGAGGTGTTTTAACCATCAAATGAGACTTAAAAGAGTCTGACCAACATCTTTAAAGCACCTGTAGCTTTACAGTAGTTACTGAATACCAGCTGCCATACTGGACACACTCTGTCCACATTGTTAAATAGTTATTTAGGAATGGATTTTAACGAAGCACTTTGTATGGATTGCATTGATTTTGAGGAATATTATACTGTATTGTAAATAAGCATGGACTGCACATGTATTGAAATTATTGCCTTGTTCTGTCTGTAGCATAGATGGGAGAAGTACATCTCAGTAGGAGGTGAAAAATAAAAGTGACTTTGCACAAGATGGAAAGCAAATATAACGGAGGAAAGAAACTTTTGAGATATATCAAACATGGACTACTCAGTCACCAAAGGAAGTTTACTGGCAATTTTTAACATGCTGATGCAGTGAAAACACTGAAATATTTCCAAAAATCTTTATGTACTGCTCTCCTTCAATATCGAGAGCCCTATGTCAACAACAAACATCAGTGCCTCAGATAATCATAGTGAAGTATTTAATCTAAATTGTATAACTGCAGGTGTTGGTAAATTTATAATTCAATTTTAATATTTATCAAGCACTGAAAATGTTATTTCAAGTACAACACAAATAAGCCTATTTAACCTGAACTGCTGTTTACATACGCTCCTTGATGTAGTAATTGTGCAACAGCCTTTAAGAAGAAGAGGAAGACCGTCATGGAGAGGCCGAGTATAAGAGCAGGAATGAAGCATGTGTCGTTGGTGTTTAATGTCTGGAGACCTTGGTTTGTAATGACTCTTAAATGTTTGTGTTTCAGTAATAATCCGTTACCCCTCAGACAACCTCTCGCCCGTCGTCACCTCTGCCCTCCAACTGCTGATGCCAACACTTACCTGCGGTGCCCATGTTTGTCATGGGGACCAGCCTCTTCAGACTGCCACACATCTCCAAACATTCCTCTCAGATGAACACAGGGTTAATGTAAAAAGCCACCACACGCACAGACAACGTTTTCAGAAAAAAAAAAAAAAAAGAAAAAGAAAAGACAGCTGGGCTCTATCTTTCGTTGAACACCATACATGTACGTAGATCATTATGGTGTGTCTGAGTCGGCCTCGTTTTCTGTCCGTCTTTCACGTGTGACATCACCGCTTGTGCGCACCTTTAGCTTGCATTAACAAGTAGATAAACATCAAATGCACTGACAAAGATCGAGAAAAACATGCTCACCATTCATGAAATATATGACAGTTGTTGCATGATAAATTGCTTATGCATGCACTTAACTATGCAAGCAGATTCTTGCTAATGCCCACGCTGAGTATGTAGAAGAGCTACTCTTGGATGTGTATATATATTTCTAACTGTATATTTTTCCAAATGCCAGCATCAGAGAGCATGTCAAGGCATACTTTATTAAAGCTTTGTTTGCACATTTCTTCAAATTAGTATACATTTTGTATGAATGATAAGTATTGCTCATTCACCCTCGCAAAAGTAAATCAACTCACTTGAAAATTAATGTTTTCTGTATTGTGTTCATTTGTCACAGTTTTTAAAGGGTAAGGGGGGTTTTTTTTTTTTTTTTTTTTTAATAACAGTTTTGGCAAAAAAAAAAAAAACAAAAAAAAAAAAACCCAGTGCTGCAGTTTACAAATTGTAGTATAACTTTCATTTATCATCTGTAAATGTTTTGAGTTTTACCAGTTCTGCTGTGAGTGCTGAGAAATCAGAAAATGGCCGGGAGACAAAAAAAAAAAAAAAAAAAAAAGTGGAGGTGGTGGTTGTGCATCGTACAAAGACCTAATGATGGCTTTGTGCTCTGGTTCTGATTATATACATTTTGTCAGGTTCAAGATAAGATGTTGGCAATTATAACCTCAGTCTTCTGCTTTTTGTCTGAAGAAAAAAAAAAAAAAAAAAAAAAAAAAAAGAAAAGTATGTGCAATATATTCTGAAAAAGCTGATGTTGTTTTGGTTTGATTTTTTTTTTTTTTTTTGTATGATCAAACAACAACAATACGACAATACAAAACGAATATAATAATGTATGTTATGATATCTTGGATTTCTCACTGTGAAAGATTGATTGCACTGGAAGGCCTCATTGACTAGTTTTGTGACACGAGTCCCACCAAATACAAATTCATAAATGACAGTTATTATTATATACATCACAATTATAGATACGTTGAATGTCCTAAGTGTCACATCCATGGAGTAGTGTGCATCGCTAACCCACGCAGCTGAACCATAAACTACTTTATATAGCCTTCTGGCACATGGTGCAGAACAAATCTAGATATTATCTTCAGTGCCTGGTGGCTACAGTGTGTTGATACTGTGGTATTACACCCAACACATGCAGTATGTAAACTGACTTATGTATGTCACATCAACTTTAAGTGAAACCTTGCAGTGCTGATGATACGAAAGGGATGTATAAATACAGTGCAATGCTACGAGGGATTATTTATTTTCACAAACGCATGAGAACAAGTAAACCTTTTTATTTTTCCATTTATATTCTTTGATAAAAATGTAATTTTCTGACGTTGTTCATGTTTTGTTTTGGGGGCGTAGAGTTGTGTGAAGGCATTGATTTAGCAATGCAAGACAAAAAACAAAAAAACAAAACAAACAACAATATTAAATTATGCCATGAAATAAATTTTTGTTGATATATGTAGCTCTGGGTGATTTTTTTTTTCCATTTACAGTCAATTTTACAGCAATTTGCAGGTACAATTTTTTATTTTTAGTTTCTGCCTGTGTTCTCACATCTTTCCACATGGTGGTGCTCAGTGTTTGCCACAAAATAATGTGTTGGGGAAATAATGCAATACTCTGTGAATTTGTAGCTAAGAAATGCCCTTCAGTTTGAACTTATGCGATTATTAAGACATATAATAGTGTCAAATCTAATGCTGTCAGTGACGGAGATGATATATTATTAAACTACAGCACCATCATTTATTTAGAGCTGATTCAATTGTGGTTTTATTAGTTTGGCCTAAGGCTGGGCATATTAAGAGTTAATGCCGCCGCTTTGTCTTTCTGTTCTTGTGATTTTGTATAACAGTCATCAGTTTAGGGAATTACATTTTCACCCTCTCACTTCTCACCTCTTGTGCCGTCTGAGAAGTGATGAAATTTTAAAAACTGCCTGTGGTGTGATGGGCCTGCAACATGCTTCTGTAGACACGCAGCAAAAAAAAAAAAAAAAAAAAAAAAAGGCACTCGGCATCATTTGTTTTACTACAGTCGAGCGTTTGCCTTGCATTCTAAAGAAAAATGCGAGCTTGTTCGATTAATATGCATGTATGAATGTAATTAGAAAATCCACAGACTGCAACCCTGCACAAGATCATTCTGTAAGGGAGCCAGGCTTCTCTAGTGCTGAAATCAATAATCATTTGCCAATTGTATCAGCTCCAAGAGAACATCATTAGCAAGACCTCTATGGAGAATTCAGCAACTTTTATCTGGATTTAACACACAAACGGCGACATTGCCCTTCTTGACTCGTCAACATAATGCATCTAACACGCTGATTAAGTTACATATCTTGCTTTTGCTACATTAATGTGTTTGACGCATTGGAGAAAGGCAATTTAATCTTATTGATTAATTCTAATCTTGGTATCTCCTGGGTACAAATTTGAACCTTAATGTTGCTGCTTAGTCTCCATTTTGAGAAACTCTGTCCCTGGAAAGGAGAAGGCGGTCAATGGGCAGGATCGTCATGATTAGCTTTCATTTTTATTTTCCTTTTTTCTCTTTTTTTTTTTACTTCTTGCTCTTCGATTGGATCGATGCATCGGCTGCCACCGGTGAAGGTGACATACTCGGGATAGCCACAATATCATAAACACAGTTACACGTTACAATCCAGCCCAAATATTATATAAATTCAGATTAATATTGATCATATATCTCTTAATATACTCAATGTATAATTCTTAAGTCTGTGTTTGTGGTGACATTGTAACAATTATGTGATTTTACATTAGAATGCAGAATGTATATCTTATATCGTATTACATAGTACAATCCAAATTAAATGAATTCACTAAAAATTAACAGTATGATTTGACAATATTAGTGTTTGTTTCAGAATTGTTATTTGATCCTAATGATACTGTACTTAATATTTTTGTATTAACAAGATCATATGTTTTCCATATTCCAAACTCCAAAAGAATATGTGACATTATAAATACATTACTTGTCCATGAGAACACTATGAGATGTGCAGACAAGAAAACTTTAAAAAGCAGATGTTAGCAGATGAGCTGAATAACCCCCAAGTCAGATATGTTGGTATTTATAGATCAGACAGCATTCTGAAGTGCTCCTCGCAGCAAAAACAGAAAAAAAAGCACTTTAAGTAATTTATTATTTTTTATCTTTTCTTAGAACAAGAACAACTGAATCAAACATTATTGTTAGATGATACGATTCTTCCAGTTTCATTTGAAGTGTTCTTTATGATAGAAATTTAAAATGACTACTTCAAAGAAAGACCGTGTCATTTTTTTTTTAAAAAGAAAGAAATCGTTCATTCTCTTACAAAAAAAAAAAAAAAAGACGAAATGAAAAGTCACAAAAATTAAAATGTGTCTTTGCTAGGTTTTGTTGCGCAGCTACAGCCTTACTTAGACTAATATGACCCCCACCTTATGGTAGCTAATATTAGAAACCCCAACCCCAGCCCCAACCCTAAACGTAATGAGTCAGTTTCCTTTTTGGACCATTTTAACTTTAGGCCTAAAGCTGTACTAATTATTACACCTTATTTTCACAGGAGGCATCATGTGAGCAGCATGTTTGCCAAGCAGCAGCACCTTCAGCATCCTGTCTGTGTCTACACAGGTTCATGTATAGTATCAAGATATACTGTGCTGAGAGCCCAATACACAATAACTATGTATGTAAAAGACAGGGAAATAAGTGTAAGTTACACCGAAGAGATCACATTTTACAGATGTCCAGCGCGAGTAAAATGCAAGCCTTTATGTGGCCTCTTGCAGACAGCTAGATTGATTTTCTGTTTTCCTCGGTTGCAGGTGAAACAGAACACGGCTGCAACACTTCATGTGTTGACATGCCATTAGCTGAAATGCCTGCTAAGTCTTTACTGAGGAAATTTCTGAGGGCAAGTGTATTTACACAGGAAGCAGCAAAAACACATGATATAATGCACTGTAGATTTAGCAGTTGATGTAAGAAAGTCAGAAAGTAGCAATAGAATTCCAAAATTACACTATATAAGGACTTCGGTATGTCCTCCAGTTAATCAAAGTCCTGAAGCCTTGTGTTATTAATTTAGAAAAAACCACAAACAACACAAAATACGTTTGTTCTGGATCCCTATTCTTTTAAATTCTTTGTTACTTCTAATCCGTAATTCCATTATTTCCAGTCGCCCCCTTTTCATTCTGTCATCCTAATGTGTAATTTTTTAGCACTGCAGAACCAACAGCCTATTCATGACCAAATGTATTCGTAATGCAATACTTAATTCCCTGCCGGATGGCAAACAAATTCAATTATTCAGTTCTTTCAGGGGCGAGCATGTCAGTTATTTCTCTTCTCTTGAGTCTACTGATGCGGTACTGTAGTTCCCTTTTAATTGGAGATGAAAAATCTAGCAAGCTTTGAGTGCAGTCTGAGAGCGAGCTGCTTTTTAGGCAATGCAATATACATAACTCGTCATGTGGGACAGCCGAGGCTGAATTACATAACCCCGAATGGTGCCTTGAAAACAACTTTAACACCCAAGGAGACTATGCTGTTGTTGGTGGACTGGAGGCAACTCCCATAAACTTGTCGAGATTAGTCCTCGTAGCACCTTTCAGGAGTCATTTATGACCACAAAATACTTTTTAAAAAATACATTAGAACCATAATACAGGTTATAATGTCTATAATGTACCCCTGCCAACTTGCAGGGGTTTCATTGTAAAATGGTTTTATTTTCCACAAACTGCTCTGATTAATTAAATCACTGGCATTTTAGACAACTGAGTGCTCTTTCTGCTTAAGATGGCAGAGGATATACTTAATAAAACCTTAATCTGTTAAATGTCTAAGACCCAGAAGCCATAAACCTCCTACACGCTGCACAGTCATTTCTCCTACATAATGCACAGTAGTGGGTAGCTGGAATCCCAAGAACCTACTAATACAGAGGACTCATCGGGATTCTAGAGAGCAAGGTGTGAAGCGTCAAAGTTGGATGTACATCCAGCGCATTCCTGCAAACGCTTCCTCTGACACTCATCCTACACCATTGGTTGTGTGAGAAATGATTGACTGAGAGGTTGATGATGCTTCTTTCTGCCAGGTGGTTGGCAGGCAGAGAGGCGCGTTTTACCAGATTGCTGCATCAGCCGAAGTGTTAGACCACAATTTCTGGCATTGCTGTGTCTGGACAAACATCACAGGAATAATAAAAAGATGTAGGGATGTCAATCATCACCTAAAATGTGTCTGTTTAGTTGTTGATCTGTTTTTCTTTCTTACTTTTCTTTTTTTTTTTTTTACCCCCTCCGTTTTGTTGGCAGCAGTCTCTCCATATCGTATCTTGTATCATTAGAGGCTTTTGCCTTTTGAGCAATGCTGAGATGGAAGACAGACGAAGCTGCACGAGTAAAAAACTCGAGGTTCCTGGATTCTTGTGGGAGAGGGGGTAAAGTCTTTGATGTCGTGGTGTTTCGTGGAGGCAAATAACACACTTTGATATTTCATAAGCCATCTCTGCTTAAAAAAAAAAAAAAAAAACATGCAGGCAAAAACAGACAGCACAAACACACATTCGTGCACACACACACACACACACACACACACACACACACACACACACAGTCAAAGACGAAGCTTAAATCACCACCCAGCTGAAAGGTTCCCAGTTATTTTGGCTGCAGATATTTGTCTTAGACGCAGACACAGTTTATGAAAGTTCCAATTTTCTCAAGGACTGGTGAGCGAATGTCTGTCCTGTTTGATTTTCTGAGGAGGATAAATTAGTGTTTGGATGAACATAAAAGGTAATGCATTCATAAAAGCTGTGATGAGCGCAGCTGTCTCCAGCATCTGACATCCAATCTGAGACAAGTCGCCGGGGGAGGGTGGACCATCCTCCACTGCCTGAGAGTGTGTGTCTGTGTGTAAATGATGTTTATAAGCACAACAAAGAATTTATTGTCTGATTGTATATAATGTGCTGCCTTCACAACAGCTTAACTGAGGTTGACTAATAGGTGGTTTAACAGAAAGTCAGTGAAGCTTAGAATTTGAAAGAAGAGGCAATTTTCATCAGGGTTGATCATGATTAAAGCTGAATTGTTGATTGAAGTATTAATGGATTCATAATAGAAGGGCCTATTGATATCAAATGTTTCTCTAGTATGTGTTTTATATCAAATATATTGGTGATCAGAAAGTCTTTCAAGACCTGGAAGTTAATTGAAAGTACAATATTTAGTCTTTTCTCACCAAAGTTCACTCCTCTGTCTGCTCTCACACTTCCCCATGTGTCAAGTGGTCTTACCCTTATTTTGTATTCACAATATGTGTCAAGGCATTTGCACAACAAACCAAGACTGATGTATAATTTGAAGTAGTGTCACACAGTAGAGCAGGCTTATGCAGGATCATCTTTGCTTCCTGAATCCCATAATCACAGCCACCCCCAAAAAATGTCACAAAGGTTCAGTTTGTCAATGCGATGAAGAAACACCAAAAAAAAAAAAAAAAAAAAAACTCCAGTGCAGAAATACTTGTCCCAGCTGATATAATTTCCCATCTCCCTAATGATCATGGTTTGGAAATGTGTTCATTATCTGAAAGAGCTGTTTAAATCCGCACATGGAGCCACTTTTCCCGGGCTTCCTGCTTAGAGAGCATCAAAATCCTAATGCACTACATGGCGACTCAGGTGTGGTCTACAGTCCAGGGGCTGCTGATACATCAGATGTGTTTTGGTTTGCTGCGGATGTGAGATTCATCTGGAGGCAGCCTTGGGATGAGGCTTGTTATTCTCCTCAACGAGACATGAGGCACACACTCTAATTAGAACACATCTCCTGGTGAGAGAGATGCCTCCAAATCTAATCAGTTTTCTACCTCACTTTAGCTGCTCCACACAAATCAGATTCGCGCTCGTTTGACAAACAGATTCAACAACGAGGAGGTGGTGCCGAACAACTGTTTCTAATTTGGAGGACGTTGCAATATTTCACGGCGCCAAATCTTGAAAGGGCACGTGCTCGACAAAATCTCACATCTTCGTCATCTTCTGCTCGCGCTCTGTTGGAGACAAGTTAAAAAGGTGCAGGTAGGTGGCCGTTGATGTGTAAAATAGATGCAAAGTTCTGGATGCAAATCACAAAACAAAAGGGAAAAGAAAAATGTTTTGCTGTTTTTCAAATAAAACCATCACTGGCAAAGTTATTTCATCCAAAAAAAAAAAGAAGAAAAAGAAAAACAAAGGAGAAAAGTATGTACAGTACGGCCTACATTTAAATTACATATCACTTGAAATGTATGTCTGTTACACTTCACTCCCCTGATTTCTTCCTTGTGCCTAATAGAGCACATCACATGCACACGCTTATTAAGTGTCATCCCTACAGACTGCAGTTCTAAAGCCGGTCTGCAAATAGTTGTAGAACATGTATCATTACGTACTTGAGACTGTGCCACAGTTGTCAAGCACTTCATTTTAATTTGGCTCCTAAGCCACTGGTTATTTCGACCACTGGGACATCCTGTCGGCTACAGAACTTAAACTATTCTGAGGCATTAGGACTGAACGAGGTGCGCTGCTGAATCTCTGCCTCTGCAGTGTCAGCTCCTGTCTCACTCGGATACCAGGGAACCTCATTCTATCTCGTGCAAACATCTTGAGCACAGGACGAGTGAGGCTCTGTGAATGTGTACTATTTTAATTTAGAGCAGCTTAAATAGAGCATGCATTGGAAATACATTTTCCTTTAGGCTTACATGTGTAATTCTTATAGAAATGTTAGGAATTATATGTAAATCTGACTGCAATGTCAACGTGTCAGGGGGAAACTTCCTTTGGAAGTAATCCTTTTCCACTGTTTCCATCTGACTTCTCTGCTCATTAAAAATCCAAAGGAATAAATGTTTGAAGTCACATTAACCAACAGGGATTCTGTAGCAGATGAACTACATTATCTGCACCGAGAGCATTGCTGCTTTGACATTTAAGTACTTTAAGTCTACCCTCAGTCAGTGCACTTATTTTATTTAGACTTTTTTTTTTTTTTTGGTGTTTGGGAGAAAACAGAAAACTAAACCTTTTGTGTTTCGATTTTTAACCCATCCAGTTAAAAAAAAAATAAATAAATAAATAAAACAAACAAAAAACCAAAACAAAAAAACAGCTGCTTAAAGCATTAATCAATATCAGATCACAATGCTCACAAATTACTATCAAGAACATGCTGAGCCTCTTTCTGAAACTCTCAATGGAGTGTGAAAGATAAAAAGAACAATATCTCTCTGCCTTTGTCCTTGAAATCTTATTATTAGTTTTAGCAATAACTCGTGCTTATCAACAGTACACTATGTATTAACTGATCCTGTCAGCTCCTTCAGTTATTTTAAGCGTTTAATAATTACCAAGGTGTTCCACTGAGATGAAATAATGTGAGATGTAAAAGAAAAAAAAAAAAATCACACATACACACATTAAACATATATTTGCATAGGGAATTGTTTGAGATGAATCATTTAGTCATAATGTTTCATAACAACAGGAAAAAAATATTAATCAACACAAAATCCACATGTTAGTTTTAACAAATGCTCATTAAGCTTAGCAAGCACCTCATTAGCTCGAGTGCAAATAGGTCACGTCACAGTGTTGGGAAATGCAAGAGGATTTCATGATTTGCATGCGTTGGTTCCTGAGGGAATTCATATTTGAAAAGAAAGCTGTGTGTGTGTGTGTGTGTGTGTGTGTGTGTGTGAGAGAGAGAGAGAGAGAGAGAGAGAGAGAGAGAGAGGAAAGAGGGAGATAGAGAAAGAGGGAGAGAGATTTGACCTGCAAGCAATCTCTGGAGAGCCGTTCACTTGCAGAGTCTAATCAGACTCTGGCTGATGCTTGTTCTAAGGGGGTTGCTCCTCTCCAGCCCTCAGGCCTAATTAGGACCCATGTGTACCATATAGAGAGCTGCTGCTCACGGTGACTACTGGATAGACGCTCACCTGTGTGCACTCAGTAAGACACAGAAATGAGCTGCTGGCGAGCATGATGACAAGCAGGGCATCAGAGGTGGTGGAGCCACGCTGGCTGCACACCCCCAACTCGAGGTCGTATGAGTTTAATGAATGTTAGGACGAGGAGAGAGAGAGAGCGAGGGAGAAAGCGAGACGGTGAGTGAAAGAGAAGAATGGGGTAAAAAAAAAGAGAAAAAAAAGGCAGACGTCTGGGCTGAGAGGGTCACAGAGACGGGAGAATCTCTTATGATTTTTCTCTTAACAATGTTGCCATTTGCAGGAGAAGAGTGGAAGAATGAGGAGACTGAGAGGCTGAACATGGAGCGGAGTGAAAACACAAACAGGTTTTAGGCTTCCTGAGCTCAGTTTTCTGTATTGCTATGTCAAACGCTGAGAACTCTTCAAAGGATGCTCAGTTACATGCAAATTTCCGGAGAACTTCAGATGAAGTTGTACTCAAACTGATAAAAGTACAAGACTTCTGACGTATGCAGCTAACAGGAGAAGCAATGCGTCCTACATATCACTAGAAACCAAATCATTATTAATAACTATTATTTGTTTTAAAAAAAGATTCTTGCAGTTCAGAATTCTAGCATCAATTACTTGTGATGCTGTAAAATACACAAGGAACTGCTGAGCAAGTCTCCTCCGTTCTTCTTGTATATGAGACCTCCAGTGAACTCTCGATGTCTGTACGGTATACACAGTGAACGTCCACGCATGCCTACCCTTGTGTGGCGTCTAAATTTGTTGATATTGATTTCATTCGAGTTTGCTGTTGTTTGTGATGAGCAAGAATTTTTATTTTGCAAACTGCAAAGAATATTGGTGACACTTAATTTTGCAGCCCACAGAGTTACAGTGTAAATATTTTGTACACACAGCTTCCAATTAAATATTTAGTGGTGTAGGTAAGAAGCAGGCTACAGAGAATAACAGGGAAAATAAATGTGTGTTTATATGGGACATAGAACTGCACAATGTACTTTTAATTACCCAGTACATTTTGTGTCAGTACGGAGTAAAGACAGCCCATTACAGACAACGTACTCTGTTGCTACAATGTAATATCATTTTAAATGCTTTGTTCTGATCGGAGTGGACTGTCGCCACAAATATTTTACAGTTAATCCTAACCCTGATCCTTGTGATGTTACAAAATATCATGTAACTTATTATTTTTTTTTTTTGTCTTTTTTTACTTTATGTAATCCAGGAATGTCTTGTTTTCAGATGGATCCATATTTAACACACTATATTAATCATAAGAAGACAGCATTTAAGTTGGTGTAACAAGTACAAAATATATTGTAATTTCTAAAAAAATAAAAAAAGTTAATACACTTATGGGTTTTAGTATACTTTCCCCTCTGTTCTAGTCTTGTCTTTAAACTTTTTGCTATTCTTTTTATTCAACACTTTTATTTGTATTCATTCATTTCTCTATCCCTCTTAAATATTCACAGTCATTGTCCCCGTGTTTCTCCTTAGACATGATGTATAATACCATAACCTATATATAACTATATTTTAAGTGTGATCTAATATCTTCTCCACAGTATCATACGGCATGATATAGAATTTTAGTCTTCAGTTGATAAAATATGCTCTAATATCTCTGTTGATGTATCACAAAGAGTTTTGTTTTCTTTATTTTTTGCAGCAGTGTGCGAGATTGTCTGCCTTTAGTATTCATACCATGTAGCCAAATCCAAACTTTTCACTGCAATCATGTGACATGCAGTCCCAGAATCTATTTGATAACCTGCCACGACTAGGTGCTCCCTGCTTTGTCTTTGAAAAGTGATTGAAATTCCTCACACCTACACCCCCACTCAACGACCTAACACAACCACAGCACACAACAAACCTCAGGGAGTGTAATAAACCATGTGATTTCACCAGCAACGCAGGTGACAAATACAGTGCAAATGCTCTAATCTATTGGAGGTCTGGTAAAGGTTAAATCATTTTTGAGAGGTTTCAAATTTCAATCACAGTGTCAGTTACCAATTTAAAATAGCATTGTTTGATTTAATGTGTGCTTTAAAAAAAAAGTGGTGTAAGGAGAGATTTATATCAATGTGCATTTATCAAGTTCAAGACTGCAGATGAGACAGAATCAATGATTTCATAAATGTATTTGTGCATCTGTTTAATTCAATGATGTTCATGGACAAGCATCATGTGTAGGGCTATGATTAAATGCTTTTACAGTAAAATACTTCAAAATATGTAACAAAGTACAACGTGAAGTGCTGCGTGTACTAACTTATTGAAATCATGCTGGAAAGAAAAATCTCTCACTCCTGTATAGAAACTGATGAGACCGACAGTTTAACATTATGTGGCTCACACTTGTGTTATGGCTTTACATTTCAGATTTACCACCACAGTGCTGCAGCTTAAGTCTGCTCTCCCTGAAGACTTTGCTGACATTTTCCAAGGTCTTGCTTTCAAACCCTGCCTTGATTAGTGAAGCAGGTTTTAAGAAGAACTAATCCCATTCCCTGGAATTTTCTCATTCTTTTTATAAACCAGTCAGCAAACGAGGGATCTAATCAATATACATGTATAGTAGCAGGAACTCAACTCGTGGGATCCTGAAGCAAACATGATGGCTATGGCTAACAACAGATGAGATACAGATGCTGGCTGGTAACTGACCATTACAAGTGCAAAAGCAATATCATCTTAGATTTTGCTCTGTTCATTAATGTCACTTCAAAGAATAATACTGTTTTTGCCATTTCACACAAATTGTCTGGAGACTGCTGATAGTCGGCTATCTGCCTTAGCCATGACATTTTACTGTAGGCAAACCATTCAGAACATTCATGGAATACATAAATCTCTGTTTTATCTTTTAGAAAATACATCTCAACCTTTACTCCCACTTAAAATCATGGCCAACCATTTCATAAAACTTGACATTGTAAGGTCTATAGAAGTCTCTTAATTGTTCAATAGCATCTCTGTCTATCTGCACATGAGTTCTGCCCTTGGACTTTCCCAAGCAGCGAGGTGAACCGCTGCTCTCCGGCTTTTTAAGGCAAGGGAAGCCCTTGGTGCGGTTGAAATAGAAGTGTTTGTCTGTAACTATGCGCTTTAACCCAAGAAAGTCTTGCACCCGAGCCAATTCTCCTGCCGGGTCTGTGATAAGGCGCTCTCCGCTAACAAAGTGGATCTGAGCCAGTGGGAAGTAGCGAAGCCAGTTTTCAAGGTGCAGAGCATACAGGCCGATCCGTATGGCGTTCCAGGACGTGTCCACAATGCCTAGGCACTGGTTTCTGAAGGCCAGCTCCTGGAAACTCGGCAGGTCAGGAGTTTTGGTTAAAGTCTGAGTGTAATCTGATATTGCACGAGTGACGGGGTCTCGCACCACCACAATGAGTTTGGTATTTCGGGACATGGAAGAGATCCGGTGTGGTGTTTCCTTTGTCACAAAGTAGCTTGGTGTCTTCTCCATTGTGATTTGGCTTTCAAGAGTCCTTGGCATTAAACCTCTAAACGGAAGATGAAAGACAAAATAAAAGTTCCAGTGAGATAAAGGTTTCTCATTTACAATGACATTACCTTAGATTGTGTAAATTACCCCACAGAACACTAGAGGACATAATGTCCTTGCATTCACTTCGTCAAAAGGAAAAAATGCACATATCAGGTATCTATTTGGAGCAGGATTACACTGGTGAGTTGCAAATGCATAAAACCTAAGACTAACTGGGAAGCTCCAGTTTGGCTGTGAACCCAGTTTCCCCATGTAAATGACAATAGGAACACTGAAGCAAAGTCATAGTAGTCTGTTGTCACTGGAGACTTGTCTAGCAGACAGCTCTCCTGTGCATCAGCCCTGCTTGGTTCAAGAGCAATAAATCACCATGAATGCAAACAGAACACATATAGCAGAGTAGCTCTGTTAGGTTACTTCTGGGTCTTCAAACTAGGCCATTGTGGTATTCGAGGGAAACGATTTGAACCGGTGCGGCTTCAAAGAATAAAACGCATAAATTAGATGGAAAACTATCAAAGTTTGAGGACAAACGGTAAATTACTCAAATTATTATAATTATTTCTAAATTATTTTCATATTTTATATTAGCATTTTCATTATTTTCACAGTGAATCAACGAATGGTGTGGTTTATAAAACATTATAAAACAATTGAAAATGTTGCTACAAAGAAGTCAAACACCTAAAATAATACATTTAATGTGAAGACAAGGAAAAGAGACTTAACTTGGATTTTACTTTTCACTTTGAAATAACTGGTTAATTAAATAATGGTTGATCAATTCTGAAAATACATGTTCTTCTGCACATCGATCCTAAATAATTATTTATACTTTATAACTGTCTCAGACTGTACATATATTTATACTCTTGGCTGGAGTAATTATTGGAATCAGTCACTACTAAAAATAAATACTTCTTATTCTGGAATTATTTTAATAATTGATTAGCTAACTTCACATTGACTAACCCTAACCCTGGTTGTACATTTTCCCATCCAGATGTACATGTTTTGAATCTTTGAAATGATTTCGATGATTTAAACTTTTGTTTATAGAAAAATCACACAAACTTGGTGCATATTGGTGCATTTTATTTGTTACTTTGAACCAACTGATCTCAGTGTTTACAGATTATGTTGAAATTGCCACTAGCAGGCAGAACACCAGTCATGCAAACACACTAAGAATTAAATTACACTGTTCTACAATGTGAAACTGATGGTAACTGATTGTAACCAGTTGTAAAAACGAACAATGGTGATTTCAGAGGATTTTGAATGAGTTTTGTGTTTGTTGGACTCAAACCAATCTGTTTGTGCTCGGCCTCCCCAGTCCACCTGGCTCTGCACTGTAGCCTTTAGTGCTGCTCTGATTTGTTGGACCATTATTGTTTTTCTACATTTTTTTTCACCTGTCTGGTCACTATATAGGATTGACTTTAGGGATCTACATCACTTAATTTTTTTGTTCTTGTTATTGAATATTACTGGATATTACATGACACGAAACATCTGCACACTCAGACATTGAGAACAATAATTTGGACTCCAATCTCTCTGTGTGTTTACGAGAGCGTTCCAGAGAAATGATTGTTTGTTTTGAGAGCAATCCTCAAAAGTCAGTGAGTTGGTGTTTGACCTTCACTCGACAGCTTTGACGACTGCCAGTCAAATTTCTGTAATGGGTGAATGTTCACATCTTCAAGACATATCTCTGAGATAAAAAGGGCTTCAGTCTGCAACTGTCCTGAGGAATGCCAATTAGTGGAGATACTTTTAGTGTATAATTATTTTATAATACTACTGATACACATACCTCCTGCAGGGTACATGACATCCAGTCATTAACATGAGATGTATTTGGAAGTGAATCCCTGTATGAGTGGGTTGTCCATGGTTGTTTGGTTATTTATGTGCATATGTGCACAGTAGGTTATGAGTAAACCAAACCATGCTTCTGCTTTATGTCGGAAATAAAGGAATTTAAAAAATGTTGTGGGTTCTGAATGGGTGGTATTTCTTTGATTGTGGGTGCATTTTGTAAATGATGCTTCATTTGGCATTCACTTCAAATTTGTTGTACCTCCACAGTGTAATGACAATAAGGGCTATTCTATTCTATTCTATTCTAATCAATTTATCACTGACTTTCAGTGTTCATTTTGAGGTATTAGTAAAACTACCACAAAATAAACAACCATAGCTCAGAGCCCTGGCAGCAACAACAGACCCACACATTACAGTTTACACTGTTTGCCTCCAGAGGTTGGACTTTATGAGGAATCTGATGAATTGCTCCACAGTACTGAATCTAGGAAAATAAAAGGCCACTGTTCTCATAGTTGTAAACAGAGCTTAGACCTGAGAAGTTACTTGCAATAGGAACATGAAATGAGTTGAGACGCTACGGAAAACACATCAAACATGTTTACCCGCCTCAAAACACGGTGTACAGTGCACAGAAAGGCCCCCAGGAGAGGAGTGGGGTGGGGGTGGAGGAGCTCGTCTTTGACAGTAAGAAGCTGATTTTACATGACTGATTTTAATTCTCAGAAGTGCTCGCACTTACTGGCAGGAGGGGCATTTTGCCCCAGTTTATCTCAGCTTTAGTGTAAGTAATTGTATTTTCATCACATTTTTTCCCAAATTTTACATAATTCTTATCTTATCTTAAAAAATAGGCATACACTTAACTAAATTAAATTGCAATTGTTAAAAAAAATTAAATTAAATTAATTCACATTAGCCAAATAACATAATGTATTGGATTACGAAGCAAAAATGTTATGTAATGTACTGAAATAGCACTATTTTATTATCTTCACTACTCAATTGCAAGCAGACACTCAGTATTTATCAGAATGAGGCAGCTGGCCACAGATGTGCTCATGAGTCTTAAAAAGCACCAGCCCAGTGAAAACTGCATTTGCATGTTCCGTTTTAAATCTAGATTACACGAGATTAGATTACAGGGCCAGATTGACAGACACGCACCTGTACAGGTGAGATAATGTGCTCTTACCTGTACCACTCCAGACCTCTGTCGTAGTTCCTGTCGAAGAAGTGTGTCTCGGTGCCAGCTGCTCTCACATCTGGGTGGATTCTGATGAACTCCAGAACAGCTCTGGTCCCTCCTTTTTTGACACCAACTATGATTGCATTCGGTAACTTTTTATTTCCAAACTTTAAATTACTCATCGGAGGACTTGGGGTGTCGTTCCTGACGACGTGGACAGTGGTGGGGGGTCTTTTCAGTCGAGATGTTTCATCACTGCTCTGTCTCGCATCCAGGGGAAAGACGCAGGAGATGGATTTCTGAAGGCGCCTTTTGGTTCCATCGGCCAGGACGCGCTGACAGCTCGGCGTCGGATCACCTGACTTTTGCATGATGGTATCGGCGGGGAACAGCGCACAATAGCACAGATACGAGAGGAAAAGAGATAACAAGCAAATGGATGATCTTGTAAGCCTTTGCGAGAAGGGGAGAAGTCGAATGAAGAGGAGCACGCATGCCATCTCTCCATGGATATGAACAGTGCATGGTTTTCTACTTGATTTTACGATCCGTCCTTTTTTTTTGGTTTCTTGTTGTAGTCGATTCAGTGGCTGAACTGCTCACTGAGTCCACATCAGAAAACTTCCAACACACTTCCATAAACACAATCCATCCGCGTCCCACCTCTTCAGTTCATTTAATATAAAGACATCCTCAGTTCTGCATCGACGTCCTCCTTTCAAACTCCCGGACGCCTCCATGGTCATGAGTGAGACGCAGGGATGGAGGGAGGGAGCGCGTTCTCTGGCAACTTGAGCGGACTGTCAGCTCCACAGCAGCTGAGCGACAGAAAAATACTTCAACACGGTGACGTCAGAGCATCTTTGGAAGAGAAAAAAACTCTCTCACCATGGCACAACATATAGCTGCTGCAAAGTAAATATTTTTCCCATCCAGAGACTCAGAGTACAGAATATGAATATGTTTATATGAGTGAAGTTCCAGGTGTTTGGATAAAAAATAGAGTGGGAATAATGGTGGCAGTTCATCTTTAGGTTGGTTCAGACGTATTTACAGCAACAGCCCTAACGACTGATAAGAACAGGGTGAAACACATCCATAAACATTCATAATTCAATGCTGCCACGACCCCAACCAGCAGAGTGGAAGCTCTTTCCATCCTGTTGCACAAATCACTACTAGTTTCCTCCAAATGACCTGAGGTTACATGAGTGGATGACAAACTTTGTAATTATTTTATGCTTGTCCTGATGCGTTTAACTTGATGGGTGCTTGAAAATTAGACACTCGCAGAAAGCAGAAAACTAGAAATTATACTTCCACAACACCAAGGTCTGTGCATTCTGTCAATGAAGCACAACGATATGACTGAAAGCTCCAAAATAAGCTATAACATAATGGACATAACAAAGAAAATGTTGAAACACAACAACCTGAGCTCTAACATTGTGTATGATGAGCATTTTTTATGATGATTTATTGAGTAATTGAGAAAATAATGATCTGATTAATCAGCATGTCATCTTTGCAGTATCATTTCAGAGTTTTTGCACCAACTGCAACTATTTCCATATGTCCACATGTATTCATATCAGTGTTCCACAAATAGATGAGCATCCTTTGAAGGTGGTTTTGTCTCAGGAGCATATCTTTTATGTTATGTAACATGGGGAATAATGAGACAAATTCCTATCAGAGCATATTTTCATTTCCCCATGCTGAAAACAACATCTCACACACAGAAAGGCAAGGGTTCTCAGGTCCTTGGCCACTGGTTGGTAACGCAGCCTCAAACCGGTCTTGTCCTTGGCATCCCTCTCATCCTTTACGATGGAAGTGTTGGGGTGTTAGTGTGTGAGCAGTAGCGTGCAGGGTGGGTCATTCCTCTTACTTTCCTGATGACTGATACAAATGCAGACAAGCCCGAGGTGGAAACAGAAGAGGATAAAAACTCCCAGGACTGCAGATACGCATAGGGAGGAGTTGAGGTGTCACAGTGTTGCTCCCGCGGGTGTCTGCGCCCAATCTCGGAGGCTTCTGATTAAAGAATGATTTATAGAGGCTGGTCGGAGAGGCCCGCTCAGCAATTCGTCTACTGAATGAGATTTTTCCTCAGGAAGAGGGCGGGTAAATCAAACCTCGGGGCGAGAAGCCTGCAAAGCTCTGCGATAGGGCTCAGTGATTAAATGTTATAATCGGCTGTGCTGAGTGCGCGGCTTGTTCTCACAGCGCCTCCATCAAGGATATTGATACCTAAAATCAGTTTACCTTTACTTTGATTTAGAGAACATATGTCTTGGTTTTGTTTATTACAGAGGCAACGCAGGTTACCTTTTTAGACTGACTTAAACTATGATAGAGGGGCAATATTGGGGCAGTTTATTGCTGACATCTTTTTTTTTTTTTGCACTTTCCCATATTTTATACAAAAGAAATATTATATGATACGACTCTATAGGGGGAGTTTAAATGTAAGCAACAAATAGAAAAACAAACTTTTTTCCCACATGAATCATGATCTAACTTTTAGGGAGGGATTTGTATTTCTTGTCTGTTGTTGGTTGCCTTTTGACCATAGTTTACCATTTACATTTGTCAAGGGTAAGTGATGCCTGAGGGGTGGAGGGGGTTGAGGGTCAGCCCGCCTCGATTCTGATCTGTCACTGGGAACAGATACAGATGATCCAGACAACTTTACATTACAAATGGATGAGGAATCACTTCACTTCTCATTCAGATGGTGACAAACATGCAGCTGATGTTGTTCCATCCAGTTCACACAGTGTCGGGTAGACTAATAAAATGTAGATTCATGACCTCAGATAGTCCAGTACACAACTCATCCAGATGCTAACATTTGAGCAATAAAATGTAGAGTTGTACATTAAATATCTTCTGCAAAGACAGTGAAAAGAAGAGTGATTTAAACCTCAGAGGTAAAGAGCTGCTGTCAGTGGAAGATGGTTGCAATTATTTCGTCAGTCCACTTTAGTTGGACACCGCATCCATTACAGCTTTAAATATGCAGCTTGTCACATTTCCACTTAAATGAAGCAGAATTAAATATCACAGCTACCTGGTGGATTTCTTTTTGAATGCCTAAAAATCGAATGCATTGTAAATATTTCATTTCTGAATAGTATGAAAGTTTGGAAAGCTACTTTTACTTTCCACTCATGTCATCCTTCAACTATGAAATGTATGGTTGCGCCGGTGAAACACCGACATCCTGGTTTAATGAGTAGCCAACAGTGTGACAACACTGACATCTGTTGGTCATAGTGTGTCAGTGCATCCACATTGCGTCATGCCAACTTTGTTCTGTGCGAAAATAAAAGTGAAAGCTTCTTACTGTTAGGTGTGTCAACGTCTCACCCTGTCTGAAACAACAACAGCACAACAACGGAAGAATTCAGCAGTAAGACGATTTACAAACGAGAAGTAAGTTGATTCAATTAAACACTCGTGTAAATCCTTAAAGATATGACTAATGTCTTAAAGAAATGATTTATATAAAATAAGGATGGGCCTTGACATTGCACACTCGATCACTTTGAGCTTTCGTGCATTAAGAGAAAAACATTTCCGGTCACACAAACATACGTAGATACATGTTTAATAAAGACGACGAAGGACAGAAGTTACCACAACATCCTGTCATTACACCAAAGAAAACTATTTTCAGCAGCTTTTCAACTGCAACAGTCAATATAGCTACTATTGTAAATCCTGTATTATACACATACACACATAATATTCGCATATTGTTTGTGTGCACACATTGTCATACACATATTTATAGTTGAATACCTATTATACATACATGCTTATTTGTAGCTTGTGTTTCTGTGTTAGTATAATTCTGTAGGATTATGCATTTCTAATCTTGGTTGGTGCATCTGTAAAGAAGGAAGGAAGGAAGGAAGAAAGAAAGAAAGAAAGAAAGAAAGAAAGAAAGAAAGAAAGAAAGAAAGAACAAACGTTTATATGGTCATAGAGACTGAGATAGATGTCAGTAATTTTACATTTTGGGTCGATTAAGTTTTTTTTCCCCCAAGAATAATATATATATAAATATATATAAAATTTAAGAAAAATCTGACTATTTTATTTATTTCTTTTTCAGAAAAAATGGAGAAAAACTCACCAAAAATTTTCCCATATGTAGGTGGAAAAACTTTGGATTGTCATAAAGCCTTTCTCAAAAAACTCACCAAAAAAGGTGCAGAGATAACGACAACACCAGAGACTGAAAGCGTGACCATTGTCTTCTGTCCCATTGTCAGTCGTTTTGAGACAGATATCTTCGCAGCATTAGATGATCTGTCTTCAGAGTTCAAAGGTAAACATACAGAAGCCTAAATACACAAGAACATGTTTTCAGTGATATTTTGTCTTTTACCTCTGAACTATGATCTGTGTTGTCTATCTGTACCACAGAACTGATAGAACGCCAGCGTGTGATTGTGGTGGCAATGCATCACACTTATGACCCAAACTACGTTTTACCAAAAAGCAGAGGTGCGGACTATGGCCTCTGTCTCCTTGTGAACTGTCTGTTTTTTGAAAAAAAATTGTATCGGTGTTCTCGCAATAAAAAGGCATACAATGATGTCCGTGATGAGGTAATCACACAAGTTATGCATCATTTAAAAGAAATTGTTGTATTTGTAGTATTATTTATAATTATATGATCATATAAAGGAACAACAGTTTATTTCCCATAAAAGAGGTGATTAAGCCCTATGACTAGAATGTATGTAGTCATATTGTTTAATTTCAAATTCTATATTTTTAGATTTGTTGAAAAATAATTTTTTCATCAACAGTAATTCAGAATATTTTATTAGATCTTTTCACTTGGAAATGATGTCTCAGTATCCTCATCCCATGATTTCTTATTACTAACCTTGTGTGTATGATAGATTATTAGAGAGTTTAAAACTTTTTGTTCTTTCTTTCTTTCAGCTGGGTCTCAACAAAAAAAAAAAGTTCAACATGCCAAAAAAACTAAAGCAAAGTGGTTTCAGCATTCACAAAAGATCTGAAAAACCATGAGGGATTCCTCAGACACCTTCTGCTGTTGCCCATTCATTCTTTAACTGCAGTCATTTTATGTTGATTTTGATGAATGTATTTGACTGTGTTCGCACATTATTTATCCTTTTTCATTTTCATGTATGTTGACACCTAAAGCTGGCTTGTATATTCTAAAATAAAACAGTTCTGTGCTCTAACACTGGTCATTTTGATCAGGGCTCATCTCCTGGGAGGAGGTTTGCTTTATATAAACACCTTCTCGCTGAAGGTGTCAGCAAGACGTTCTTTATCCTGTAGTTTTGCACAATGGGCCCCAGGAAACCAAGAGAACAGTGATGCTGCAGTCGAAGCCCCTGCAGTTACATTGATCTTGTTATACATCTTACTCTTCCTCATTTTGAGCTCAGAAGCGTGTGTGTGTGTGTGTGTGTGTGTGCTCGCAGTGTTGGTGTCCTGCAAATGTGGTGAGGCTTTGAGAGAGAAGTGTTTGTGAGGTGAGGGTTAGCAGCTCTGTGAGGCCAGACTTTCAGCGCAACAATGCTTTGAGCTAAATGTTAACATCAGCATGCTAACAACTCCACTACAATCATGTCAACATGCACATTCTTAGCATATATAATTACCACTGTAGTGTAGCATGTTAGCATGCTAATATCAAATTAAATAATCATCAGCTCTCTGAGGCCAGAATTCAATGCAATGATGCTTTGAGCTAAATGTTAACATCAGCATGCTACATGCTGTGCAGAAACATGCTAATTCTTATCAAATATAATAACAAACATAATGTTTATCTGTGCATATTTTATTATTGTTAATCAGAAAGCTACAGAAATGTAGGCTACATATATTTCTTCAGAGCGATATTGGAACCATGCCCTTTGTTATAGGGCATGGTATATACTTTCTCTCAGCCTTCTCCATGTGATGACGTTGTGTGCTTGAATAAGAATACTTTGCTGAAGCGTGCAAATTCTGCTGAAGCACCGGCTTGGCACAATGTTGGACAGTGATTCCCCTGTGATATCTTGTAAATCATATGCTGATCTGTATGATGGTCTGAGTCTCTATGTTGCTGACTGTGTTGATTCTCATGAGCCTGGAATAACAATAGTCTTGTAGAGGCTCTGTATTCTGACCCATATTTCACTGTGTGACACAACCTTTCATAGCCATTTGATTCTGTGTCCTTTAGGTGTCTTCAGTAACAATGCCAAGCAGAATTAGATACCTTATGCTTTACATACCACTGAGCTCCTGTGAGTCATGCTCACTGGATATACTTTATGAAGTTACTGATCAGTTATCAGTTACTTTACTGACGTAAATTCATCATGATCCCAGTAGCCATTCTTCCTGAGGAACTTTTTGTTGCTGTTAAAGCCTGTTTATATATATATATATATATATATATATATATATATACACACACACACACACACACACACACACACACACACACACACACACACACACACACACACATATATATATATATATATATATATATATATATAATTCTAATTGGTCGATTTTTTGGTTGATGATTTCAATACGAATGCGCCACAGACCAGCGTGTGTCAGGGGCCGGTGTATGGAAAAAAAACTCTTGCGCTGATTGGACCAGCCTAGTATCAATCGGGCTGCTGATCTACAGGTTTTATGGGCCTGTCAGACCAACATATAAATTAAGAAAAGTGTCAGGACTGTCGGGACTACGGACGGCCGACAGCCGTAGACTGGACTTTTCCAGAACACATAGATTCCCAGTCCGCCCCTGAACACGGTATATCATCTAAAAACGGTAAACTAACTTGTCTGCGTTAGGTTGCTCCGTCTGTTTTGAGTATATGAATATATCAGAATTGGCAAATTTCAATGTTATAGCTTATTAATCGTTATATAACTGCAGGCGCACCCGTCTGCAACCATGGCAGCATCCTTCAGATACACCCCAACCACGGTGGATGTTGAGCCTCGTCTATCATCCAAACGCAAAAATGAGCTCCTATGTTCAGTCCCGCTCTGTGTGAGGACCTGCACACAGCGGATTTTAGGAAATCATGGGCTATGATATTGCGCATATACACGTGTTGCAAAATGCCGCCAGAGCCGATAGACTTAAGTGTGTCATTAATTTCAGTGCTAAATAATTAGGTCCACCCCCCACCCAGCCACACACCCGCGATTAGTCGATTTTTAGTCGAAATTTCAGGGCTTCAGTCGACCAAGAATTTCTTTGGTTGATTGCAGCCCTAGTAATTACTGTTTTCTTCTTCTTCGGGGTTTAGGGTTGAGGTTAGGATGGTTTCTGATCCTGTAGTGGGTAAACACAAGACTGTGCACATTTTAATGGTGTCATCAATCTCTTTGTGTTTTTTTGGTACTTCCTGCTCAATGCTCCTGCAAAACAAATCATTATCTTCAGAAACATTTGCAGCTGGCTCCATTTCTACATGGAAGCAGTTTGTTACTGCCAGTGAGTATTTTGGTATTAGTAGTAGCACTCTTGAAGAAATGACAGTCAATGTTACATGTGGTTCCATGAGGTTCCATGTGTCACATTATAGACCGTATGTGTTTTAGAATAAGCTTTTTCATCATTTTCAACATAAAGTCATAGATATCATCATAAAACATGGTTTTGGAATATACACACTTTCTTGTCGAGACTCAGATAAGAAGATTGATTATTGATTAGCTACCATCAGTAGCCTGTTAGCTTTACATAGCTTAGCACAAAAAGTAGGATCTGTCCAGGAATTAGTCAATTTGGACTCAGTAACATCACATTGTGACATCCAGAGTACAGTTTGGAGGTTAATGTTTTTTTTTTTATAAGTACTCTGAACTACTGTGATGGGTAGTAATTCTGTCTGAGAAAATTTATGGTCACTTGAAGAACATCATTTTTAAATAAATAAATAATAAAAAAAGATTTTATAACTTATTTCCACTGGCAGTTACAAAGCTTTTAGCTAGAACTTGAATATTTGAAAGGGGCTAGTGACATGATTTCACAGCTTTTGTTGAATTTTCCATACAAACACTTCAGATAATGAGCCTGTTGACATTAATGGTAACATGCCTTAGTGCTATTCTTCGTCAAGTTCATAGTGTATGACTTAAAGAAATACCTGTCCTTTTTTGTATTTAATAATGTCCGAGATTAACAATGACTTAAACATAAAAATAATTTAAAAAAAAAAGAATATTTATTTCTCATTACAGTTCAGTGCTTTGCTCACAAGATGGCAGTAGAGGATGACAAATGCATTAAAGGACTGAGGTTGTTTGTTAGGCTTACATGAAATGATACTGTTCAAATACTGTCAAACTTGATGGTGCAGACAGTTTTGGCTGTGACAATACAAAATGGAAAATAAGAACAGATAAACATTTCAGATGCAGTGAAACTAGATCTAATATACAGTACAAACTCTGTTTATGGCATTACCTTTAAGCTATGAGAAATCAGCTTTCATATTGTTAGAAGTGAAATCCTATTAGTTTTGGTCTTGATGCTACAGTATCACAGCTTCATTTACAATTCTAATTTCTGAAATAATAATAAAAGAAAACAGATAAGCAGAAATCAGTGTCAGTGTAATTCCCATCACAGATTTACAGAATTAAATCTCTCTCTTGCTCTCTTTTATTTGTTGACTTCAAATCAAGTGACATTCTTGAACGCCACCTGACTGAAACACCACAATACATCCTCTCTGCATCGGTGCACATACTGCAGGCTCACATCTGCATATGAACATGGACACACGCCAACACAACACACACACACACACACACACACACACACACACACACACACACACACACACACACACACACACACACACACACACACACACATACATACATACATACATACATACATATATACATACCCGCACATACACACAAACACACTGTGTACAAACCAAAAGTGAGTTCTCACAGACAGGAAATGATGTCAGTTCTTGTCTCCAAGGAGATGGAGGCAGTTGCTAAGATACTGTGACACTAGGATTTTTCTCTCTATTTTCTCTGCCTCTCTCTCTCTCTCTAACACACACACACACACACACACACACACACACACACACACACACACACACACACACACACAGGGATGTCACCATGAATAACTCGAAACTCTCTCTTGTATCTCTCTTATTCTCTTGCACAGATGGCAATGAGCGCCAATCCAACTTTTTTTTTTCTTTTTCGGTTATGTTCCTAAAAATAACCACCAAAAATATCACTTTGTTCACAATCCCCAATTGGACAGTTGGGGCCATTGAACAGATTATAATTGCTCCTTATCCAAATCTAACAACAGTACTACTGCTGTGAGCTTATTCACGTTTTTAATCTTTGCTTTGAACTGTACAAAATTGAGAAAGTCTAAAGTGGTGAGGCCTGTAGCTAGTAACCCAAAACCATGGTAGTGATGGATGTGTATCAGTAACCCTCTAAAGCTTCTTCAGAGAGTGAGCTGCACCTCTCTACTGCTATCAGCATGCCACATATGTCTTGGCACTAGCATGTAGCTGCCAAATCCTCATCGCCCTCCCTTTCTCCTCCCCTGTGGCTCCTAACACAGCATTAAGAGTTTATGGGGTTTGGGTTGTATTGGAAATGCCATGCACTCGTCCTCTGGATACTGGGATTAGCTCTCTCTGCTGTATTTCTACTCCAAGAGGCTTCCTGTACTGATGACACAAGCAATACAGCGATGAGTGTTTGTTCGTTTACTGTGCACAAATGCATGTCCCTCTCCCTCCCTCCACTCTGTCGCTCCCACACACATACACACACACACATACGCTCAAGGGTGCCTGCACACACACACACACACACACACACTTACATGCATAAGGGGAATATCAGATTCAATGTGCAATGACACAGTGAGGACATAGAGTGGAGAGCGGGGGGAAGGAAGAAGAACAGTGGCACAGGGTGGGTTTGGCATAGGTGGCGTGGAATCATTTTAAATGGCGCGGGGTTGGAAGGCAAAAAGATGTACGGAGAGAGGAGACGAGAGTGGTAGAATAGGTACTGAAAGGCAGCCAGGGTCGAGTGAGAGACTGGATGTGGGCTAAGATTTCAGCATGAGTGAGAGGGAATGAGGGAAGAGGGAGAAAAGAGGGAAAGGAGGAATATCCTCTGCACCACTGTGTGACTGGAAATTTAATAGAGGTAGAGAGATAGAGGGAGAAAGAGGGGAAAGGAGAGAGAGAGAGGTGGATGGGTGGGAGAGAGAGGAGTGTGTGTGTGTGTATGTGTGCGCGTGTGTGTGTTGGGGTGGGGGGGCGAGGGGGAGGGGAGAGGAAGAGAGAGGCAAAAGGCACAGAGACCTCATTGCTGTGCGGCTTTCAGCAAAAGCTAGTGGTCGTGAACAATGCTCACTACGGCATTCACGGAGAGGGAGGGGAGGAGCAAGGATGGAGAGGGTGAGGAAGGGAAGGAAGGAGAGAGATGGAGAGGAGGAGAGCCAGTATATATCTTGGGGGTCTTTCTGAAGCATAACAGGCCTTCTCTGTCCTTTGACCTTTAGTGTGAGCTGAGGCAGAGCAAAGATGTACCAAGGTTTATTTTTACCCACTTGGTTGTGAATACAAAGCTACAAGGGGCAATTCACTTCTTCTGAACTGAAATAAATGTCACCCACCTTCTGAAGGGGGATAGTGATGATAGAGGGGCTAATGCACTTGACACGTGTGGACACACATGATGAAGATCAATACAGACAGGCCATGCAGAGAGAATGATTGACATCTCTTTACTGGCTGTCGCTCTCTTTATTGGCTAATAACTTGCTTTTCAATTCTCTAATTAAAAACATGCAGCAGCCTACTAAACTCCAGAACCTACGCCGTATGCACTTTAGCAGGGTTCACAAGGTTTTGGCTTTTTATAAACGTGCAAAGCTCACAGGAGTTTGCACAGTGTGTTTGCTGTCTGGATGCTGACAGCCAGTTACAACGGTGGCTTCCTTATGTACAGCTCTAATCTCACCGCTGAGGACTGCTTTTGGAAAAAAACACTCATATGCAAAGTCTGCAGAAAACAGACCTCATTAGCTCGCTAGATTTAATCTTAGCCGGCCATTACCAAAATGCATGTGCTAGCAGTGAGCATTCATTATGAATATGGACATTAGTAGGCCTACAAAACTCTTTAAGACTCACTGGACTAGAAATGTTACTGCAGATGTTTGTGGTTGAACAGGTGTCTGTTACGTGGTAAAAAAAAGCTGCACTTTTGCCATAATGCTTCAAATATTTCTTTATGGAGAATAACACACTGACTCATTTTATTGTGCTGATCACAGTGTGCTGCTGAGTCATATTAAAAAATATGCGCCTACATACTCATTACATGTCTAGAGCTAATGTTGCATTGCAACAGCGGGAGTAATTTTATTTCTTTTTATTTATTTATTTTCTAAAAATCAACTCTTATTTTGGTAACTGCCTGCTTTGGATGTTGAGTTTAATTTATCCAATCGTCTAAAAGAACGCAGGTACATCCGCGAGTCCTTGGTCCTTCATCTATTCTTCTAATGCTGGCTTAGTGGGACTCAGACTGAGACATACGGAATGTGCGTAAAGAGTCGCTTATGCTGGACGCAAAATGCTCTGCCCAGCGGGCGCCGTCGCGTTTGCTGCCTGCGTTCCTCTCCAATGATGAGAAGGCGCATGGATGCACTCGTCCCAGACCTCGTTTCCTAAACGTGATAATACTAACATCATTTTGTCTAACGACGCTCTAATCTGATCTTTGATTTTTTCCCCCACTATTATCTTCTTCTTCTTCTCCTCCACTCCTCCTGGCGTGTGTGTGTGTGGATTCTGTTCATCTTTAACCTGCCATCACTGTAGCCTCCCCGCGTTGCGTTGGCGCTGCGGATCTAGTCTACAAGAACAAGAGCCAGCTCACAGCCGTGGAAACAAGCGAATCAATTTAGGTGAAGAGAGAAGGAGGAAAAAAACGGGGGGAGAGATAGATAGCGAGGTTGGAAAACCGACGATCGGGAGAAAGGGACAAGAGGAGAGAAAACATCGACCTCACGCCGCAGCCGCCGAAACATTAAGGTACGTGTATGTTGGATTTACAGGTAGAAGAGGCTGAAATGGCCGGCGTAATTATTGCATTAGTTACCTAACATGCATGGATGCTGCAATCAGTCACCGGGTGCTATAGATTGTATAATGAAAATGTGCTAATTTTGCACAGTTGCACAATAAATTGAGTAAATAATTAATATGAACTGTCAGTTGGATAAATCAGTGGCGATCGTTGCAAATGTATGAAAAACGTGCTTCTTTAACGCAAACCTATATATTTCGCTTGTCAAGTGATTATTGTTATTTATTTTTATTTTTTTAAACACTAATCCTGTGGATTATTTATTTTTTATTTTTTGTGGGGGTGCAGTCATGTTGTCATTAGCCTGAAGAGAGAAAGAGAGAGAGAGAATGGATGCAAGCCATTTTGTAATGCAGCATGTGCAGAATTAGGCCTATTCAGAATTTCAATTGCGTTCCCGAGAAGGTGCGCCGTAGTGAGCGCAGCTGCATAGATGAATAAGGCCATTCTGTTGAATTGTAGGAGATATTATGCTAGAGGCTATATGATGAGGAGAGATTGCAGATTAGAGGTTGCGACTGCAGGAGAAAACGTACAAGTTGTGTCTTTGCCTTTTTTTTTTTTTTTTTGTCTTTTTGCTTTCCCCCTTTTTTGCTCTTTAAATAAGAAAATATACTTGTCAGTTGTAAGTGGAAGAAAATATTTGGCTTTTTTCTCCTGAAAAGACAATGGTTTGATACCATAGTGGTGAAATGCGTCCCATCCTACCCCGATTCCCACGTCCTGAATCAATCTAGTGTTGTCATAGTTACAGTAGATGATGTTGGCTCTGCTGCACCTGTGTCGCTTTGTGTTCATAGACCATCTGTAAATACGTGAGGTCTGATTGGGCCTCGTGTAGGCATACGGGAAACATCCCACAGCCTTGATGTTTAATGAAAACAACAAGATGCTTTTTGCCTCTTCATAAACCTTAATGACTCTGTTTGTGGAGAGCGAGGCATTGATACAATCAGGCGCTTACGATGATGTGATTGGTTTGTAGCAATTGGTCAGCAGCTTGCAGCTAATTTGTCTTTTCACGACTGAGCGCTCTCTCAGGCCTGATCGAATAATCAATATCTACATGGTTGCAATCTGCTCTTGACATGGAAAAAACGGCTAAAATCAAGAAAGAGAAATACATCTGAGTGAAATTGGTCAGAAAACAAACAAACAAACACACGCACACATGAACCCAAAAGGAAAACACATTTTGCACAAGGATAAAGATGAAGGCCAGTGAGTTGGCCCTCAGATGAGTCAAGGTGTTAGATTCTAAAAATAAAGGCCATCGCTGGTGAATGCTGTTGTTCTTCAGCTCTCATGTGATGGAGAACTTAAAGACGGGAGGTCAAGGCAACAGGCGTCCTGCTTGCAGATTCAAGGTCTCTCCCATAATACAATTGTAGCCAGTGTGGTGTTTAAATGGATCATTTAACTGTTTCACCCCAGTGCTTTCTGCTACTTAATGCAAAGCTTCAATTCCTTCAATTTGAAGAAAAAAAAGACAAACTACTTGCTGTTGACTGCTGCCAGAGGCTTTTCACCTGTAACGATGCGATGATGGAGACACATTAAAGCTTAAAAAATGCCACAGAACTGCATTTTGAAAATGTTCAAACAAGAACAGTCACATTAAGGGCACAGCTTTCACATTTATGTCTCTGCAAAGCAAATCTCAACATCATCTTTTAGTTCTGCAAATAAAAAAAAAATAAAAAAATGGCAGCGATGATATTTCTCAAGATATCCACAAGAAAAACGCACCACCCTAACATTATTTTCAATAAAGTGCCAGTGTATGAAGCACTGCATCAAAACACCAGTGTGAGAGCACTGGTATGATCAATTTGTTGACCAACTGAATATTAATGATGTTGTGTTTTGACACTTCAATGAATCATTTTCTGATGAGCTAATCGTTCTAACTATCAAACCACCTTTCTGGATCCGATTCAATTCTGACATCTGGGACAAAACACGGAATCATTTTCTTTTTGCAACTCTGTCAAATTGTTGAAATGCATAATTACCTGCTGGATGGGGATGAGGAGGAGACTCCTCGAGGAAGGACAGTAGTGTGAAGAACACCACGATGGGGGAGTGCAGTCCTTGCAAAGGGGCTGCATATGGTAGCGTGTAGGTTCAGAATTTGTATTCATAAGTCTGCATTTATTCTTTAAGCTTAGATGGATAATGTGTTTTTATTTCTCTGTGGCAGTTACACTTAGGACGCTGGTGGATATGGAAATGTGCATGTGTCAGAGAGAGAAAGAGAGAGAGAGAGAAAGAGAGTGTGGGATGTGCAGAGCATCTGAAAAAAAGTCTATTTTTAGCATACACTCCCTTATGAGCTTTCTTAATAGCTGCTTTAAGAGTTCTCAGAGCTATATTTTTAATAAAGACTGATGTTGACCTAATCCTCAGACCTTGTAGATATTAAGATTCATGGCAGATTTGCTCCCTTTGTTGTGATGTTGAAGGCCAAGGTTCAACTGGTGTGCTTTGTTAGGTTTCTCTTGACCTATGGGAATATGTAAAAAACTAATCTTTCGTCATTCAGTCTTTGTTCCTCTATGTAAGGTTGTATCTATTGAGCAAAATACCATTGATTGTGTATGTAGTAAATGAGGAAATACACATTAAGCTTTCAGTCAAATGTACATTGATTTAGCAAAAAGATGTTGCTGATCATTTGTGAACAGCAAATGCTCATCAAACTCAGCTAAACACAGCAATGTGGAATAGGGCACTGGACAGTAAAAACACAAGATGGTGAGTGAGCAGGTTGCCACAGCAACCGTGTTTCTAGGTGGAGATGCTAAGGACTGCCATGAAAGCTTTTAAAAAATAACCTGTTTATTAGAGAGGAAAATGTTTGGGAAATGTATCCTAAGAGTTATTTTATGTAGAATAAGAATAATGGCAACACAGCGGACTTATAATGTGACAGGTAACAAAGATCCTCTTGTTTGTTTTACAGAGACAGCACAGGCTTGTGATTGCTAGAGTCATAGTGTCGAGCTTGAGAAAACAATGAACACTTTCTCTTTGCTGTGATCATTATAAGGGAACAAGCTCAAGCATTTCTAAATTTAGTGAGTCGGCTGATGCTTGCAGCCATTTCTGTTTCAAGAAGTGTGTAACACTCTTTTAATCAAAGACCCATAAGATACATATTTATGTATTAGAAAAACCCTAAAACTATTTTGCAACGTCTACACTTTGTTCACAATACAGCTGTCATTTTCAGCTGTCGTTTGCTTTATCAACGTCAATGGTTGTGATCTTTTCTGATTATGTTTGACTTATTTTGCACAGCATGTGCAATGCTGTAAAATTTCATGAGTCAATACTCATTCCTTCATATGATAATTGCTAAGTTACTGCATGCAGGCATCATTTGTTATCTCATTTGTAATGCTGCGCTGCTACCTCATGATGGATTGCATGAATCTCTGCATTAACCTTAGCTCTAGATGAGTCCCACCGGCAGCTGTATTTGCATTCAATAACTTTGTATTCTTTTAAGTGTAAGATTCACCTTCTGTCAGTATTTATCTGACTAGATTCATATACAGTGGATGATCAGACTGTCACCCTAATGGGTATACTGCAGCACTTGTGACCCAGCTTGAAGTTTTAGAATTTTGTGGCCATTTCAGATAGATGATGACCCAGATGTTAAGTTCAACCTATGAAGAAAATGGCAGCTGACTCACCAGATATACTATAGGTTACAATTTGAGTCATCTTAGCTTGTCTCTGGTGACAAGACATTTTAATATTTTGAGATATACTGTAAATTTAGTGCTGGGATTACTTGCATGTATGTGGTAAGATAATATATTAAAGCTACCGCACTGTGCACTTGCTTGACCTCCTTCCTCTCTTCTGCTTTTCTCTTTTTCCCCCCACAGTGACAGCAACAGCCTCCGCAGAGACAACACTTTCAAGAGAAAATCCTCCCCCAAATTTGATTTATACGCAAATGATTGTCATGGGAACAATATAACTCAGGGTTCCCTGAAATGACATGTTGAAAGGAGTGCACTGTTGATGGTCAAATAAGCATGAGCAAAGTAAAATAAGAATCTATTAATGATAAACAGTGTCTTAAATATAGCATTACATATTTTCCTCTCAAATTTTTAAGTGATTGCTTGAAGGAGAAAAAAACAGAATAGGATCATCAAATATGAACATCAAGATAAGCACTTAGATTCCCTCGCTTGGAGGTGACTTATCAACATCATAGCAATAGGGGTGGGTCATGACTCAGTTGCCATGCGTGTTGTCATGGTGACCAGCCCCTGTGCCCCTTCCCCCCTCCTGTGGTTGGTCCAGCTTTTGTTGTGGTTTCACAACCATGGACCTCAGCTCACGGAGGCAGCACCCCCCTGCCCCACCCCCTGTACCTGCTCCAATCAGGCGAGCCGTGTCATCTGTACAAGGAAGAGTTTAGATCAAGTCCCAGAGAGTATTTCAGAGAACACAAGATACCTCAATTTACAAGAGAACACAATTCAGGTAAATATGGCTTCATCTATGAGTAGACAAACATTCAGACTTAATAAATGTATGTTGACAGCAGTTATTCTGATGTTGCGGCAATGTGCTTCCATTTTTTTCTTTCTACACTAGGTGATCAAGTCTGACACATTTAAGCACCTGAGGCATTTGGAAATCCTCCAGCTCTCCAAGAACCACATCCGACAGATTGAGGTGGGAGCTTTCAATGGCCTCCCCAACCTCAACACGCTGGAGCTTTTTGACAACCGTCTCACAGTGGTACCATCACAAGCCTTCGAGTACCTCAGCAAGCTAAGGGAACTATGGCTACGAAACAACCCCATCGAGACGCTGCCGGCGTTTGCCTTTCATCGTGTTCCCTCTTTACGTCGTCTTGATCTAGGGGAACTCAGGAAGCTGGATTTCATCTCAGAGGCTGCCTTCGAAGGTCTGGTAAACCTGCGCTTCTTAAATCTTGGCATGTGTGGTTTGAAGGACATCCCTAATCTCACCCCACTAGTACGACTAGAGGAGCTAGAGTTGTCGGGGAACCAGCTGGGTATAGTGCGACCTGGATCCTTTCAGGGCCTAGTGTCACTTCGCAAGCTGTGGCTCATGCACTCCAGAGTGTCAGTCATTGAACGCAATGCCTTTGATGACCTAAAAAATCTGGAGGAACTCAACCTTTCCCACAATTCTCTGCATTCCCTGCCCCATGACCTCTTCACCCCTTTGCACCAGTTAGAAAGGGTACATCTCAACCACAACCCCTGGGTGTGCAACTGTGATGTTCTGTGGCTCAGCTGGTGGCTGAAAGAAACAGTTCCCAGCAACACCACATGTTGTGCTCGCTGTCATGCACCTCCAGGTCTAAAGGGCAAGTACATTGGGGAACTAGACCAGAGCCACTTTACCTGCTTTGCCCCAGTGATCGTTGAGCCACCCACTGACCTCAATGTCACCGAGGGCATGGCTGCTGAGCTGAAATGTCGCACTGGAACCTCAATGACCTCTGTGAATTGGTTCACTCCAAATGGCACGCTGATGACCCATGGATCATACCGAGTTAGGATCTCAGTGCTTCATGACGGAACACTGAACTTCACAAATGTGACCGTGCAGGATACTGGACAGTACACTTGCATGGTAACCAACTCTGCTGGAAACACCACTGCAACTGCCGTCCTCAATGTGTCTGCGTCAGACCCCAGCAACAGCTATAGTTATTTCACCACTGTCACTGTGGAAACAGTTGAGACGGTAAGAGGAGAGGAGGAGAACTCAGCAAGACAGTACATCAACGAGACCTTCATAGATTTCCCTAATCCTACTGTTCAAAGAGGGGTGTTAGAGGGAAGACCTGGCATCACAATATCTCCTTCTCTTTCTTCTCTTTCTTCACTGTCACCACGAGCAAACAAAGCTACTAACATTGCAGTGACTGTGCCCATAATGGATGTAACCAACATTCCCCGCCTGGATGATGTAATGAAAACGACCAAGATTATCATTGGTTGCTTTGTGGCCATTACTTTTATGGCAGCTGTAATGTTGGTTGTCTTCTATAAACTCCGGAAACAGCACCAGCTACATAAGCATCATGGCCCAGCCAGAGCCATTGAAATTGTCAACGTTGAAGATGAGATCGGAGCTGGGGCTGGAAGTGGCATCTCAGGTGGTTCAACAATGAATTCTGGTGCGGGCGGAGAAGGAACCCTAAGGATACATCATCCAGAAATAGGCAACCTTCCCAACATTGGCCGCACAGATACACTTAACCATTACTACAAGACCCATCATTTCAACAACAATGTGATGGGTCTTAGTATTGGTGGTGAAGGGCTCGGACCAGGAGGAATCCTCAAGAACCAGCAAGGCCAGGATATTCCCATCTCCTGTACTGCAGTCCCAATTTCTACATCTAATCTGCTGACCACATCAGGCAATGGCACCAACACCAACCCCAATTCTATGTCCCCACCGCTGCCAATGTCTCTCCCCATGCCTACTATGGGCCTACATGGATCGATCAAGGGTTTCATGGGCCAAAACCAGAATCCCCAAATGGAGCCTCTTCTCTTCAAGGGGAGCTCAAAGGAAAATGTCCAAGAGACTCAGATTTAAAAACAAAAATGACAGTATAGAGAGAGAGAGAGTGAGCAAGAGTCGGAGACAGAAAGGGGATTGATGTTGGGTTTATGTGCGGAATGATTAGACACTAGAGTGCATTGACATTACACCAGGAGAGAGGATAGACTGACACGGCAATACACAAACACATAGACTGATCCGTGACAGTGTACTGAGCCAAGGATTACCACAATGGGCCACTTGTGTTTGTAGTAACGATCATGGCCATGGAGATCAAGGAATGGACATTGCTACAATGTAAATCTGTGCCAAAGCAAATGTTTTTTGCAGTTTCTACAAGCTGTGTTCTCATAGGGAAAAACTAGCCTTTCAGAGTAATCAGTCCCCAAATTGTTGTTGGCCAGCAAAGATGAAAGACATGCACAGCACTTACCACACTGAAGATCGGAGATATTACAGAACAAAATCCAAGAGACATTTTTCTTCAACACAAAACACAAGCCACACACTCTCTCTCAAGTGACTCAATAGACTCCCTCAAGGTGAAAATTATGTAGGCATAAATAGATGGACAAAAAGGTACAGTGCAGTACAAACTACTGTGAAAAATCCACAAATTATATAAATATATTTTCATTTAAATATGTATCATTGCAGACTCCGATGCAGAGATATTTTGGGGTGGATGTATAAGCTGGTTAGTTTGTTTCTTTGTGAATAATCAGGGGTGGTGATAGTGGAGGTTGGTTATGATACATGTTTTAAGTTTGGCTACTTCTCAGAAACATAAGGGCTCAATTGCAACACTCATTGTGAATCTTTGAATTGGCTTTGTGACATGAAGTCCATTTAGGTTGTAGAACAGTAAATGCAGATCTCTGTTTGACAAACTTTTGTCTGTTGCTTCAGTAATAATCATTACAAACTTTTGTGTTCTGAGAGTGTATTATGTATTTTGTAAAAGCCAGCTACTTGGTATTTGAATTGACAATTCTGATACTTAAATGCCAGCATTAAATAATGGTAAAAACTATGTTCCACAAACACTGAAAGGTAATTCAACGCAAAGATCTGTATGGGTAAAATAAAGTGTTGACAATGTGTTATTTAAATCAGATCAGTAGCCAGATATTTGCTTTTAGACAGGAATTTGATATGACCTCCTTGCTCATGGTTACCATAATCATGCCATAAAATGCTGTCATAAGGATGATTAGACATCTATCTGCAGCAGCATTCAAGAAGGGATTAAACATCCATCTTAGGATGATTGGAATGAATGGAAATGTACAGTATATTAATAATAATAATGTCTGGTTGTATGACAATTGTAAGATCCACATTTTTACAGTGTAACTTTCATATGTTAAATGCCATTTACGCTTCTTGCGTTTCAACTATGTATTTCTTTATTTTTGTTAGTTTGATATAATGTGTACAGTTGTCTAGCCATGTATCATTACGTGTGAAATAAATCAATCATATATTGGGTTGTGGCGGGTCAATATGGTAACCACATAAGTAAAGAGTGAGACATTATGCAGGCCTCCGTGCTCAACCTGGATTGAATGTATGGTTTGTGGTTTTTAGCCATTAGTCATTCTTGTAATGATAGGTGCCTCTATTAACATGTTCAGGCTGGGTTTTAGTCACTCTCCTATAGATATTCCACAGACATTATTGGTTTTACAGAATAATATTTTTTGAAAGGACTAGACAATGATCTTATTCTTATTTCCTCAATATACTTCTCCCATCGCAATTCTTTAATTTTATTTTTGAAATGGGAAGCTGATTAAGGGAAACAATACATTAAAACGTGACTTTTTTTTGGATAACAGACTGTATTTATCAAATAGGAATCTAAAATGTTTGTTGCAATTGAGCACAAACTGGACATGCGACCAGTTATCCCAGATAAATGTACCTGAGATAGTATTATCAACAAAATCATATCAACAAGGTTTATGACCGTAATGCAGCTCTGTATGTGATTTTGCTGTTTTTCTTTTGTTTTTTCTTTGATTGCACTCCCACAGATATATATATATATATATATATATATATATATATATATATATATATATATATATATATATATCAGCAATGAGCCCACTCTTATTTGTAGAGAAACATAAAAAGAGTAATAATGATGATAACATGGGTGATGATATCAGAAACCCACCCCAGATTGTGCTGTCACAGAGGTTATACATGAAAGGATCATCTTTTCCATCAATGTACAGCTTTTGCTTTGTTTAATGTTAAATATTTAAGCCATCTTTTGAAATATGTCTGTTAAATTCCATATCTAAATGGATTGACCATATGACTCAGGTTGTTTAAATTGCTGCCTTGTGTTTCCTCAACTTGGTATTGGTGTGTTTGATTGTAAATCTCATTTAAGAAAAATACTATAGTAAATGTAAATGTTTTGCAACCCAACCAACAGATCTAGTGGGCTGGGTTCAACTGTAGCCCCATAGAGACACAAATAGAATATAAATGAAGGCTAAAGACACAACATATGGCCGCTCCCTTGATGTGCTACATTTGGTGACTCTGTCGTCAGATTTCAAAGAGCATATTAGATACCTCCGTGTGTGCTGTGTATGAGGGTTTTTGCATCTTAACCATGGCGCAAATCTTCTTTAACACTACTGTAGCAATGTTTTATCATCATAGTGACTCACTTTATCAGCACAGAAATGTTCCTTTCGTATCTCTGGACATCCGTGACATGCAACATGCACAGTTATCATCATTATTATGAATATGTGGAGGAAATGCAAATGGGCTTTGTTGCATCTTAGTATAGTGGCTGCCAATGTACATATACCTGATGGGATTTAAAAGGAGGCTCACCCTAGAAATGCTAACAAACATGTGACACCATTAAATGAAGATCACAAGCTTGAGACTGGAATCTGAATATCTGCAGATTGGGCAACTGTACCTCACTGTATATTATGGTGGTGAATTGATGCAGTCTGGCTACAGATGGAGCTCTGGCAAATGTGTATCTGCTACACCACCCGTCGCTTACAATGGATGCTTCAGCCCAGATGACATTTCTTGGTTTGTCGGAAGCAAAACTCCTTAATGAAATGGATTATTGTATCTGAGACACCAAATTGCGAGACAAGAAAATGGACTGACCTTTTGGTCCTTTAAAGGTAAGCTGTTCTGTTTGATAAAAACAGTACAAAAAAAAAAAAAAAAAAAAAACAAAAAAAAAAAAAAAAAAAAAAAACAAACAAAAAAAACAAAACAAAACAAAACAAAAAAAAAAAATCTGGGTCTCTTAAAATGAATGAGTGAACAGTGTTAAGCTCTAGAAAGATTTAGATTTCTTTAATAGAAAAAAAAGAAAAAAATGTTTTGTGTTTTTATTTTTATTTTCTTTCTTTTTTATTTTCCAAGTTGTTGGTTGTATCTCAGTATGTGATTTTATCAATTTGGGTCTTTACGTATTGTCATTAAATGTCATTTTTTTCCACACATACATCCAGGTACACAGTGTGGCAGCAAAGTGTATTTCTTCAATTATAGCAAAATCAACATGTGCTGCACTTGCACTTCAATGACTGTCATACAATGACTGAGAGGTATATTATTTCACTGTTTGCTACATCTGTGATTCAATTTTCCACCCGCTGTAAGGAGTTATTCTGCTATTAGAAACATTTACCACTTTCATTCTTTGTTGTGATTTCATCCTACAGAGCACCACAACTAACAAAATGAGAAATGAGTTAACAAGTTCACCATGATGATGTTTCAAATAAGTTATTGCGTGAAATTTTATAAAAGAAAATGGAAAAAAAAGTCTGAAAAATAATTGTGTTGACATTGTATTTTGTTGATTCATGTTTTTAAAGCCTCTTTTTTTCATATTCTATCAGGAAGCAGGAAACAGACTTTATAAATAAGGTTATATTTGGATTCCGCCATGGCACCTTGTACTAGTGCTATGTGAAAAATTGTGTTGCAATAGCTGGTAGCAAATGTAGCTGCAGAACTTTCTTTTTTAAAATATATATATATATATATATATATATATATATATATATATATATATATATATATATATATATATATATACACACACACACACACATATATATATATATATATACACACACACATACACACACACACACACACACACATATATATATATAAATAAATAAAAAGTGCCAGCAACTAAAAAGAAATGTGAGACAGCCAAACAATTTGCAGTTGTTAAATAATTTGCTTATGTGAATACATTAAAAAATTGATTTCCTGAACTGCAAATATCTGTAATCATGAAAAATGATTCAAGTTCTTGCTGTTACTAAACAACACAAACCTCTGAAAATGAATTATAATGCTAGAGGTGGGCTTCTAATTTTCCAGGAATAAAAAAAAAAAAAAAAAAAAAAAAAAACAACCATACAAACAAACAAAAAAAACCTGATCTATTAGTCTTTAATGAAAATGTAATAACAAATGACTTGATTAATTGATTTAGAGAGGCAACTGTAGAGGTACAGTCATTTTAATCTAACAAACTCAACACAACACTAGTACGTCCTGTAATCACTACAGCATGGCAACTGCCTTAATAAATCTCCATCATGTTACATTAGCCTAATTGTGCATTAACCTGCACTGCCATTTTTTTATTATTAGCGTATGTTGAGAATTTGTAAATGTGTCAAATAGGGAGAAGCGGAAAAAGAAAAGAAAAACAAACAAGTCAGTTCCTTTTAGCCAGCAGTTAGACATTTTCCATGCAAGACAAGCATATAAGCAACTCAGCAGATTTGGTTGGCGTTGCTGATATTTCCAGATGAAGTGGACTAACTGCTACTTTTATGCTGGGGCTTCTTCAATACATCATCATCACTACTTCTTATTCCCAAAGCGGCTAAATAGAGCTTGATTCCTTTCCTTCCGTGTTATATTCTGTTCTTCAGTTCATCTGCGTGTTCCAGATTTGAGATTTTTATAATTATTTTGAACCCCGTGGTGAGGTGAAGTTGTAACGACTATCACAGATGTCCACTGCACAGTACAAGTACAACCCTCATTATGAAACAACAACCTCAAGGGATTCACGTTATAACAAATGCATCAGCCTTGAACCATAAGAGTGAATTTGAATAATATGTTTATATAAAATGTTACGGCCTTACAGCAGGGAGGTTGTATTGAGATTACTAACGGGACACAATGTAAAGTAATTTTCTTGAATGTAATTGTACCTGGCTTGTACTCTGGTCTCCAGAAACCTCAGTCCCCTGGAGATTTCTTGGTCATAATGTTAAGGGGCCTGCAAACTAAAATAACAAGAGAAAATATAGCTACAGTATATTGTGGTTGCATAGCAGAATTTTCTGAGACCTGTAACCCAGAGCAAAGAAAAATAATGTAATCAAACCAAATGTTCTGTAACACCTTGAGGTGACTAATTTTCAAGCGGATATTAATATCGGTGTGGTGATATAGTGAGCAAACATATGGTGGATGCATAGATAGACTCGAGTTTGTCCTTTTCCGTTTTCTTGCTGTGTTTGAAAAAGATAACGCTCACATGAAGTGGGGTGTGTATGCGTGTGTGTGAAAGTGAGCCAAGAGTGTGTATGCAGCAGAAAAGAATACATTAATATGCGCTAAAGATGAAAGAGAAACACTCAAATGCAGCTACATTTAGAGCATTCTGTGATGTTGGCATGAATATAATGGGATAGAGTTGGGTAATTCTCAATTAGAAGAGGTGGAATTTAAAAATGCTAGTTTCATCCGTTGCAGCAGGAAGCAACCATAGAAGGTATATATATATATATATATATATATATATATATCAGCATTAATTTCCTCTTGTAATTCAAAACAATACTGCAATGAAAAGAAAAAAAAAAAAAGAAAAGAAAGGAAAACCTGTGTTTGGAAAATTTAATATTCTCAGAAGTATACAGCACATCAATGTTTCCCGTTTCAGTTGTGGTGCAGTCATTTTCTAGAAATCCACTGTGCCTGCACTATCCTCTCCTTTTCCCTATGCTGTCTTTTTCCTTCAAATTCAATAACCTCCCAGCTGTGTGTTTCTCCAGGGATTCCCCCAGCTCCCCTGGCCCACAGACAGACTGCAGAGTCTGTGGGGAACCTGACACAACATAAACTCCACTGTGAAGCAGAGGTGTCAGAGTCTGTGGGATGCATCTCCGCTGATCGAGGAACCCACGGAAATGCGAAAGCCTTTCAGTTCTTCACGCTTTAAAGGAGCTGCAGCAACAACGACCAAAAAAAAAAAAAAAAAAAAAGAAAGAAACCGAAAAAACAGGTTTAACATGAGAATCATGTGTGTGATGCAGCTGTGTGGGCTGCATTCATGGCTAAACAAAAAAACAAAAAAAAAAAAAAAAAAAAAAAATACTAAGTATAGATCCTGTGGCCTATTTAGGAATTGTTTATATGAAGGTGGACTGCACAGTACACTTAGCAGACCGTAAAAGGAAACTAGAAGATGTTTGATTTAAAGTCTTCTCTTTGTTTAAAGATTCAGTGTTGGACTGTTACATGAAGCTGTGTTGGTGAATTACAAGCTTACAAGTGCTGTTCTCAAAGGGCTTTCTCATGCTGCACAGAATATACTTTGCTTTGGCTTCGGTCTATATTTAGATTCCCTCTCTTCTCCCAATATCATTAAGAACCATGCAGCAGATCTTTTGACTTGGGAGTATTGTTTTCTTTCTCAACCAAAAATATCAATTAATAATCCAGAGAGAGAAAGGATACAGGGAAAATACTATAGGGAGGCTTTACCCTTAGACATGCATCTAGTGTACTTTGCAGGAAGCACTCAGAAGCCCCTGTAACCCCAGACAGTTATTTGCCTCTTCTGGGGATAAAACACTCAACCTGACCTGCAAGATATGTCACCCGGAAAAAATGCGGTGTTTGTGTCTCTTTCTGCTAAATGCTGCTGAAGAGTGTGTGGAATATGTTGCTGTTGTGTAGCTGTGTGTGTGTGTGTGTGTGTGTGTGTGTGTGTGGGCTTAGTTTTCAGGTTTTCCACGTGTCATATTTTATTCATTAATTTATGTATTTACATTGTGTGTTTGTGTACTATATGCAGCTATGGGACAAACACTAATATGTAATAGGATTCTTTATAATCACTACACATGTTAGTGTACCAGAAATAAAAAAGGAGCTTGCTTAGAATATCTCCCCCAATAATACATGTTACAGTAGCTGTAGGCCTATGGTGGAAGCTAAGATTTAAAGTAATTACTTTCCTATGAATATTTTGTTTCCAGGATACATTATAAACAGACGCTTCCCATGTAATTAATGGAGGAAGGTATGTAGCAAATTGTTCCCCAGTGCTTGCACTCCCACACACAAACACTTTTCAGGCACCACGGAGATGTTGTTATTAGATTATTACACTTACTTGAATATTGATTTACCATAACCACAGACAGGGGCGATGGTTTTACTTTACTTGGTTAATGTTGTGGCACTTTTGGCTTTTAATGGTGTGATGAATTATGTAGCAACTTCTAATTTACACGGTTGCTGCTTCAGGTGTAGCGTTCGCATATTCAACTTTGGGCTCTAATTGTTAAAAGTATAGTTTGTTTTTGTATTTTATGATAATTATGATTACACATGTTTTTGCTGGGATAGATGAGAATTAGATGAGAAGATTGACAGGAGGAGAAACTGGCTAACCTTGCTTTTAAGTAACAAAATCTACCCAGCAGCACCAGGAGTCGCCTCTAGTCAAAACCTCACTATAATGAAAAAATGACGAGACTCTAATAAATTAGAGCAACTGACCAAGAAATAGAGCAGCGCATAACTAATATAACTAATATTCAATATTCTCTTGTAACTCTCATCAAGAAAATGTCAAATCATTCCTTTGGGTACCGGACAGTCTGCAGTTTTTCTATGTTGCATTGAAGCCCTGTGTACTTATGAATTAGCGATGGCGATTTTTTGCAAACAAACAAACTCATCAGTTTATTTTTCCAAATTCCTTCCCTCCATCTCCTGCCTGGACTACCTTTGTCCTAAAGAAGGACATTTTTGTCCCGTGGGGGATAACAATATTGACGTCAAGAGATGAGTTATTGATTGAGAAGAGAGGACAGCAAGACAGTTGACATGCAGCAGACACCTTCTGGTAGCAAACCACATGCGCATGCATACATGTCTGTTGCATGTAAGTAGCGATGTATTCATTTCAGTGGAGGCTGATGTGTTTTGTACAACATGTCAACTAGACAAAGAAGCATGCTGAGCGCTCATCTCTTCCGCAGGCCACATGGGCTTTGCTACGCATCTTTACATGTTGAGTAAATTGATGCAACACCGCTTTGTTCTAACGCCTTACAATATATATATGAGGAGATAATGAGATTGGGTTCTGTCCCCGATTGAAGGGGATGATGACATCGATATGAAATAGCCCTGGTCTTCCCATAGCTTCTGTGTGTATTCCACATAGATACATTGTCTTACCTTGTATGTTATCTGACCTGCATTAGTTTGCACTGATTGAATCATTAGAAAATAAACACACCAATATATATATATATATGTGTGTGTGTGTGTGTGTGTGTACACCAGGAAGGAAGAAGTCTGGCTTGTTTCTTTTTTATTCTTAAATGAAGCTCCACCAATGACTGAAATTGGATGCAGGTTCTGCAGAGCTGGTCAATGTCACAGAGAGAGAATGGCTGAGCAGGGACATTTCTCTTGTATCATGTTGTGGAGGATATCAGTGACATTATACCGCCAATAGATTCCCACTGGCAATTAATGTGAATGTGAGCCCGTGTGACAAGCATGATGCGACGAGAGGGGGGAATTCACCAACACTTGGCTGCTCTGCTGCTGCTGCTGCTGCTGCTACCATTAGCATTAGCATTGTTCACACATCCCCTCATCTTAGGCCGCTTCCACACACACACACGCACCCCCACACCTCCCTGCCTCCCTCTCTCCCTACCCCCTCCACCGCCATGTCTCCATCCTCCTCCTTCTCCTCCTCCTCCTCCTGCCTGCGTCCTCTCTTTCCTGTTCTCGCTGCGGTGTTGCTATAGCAACGGAGAAATGTGGGAATACCTCCGTCCTTCAGAACGAGAGGGAGAGAGAGAGAGAGAGAGAGAGAGAGAGAGAGAGAGAGAGAGAGAGAGAGAGAGAGAGAGAGAGAGGCGGGGGGCTGTAGAGGCAGAGAGAAAGAGGGAAAGGATGGGAGACAGACAGAGAGTGAAGGGGCAGACAGAAGAAGAGACAAGGGTAGAGATGGGAGGAGAGGAGAGGAAGGAAGGAAGTGTGGAAAAGACTGTTAATTACAAGACAGCAAGCGAGTGGCTGTGACTCACTGCCTGAATGGACACCGTTGCCTGTCACTTAGCCCCTGACTCCAAGCAGTTGCCCTCCTCCTCCACATCCCCCACCCAATCTCCCCTCCCTCTCTCCCTCCCTCATAAATGCTACCCTCCCATTGGTATTCTTCGGCCTCTGTGATGAAGAAGAAGACGCCACTGTTATCTGGCTGAAGGTGGCGGGTGCTGCCGGTGTGGGTGTGGGTATGGGTTTGGGTGGGGGTGGGGTCGACTGAGATGGCACAGTGTCGCACAGCCATGGCGTAGCTTCACGCTGGGCCCTACGCACGCCATTTGTTTGACGATCCATGTGTTCTGGATGTCTCCATTTGTAGTGAGGCTGCAGTTTCCATGACAACGCCTGGACTAAAATAGCACCCTGCTTTCCTCCCTCTCCATCTCTCTCTCTCCCTCTCTCTCTCTCCCCCCTCTCTCTCCTTTGCTCACAATACACTCATAACTGTTCATTCCTGATCTTGGGGCCTCGTTCTATCAAGCCGAGATGACCCATACTACTCATCTCCATTCATCATATGGATTGAAGCACATGTTACACAACCCCACCCTCACCCCCGCAACCCCCCACCCTCTCTCCCCGCCTTCCGACCTAACCCCACCCCCAGCAACCCCACCCCACGCGACCGACCCACCCACCCCTCCAACCATCATCACCTTCATCACTTCTCCTCCCACCTCTTATCTTCCATTTTCAGTCTCTCGGTCGCCCTGCAACAGATTCTGTCAACATGCATCAACCTCTGCGTTGCCATGACAACGGTCTTGAAAATCACTGCAATTATTTCAACAAAGACAAAAACACTACAGCCACTTGGGGGAGAGGGAGGAAAAAGGATGGAGCGTATGTGTATTGTGCATATGTATCTGTGTGTGTGTGTTTGTGTGTGTGTGTATGTGTTGCGACATGCAAAGTTGTGAGTCTGCATGTGTTTCTACTGACCCTTCACTGAACTGTTGTGTGTCAACTATTATGTTTTCTGCAGGACATGTGCATATGTTGATATGTGTGTGTGTGTGTGTATATATATATATATATATATATATATATATATAAAATGTGTGAATATGCATATGTGTATGTATGTGTGTGTCTTGGCCCCATATGGTGAAACTCCTTTCTTTTCCTCTCCTCTGACTCTTATGTATGTATATGTTGTTCTTTGGAGCAGTGCAGGTGGACTCACTGACCCATTTGTACAGGTGTATAAAAGCTAAGCTGCACCAGCTACAGTACCACACATGTACACAGTTTGTGAGGGTGTGTGTGTGTGTGTGTTTTAGACCGTGAGAGGATTACTGTACACTGCTGTGAGCGAGACAGCGAGACAGAAAAGCAGATGGATAGAGAGAGATCGAGATCTGCACAGTATTGGAAAGTAATCGAGTACTTTTACTTCTTTACTCCTACTACTTTACAGCACTTGATTATTTCCACTTGACCCTACTTTATACTTTTTCTGTACTGAGTTGTTACTTCCACTTTGACCTTACATACATAATTAAGGGCTGCATATGAATGCACAATTAACTAAAAATCAATGAACTATATAGTGTTACAAAAGCAGACATTTTGTATGATTACTACTTTTGATACTTGAATATTATTTCCTGTTGTCACTCTCCATCTTTCAACACTGTCCCTGCTTGTATCTGCCTCAGTTTTTCCAAAAATAATTTTCGAAAATAGACTCAGAAAGAGAAAATAGTCAATTTGTTGGAGAACATTTCAGTTATTTGCAGCAGTTACGTGATGAATACGAAATAAACTGCAGCACCCATGTTCAGTATAATAAAAAATGTGTCATTCAACAGCGGGTGTGTTTATGCTTTTATTAAAACAGTTTTTGGGCAACAATGAAGGTGCAAAGGAATAAGCTTTTATGCGTTTGTGGATACTCATACAATAGAGTATCACCTGCATTATGATTTATGCAGTATTTAAATCATCACTTTTAAATACTGTTATTGTCATTTTTACTTTAAGCTAGGTCAGTTAACGAGCTGCCAGTTGCATGTGCTGTATGAAGTGTGAATCCCACATTGTATATTACATCCTGTCTGACACTTATCAAAAATTATGTCAACACTGTAAGGTGTAAACTCACTAATCCCATTGTATTCCATAAAGCTGCTTTAATACTAACAGTTACTTACATGTGTGTCGAGTCAGCGAAAACACTGCAGGCCCTGTAATTTTGGGTCTAAACCCATGGCAGATGACATAGCAGGTTATAATGAGTGTTTGTTGCCCTCAGCCAGTGTGTAAGTGTGTATGTGCGTGTTTATGCACATTCTTTTTTTTTTAAAGCAGGTGGAGCACATCTTAACTCATTTATTTGTCATATTGTAGTACCAAAACCAGAAAGTCTTTAAGGATATGCCTGTAGAATTAACGTGTAGTTATCCACATTGTGAGGGGCCAAAACATGTAACATCTTAAGTTTAAAAGCTGACTTAAAGATGTCTGACAGGGTGGGCTGTCATGTCAGTGCACAGCGGGGGGAATTGGCAGAGACAGTGATTTGGACTCAAGTCGACGATGAAGTAGATTGGGACCAGAAATCCCTGGGGAGAGAGAGCGAGACGAGGTCAGGTAGGAGGGCTATAAAAGCACTGCCTCCTTTACTGGAACATGCACTTAATGTCAATCTGGGTATGACTGAAGATTTTGAAAGCACAGCGGTTCACTCCTGTCTGCGCACTCTTTGACTAAAACAGCCTAAATGCGTGAACAAGTATGCTGAGGTAAGTGCATATGCTAAATAATTGCTAAATATTTTGTAACAAGGTGTTTTGTTGTGCACACGCAGATGACAAGTCATTCATCAATTCTTCATGGACGTTGTCAAAAACGATGTCAAATCTGGACAGTATTTTCTTTGTTTTTCGTAGTTTTTTTTTTTTTTTTAAATACTTAACACTTATATTTTATGATATATCACTGATCCAGAAGACAAGATTTACACAACTTGTGCTCGGATAAAATTTAATACAAAATATTAATCAGATTTTTATTACTGATATGTTTTCTGAATTCAAACTTCTTGACATATTCTCCATCATATCAGCAGAAGAACTGCTGAGGAAAAGATTGACAAGTTAGAAAGATGTGGAAGTTCCTGCAAAGTTTGGGCTGTTTATTTCTTCTCTGTTTCATCTGCTCCACTGAGGGTCGGGTACTGAGGTTTGTCGTTGCTGTAAGTATACCCAGCATTTCTTCTTTTTTTTCCTACCCACACAATATAATCACAAGCAAGACTCTTTCATAATATTACTGACAGGATTTATTTTATTGAATGGTGGAGTTTTAATATAATCTGGAAGCCACTTTAGATGACATGAGTGTGATACAGCTGCACATTGTTGCTGATTACACTGCATTTTTCTGCTCGGTGAGCATTATTATATTTACACATTTATGTGACAAAGGATTACTTTGAGTCTAAATTCCAAACAGCGTCAAGCATATCTCACCCAGACACCACAGCTTTGTTCATAAACCTCTTTGCATATTTTTCCTTTCACACTGTCGTTCAGTGATAGAGTAAAAAGAGGAAGACTGAAGGATTTAAGTTCCTTTTTTTTCCTTTTTTTTGGCATCTTATCTGTTAACTCACATGTTACACTAGTGTATTTGTCACTTCTTACTTTACGTTATGTAATAAGATGTTTCTTATGTCACATTGGAAGTTTACAACTTATAAAATATATCCACTTACTGGTTACGGTAATTAAAGTCGTGGTTGGATTTGTGGTACTTCATTATATTACATTTTATAGTGACCACTATATTTTAAAGTTCAGATCTGACCTTCTATAAAACCAAAATGTTCCACATAAATGAATAAGTAAAAATCAGTAATGAACTGTACATTATAGTCTTGCAAAAGCAGTTTGCATAATAAGTACATATTATATTTCAGTACAAATTCTATAATTTCATTTAAGTTTAATAAGATATACATAATTATTCATTACTCTTTAGCTGTTAAAATATGAATGAATTCTACTACTTGATTTTACATTTGCTGTCAAGTTCAGATCCAGTTCAGTGTTAATTCTTAGTTCTAAGTGCTTGGCATCAAAATAACAATTATTTCTAAAATAACTCGTCGACTTGAGTTTTGTGGTCTGTTGTATTGTGAGATTTTTTCCGCAAATGAGTTCAAATGACTGTGGTTGCTGATGGGAGTGAGTCAGATGTGCCCATAATCCGGTTTAAATGACCCATGTGTCATGTCACAGCTCAGAAAGTGAGTCTTCATGGTTAATCATACTAACAGAGCGGCTCCGGCATTTGTGTCTCGATGGCGTCATCAGAATGACTCTGCTGTGTCCTTAAATCTAGACTCAACTGTCTAAGATCATAGGGTTGTGGTCTTTACCTCGATTTCAGGGTGTGTGTGTGTGCGTGTGTGTGTTTTTTACCATTTTAAGTACACAGTGTAATGGCTGGCACAGAGACATGACATCTGCATCCAAGTGACATAATCTGTTTCTGACTTTAAAGGTGTTCCGACATGGTGATCGATCGCCTATTGAGTCGTACCCCAGGGATCCTCATGGGGAGGAAGTGTGGGGTCAAGGCTTTGGACAGCTGACTGAGGTACTGGGTGCTGTGTAATTATTATGTTGTCAACTACGATTTGACGACCAAACCAAATATAAAGAGATTTTCTACACCTATGGATCCTATACAGAGTCATTTACCATTTAAAATGTAAATAAAAGTGTAAAAAAATAAACCTTCACATAAAATTCGACCTACAGAAGGACAAAGAAGATATAAAAGGCCTGTTTAGCTTAAATCTAAGCTCCTTTTGTGCTGCTGATTTCATGCCATGCTATAAAATGAGTTTCTAGAAGTCTTGAGATTGAAGAAAAAGAAGCTCTTTGCAATGAGTTTTGATCGAGAGTTTTAATTAAACTGTTTTCTTTGTGACATTGTTACACTTTTTTGGAGGGAATTATCCAGTTTACTGTAAATAAATTTATCATTTTGGGGTCCTTGGAAGACCTGCAGGAGGAGTGAGATTTGTTATTTTATGCAAATAAGTTGAATCTGACCTTAAATCTGCCATATCTTCAGCAAAAAGGTCAGCTTTTTTCTGTTTTTAATTCTCCGTTCAGCTGGGGATGAAACAAATGTTTGAGCTCGGCAGATTTCTAAGGAGACGCTATGGAAACTTTCTCAGCGAAGACTATGACAACAAAGAGGTAAGTGTGTGTATGTGTGTGTGCATACAGTATATGTTTTTATTTTTTAACCCCGGCTTTGCTTAGCTGCAAAACCTAATCTTGTTGTCATCCATGTCCTCGTTCCAACATGTGAAATTAAGTTCATGGGTGGCAACTGATTGTCTGTAATGGCTGTAAACACCACTACGTTAATGAGCGTGACTCATGTTGGTGATATCACTGGCATGGCCCTGTAATATGCTGTAACATGTACATGTACAGAACAGTTGGCAGCATGTATGTTTGTTCAGTGTGCCCCTGGGCTACATGCTCATACTGTCATTATGGAGATATGATTTACTTTGTCTTTTCCCTGCCTGTTTTTTTCCCCCTACTCACTTCCAGTCTTCTTTTTATTCCCCCTTTGCTCTCTCTTTCCCCCAACTCTCCCCCTCCCCCTTCTCTTCCCATGCTTGCATTCAGTTTTTTCCCCATCTCCCTTTAAATAACACGCAGTTACCACAGAAATAACAAGTCCTCTCAGTACCTGTCATTGGCCATTTGTCGCCCAAGTCTCAGTCAACTTGTACTGTATATTTCCCTGTGCTGCCATGTCTGTCTTAATTTGACAAAAGGAAAAAGTGGGGTAGAGGGGTGGTGGTGGTGGCTGCAGGTTGGTAGTGAGCTTTCTCGGCATCACAGGAACATCCAACCTTATCAGCATGATTTACTGTGTGTAAAAATCCGACGCAGGGTGACAGAGAGATATAGACGAGCGAAGGCTGATGTCAAAAGAGATCACAGTAAGATGGATGTTGTTCCCCCTCCCTCTCTCATCCATTTGGATCTTTTCTCCCCCTCCTCTTCATGTTAAGGGAATACCACAGTTAACTTGGGATAAATACAGATCGCTCATAATATATTTCAGCTTTGCGGGGTGCATTTATTTTGCATATTTATGGAGTAAAAATAGAAACTGAATTATGTGCATTTCCACTATGCTAATGCAGTCCTTTTGAGTTTCCAAAATGCATTTCATTTCTATATATGAATAAAAAACAAAAAGAAAATTAAGCTAGAGTGTGTTTCATTTGGAAAATAAAAAAGGTGATTCAGTGGTCAGTCAAAAATGTGTATTCATATTAACATTCCCTCCATGTTCCTTACAGTTGTATGTGCGGAGTACCGACTATGATCGCACTCTGATGAGCGCCCAGGCCTGTCTCGCTGGGATGTTCCCCCCAACCAGACGCCCGCCTCCCATTGTGCCCCAGTTACTGTGGCGGCCTGTTCCAGTGCACACTATCCCCAGGGTCCATGACAAGGTGGGCTGCTGAGCCACATAAACATTTCCTTTCCTTTTACTTGTCCAAGTTTCTATTTCAGCTGAATAGAAACTTGGGCAAGTTAATTTGAGTCTCTCTCTCTTCGCAGCTCCATGTTCACCTCGGCTGTGAACCTAGCACACTGATATTCCCTATTGTTCCCCTAGTGTAAAATGAACATACGTATAATTGTGCCCAGAAGAGCTGCAGTACCTGCAGTAAATGTGCATTATTTCCACTGATGTGCTGTTGTTTTCGATTTTCTCAAGCTGTTGAAGTCTCCAGGCAAAGACTGTCCAAGGTTCAGAGCTCTGATGACTGAGACCTTTGAGAGTGTGCCCTACCAGAGGTTTCTGAGGGCTCACAAGGTAAGACAGCGCACAGAAAGGATTCAATCCTCCAAAGAGTCTCTGCTGTAGTTCACTCCCAGCATCTGTTCAATGACGTGAATGTTCTACTCACAGCACAGTTTGTGTTAAACACTACTTTTTCATGAGTCATGTGCCTGTTAAACATTGAAAACTGTTGTTTTTTTATGTATCATCAGACTTGTGCTGTGAACAATATTTTTTCCTCTCCTCGGCTGCATCTTTTCTGCATATCCATGCTTTTGATTTGTAACTTAAAACACTGTGAAATGCACATTTCTGTAAAAACAGCGAGATACATCCTTCACAGTTGCTGGTGCCAATGTTATCAGCACCTCCAGTGGACGTGTTAGTTATGCCGTAGACACCATGTCCTCTCAGTGCATTTTCTCAGGCACGGTGACTCCATCACCTAGAAAAAGCTGCACAGTGCAATTTCTCTCACATTCTCAGAGACACTAATTAACGGTTGGATTGAATTAGATTAAGAATTACAATGAAAAGATTTTAATTAACCAGAGTCCCATGTGCTGCCTATTAAGGTGGCGATTGAGATCAGGACACAGTCTGCTGGATTGAATTTTAACACCCTCTGCTGGAGGCACAGCTCTTGCAAGTTACATGCAAGATCCAAAATGGTGTCATTTTTCATTGTGCTGTCTGACCAAAGGTTAACCTTATAACAATTACTTCATCTGTAAACTATGTTAATTCTTTAAATTAAGCAGCTAATGTGTGCCGTTTTGAATTTTAAGCACCAAATAAGATACATTTTATTACCGTGCTTGCAAAAACAACCACAAAAAAGTTTAATACAACTCATAAAAATGGTAATTAAAGTGTTGTATTCCCTGGAGCTTTTAGCATTCATAGTGAAGAGTTTAAATTAATATTCTTTTCCCTTTCTTTATCATGCAGTATTTTGTGGAGGGTCTCTCCAACAACACTGGCTACCCTGTTTCCAAACTGGTTGGCAAAAAAATCTGGAGGGTCTACGACACTCTTTCCTGTCAGGTATACTTGATGTATCACAGTAAGCACATAAATACAGTCATAAAAAATAATAGAGCCTGTATGCTACCTGTATTCTATTCACATTACAAATGTTTCAATTGCTGATACAAACAGCAGCTGCAGAGCGGAGAGTCAAACAGGAGGAGGGAAAGGGGCTTTTCTCTGACACGTCTGCGAAAGGATGGAGCAGATCATTTTTATACATACAGTAAAACTTGAATAGGACAACATATTGAAATGATAATTAAAGCATTATGTGATGGAAGGAGTCTAGGCTAGGTTGAATATGTTCATTCACACTTGCAAAATGAGCATCTGTTATCTTCAGACCACTGCTAAAAATAGCTGGGATAATGGAAATGAAATACAGCCTTTTAAAAGCGGCTGTTGTTGATTCGCGTGATGTGTAATGTAATTATTACCCTGATGCGGTTTAATAAATGCTGTTTTGTTGTACAGAGGATCCATAACTTGACTCTCCCACGCTGGGCCAACCAAGACGTTCTGGACACCCTGAAGAGAATAGCATCCTTCGAGGTTATGTACAGCATCCTCAGTCACAAGCGGAAAGAGAAGGCCAGGCTCTCGGGAGGTGAGGGATTCATTTAAAACACTGTTGTGACAAAAAATGTTATTAGAACAACAACAAAAAAAAAAAAAAAACAAGAGAGAGAAAAATAATCTGTATTTAGTGTTGTGGCTGCTGGCTGAGGCTTTGTTTACACCTCAGAGAGTGTAAAGTGCTGGGTCGGGGCTTCTCAAAAACATATTAGCACATATGAGCTAATGACAGAGGTAATTACAGTGTCAAGACAAGACACTCAATAAGGTCAGAAGGATTGCGCTAGTGTCTGGGAAAATTTCATTTGCACTCTCGTGCATTTATTAGGGGTCCTGCTGAATGCCATCCTGAGAAATTTCTCCAAGGCTGTAGAGCAGAGGAGCTCTCTGAGGTTCATCATGTACTCAGCTGTAAGTTCAGTATTCGGACACACGGAGTACACACATTTATAATTCATTTTGCAAACTGCTTCACATGCTGTATCTAGTCGGCTCCTTATTGCTGTGATGTTTGCGTCTCATTCCAGCATGACTCGACACTCATCACCCTCCAGGCAGCTCTGGACGTGTACAACGGCCTTCTTCCTCCCTACGCTGCCTGTCAGCTCTTTGAGTTCTACCAGGAGTATGATGGGTAATGACTTCCTTCTAAACGTCACTTCATGCCCTCTTCTCTTTGCATATTTATAAATCCTCCATCTAGGTCAAATAACCAAAAACACACTGCCACATTTTGAGTAAATGCCATCCAGTCTTCAGTCTTCATCAAATTCAAGTACAATTCTGTTCATTCCTCTTCAATTTGATGAAAATCTGGAAAAGATCCAGAACTGCAATGGCCAAATTAGTACATGACACAAACCTATTTACATAACACTCTCCATAATTGTGTGTCATCTCATTGTATTCATCCTAATAATAATCCCAGATCCTATTCTCTGGAGATGCATTACCGCAACGACTCCTGGCGTGAACCGTTTGCCAACTCTGTGCCAGGATGCAACGGGCTGAACCCCTGCCCTCTGTCCATGTTCAATGAGCTGGTGAGGGACGTGGTGACAGAGGACTGGGAGTATGAGTGTGGGTTTAGGACAAAATGGTCCAGCGTAGGTGAGGAAAGACTTTTGTAGATTTCAATGGTTGCCCTGACTTCTATTTGCTCCTGTTTCAGCACATACTTTGGCTGTGTTATCGCTTCAGTGCAATATATTCATTTCTGTGTTCTCTTTGGGGACTAGCATGAGCAATTTGCAGCACAGACTGTCTGATTTAAAAATATCAGTGTTTTTGGAAATCATCCAAATGTTCCATATTCTCATGCACAACAACCTAAACAGGATTGTCATCTCTCACAGGTGTCATTACAGCTCTTGCAGTGGCTGTGGGTCTCCTGGCAGTGGCGCTGTTGTTCAGCATAGGAGTGGCAATCCACAGAAGGAGAGCACACTACTCCAGGGAGGTGTAATGCAGACCAGTGTCACACATGTGCCAAAAATACAAAAAGGTGCTTCTCTGCTGTGGAAACAGCTCTAATAATAATGTGCCATGTAGACTATTCATTTAAGTCTTGACTGGGTATGTGTGGGTGGTTTATATACCCAGTATATATATATATATATATATATATATATATGTGTGTGTGTGTGTGTGTGTGTGTGTGTGTGTATATATATATATATATATATATATATATATATATATATGAACTTATTTTCTTTTCTTATTCTCAGAATAATTCTCAGAATTATTTTTTTAATGCCTACAATAATATATAGTATGTTTGCAAATATCGTATTGACCCGAATACAAAACAATCCTGAATAAAGATATTTAAAAAAAAAAAAAAAATAGTGACCAAGCACATGACCTGTAAGCAAGCATGCATCATTGAGAAGTGTTTTTTTTTTTTAATCATTAATTGTTTGGAATTTTGGCATTCAATGATGAGAATGATAACATCAATGGAAGAGAGCACACACAGGAAAGCTTGGATGGGTCAGGACTGTTGTGCTGTTGTGCGGCATATACGCCAATGTGGTGCGCCATAACCACTCAGCTATCAAGACACCACATGGGGTGGTGCTTAACATGCCCAAAAGCATTAGCATTACGTAATGCACGGAGGACAATTAACAGCGGCCCAATTTTGACACTGTCCTCTTCTGCTGTTTGCTAACTTTCTCAACATTTGAGCCGCTGTTTTCGAGCAAGTCTCCGTGTCACATCTCTCCAGGTCACTCGTGTGTGTGTGAGAGAGAAGAAGAAGCTCTTACTCGTTTGGGGAGAAGACATTTCACGCAACCTGCTGATTTAGACCCCTGGGTCTCTGGACCCTGAATATAAGATGATCTGATTCTTTCAGACGTTTTTTTTTTTTTTTAAAATAGCGTATTATATTCGGGTCAATACGGTAGTTATGAATGGAATTTAACAGAGAAATTAACATGTACTCAAAATAAACCAATCATTAATGGCAGACATCAATTAATTTTATTTGACTCACTCTTGACAGTGAGAACTCTACATTGTGACATTCACTGTTCATTCATGGTTTGGCTCATATATATCATTTCACATTCTTTGCTCTTCAGTTTCTCACTTCTTGTCTGGATCTGTGGCAACTGTGGAACAACAGAACAGATTATGAGCATTAGTTTTGTCATGTAAATGTAAACCTGTGTACATCCCCTCCCGCTTATCTCCCATGCATGCAGTCCATTCTTACCTCTGATGTCCAGCTTACACTCCACTTCATCCTGTCCCAGCTCGTTCACAGCCATGCAGGAGTATTTGCCTCCATCAAAGGTGCTTGGCTTACGAATGTTGAGGGTCAACACTCCTTGGTTATTTTGCATCAAGTACTTGGGATCATCACCAATGATCATTTTATTCTTCATCCAGATAATCTTAGGCTAACAAGTAAGAAAGAAGTAAAATTAACAATGTGTGCTAAATGATGGAAAATGCTACCGTGAGTAACTTTGTACAAGAGATCCTCCTACAGCAAACTTGAGATCATCATCTGCATATGAGGGTGTTTTAACATGCACATTTACCTTGGGGAAGCCTTTCACAGCACAACTAATGGCAGTGCTGTAACCAGCCACTACACTTCTGTCAACCAGAGGCTGAGTAAACTTGGGAATACAGTTCATATCCATCTCCTTGTAGGGGTTTACTTTCATCTCCAGGCCTGAGGAGAAGGTTGGGAAAGGTTGAGCAGGGTTAGGGTGCGATCAGGCTTGGGTTTTTCCACATAGAGGTGGTCTTGGTCTTCAATTTCTGGTATGAACACTATTTGAACCAGTTCCGGAAAGCACACTGTCTATGTGCACTATGTCTCATCTCACAGAAATAAATATGGTTTCTGTAAACATAAGCTCTCTAGCTAGTCTTCCCCTAAATGCCTGCTTGCATTATTGGGTTATTTAATAGCAGAGGCTTGTGTGCGCTGTCCTCTAAAGTCTGCTGACATATGCTCCAGATCAATATCAAGCTGAACAGAAACTGACAGCACTCTATGATGAACAATATCCTGGTACAAATTAGGGGGGATTTCTTGTCTTTTTTACATGTCAACTGTATTGACCAATAATCTGGCAGCATTTCCACCACATGGCTTTTGTTTACAATGTCTGGTGTACTTAGGTTGTGTATCATTCTGGCAATGGTTCAGTTCAGTTTGGTTCTGGATAAGGACATCGAAGTGTGAACGTACCCTTAATTTATTCCAACAAAGTAAAAATGCAATTTAAGCTACAAAATACTTGTTAGCATATGTTGGAAGTATAGTATTGCATCCATACTGAAAACATACAATATATATACAAACACAGTCTTACCTGTCTTGGCAATTTTAGCAGTGTTCTTGCTCATACGCGGCTCCTCACTCAGGCCGCAGAGGTTTTCACTGAAGACACGGAACATGTACTCATTGCCCATAATCAGATCTGAAACTGTGCAGTGTGTCCGTCTGTTATGTTCATAAACAGTGAACCATTCCTACAATGGGGGAAAAATGAAATCATTACATTTAAAACAGAAATTAGAAATGAGAAAACAAGCCAAGTGGCAATATCATATACCGGCAGGAGGTAATCTTAACATTATTTCTAAGCCACAGGCACTAATTGAATGGTTCAGTAGGTAACAGCAGGGTGGGGGTCAAGGTGTGAAACATCACTTCCTTCTCCATATCTCACCTTAGTCTTCATGTCCGCCTTCTGGATGGTGTACCCAGTAATCTCACAGTTGCCATCATCTGTCGGGGGGCCCCACTCCAGTGCTGCATTGAAGCCCCAGACATCTGTCACCTTCACATTCACTGGAGGACCAGGCTTCTCTGTTTGAATGAAACATCATCATCATCAGTCCCAGTGTTTCACTCATTCCTTAGATGATCTGAAATAAGTTATGTAGAGTTGTGAACACCTTACCAACAACCCTCATATCAACGGTGGCCCTGTCCTCCAAGTTCTCAATCTGTAGAAGCAGTTCGTATTTTCCAGAGTGCTCTCTCTCTGCTGAGCGGATGAAGAGGATGGTGTCCACATTTGAATTACGGACATTGATCATCTTGGGGTCGATGGGTTTACCATCCTTGAACCAGGTTGCGACAGGGCGTGGTTTACCCTATGAGACAAAAACATGAATCTTTGTTGATAACATACTGGATGCAAAACAACTGGTGGCACAAATGTTACAAAACCATTTTGGTTTCTAAAGAAAGATTATCATAATTATTATTAGCAACTGTTTGATTTTATAATTTGGGGCAAAATGGAGGCAGAAACTGTCCTCAGTATAAAAGGATATTCTGACCCATTTCTCTGTAAAATGAAATAAAAACAAATGTCTATGTTTGAGCCAACTAAATAAAAACATTTATCTGACTATATCATTACTGTGTAGATACAATACCTAAAGTTTTATTTTAAATACTATTCACAGCAACACCGGAATAAACTGTAAACTCATGCAACTGGATATTTTGCTACTTTGTGTTGCATTTTATTATATTATATATATTATTATATAATCACATGTTTTTATTATGAGTATATAGAGCTTTACTAACCTGGAAGGGGATGACCAGGTTGACCTTCTCTCCTACTCTTCTGATATACTTTGTCCTCAGGTTGCGGGGCAGGCGGATCTTTGGGTGTTCTAAAGCAGGAACAGACATCTCATTAAATGAGGGTGTTTGACATGATGAAAACATAAAGCTTTAGCTTTTACAAAGCAAAAGATAAAATGCTATAAATGCAAATGATATGATGATCCATAAAACATACTGACTCACCAACAATCTCACGAATGGTGACGGGCTGTGACAGTAAAGCAGGAAGACTGCGTCCAGCACAGTTTATAGCCACCACTCTGAAGTTGATCTTCTCTCCCACGGGAAGGCCACGCACCACAAATCCCTGTCTCTCACAAAGGTCTTTGTTTGCCACCACCCACTCAGTGTCTAGAATAAAATAGAAGTATGTGCAGTAAATTACAATGAGTGAGATGTTGCTTTTCTTATTATAGGCTCGAATGTTGATATTATAAGCACAATGTGCGGTCTCATCACCTCCTTCCTTGCAGTATTCAATCACATAACCGTCCAAGCCTCCAGCTCCAATCCTCTCTGGGGCGAGCCACTTCAGGCTACAGGTGCTGTCTGTCACATCATTGACTGTCAGGCGTGTTGGCTCACTGGTTGGGGCTGTGGGTAACAGAAACCGAGACTCAAGAGAATCATGGTCTGGTCTGGTTATAGATGGGTAATACACAAATGGATGGACAGAAAGAAGCATGGAGAAAGAATGAGTAAAGACGAGTGTGAAACATACCAATAGGCATGAAGGGTTTAGAGGTGAGACTTGGTGCAGACATGCCGATGCTGTTGATAGCAAACACCCTCATCTCATAGAGAATGCCTTCAATCATCCTCTTGGCCTCATATGTGGTTGATGGATATACATCAAAGTTGAGTTTTGTCCATCTGGAAGATCCTTTCTTCTTTCTCTCCATGAGATAACCTGATGATGTAGAAAACATCCATTTGAAGTTCAAGCAACAATTTAAAAACAAAATCTTGAATGTAGATGTATATTCTATTTTACAAATGTAAAATATATATACCATTACCACAATAAGTAGTATTGAGTATAAAAAAGTAAAGAGTACAAAGCCATATTTTACCTTTGATTGGTGCACCACCATCAAATTTAGGAGCATCCCAAACCATGGTGGCGCAATCCTCTCCCACTGATACGGCTTTGACATTCTCAGGGGGGTCAGGGACATCTAGAAAGAGATTAAAAAAGTTAAAAATGCAGTTGATGAAATTATCTTTAAACTGGATTGTTATATGTCAGTTGATTCAACGTTAATTGCAACCTACACGTGCTGACATCCTCACTTACCCACGATCTTCACAAACAGAACAGCCTTGTCCTCTCCAGCAGGGTTGGCAACACAGATGGTGTAGTTGCCCTCATCTTCCCTCTCTGCCCCCTCAATGACGAAGGAGCTCAGGCCCTTCCTAGTCTCCACTCTAACACGTCCCTCAGCTTCTGTGATTTGCTAAAAAACAGGAAATTGTTGCTCAGTAACATGACGTGTAACCAAGTAAGGCCAATAGTCATAAGAAGCTAATGTATTTCAAATAGATCTGAGTAAATGGCTTTATGAATACCAATCAGAACAGCACTTATGGGTCACTTGAGTTGACTATAGCATCACTTTGGCAGCACTTAGGCTGCTAAAGTCACATACAGGATGTGACATTAGGGTGAAATAAGAAGCCACCCAGTGGGGAACAGTTACATCCAGTGTTCAAAAACATCAGGGGTAGTCTGTTGTTCTGCACAACTCTGCCTTTAACTGCCTCAACTGTACAACTTGTTTTTTCTCCTGAGGTTGCATTAAATCGAAGCCCATATTAGGGTCACAGGCATAAGATCATAGCCACTTTTCACATCCTTACCTTATCTCCTCTGGACCAAACAGCAGTGGGCGCTGGCTCTCCTGTGATCTCCACATCCAGTCGGAGTTTGTTGCCCGCCACCACAATAATAGTGTTTTGGGAGACCATGTTTCCTGTGGTGTCCAGGTGGATCTTTGGTGGATCTGGTTTACGTGTAATATACAAACAGATGTAGAGAGATAGTGTGTTTATGGAAGTGGACCTCTCACAATATGAGCTATAGGCAAGATTGAAATGCGTAAAAACTGAGGTAATTTAAGGCTTCTTACCTTGTCTTGGTACATAGTCAATCTTAATTTCTGTTTGAGAGAGAGGGAAAAAAAGAGTTGACAACATTATGCAGACTGCTCATGATTTATGCATCCACAATGGTGCCTATGTGATCATTCTGTCTTTCTCACCCAAGAAGTTAAGTTTGGCAGAAAGTGACAGAGCATATCCATCAGGAATAAATGTATAGTCTCCAGCATCCTCTGGCTTCACATCATCAATAACAAGCTTGTGAATCCTGTAACAAGCAAGAGAGGGGATATTATGTGGGAGAAACACATGCTTAACATATCTGAACTTGTATTCCAGTTTATTTTTACTTTTTTTTAAATCAGTTTTAACAGATATTAAAACATATCTTATACCTTCCAGTGTGAGTCATTTTAATACGGTTGCTTGCCAAGACCTCCACGCCATCTTTGAACCACTTTCCTGTGACCTTTTCATCGGACACCTCACACTTGAACACAGCTTGGTCTGTTGCCTTCACTGTCAGATCAGCAATGTCCTGCAACACCTCCAGCTCTTTCTCTGAACGAGTCATTGGACACAACAGGAGAACAGATCAGGAGGGATACAGAGTATGGGAAGGTGGAGGGAGAAGGACTATGAGGGTGATTCTAACATCCTCTGCCATGTGTTATTAGTTTGTTGTTTGTGAGAAAAAGTCTTCAGGCCTTGGGCCTGCAGTTAAATCTAGATGTATACTCATGATTTTCTTTACAAAACACATTTGTTATTCATCATCATGATTCTTTTTTATTTAAAATGTGTTATAAACTCTACAATCAATCAATAATATATAAAAGTTGAATAATATTGGTGTTTTTTGGTGGTACCTTCCACTTCCAGCTCTCCTTTGGTGTGTCCACCGTTAGTCCAGGCGTGGTACATTCCAATATCGTCCAGTGTCGCCTCCTGGATGATAAGCATGTGCTTCTTTCCATCCTTCTTGAAGCGATACTTGGTGTCTTTATCTCTGTGAAGCTCTTGATCCTCAAAGAACCTGGAAGAGAATATAAGATGAGCATCTCTCTCTTTCGAACAGGCGTCACTACTTAATATTTCATACCAAACAGTAACAGTAAGCCCACATCTGATGTGAATTTACCAGACACATGAATATTTCAGCATGAAAATGCTGGGATACGGTGTGTCTATCTGCGAAAGACACACAACCTTAAATCTTAAAACATCAAGACCACAAACAAACTAATTTAAAAATCACAGTAAAACACACAAAAAACATGTGTATATATATATATATATATATATATATATATATGAAGAAATCAAGCTTTTTTTCTGTTGTTGAAAACAGACTTTCTAAGCTACTCAGGTTTCTTCAGATTCAGTTTAATATCTTCCAGATCTCTGTAGGAGATAGGAGATTTGGATTTGATTTTATAGAGGCCTATCTCTTACAGACATGTTTTGCATAAAAGAGCACATCAGTTATGTCTCTTCTAACAAAGAGGAAGGCTTTTGAGAGGAGCATATGCATATCATTTGATGCATATCATGATGCATATCATTTTATAAGCAGATGATGTCTTGTTTCAGTACAAGTAGCCACATGATTAAATACACTGAAATCCAGAGCTGTGATGCACACAGCAGATCAGATAACAACCTGTGAGCTCCAGCTATACATCTAATATTTATCTGATGTGTTGAAGTTGAAGAACAAAAGCTTGATGTAAATAAGACTCTCTGCTGTTTGAAGAGCGCAAAGTAGTCTATTTATTTTGCGGCAAGACACCTCATGAAGCTGGATCAAGTTAAGTTGATCCTATTACACTAATCACTATGATATTTACTGACCACATGACATGGGCGCCCTCCTCGGAAACCTCGATCTCAAACTCCACCCTCTCTCCCACCACCACATGGTAGTCGTCCATCAGCTTGGTGATGGTGACAGGGGGCTCTGAATGGAACGGCAGGAGACATTAAAACTCAATTAAAAGTTCACAATAAGTAGTGCTCTTTTTTCTGTCATGTCAGACTTTTACTGCTCATAGACTGTCCAATGACAAAAGACAAAAACAGAATCTGCACACCTTTAACAAACACCTCTGTGAAACACTTGTCCTCTCCAACCACACACTCATATGCAGCATCATCAGCCAGGGATGTCTTATTGATGGTAAGTGTTCGGATGTTCCCGTTTGCCTCCATGATATACCTTCAAAACACACAGATCGAGTGTCAGATCAGACGGTCTGCAGGTCAAACTGAATGTTGCTGTGTTCTTCTATCAAGCTGAAGGCTTAAAACAAATGCCTTTAAAAAATGATGCCCCCTTATATGTTTTACATTTGATGACGATTTTGACAATAATTTTGAAAATCTTGTGTTTCAGTTCTTATCTGGGACATGCATTTTTTTTTCCACTATGAGACCTTTAAATGGAAAGAATTAAAAGTCTTTGTCTTGGGGGTGTATCTGCTTTACTCTACATGGGGAATACATTGAGATGTCTTGGCAGTGTGATTTGATAAACCCACTGGGAGGCTTCTTATGACCGTCTAAAAATAAAACGTGTTGATAGCAGCATCCTTTCAGGGTATGACTTTGTGGCTCAGATAATTTTAACTTGATATTTTAAAGCAGCACAGCCTATCTAAGCTTGATTATTAATATAATATAGTGTAACACTACTGTCTAATTAAAAAAAAAAAAGTCTTATAAGGGACTTGTGTGGATTTACAGTAATAACTGTGTCTGTGCATGTATTTGTGCTTTTAGTTGTCTACGTACTTGGCTGAGGGTTTGATCTCCTGGCCATTCTTCAACCATTTGACCTGGACATTGGGATCAACCACCTCACATGTCAACACAATCTTCTTGCCCTTTTCCACGGAGTAGCAAGATTCAAGCCTCTTCAGGAAAGCTGGAGGTTGCAAACAGAAAATGGAGACATAATATTAAAATAATAGTTCATCAGTTAAAGAAAACATCCCATCTCTTATCTTCTCTTTCCTGTCCTACGGATCCCTCCCTCTTGTCTACCCCTCTGCCCCGCTGTCCTTCCTCCTCCCACTTAATTTCTCCCATGCTTTAAATACTTATCAACTTACACTCCTCTCACCCCTCACCTGATCCTACTTACCCTCGCTGTGCTTGGGCTCAGGCTGGGTCATCTTTTTCAGACGTTTCAGCATACCCCTCAGGTCGGTGATGCCATACTTAAAAGCAATTTTCTCATACTCGCTCGGGTGAGCGCTCTTAAGCAATTCCCAAACATCAATGTCTGGTTCCACTTTTTCTTTCTTCTTCCTGGTAGTCAAAGGAAAGGGATATGTTTCGATATATGACTGGAGAAGCAAGCAGGAGGCAAATTCATTATGTTCTTGATAATTAAATAACAAATAAAATATAGCTTCTCACTTCTTCGTGGCTTTCAGCAGAGCACTGAAATCCAGATCTCCCTCGTCCTCTCCAGCATCCCTGTATGTGTGTAAACCAACATATAGTGAAACCAAGATCAGGCAGATCTCCTAACATGGTACAGCATTGAACTCACTATACTGTTGTATACCACAGGTGTTGAAAGACATATTCACACACACACACACACACACACACACACACACACACACACCCTGGAAAACATTATAAATAGCCTACACATGCATTCACCCTAATGTGCACGTAGACTGCAGGGATAGGCTGAAACACAAACCCAGATGAACTTACGCTCTCTTGAAGGCAGACAAAATATCTGCGTGTTCCTCCTGCTGTGCAGCTGTAACAAGAGAAGTTGCAGAGAGCGCAAATTAGGGCTGGATCAGATCAAAAACATCAGCATGTATGGAATTTGTGTCAGTCAGAGTCTGTTTCCACTCACCCTCGACAGTGATCTCAAAGGTGGAGCTGTCACACTTGTCTTTTGCCGACACCTCACACCTGTAGCCGCCGGCATCTCCGGGGATAACTTTAATGATCTTCATTTCAAAAGTGTAGATCTTGGGGAAGAAGAACGGCGTAATTACTTCTTAGTTACTTAGTTATTTTTGACAGATGGGGATCAGATCACACAGTGCATGAATGGCATCTCTCTTCCTCTCTCTCTCTCTCAGACACACACACACACCTTGGTATTTCTATCATAGGTCTCTTTGAACTGAAAGTGTTTCCCGGCCTTGCTGCCAAGGTCCATCCACTTGCCCTTCAGCCATTTCATGGTAGGTTTTCTTGTCAGGGTTGACGAGTCAACCATGGCAATGAAAGTGACATCCGTTCCTGCCATTCAAAAATAACAATGAACTCATGAAACCTGATGTAATCAAGGTACACTTTATAGATTGCTGCTGTTTACTGCTGTCTGTCTTGACAATTATTCATCCATCCATTTGTTGGTTTCAAACCTGCCACAGCGACTACATTCTCTGGAGGCTTCTCGACGAAGAGCCCGGTCAGCTCAGTCGACCCAGGCTCTGAAAAGATGCCAGGAAAAAAAATTAGTTTCTTTTCTCTGGCAATTTGGAAATTTAAAAAAAATAAAATAAATTGATCCAGGAATGACACCGGCAACATCCAAAAGTGAGCAACAAACCGAAGTGCAACGGACATAGTGAAATGCTTGAACCTTTTTTTTTTTAAATATATATATATATATATATATATATATATATAAGCAATCACAAAAATTACAACTGCACACGCAGACTGTGCATAATCCAAAAACAACCACAACACCCACAAAATGACAAACCAGCAACATCTGGCTAGACATTCTAGAGAGGGAGTGTGATGAGTAAACAGTTCCTGCAAACATGCACAACACACAGACATTAAAACCATGTTGCGTTTACTTGTATAACTCTAGCTGTAAGGTGTAACTAACAAGCCCTCAATCAACTCACAAATTAGTATGAAGCTAAATGGGAACTAACTATCAAAACCAGTTGTATAACAACACTTTTTGCTTCTTAACTTAATGAATATATTTGTCTTGCTTATCATGAATGTAATTACTTACTGCAGTTTTATAGGCTTGCCTTGTTCTGGCTTTTCTTGACTAATAGCATTAGAAATAAATCAAGTCTGACACTTTAAGTATTTCTAAACTATTCTATGAAAATATCATTAATGATATTTTATTAAAAGTTTAAAAAGTAAATACAGGACAAATGATTTCATAATGATTTCTAAGTACTGCCACTGCTATGGGCAACACTTACGTAAAGAAACATTGGATTGGCCTGAACTGCTGTTTTCTCTTATTTGTTGCCAGAGCAGCAAGTGCCAGTCATAACAGATAAAAATCTAAGTCATTCATTTTTTATTTTATTTTTACTTTGTGAGTTGTTCACAATAAAGAAAAAGACTTAGAAAGACTTAGCTGAAGTCAGCAGATTGGATGATTGTATAGAACAAATTACATGATGCTTCTACAACAACAGAACACAAACTCATCTGACCACTAAACCATGTCGTACAAGGAAGCAGCGTGGATGTGTTTCGTATATTCGTGCAAGCAAAATTTGCAGTGATATTCAATCTACAGCAAAGTATCATCACCAGATAAAGGCCAGGCTGTTTTAATGAACTGTGCTAAGTATAAAACTTTCAGCAAGAGCATTTGTTGACCTTTGTACATCAGCACTTTCTACCCATATCAAAGATTTAGCATTCAAGGTACAAATCTGTAAACAATGCACCCTTCACATCAGCACTAGCGTCTAAAATAAATCCTGCTACATAGTGCACATTCTTGCTCATGGTTTATATGTATGCCTTAAGAAATTCAACAAATTTAATAATAAACCCTATACCAACATACCCTAGAAATGTCACATCTTCTTTCAATATGATATATGAAAACAACACATAACAATACTTAGGATGCATACATCTGCATTTCATAATATCATATTTGCATGCAGTGGAGAGCACGCAGTCCTGCACTGTGCCTTCAGCCCGCCCTTACCCTCTTCTGCAGGGTTTACCTCAGCTGCAAAAAGTAAATACCTCGTTTAACATATGGAAGTATAACAATCCACTGTTATACTGTACCATAAGTCAGTACAAATTCACGAGGTAAGACGAGGCAGATGAACAGCAATTACAGAATTATTATCATTCTGTAGAATTATTCCATTAATACACCACACAGTGAAATGCAATCAAAACTGAACTTGAATCGTGAAGGTAAGATCATGACTGTTATCAATCAAAACAGAAAGTAATCAAATGTGTTGATTACTGCTACTGCTGCTACTTTTAATCTAAGAACTTGGGACATTATTATTTGAAATCATCTTGATGAATTCTTATGGACTGATTTTGCAAGGCTGCAAGACCATGTGCCACCCCAAGCCACTGGAACAAACCACTGAAGTGTGACTTAAAAGGCATTTGTTCATTAGTTTTTGTTTAGAGCATTGAAATGTAATGAATGCGATCATCTGTCCTAAAGTTTGATCCATTCCCCCGTCCAGTTTAATTCATCACCAGGAACTGGGCACAATTTGCTGTGGTGACATTCAAAAAGTTACCAGGGTAGGATTTTCTTTCAAGAAATTGGCAGTGACCTGCTGCTGACATACACAAGCAATACTGTTGCAAGTGCCCAAAAAGTCTGCAGTTGGCTATATGATGATAATCCTGCACACACTATACCCCCACGGGTACAGCTTTAAACAGCCATGGTATGATAAACACTTCCCACACAGCAATTCCACTCTAGTAGACACACTGACATCAAACCCAGTATGGTGCAATACCGGCGGGAGCAGGAGCTGGGGATCAAACTAATTGTAGATATGGAAACCAAATGAAACCAAAACCAACATCTACTGTGAACAAAGTTCAAATGCCCTCCTACACAGTGTGCATATGATTCTTTATAATCAAAATTATATCTGACTTTTATTTTGTTTTGTTTTATTTGACATTTTCTTTATTTTATGCATTTGCAGGTGTGGCACATATTTTAGTTTTCATTAAGTTTTTTTTTTTTAGATATATCTGAGTCTGACTTCTTTTTCAAGTTGACAGAGCTGATAAAGTGATTAAGCACTCTGTTCTGTTGTTCTCAACCTCTTCATGATGCTTCAAAGCTTCTTCCTCAGGCTGATTTCTGTCCAAAGAAAAGTCCATCTGTACATTTTCCATCTGAAGTTTCTTCAGTTACCATCTCTGGATCAAGTATAGCTTCCTAGCCATGGTATCGAACAGCCAAAACATTGAAACTGGTCACTTTGTTGTGTAAAAACGTAGCTTGTTTATGAACAGAACTCAGCGGATGCCCAGGAGAATGGCTTCTGCTAGTAACAACCTTAGTCTGTTGTTTCTACTGATTCTGCTGATCCATTTTTGTCTTTGTTCCATGAATCAGTTTTCACCTCATCATCATCTGTATTTCTTCTATACATTGACCTCTGAAACATCTGCAGCACAGTATACCTTTCCCTTCACTGGGCAAATGATGCCACAGCAGGAGAAGTTTTTCCAAATCTCACATTCAGTGATTAACACTGATGACAGACAAGACAAAAGATGAGCTCTGCACTCATAAATGCTGGAAAGAGATAAACAGATGGGAAGGAGCTGTGGTACAACATGCATCTTAGGTCCCAATCTCCAAGGAATTTATGGAAGTCACATCCAAGACAGTGGCCAAATTTAACATTTAATGACCTCACCCTGCTGTTTGACCCCTCTCTTGGCTCAGCGGGCCATATTTCAGGGCGAATTTCAGCGCAGCAGCCAACTTCCTTAAGATAGTATGAGCACACAAAGAAGCCACACCACGTTTGGAGGAGTCTGTCATTTACATACCACCAAGACTATCATCCATGTCTTCTGAATGACCAATATCCCAAAAAGGAAGTTACCATAAAGGGCCACATAAAGACCTGCAGAGCTGAGAAAAGTTCTAGACTTCTCCAGAAGGTATGATAACGTGTACTGTGTTGAAGACACATGTTGCAACCAGAAAGTGCCTGTATTCCCTCTCAGGCGACTAGATACAGGACACTTCAAATACATTTGAAGGACACCTCAAGGAAGCCTGGCATTTCCGTAACCCCTCGTCATCAACTCTTCTCGTAATTAGTCCAAACAGAGTAGAGGTCCAAGCAGAGCAACTAAAAGACCATAGGAGACAGGGGTGAGCTTCGAAACATGAACAACACTTCTTGAGTTTCACTTATAAAACTTGAGTTGTGGCGCCACCCCAATTTTATTTTAGAGTGGTGATTTATGATTCATCATGATGGCCATGAAACAAACAAAGGTGTCAATAGCTCACCATCTACAGGTCTTTGGACATGTAATAAATGGTGAGACTTGAACCCAATTGCAGATCTTGCGCATCTAAACGCATCAATGTGCTGATTTAGATTTTCTGGAAAAGGTGATCTCTCCTCACAATTTCCCGGTGCAACATAATATTAAGTGGAGTGACATCTATAAAAGTGTCAGCACATCAGATGACACTTGGTATGTCAGCAACAGCTGCCATTGTTCCACAGTAACACATGAACCACAGCTGTGTTTTCAATCTCATTGTTCAAATTGCTAGAGGGACAGAAGCAAAAGAGAGCTGGTATCATGGGTCACAGATGGGAAGAGCAGTGCTCATCACGTGGAGAAACCGATTCTGAAACACTGAAAGAACGTAAACAGTATAATTTGTGAAAGATTTTGGTGTCAGCATCAGCACATACCAGCCATAGAGAACAGGACAGGGGAAGAAGACACGGATAGCATCACACACTTGACTGCCAACAACACCGCTTGAATCAGGTTTTAGTTTGTTTTTCACAGCCAAGACTGAACTGTGAGTCTGAGGTGTGGTTTATTCAGACAGTAGCTCTGAGGTGGATTTTCACAGGATCAGTAAGATATGAGAACTGTGGCAAACCCTTGCAATAGATTTTACAGTTTAAATCTTACAACAGAAGAAGAGTTTTGTAAATGATTTGATCAAGCATTCTGATTGACACTGTTGAGACATTTGTGATGAAATGAAATCACAAAATAAGACTAGACTAGAATTGTCAAGAATTGTAAAAAAACAGTCCATGTTAATATGATGAAAATAATTTCAAATAATAAAACAGCCTCAGGCTCACTTAACACTTCATATATTATGTGACATCTTGACCAGCACATAATACCAAAAAAATATACACTCCGTAAAACACTCAAGTCATACTTTTGGAGGGACAAAAGTAAAATTCTCAACGGACACATCAATATAAATGTCGCTCTTTTTCTTACCATCCCCATCAGCTTCTGAATCTGTTGCAGACAAGGAAGCAAACAAAACTGAACAAAGCAGTTAGGAAGCAAACACATGTTGTTCCACAAGAGGACATACGGTTGCAACAGAGACTAATAAACAAACATAAACAGAAGCATCGTGCGTCATCACTTTCATTTAATTGGGGAAAAAAAAAAATCAACAAAATCCAACCCAGCTCGCATTCACTAATCGAAATGACTGACGTGTTCAGGGTTAGTGCATGCGAAAAATAAATGTGCACATAAATACACAGACACATAAAAACACATATATCGCTTACAGATAGCAGAGATACACAGAAACCAGAACTAATCACACTAAACTGCTGTACTGCTACTATCAAAAATACTACTATTTTTTGGAAGAAGGAACAGGAAAATACAAAATCATCTGTGGCACATACTGCAAAACCACAACAAGGGTAAGTTCACACATAACATATACATGATGTACAGTATATGTATATATCAGTACAGTGATGGAAAATGACGTAGAACATTCAACATTATAATCTGTGTCATTAGTCATGAGTGATATGTGGTCGAATTTTTATTTTATTTGAATAGAAGACTATAATTTCCATCTATATTCATGTATTTTTGAGATTTACAAAAATACATCAGTTATCATGAAGGTCACCTTGAGACCAACCTGAAAGATCTGACAAGGAAACATCATGCGGGAACTATCATTTCCACACAGTGTGGCACATGTATACACTCATATGTGAATACATTAGGTAGATTATATAGACGGCTTCATTAAACCAGAGCATTCAGTGTTCAGGATTCTGCCTTACCTCCATCTGCAGGGGGTAACTCTAGAGAAAATGGATGAAAATTAGCTTGACTCCCAATGTGGTGCTCTAATTTTTACATATTTAATCATATTTGAAGAAGCTGAGAAGAAAAAGTGAGTAGGAGGTGAGTATTATTCCCTGACACTAAAGAGATGCCTACCCTCTGCTGCGGGCTGCGGACTGGCTATGTGAATAAAAAAATCATTGGTTAAGTGATTTGTTTGTTTTGTTACATTTAATTTGGGAATATCACAAGAAAAAACTGCAACCAACGACACTTGCAGATATTTCGTCACATTTACATGCCTGCAGTGAAACACTAACCAAAGGTCACTGTGAGAAACAGAGTTGCACCCAGTCGCAGTCAGTCAGTGTGCATTAAACCCACACAGATGGTCTCATCAGCTTAATATAGTCAGGTCCTTTCTATATAGTTCAAAAATTTACATGCTCAGAAAAAAAAAATCCATTTGTCATAAAAATGCTGTTTTTTCCTTTCTTCCAACAACTTCAAAAGGGAAACAAGAACATTAATTACCATTTGATTGGTAATTAAATTGTGACAATAACACACAAAGATAAATGGATTCCCATGATGCTGTGATGCTATGTACATATATAGTACAGACATGTGCAGAGTGCATGACATCATTTAATCAAATCAAACCTTATGAATATTATGATTCTCCTACAACACAGTCTGGATATAGTTTCAGCTAACACATGTGAAACATGCTCTAGGCTAACTAAGAAATGCAAAAACACTGAGTGAACATGGCATAATAATTGTATTATCCCCGTCAGCAGCTTCATGTTGTCTCTCATATCATGTGATTGACTTACAGTCCTATCTCCTTATCTGGTAATTGTTCAACTTATTAACTATAGCAAAACCACTGTATTATTCAGATAATTACCCTGTCTGATTAGTTCTGATGCATTTTTTTTTTCAAACCACTCATCTCAACCCAAACCAACTCCGTGTCACTTATTAACACAGTGTGAATGCATTAGATCATTCAAAGTCACAAAAAAGTAGAAGAAAAAAAAAGAAGAAAACAATCGTCCCTCACCCTCTGCGGCTGGCTCCTCCGGGGCTAAAATTAGTGAATTTTTGTTAGACGGCAAAGGAAAAGTAATACTACGCTATCCCCAAATATTAAGCCACTCCAACAGCTGAGAAAATAGATCATCTCAGTGTGTATCATATGACCAAACTCAACTATGTCTTGTGGAAACCAAAGTATTTTTTTCTTCTTGTGCCATCTGCGTCTTAGCATAATTTCAAGACAGTTGAGCAAACAGCCATGGCCATATGATAATGGAATGCATAATGTATTGAGAATGAAAATGCCTTGAAGGTAAAAAAAATAAAATAAATAAATGTAGATCATATACACTGATATGCTGGCACATATGAATAATGAAGTATGTGAGGATGATGCATAATAATCACATGCCCTCAGAAGTCAGAGCAGACAGGTTATGTGAGTGAAAAGTGAAAATGTGACAGCTATTATCAACTCAGTGTGGCACATGAGAGGTCAGTGGATTGGCGTTAAGGCAGTAGACTCACCTCCCCCCTCCGGTGCAGCTGAGGAAGAGAAACAAAACAAGACATTTAGAAACTTGCATCACACATAGAATGCCTGTATGACTCATCCTTATCTGGGATGTAACTTATCGTCCATGAGTTTGAGTGATGATGGCTATTAAATCATAATTTGCCTTTTAATTACACTAACGTTATGATATATATCTGGATGTTTGTCAGAAAGCAATTACTTTATATAAGGTGTGTATTTCAGGAATGTTTAGAGTATATCTGATTTCATAGTTAAGCCAATAATTCTGGACCATAAATCTGAAATACTACCTCACACGAAAGAAGATATATTCTACAAAATGGTCACCCTTGAAATTTCTATTAAGCTTCTTAACTTTTGTGGCCACTCTTTGAAACGGATACTTTGACCTGGAGTTTATTTCCTCACGCACTACTTTTATAAATTCGCCACATCATCGTCAATAATTGGCAAGACATGGGTCTGTGGCTAAACTGGAAATTCGGAGGCACTCTGACTCACTTCGTTGGTTTTGAATGTAGCCTGCAGTGGGTGTAATTGTTGAAGCCTAAATCTGGTAAAAGAAAATTCTCAACTGAAATAGAGACATATAATATATCCAACTGCTTGAGTGGTCCTATGAGGGTCACTGCAGTGCCTTGAAAAGGTCGGGGACGGTGTCTTGTGACCTCCCTGAAGCCATGCCATGTTCTCTTAAGGTGAATAAAGTTTCCTTGAATAGATCAACTTGACCTTGCCTGCTTTACAGTCAACTTGGGGCTCATCATAAATTTCTTGTCAAAGCAGGTGTCATGAAATTACCTTGTATTTACTTGGCTTTTGAAAAAAAAAAAAAAGAACTATAATCATGACATTAAATATCAGCAAGTGATTTCTTTGTATCACTTTTTTTCAGGCCACAACTACACTTTGCGTCCTGCATTTACCATCATATGTCTCAAGTAGCTGCAAGTAACAAAAGCCCTCGGGTAACATGCAGGCCCTTGTGACTGCCTAACCAGAAAATGAGAGTGTTTGCAGACATATGAGCTGGAATGCTGCTCAAACTACTTAAAATCATATATTAATACTTTATGCACCATGTGAGAGGATTTAACACCTGCACTGAGCGTAAATCTACCTCAGCATCTGCTAAGTCAATCCACTCAGGGTGATCATCACCAACAAGTTTGTGATAAAGCAGGATAATGAACTTCTGAACAGCTGCGGATCAGAGTTCACGTTTCCCTCTGAGACTGTGTGTGATTTTATATATTTGCAAACTAGTCAGACTTATGATGGATGTATAATTTGTGTATAATTTGATTTTACAAGGTGTGTTTGTTGAGTCTAATTGTGCAAATAACTCTTCAGAATCTGTTTCCTATCTTAGGGGGATTTACTTATTTTCTGCCTTATACATAATAATGTATGTAAATAATCTCCCTGTGAGACTATATACCATATATGTTTGTCCTCAACTGCCTGCAGTTTATTTTTGGAAGCATGAGTACTGAATGATGCTTCAGTATTTTGTACTTTCACTATCTTTAGTACATTTTCGTGGTTAGTTTAGGTACTGCACCTCTTTTACCTCACTGTTTGTTTACCTCTCCATGTTTACCACTGACACTGTGATTGACTGTGCGTGTAATTGCAATGGCATAAAGGAGGGTATTAGGTGACGTGACCTTATGAAAGCTCAAAGGTGTCTTGACCACTCCATGGCAAAGTTTATGACAATATATCAGCAACACATGATTTAATACCTGCCATTATAAAATATATCCAAGTGTCACTGAACTATTTCTATTTAGTTACAGGTATTTGACTGTGAGTAGTCGCATATTTGATACCTGCCCGCTGACATGATATCAGTTGAAGAAATTTCAGTGGATGAATCAATTAGAATCTTGTCTTTATTTGCAATGTCATTTTATCATGTTAGAACAAAGAGGCTGATGTAATATTTCATGGAGTCAAAGGTTACAAGGCACCAGTGTGGTGTAGCTGTACAGATCAGAACCAGAACCTATGTGACAATATAAAATTAAATTAGAAAAACAAACATTTACATTGGTACAATTCTATTTTTCTACAGATATTTTTGAAATAGAAATTTTAAAACTTTAACTGGAAAGGTTCACTAAGCATCTTGATGAAATGTCAATCAATCTGGCAGTGACAGTGGTTTTTCCATGTTTTTTTTTTTTTTTTTGTGATTCCGTATAAATTTCCATTCTTTAAATTTTGGATTCTGTATCAATTATGGACTTTGGGTGGTCACCATGAGAGGATAAATCATGTCATCATTTCTATGTCATGGGTTTTCTATCCTGCACAAGATAAACTGCGGTGGCTCATTGGACAAACTTTCCCAGAGGAGTCTTAGATACAACTTGCCCTTGTAGTGTTTCATCAGATCACGATGATCTCGATGAAAGGAATTATGATCATGAATCATATGATCGGTTTCAGCCAACGGAGTAGAAAAGTGTCATGTGCTTGATTGACTACGCTGGAGCTACATCACATTCAGGAGGGAGCACCGGGCTTGCTGACCATACGGGATCTTTCTAGATGAAAGTGATAGATTACATAATGATTTATCTCAGCTGGGCCTGTGACATGGTTACAGCAAAACCTGATACACTAGGGTGTGTGAAACCTTATGAACGTATGAGAGAAAAAAAATACAAAGTGGAAAAGGTCAGGAGTATTTTTAGCTCTTAGGGGAGTTAAGGTTCTTTCCGGGTAAATGAGGCAGCACAGAAAATGTTTAAACTTCTGTGTAAAAAGAGGAATAATTCATAAATCACTGTGAGAAAACACTGTAAATTAAGGGCCGAGATGCTGCCAAAATTATATATGATATCAGAGTCATAAAATAAGTAGTTGCAGGTTATGTGAGCCTCCTCAAAGCTTTGCAGTTAAGTTTGGATTGGAATGATGGGTGGTCCAGCGGGTGGTGCAGACATACAGTAAGCAAAGTGGAATCATATCCATATTACATGGATAAACTCATTGACTGTATATGGTGAATAAAAGTAGTGTGTGGTTATATTTCTGGGATAAAAATAAAGCCGGGCCTAGATTAGATCCTTATAAAAGAATAAATAAATAAAAATAAAATAAATTAGTCCCGCGTCAGATGCAGAGAAAATGAATTAAAATAGTCTAAAGTAAAATAAGAGCAATGTGCAAACACCACTGTAAATCCTATTACAATCATCATCACAGGATGGTTAGTGTATAATTCAGTTGAAGGGCTTTGAGAGGCTCAACAGACTTCCTGCAATCGTGGTCTGTGAAACCTCTAACAGATTCATTTGCAATGACAAACTTCTTATCTTAGCTTTCTGTCAGTGCAATGATTTAATGCCACACTGGCTTAAAGTGGTAGGAGACAGATGGTGTTATAGGGTTGACGGACAGAAGACAACTTTTTATGACGAAGTAGAATTATTCATAAGTTTTAAAGAGAGAAAAAGGTTTAAAATAACTATATTTCTATTGGCATAAGCATAACAGTCAATGTAATATTTTTATTAACCTACTATTGTTGGTTGATGATAAAAAATATTGGTATTCCAATAAAATATTAACAAAGTCAATAATGTAATAACAATGCATTTATGATATATTGTGAGGTCTTCCATATGACACTGTGCACGGCAACAGTATTTACTCATGAACCTGCTGTGGCAACTTCATTACAACTGTCTCTTGGACTTGTTCCAGTTTAGTCAATAAGATGGCAGTCACCAGGCTGATGTCATGGACATACCAACCTGATTATGTCATAACAGCTGCGATTTAAATGTAATTTGTAGTGAATAATCAGCAGCAAGTGACAACAGTATGCGGCATTATCAAATTAAATTCTATATTAACACTTCTTTTAAAGGATTTGATGTGTTGTTTTTTTTCTTTGCATCTTTCTCTTTTACTGTCTGTTATATTTAGCAGTGGATATTTCAGCTGTATCTAATTCGGTGACACTGGTGGATGAGGATGACAACTAGGATGAAACAACAACCAAAGAAACCTCTTCTTTACATGTGCACTGTAGTTAAGTGATTAATTAGGCCATCTGATATTTTTTACTCTCTTTGTTGGGTTGCAACACACCTTTGCAGTAAACAACTAGTGAAGGTCATATGGGTTTTAACTTGTGAGTCTGAACCTCATCACTACTCCTCCACAGCATTTAAGCTAATCAATTTTATCTCAACAGCAACAACAAAAAACAAACAAACAAACAAAAAAAAAAATCTATGTAGCATAATACACAAACTGTTGCAAACAGAAAGTAGAAAACCATCACTATATGCAACATCTTTAGATTTGAAGTATTGTACATGTTTAAGGTTAATATTCACTGCACAAAACTAAAAACTTCTTACTAAATCAGAAAAATTCAAGCATCAACACTGCCTCTGAAACTCAGTCTCCAGACTAATTACAATGAATTATGCTTTCACAAAAAGCATCTGCATACCTTGAGGGACTGGCTCAGGCATGGTTATTCCTGTGTCTTCGCTTTGCTGCTGGAAGACTGAGGGCTTGTGGTGCTTATTCCTTTTATTTCTCCCCTCTCTCACTGTTATTCAAAGCTCTCCTGGCACTCAAGTCACCCACACCCTCCAGTGAGTGAAGAGCGCAAAAGACACTGACGACACCCTTAAGGAGTTCAAGAAGGGAAGCACTCAGAGTGAGAGCGCGATAAGGTGAAGCGACAGAGGGGGTGATGTGGTGCTGAGAGGGATCTCACACATTTATGACGAGATTAATGGACTGACTAAACCTGTTGAGCTGTAACGTTCACTCGAGAAACACAAAACATACAGAGATGCTTAGCGACTGACCCAATTTTTAGCACTTTATCTAGCACCTTGTGGTGTGAAACTAATCTTTCAGTTATCACTTGTCACACCCACATTAAGACCAGGATCAACAAGTATTTGCAAACATTTTCTGTGGCTTCTTTCTGTACACATCACTTTGATACTGAATTAGATATGCTGGGTTAGATTCACATTCTAGATACGAATCCAAGAAAACGTAGACACATTCAACATAGTGTCTGTTGGTTAATTTAAACTTCATCTGACACGTTTGACCTGTATTGCAGGATCAGACACTAATAAACAGAATTTAATTAGGGATTAAATTAAACTGATTTCCCAAAACATGGTATATTAGTTTTTGTTTTAATTCTGAAAAAGTACAACTCTTAATTTTGTACGGATAATATAACAACTCTAAAGCTCAAATATTAACATCTACAACCAATATTTTTGGTTTATCTTTTACCAAAAAGCAGCAACAAACATGAAAGTGATATAAAATGTAATCATTCATGGAATAATGTGATTATTTTCAACCTCACTTGTAACATTTGGTGGATGTTTCTTAACATCTGTACTTCACCAAACAAGTGGACAAGTGCAAATAAAATCAGTGGCAGGTAGCATGTGCCAGTGTCAACCTGGTGCATTAGTTCATTAATGTGTGTCACTACTTGGTTTGCTGGAGCTGAAAAAGTGAGCAACTGTAGTGATGAAGACGGGGCACGCTGTAGTGGGATTACAGTAGTAGGAATATGGTGGAAAATTCAAGAAAATCCAAGACAAGGTTCTAAAGCTAAACATAAAAACACCTCTCAAACTTATAGTAAGTAAAAATATTCCTTTACAAATCAGAGTCCTGCACTGAGAATCTTGCATAACAAATATTACTCAGCTATCAGAGGTAAATGTATCTGCAATATGAACAAATGGCCCCTCTGGTATTATTTAATTACTGGATTAGATTAGATTGGATTTGATTAAAGAAGTATTTTACATTTGGTGGAGTTGGAAAGTTTAAGTACTGTTGGGTACTTAAATCTATAAGAATGCATCATACTTTATGAGCTAATCATAAGTCTTGTGTTTAGTGTTCAGCAACAAGCAGCTATAACTAATAAACTACTTTAGCATAAAGTAAAAACTGAGTTACAAGTAGCTTGATAATGTACTGTATTCCATCACTGCTGCTGCTGGATGACTTCCCAAATGGAGCCCTAATGCTTCTAAGGTCCTATTTGTGGCACAAATACAGCTGAAAGCCAGACTTGCTGTACATGGTCAGCTGGTTCCAATGAACTTCTATAATGTTACACTGGGCAGCAGTGTTTACCTCCGTTACCCTGGCGTGTTATGGCGAACATTTCGGGCACGTCTTCATTATCTGTCGTCAGATCCTACTGTATTTATAAAACACAATGTGCTGGTGTCAATGGCAGGAACCTCCGTGGTGACAAGGCCCCTACTGCTGAGGTCAAAGGGTGAATTTGTGAATGGGGGGGGGCATATCAGTCTACAGGGACTACCAGACGGAGGGGGAGGAAAGGGGTTACTGTAGCTGAGGTGGTTGAAATGTCTCGTGGGAACAGTAACAGAAAGCGAGAGCAAGACTGAGAGAGCAGGAGGCACATAAGAACGAAGTAGTGGAATATAACCAATTATATCTTCTCTCTTGCACAATATTATAAAATAAACTGCTCGGCTTAAGTAGGAATTTGCATGCAAGGCTTTTAAACCATTGCAAGAATACATTTGTACATGAACAGGAACAATTTGAATCTTTGGGAAATACAAATTCATTGTCTTGACGAGACTGATTGAGTGACTGTGCATTGAGTGGAGTGGGAATAGACCTAGCAGCAAACAGTAAACAACATATATGACAAGTAGGGACAAAGTTGTTTAAATAATCCTGATAATTCAATGAAAATTGAATCACAGAGAATGTTTAGAGCAATCAGAGAGAGAGAGAGTGTGCATACACAATAGTGTATGTGTGTACTTGTGCCTGAGTGTGTGGCCAAAGAAAGAGAGACAGATGGGAAAGGGCAGTTTGTATATATTAAGTTTCTCTTGACCGGTTTAGTTCTTCAAAACAATATTTGAAATAGTGATGAGATGGAGATATATTGGCAACATGAAAATAACTTTGCCAGTCAGCATCCTGCGTATCTAATGCGATTAGTCAGTGATTAGTCCAGGATTTGTGAAGACACAGTTTAAGGGAGTTGTCTGGAAGTACAAATTTAAATTGAATTTCACTAAAAATTTGCTTCGCGTGGAACAGATTTTAGCTGACGTGGTATTTACAAAAGAAATGCTGAAATGTCCGATCCAGGCCTGTAGCTTTTAACAGTTCAAATGGAAAAAAAAAAACGAGGAGGAGGTGACGCAGGTACAGTGTGTATGCTGCATTAGGCGCCTGGGGATGCTCACTTCTCAGTTTCCTTCAATTTATTATACATTTTTCCTTTCATATTTGATCTCGATGGTGTAGGCTGTATTGTAGACATTAATTGATAGACTTTGATGCTCTGATTTCGTCTTTTTATGTAGCGGCTTATTCCCCTGGGTTGAATTTATTCCTGCACCCCTGTAATCCTACCATTCATATTCATGCCTGCAACAGCAAATCTTTAAACAGACGTGTGCTGATGATGATGGCATTTGGTACCATAGACCAAGAGAAGATAGGACAGTGTTGTTGGTGACATGGGGCAATAAATTTTAGAAGTTTACAGCCCGTCTCCCAACTCATTCCAGAATCTGATAAGGGACCTGAATTTGGAGAGCAACTACACATGCGCTCTTTTGCAGATAGGAAACTTCAGAGACAGTCACAGAGATAATGTGTAGCAAAGCACAGCAACTCTTTGTTTTCCCTACAGAAAATACAATCTTTTAGCATCTGTTTAAATTGTGAGTGTTTCACTAGAATTTGCTGCATTAACTATGTTTATTTTTCAAGAGGAAACTTTGTGAGTAAACCCAGTACGCTTACTGCCCAGAGCAACACCCAAATAACTCAAATAAAACTGTGAGAGTCATGTGCTGAAAGACAAACATTTTCTTTTGACTCTCAGAGGAACTGATACTCCCTGGCTGCATTTTCAGACTGGATAAACTTCAGGGCAAAGGGACCACAGTCTTATTCATTGCATCTGCAATTAGACGGCTTAATTTAAACACGAAATTCAACAGTGGAACAGAGTTTGTATGCTGCAACAGTTCTGTGATTTACACTAAAGACTGACCAATTATTGCACTGTGGACTGGTGGGCAATATAGAAACATGAGGTTAGAATGTATATTATAGGACTTTTATATTTTAAGTATTTTTCTATGCTCTAAGAATTGTTTTATTGCATCTAATATTTAGTCTTTGAGTGTTTTGACTTGTACATGCCAAAACCAGTAAGTCAAATCTTTTCCTTCACAACATCTTTGTTAAACTCAGTAATTTATTATCATGTTATGTTTGAATTAAAAGTAGGTATATAATGAACACTCTGCTGGTATTAAACTGGAGATTTAACCGCATCTACATTTAATACTATTTAAATGTGCTTTTCAACATGGGATTGTTTTTTTATAACTGATAGCAGTATTTTACAGCACTTGACTGGTCACACAGTCAAACAACTTTCATACACACACATCAAACACACGTTTGGCTGTAACCCTCATTATACTTGTATTTGAATAATATATGAAACCATGGCTCCATCTTGTGGACAGATCAAAAAGTAATATAGTCATATAATATAAATAAATAAAGCCCTATTTCTTGATCTCTGTGCTACCGCAATGGAGAAATGAAATCGAATTAGAAAGAAATTGATTTGATTAACTTGACACTATTGCATTTACATAACTATGTGTATGACAAACACATTGAACTTGATATTGATGTTGATAATGTAGAGGTCAGACAAGTTTTAAACTCCGAAAAACACTACTTTCATACTTACTGATTACATAATTATATGATAATGACCCTTACTAATCTCCTCTTTCAGTGCTCTGATTTTTCAGTTCAACATATATTATTCGTCTTTCTCTGAGTGATATTAAACTTAAAGTAGAATATCTTTACCCCCAGAACCCTCACTAAATCTTAATGTATGCAGCAGCTGTCATAAAGTGCTTCAATTACAAACCACAGTCAGGAACATATAGGAGATGAACAACTCAAGGATTTCTCTCTGATGTAGTCATGCAGTCTGTGTAAGGATCTTCAATCTTGGCTAAATGTGTCCATGTACCTTCCCTCCAATATTGCTTCTTCACAATTTGGGGGAATGTAAGTGGTTAATCGTGTTTCTACACACATTAATTATACACAAGAAATTATGGAGAAGGAAAGGGTTGTGGGATATGGTGACTGAGTGTTACTGACCTTCTACTGCGACACCACCAAATCTACAGGCTATGGATGCAAGACAAAAAATATGAACCATCACCCTTATAAAACTTCATAAAAACAAAACAATAAAACAAACTCCGATCAATTCAAGGTAGTAGATCCCAGTCATCATAAACACTTACAGTTGCTCTGCAGGAGGAGCTGTCTGCTGCATCCCCATGACACACAGCATCTGCCACACCACTCCCTGAATGTGGAAATAAACAGAAGGAGATGACAATTACTTGCTGTGGAGCTCGGTCCTGGAGGGGTGTCTGGAGGCTGCCTACTAGCGAGGGGACAGGTGGAGCCACACAACCTGGTCCTGGACACCCATGTGGTTCTGAAACAAACCTGGAAGTAAAAAAATCACAAACAAAAACTGAAAAACATGTAACAAATGACCACAAAATACGATATTAAAACAAACAATGGAACAGCTCAATGACTACAGGGTCCAAACCTGAATGCAGAGAAACATAGTAAAAATTCACACAAAATCAAGACAAAAAACATGGAGCAAATGAATATGAAACGATATATAATGCTTGCTGCGCTTGTGGGCTCATCATTGTGAAAAATAATAAAAAAAACTTCCAAAAAACTACATATTAAAATAATATAAATATAAATTATATAAAAATCTCTACAGGACTGAATGACTCTACATGGACCAAACATAAATAACAGGTGGGCGGATGTTGTCACGGTGACAGTATCCAATAACCTGGGAGGTTTCAGACAAATCATTCAATGCACTTTGATTTTATTACATATTTCCTGTTTGTGACGAGATATTAAAATTCATCATCTCACCATGTCAACATATTACAACATATCTAAAATTCCTTCGCCATTTAAGTTCAGCATCATCTCTCCAGCATCATGTATGTCAAAGTTGACATGAATCTGGGGCTAGTGTAATGCAGAACAATACTTGTTTATCATGAGGAATCCCAAACGAATTGGTGCCATTTCAGACAAATTCCAAAATCGATTCCTTTTTTGGCCAGCAAGTGGCGCTATACCAGACAGGCATATAGGGTGTGAGGATGTCATTATGTTCATTGTAACCAATATCTTGCAAAGTTTGAGACAAGTCATTCATTGCACTCTGAGTTTCAATTACTTTGTTTTTATAATCGTTCAGGGCCGAAATGGATTTTTTTTTTTAATTTTCATTTTAAAAAAAAAAAAAAGTTTTTTTCCTGCTTTTCTTTTGTTTTCTGAATTGCGTTTTTACCCTCAGGGCCACCATACTTACGGGCTTTAACCTATTTATGAGCAGTTTTGTCATCAAGCAGTAGATGTGTTAATGACAGAAAACAGGGAAACATACTGTTGTTATGAGCTCATATTGACTGACATTGATGTACAACATATTTTTATTGAGTTGTTTTCTAGTAAGCGCTTGTATTATGTGAAATAACAGGAAATTAACTTTTACTTTAGACCTCTCATGTGTAATGGACCTCCCTGTCACCACTTCCCTTTCAAAACCTTTTTCAAGCCTTAAAAAGCAAGTCGAACATCTCACCGTTTTTCCCTGACGTGGTTACAAACACAGCAGCCATTTTGAGTTGGGACCAACGAGCTTTAATCGATAGCTCTGCAGGTTTCTGAGCGACACCTGATGTGACAACCTTCTGAGGCTGTAATTGGTAATCGTGCCCAACAAACTATTACGAGCATCATGTTATAATGGTAAAAAGTTAGTGATTCAGTTTCACAAGAGAGCAGTAGATCAAGTCTGTCTCAAATAATTAATTAAAACCATGGGAAATATTTCATGTAAGTGAATAATGTTTAGAGAAAAGATGTCACTGTTTAGTTTTTCTTTCTAATTATTATTAGTCACCTCATATTATCCTGAGCTGCAGTGATAGAATAAAATAATCATGTATGAACATCACAAGGGCCAAAGCCAAAACAAGGCAACAACTTGTAAATGCATTACTAATGTAATGTGGAGTCTAGACTACACGTGCAGTGTGTGTGTGTGTGTGTTACGGGCAGTTGTAAAACAGGAAACCAGGAGACACAGAGTCAAAGTGAGTGAATCAAAGGTTTTACATTTATTGACCTTTGATCTCTCAAACAAACAAAGTGTGGAGGAGGCTGACTGTGAGGGTTGGTGCCAAATAAATGAAATAAATAAAACAAAACAAGGCCTAACTCATCTCTGTCTAACAAAAACAAAAACAACAAGTCCTGACTATCTTATCTAAAAAATAACATGAAAACAAACAAACAAAAAAAAGACTTTAGTAAAACATACAATGGTGGCACCAACCCATAATCTAGTGAAGTAGACAGAAGGCAGCTACGTGTGTGTTAAATGTACAGGGTACCCCAGACTAAACTCAGACAACCTCCCACCACAAAACATTAACAATCAACATTAGCAATTGAGCTCAAAGAGCTGGATCCCAGTGAAGAGGAGGAGGCAAAGTCCTGGTTCACAGCTGGAGGGAGAAGAGGAAGAGAGAGAGAGACAGAGAGAGATGGTGAGTACTCGTGTGAACATTCTTTAGGTTAAGCTAAAAAAAAAAAAAAAAAAAAAAATTAAAGATGAAACAAAAGTTGATGATGTGTAATAATGTACCAGATGACATCTTGTTGCAGTGATAAATCATCTCTGATGACTCAGTGCAGCTCAGTCTCCACGAGTTGTCACAGCCAACGTCAACTTCTCTGAAACGTCTCGGCTTCCATCAGCTCCTCGTGGCTTCTGAGTCCTGAAATAGTAAAAACTAAAACTACCTTCAGCCTGGACCCTCAACACTCATCTCCCTCACTCTCACCCTGACTCTGTCTTCTACACTTACAAACCAAGATGAGGCTAAAACTTCTACAATGTAATGGAATGAATATTATTCTTGTGTTTAGGGTTGTACTTATTTGTGCTGAAAAGTTATTTCTATTTGGAATTTAAGTACGATGATTTTATTTTGTTACCTTACTTGTTACCATCCACCTTACAGAAATATAATCCTGTATTCTAGCTGTGATGTGGCGGTTTTATCTGAGGTTTGAATCAGATTTAAACTGGTTTGTTTGGGTTTCAAATCTTATTCACTCCACTACTGAAAACAGTTTGTTGTCCAGTTACAACCAGAATGTTGGATTGAGACTTTTCATCGTCTAAACTAAGTTCATCTGCTCTTGATTCTGCAATTTCACCTCAAGAAAATCTCTGCATCGACCCTCAGTCATTTGCGCATGAAACAATCCTGTCACCGTCAGCAGGTCTCACGTCCTCCTGATGTGCTCGATCAACATTCACTGCTGCTGCTGTCACATCTGTGAAGGTGGTCATTTCCTCGTTCAACACAATTACTTTCACACATTTGGCGAAATGAGACAGTCAACCACTGACAAAGCAAACATTTTAAAATGCTACAAACATTTTTATATAAACCCTTATGTACATTTTCCCAATTATTCAGATCAGCACAGCAAGTTATTTCAACTGCTGCTGTTGTAGGACAGTAATATCATACCATAGTCGGCAGATTCACAAAACTAGATGGATCCAAGTCTAGTTTTGGAAACTGCACCACTAGGAAGATGACTGAGTCCTACATGTAAAACTTTGAATGTTGTAATCAATCAGTTACCTTCAAGCACAGACTTCGTCACACACAGAGAAGAAGGGGAAGGAGAAAAGCCTTACCTTCTTATGTTGGTCGACTCAGTTTACCTTGTTCTCTGTAATGTTAAGAACTGGCTGAGTGAATCCTGATTGTGACTGACAATTAGTATAAAGTGTAAAATGTTTGCTCATAAATAAACTGGAGAGCTTCTTACACAACCTCAGAGTAACTAACAATGTGAGGTTATGGTGTTATATAATTGGACACTTTTCAAGCTGTTTACTTTGTCAATCCTCTACTGTTACATTTTCCCAAACACGTAAAAACAACCAGTGAATGAGGAAAGCGACTCACTTGACGGATGAACCAGCAGCAGCAGTGAATGTTGACTGGATACATCAGGAGGAATCGAGACCTGTTGACAGTTGACGGGAGACTGTTTCATGAGGACAAACTTCAGAGGAAGACACAGAATCTGTAGCAGAGAACCAACCATCCGGATGATTTGTTTCTTGTGCAACAAACAATTGGTTATTGGTTTAAAATGACATATGACTTAAAATACAGACAATAGAAACAATTTAGATTTTTATGAACTTCAGATAAACTTACCACCTCATGCTGAAGGTCTATCAACTCTAAATTATGTTATTTTTACTCTAGAACTCATTTCTGCAGTTATTATTGCTGTCACTCAGGACCAATAAATTAAAATCAAGCAAATACACTGAAGGTGAGTGTCTTGTATCGTCATCATTATGTAAAGCATGTCAGACTGTCAGGTTGACTTCCTTCTGAAGAACAAATGTTTCCCTTCACGTAACCTGAAGTCGCAACGAACTGTCAACGACACTGTAGACGTGACGTTTACGCTTCACAGGGGAGAATTAATTCCCCTGCTGGGAGGCCTCCCAATATGTCGCAAAAAAATGTTAACGCAAAAAACTACAACGTTATTTCACCTGACCTGCTCAAAATCTACAACTTTACATTTGAAACTCCAGTTGGAATTAAACCTGACAGAGACAAGCCAGACTTCAAAGATCAACACACATATATACATAAATTTAGATGGTGATGAGTGACAGCAGCACTAAAAGATCTGAAGTTTAGATTAAACTCAAACCGAGCACTTGTACTGCCTTTCCCTCACTTCATCAAGTTGAATTCTCTAAAACTGCGTCCTCTAGAATCTTCTCACCATTGTCCACTGGGCCGTCATTCCTGAAATAAATAAATGCAGAGAAAGAAGAGAAAAGGAGCAAGACAGAAACCAAGCTGGAGACTGAAGGACAAACCAGTGAAGATTTAATACCAGTGTTGTGACCCTGAGCTGTTGTTCTACATTGTGAAACCTAAACCACACAATTCAAAGTGACAGTTTTATCAAAACATGACTCAAGCTGAAAGTCGTGGCACAGAAAAGTATCAGTATAACTGAGATTATAAAGCAGGACCCAAGTCAAAGATGGAAGAAGAAACAAAAAGCGGAAAAGAAACATACGTTACCTTTGTAGGAAGAAGAGACATAATCTCATTTCCTAAGACAATTCAAACAAATTTTGAGTTTTAAGCTCCTCAGTCAGAGACTGCTCCATTTCAGTGAGGAGTGAGTCAGTGAAAAGCATAATAGACTGACTCATGGTCTAATTCTAATCGAGTGAAGCCGAATTGTTACTGAACATCATGTATTTAACGGTTACAATAGTTATTTAATGAGATTTGTGTGTTGATTTTAATAATAAATGTTTAAGTGATATCTGGTCAGTTTTGACAAAATAGCCAATTTGAGAGTCAGTGGACTCAGTCATAAGTCTTTGTCAGTCAGAGTGCACAACAGGGACGTGACAGACGGGGGACACAGAGACGGACATGACAGAGGAGGCGCACAACAGATGAGACATACAGGACAAAGACATGGACCACATAAACAGTATGGACAGACAAGTACAAGACAAACATCATGAACACAAAGACGACAGGACAGACGGACATAAAACAAGGGAGGTTCAAATCTAAAAACAGAAGGAATAAGAGTGAAAGCTCAGATGGCACAGCGGCCCAAAGAGGACAGAACTGGTTCGGCGACCAGGGCGAAGACACTATGGCGTGGTGGCCAAGCAACAACTTACCGTGTGGTAGTTTCATTTATTTCTACTTGATTCAATCGTCAAGTAGAAATGAAATGAACTGCTGGAGCCACTGTGGATGGAATGCTGGAGGGAAAAAAAACGTCAGTTAAGTTGTGACGGTGGTTGTAGATTGAGAAATGTGTTAAAAAAAAATGCAGATTGGTTGGAAATGTAATGCAGGTTGAGTGGGTGCAGTGATGTGATGTTGTTTTGGATGAAATGGAAGTGGACAGTTATGGCACGGCGGCCATGTTGACAGATGAACCAGGAAGTAGACAGTTGAGGCACAGCGGCCAATGTTTCTCACACACACACACACACACAGAGAGAGAGCAGTTCCACCCCGTCCTGCACTTCCCTAAATAACCCCACCCACTTTATCAGCTGACTAACTTTCCCTAAACATCATGTGAGGGAATGAACAGTGGCGCGGTGGCCATGAAAGCAGGAGAGTTCGGCAAGGAAGCCGAGCGAAAACTTGACGCAGCGGTCATGTTAGAAAAAAGCTTGGCGACGTCGTCAAGCCTTTGCGTGGCGACGTCGCCAAGCAAAGGCATGGCACAGCAGCCATTTGGGAAAGAAAGGTCGGCAAGGTAGCCGAGCGAAAGCTTGGCACGGCAGCCAGGCAAAAACTGAACCACCACTTACTTGTTTGATCCCTCGGTGGATGAACTTTATGCCGGGTGGAGGAGCTGAAAGGTAAAAGGTTATGGCACGGCGGCCAGACCGACACACGGCCCACACCCACCCCAAGGTAAGAAAACACACTTACTTGTGGATGCCACCCGGCAGCAGCTTCTGTTTGTAGATTCACAGGAACAGGAGATGAAGCTGTTGAGAGAAATACTCTAAACTGACCATTTTCTGTCCCTACACTTATCTAAATCAGTGTCAGAAAGAAACACACACAAGGTTCAAAGTCTTTTATTGGCAGGGTTCAAAACAAAAAAAGAACACAGCTAATCTGACCTGACTGGAGAAGAAAGTTAGAATGTCCTACCTCAAGTTGACAAAACCTACGAAGGAAAAGTTAGTGTACAGGGATAAACACAACACTGCAGCTGAGCCTAAAACCTCATCATTGAACTTACTTGATGCCACAATTAACCAACTTTACAGCCTTAAACAGCTTCAATTTAATGCAAAATAAGCCAAAATATTTCAGTACCAACAACCAAAAAAAAACAACAATCCAACTCACACACACAGAATAAAACCACAACACACAAAGATCTGGACTGACCTTTACTTGGACAAAAAACAAAACTAGACAATGATGAAGTCAAGACTCCAGAATCAATTCTAAAAATTCAGGACAATTCAAGGCCAAAACTAAGACACTTGCCAAAGCTAAAAGACACTAACCAGTGTTAAAACACATTAGCCAAAGCTATAACTAGTTAAAGCTAAGACACACTGGGCAGAGCTACAGTCAAGATTATTCACAGACAAAAAAAAACTAAATCCTGATCCCTCAGCTACAGCTCCACACTGAACAGCTTAAAACATTCAACCACACAGAGACAGAGTGAAAGATTCAGATGTGTGTTCATGATTGATGGAGGTGTAATGGGTAGTGAAATTGCAGTGCGGTTCAGTTTTGGCACAGCGGCCAAGCATAAACAAACAAAAACACATTGCAAAGAAAGCTCACAGGCATGGCACGGCAGCCATGTTGGAAGGATAGACAGGATTAAAAATATAAAAATTCAACGCTTACTATTTGAAGATCTAGAAGAGGATCTACCTGCAATAAAGGAAACAATAATATAAAATCAGTGTCAACTAATTAGTGTGAACTTTAAAAACAGAACAGACGACTTATTTCTTGTTTAAAAACTATGAACACTACATTATCTGTTGTTACCTCAAAAATATGACCGGCAGTGATATCAAAATAACTTAAATCACTGACCTTAATCTGAGCTTTGAAGGACTATTTCTGGAAGTTTGCAGTCGACGGTGGATCCATTAAGGCAATTTTCCTGTAAAAAAAAAAAAAAAAAAAAAAAACAGTTAAAAAGTCAGTTAAACTAGATCTAAACTAATCTTCTTAACCATTTAAAAGAAGTAACATAATTAAATTAGCACTGAGCACCAAAACCAACAGTTGTGGCCCGTTACACATAATGTTATTTAAAATACAAAAATGGCAGCATAAATAAAAAACAAATAAAAAATAAAATGGCAAAGTTGAATTTGAATTGTTTTCTTTTTTTGCTGTATCACTCTGATGTCTGCTGACAGCCATAAATGGGATAAACCTGTGTCATGCTAAACTGACATAAACTCCTGGTACATCAAAATTATTTCTTGTACACTTACAATGTTGAAGCTTAATGTAGGTATGATGACATAGCAACCGTTCACGCCTAACCTTCTGTCCCAATAGTGTGTTCCAAACTACGCATTTAATCCTTCCCACCTGGTGGATGTATAATTTTTAGAGCTGTAATCGACTGAAATTTTGACAACAAAAAAAAAATCGACTAATTACACACTCGAGTCTGTTGGCTCCGACCGCGTTTTGCATCATGTGTACTAAAAACGGACAGAACAACCTAACACAGACAAGTTATCGTACCATTTTTTATGTGATATGCCGTGTTCAGGGGCAGACTGACAATCTGTGTGTTGAGGAAAAGGCCAGAACGGCCGCCCAGTCTCCAACACTTTTTTTAAATTTACATATTGGTCTGACCAGCCCATAAAACCTGTAGATCATCGATCCGATTGACACTGGGCTGGTCCAATCAGCGCAAGAGTTCATTTCCTAACCACCGGCCCTTGACACACACTGGTCTGCAGGACATTCTTATTGAAATTATATGAAATTGACACAAAGTGCCAAAAAAAAAAAAAAAATCGACCAGTCGACAGGGAGATTACAGCCCTACTGCAGATACAAAGAAGCAAGTACCTTGCATTAAAAAATCTTAAAGCACAGCAGAAAAAAGGGAGCAATAAAGATACTTATTAACTTACTTAACGTATTAACTTAATACTTATTACTTATTTACTTACTAATAAAAAACGAAAAGCAAAGCAAATATCTGAAGTGAAAGTCAGAAACCATGACTGCCTGAAAAAATCCTTTATGCAGATGAGGCGAGAGGTCAAATCAGATTCTGTTAATTATATGGGACAGCTTCTTTTAAGAGAAAACAATTCAGGATTTGGAAAGTGAACATAAGCAGATGCTAAATCAGACTCAAATGACATGTTGGATGGTGTTTGATGCAATAACCAGTCATGTAGCTACTGCCAATGTCCACAGTTTAATAACAAAGTTTTCCCTGTGCTGCAATGTTAGTTTAAGTAATGTGCCAAAAAGAGCTACCGTGGAAGCTATGACGAGAGAACTTGGGGCCATTAATGCTCTCCAGGCTGATGGAGCTTTTTTAGCAAACAGAAACTGTACCTTGGGTGTCAATGTTACCACAAAGGAGGGAATCCACAGCATACAACAAAAGATAACTGTTATGTTGTTGCTGTAGATGAACTTCCAGGAGGCTCTACTGAGGATTAGCTACCAGATTCTTATCTGTGACTCCATCAGCAACCTTGCAAATGTGTACTGTCACTTTTTTGAGGCGCATTATGAAGTCACTCTTCAAAGAATGATAGACAATATATCCAACACACTCACTGATTGCTTTGTTCAGTCTGTTCATCTTGGAACAAAGCCTTAAATTGCTGAATTGCAACCTTCATCCTCTGGAAACAATTGCTTCACAGACAAAGTGTGCTCTGAAAGAGGTTGAGAAAGAAGTCCATGCAGATTACCGGTAAAATCAATCTGCTTTAAAGTCATACCTCTGTGGAGGAACACCGTGTGCCAGTAGTAATGTGATACTCGGATCTTTGGAGGGATTCAGATCAGTCACTCACTAATATGAGCCAGGTTTTGTGAGTCACTTGAGAAAATGTTTCCAGTATTAGCAAGAACCTTGGTACGTTCACTCGAGACATAATAAAGCATATACACTTATTATCATTATTTATAAGAAGAAGGTCTAGTATGATAGCATAAAAACTTACCAATAGCCTATCATTGAAAATCAAGTAGCATAAGCTCAAAATTAGGCTATAAAAAACAATGAATGAGGTCAGTGTCACCACTAACATAAAAATATGTTAATTTCTTGTAGTCTAAAATGTATGTGGAGTGGATCAGCAGAGTATTAATTCAGTGACAACATAGACAACGTGAACAACAGCGGCCATAGAAGTAAATAACAGGAAGAATTCATTGTGAGTCACTCACTCAGCAGAGAAACGACACTTAACCAACTGACTTCATGACTCGTGAGCGATTTTAGGGAGTCGGGTTAATGATTTGGATCCCGAACCTTTTTCCCACTACTACGCCAGCATACTTCATCTCTACAGCTGGATAAGTTGAAATGCAAGTTCTGGGCTTGCTTGGGAAGTTGCTGACTGGACCCTGGATGACCAAATTCTATACTGGTGATACTACACATGACCAAACTGACTATGTTGATGGTATTGAAACCATAAAAGAGACGGTGCTTCAGAGAGATCAGCTACTCTTTCCTGTTGAACTACTCAGTTGCACAACAGACTTCTTCAGTAATCACCTGAATGCTCAGGATAAAAAAAAAATGATGGAAAACTGCCTGAGAGCTGCCATATCAGTCCTTGAGAGGCAGTACCAACAGTACTTTGTTGCTACACAGACAGACAAACTAAGACAGGAGACAAACTAAGCAAGGTCACATAACATAAATGCAGAAGAGCTCATAGAGCTCATTTAGTGTGATGAGGAAAAAGGCTCCAAATTTAATAATCGAATCTGCTACTTGTCCTGTAAAATGAGAGCACGGAAAAACAACACTGTGGACTCCTTAGATGATCTAGAGACAGAAAAACAAGAGCTGGTGATCAGGAAGGCTGTGAGACTGCGTGCATTGCAAAAAAGGAAAAGGAGGAAGGAACAGGGAGAGTTGCAGAAAGAATTGCAGAAATCTCAAGGTTCTCTGACTTGTCCAGGAAATGCATAAAAGTGAGCATCAGCTGTCTTAAGAGTGTCTTACAAGTTGGGACTCTATTCAGTTCAATTCAGTTTTATTTATATAGCGCCAGATTATAAAAACATTTATCTCAAGGCACTTTACATAGAGAAATTTTCACAATGAGCAAGCGCTTGGTGACAATGGAGAGAAAAAACTCCCTTTTAACAGGAAGAAACCTCCAGGGGGGAGAAGGGAGAAAGACAAGAGGGAGGCCAGGAAGAGACAGTAGAGACTATATGTTTGCAAGTAATTGTTAAAGCAAATTATCATTACAATTAATATTACAATAATAATAATAATGTCGAAGAATCTAAATCCAACTGCTCTGCAGTCAAAGCTACCTGTAAAACCAACTCTAGTGGACACAAACCATTGAATGGCACTATGCCACCTAGGGACACAAAGCAGCAACCTCATTGCATCATTGTATGCTACCTTTAGCCTCTGCATACTCTTTTTCTTATAGTTAGGGTTAGTTGAGCAGTATATAACAGTGTGATGTAGATTCTGAACAGGTAACATTTCACAGAGTCAGAGCACACAGACATTTCCTTATAAGTATGTTAGCTTGAGAATACATTTACAGCGCTGTCGACAGAGGTCTTTGTTATCCATCCAATCATCGACATGACCTAGGTATTTAATTTCCTAACACGCAGCAAGAGGACTGTCTGACGGGAAAAGTTGATTTCATGTCCCCGGCACGTCTAACTATCATTATGTGGCTTTTGTTAGTGTTATAATTTTTGTCACGATCAAGGCCATTCTGAGAGCACACCTTTAACATCTGCTGCAGCCAGACAGACAGAGCATACATAAGATGATTAACAATAGTGTTGCCCATAAGTCAGCCAGTTTTTAACCTATTAAACTAATTTGATAATTCATCTATACAAACATTAAATAAAATAGGAGACATCACTCTCCGTTACTAACACAGAATGGAGCAGATCAACATTGTCCCGTTTAACCTGAAACATTTGATGGGCATACCAAAACACTAACGCTCACCCACCTCACCTCTATCTAGCAATTTCACAAATAACTTTTCATGATTAATTCTATCAAATGCCTTGGATGCATCAATAAAACAAAAGAATACAGATGAATTCAGGCTTATGTACTTAAATACAATGTCTTTAAGAGCATAGATACACACGTCAGTTCTACGTTTTCTTTTGAAACCAAACTGATTGTCAGAAGTAAGGACATACATTTCTAAATTTGTTAACAATATTCTCTCCAGTACTTTAGACAAGATGCTGGCTAATGCAATAGGTCGATAATTGTCCATACTGTTGAGCTCACCAGCCTTGTCTTTAAGCACAGGCAATAGCATTACGATTACTCAATATCACAATTAATCGCATTATTAAGAGCTAAGGTTAAATCAATTGTAACGTTTACTGAATACCGTCGGAAAATACTATGCTGGTCTGAAGTATAGTTAAGTGCAACTCAAACGGAAGTGCAAGTTGCAGAAGAGAGGCTAGCCAAAGTGGGAAAAATGGCAGAAGAGTTATTTCCACTGAACAAGCGCATTAAATCAGCTGTACTTTTGGCTCCAAAAAAATGACCAGGGTGTCATTGTGGATGATGTCCAATATGTTTCAACACCTGCAGGACAAACACCCGAATTTGTTTGCCAAAGTAAAGGTAAATACACAGTAACTGGATTAAATTAAGTCAGTAACAGTGCATGATTGAATCGGCAGGAAATTAAATGTTGCGAGTACGACACGGGTTCGTCTTTCAGTGCAATGTGACTACACAGCATTCACCTCACGTTACATTATACTGTTGGTATGTAAACACAGTGTGAGATCGATGGTCAGACAGTTTCTGTGTCTGTGTTTTTCTTGTACTTTTTGGTAACGTGACTTTGTTTCTATATATTTATTTTTGTTATGTTGGCATCAAAACATAGAAATAAAGGAAACTCTCAGACTTACAAGGAGTGTTCACATGATTTTCCACATTCATAGTGTTGTGAAATCAATTGACGCATAATAATCATGATGATTACCATGGAAATCTATAATGGTGACATCCGTACATAATATGTTGGGCAGGACACCATGAACCAGACGTCCTATAAAGCACATGGAAAGGAAAAGGCAGCGCTTATAGCTGGCATACTTAAGGTGCTCTGCAGTAATGCAGTCCATACCAGACTTTGTTGTTATCCACCATGTTAATGGCATCACAAATAACTGCTCCCCTAACTATCATATTCATCATATTCATTCACCATCATTTTTTTTCATTATGATTAAACTCTAGCCCTGTGGCCCAGTCAAAATTTAGGCGCACCACCTTCACCAGTGGATCATATTGATGTTCCACACTCTACCACCAGCTATACTACCTTCAACCAGAAAAAAAAAATCAAATCTATTAGCTGTATTTTTGTAAATAAGATCAAAGGACTATTTGTTGTGTTTTCGTAATTCATGCTTAAATCCCAGTCAGGGGACAGGAGTTAGTTGCAATTTGTGACATATAAATTAACAGTGATTTGTCTTGTTAGTTTCTCTTGTTTTCCATTTATTTTCCATATTTTCCATTTTGAGCTTAGAGGTTTTTGAAACTTATGTCATCACACCTAATTAAGTTTAAGAGTGCAGTGAAGTTTCATCACCATGAACAAACGTGACACTTTAGCATTAAATAGCAAGCACCAGATTCTACACACCTGACAGTAATGACATTAGCACCAATGCCAGACAAACTCAAACTAACAAAGGTAAACTTCGTCTCTTACCATTCTTCTCCTGGAGCTGGACGACGTCGACCTCAGTTCTCTACCGACAGCCTCCACAGTTTTCTTCGTAGTAGGCATTTTGTTGCTCTTAAAGTTTAAGTACTGGTGGATTTAAGTTAAAATCCACCGCGCAACACAACCGACCAATTTTTGAAACTGAGCGCTTGACCGCGGCTTTATCGGCGTCTGACGTCACGCGTCCAATCAGCGGCTGCGCGTTTTTGATGCGTTCGCAGATCTCGGAGAGTTGGTAAAAAACAAAACGTTTGATGCCTCATGGACATTTAACAAAGCACAAACATCGGTCTTTTCTTCTTTTTTCTTGTTTTGCGTCTGCACCCGCTTTATAATGTTTCGCCCCCGAACTGAGCATGTCTGGGCCAAAGTGTTTAGAGCTGAGCAGCTGCGGTTGTGATTAAGTTAATTAGACACACCTGGATAAACCGGATGTAACCTAACGCAGCAGACGGGAAATTGTTGTGTGGCGTTCAAAGGGGCGAAAAAAAAAAGGAACACCACCGTTACAGACAAAATGATCATGGACTTCATAAAGAATGGTTTATTTGATTGTATAAATTAAGAAGAGTATAATAATAATGATACAAGAGGAATAATCCTAGATAAAATAAGGTCCTCGCATTTCGAGTGCACAGATCCAAGTAAATGAAACTGAGAGGTAACTAATGGGAAAGAGGGGAAACCAGTTGTTCTTATTCTTTTTTGAAGAAACGGACACTTTTGAGTATTCAAAACTTATTTAAATAAAAACATCAGAAAAGTTAGGAGGAAAACTGGTGCCTATAACAGTTTACCGACTTCTGACGTGTGACAAGGGAAGTATGTTGTTCCGGAAAGTGACGAATCTGCGGATGCAACACCTGGAGAACCCTGTGGCACCAGTTAACATTGAACACCGGGCTTTTCTTGGTTGAGCTAACTTGACAAAATCCTTAAACTTGACTAAACCACAAATGTTTATTATAAAATACGACGTTTGTCGCGTTATTTGACTGCCGCACAATTATCCTCGGGCTTTTAAACTTCACCGTTTTCGCCCTTCCGGTTACAGTTTAGCTGTTGAGTCGTAGATACTTCACGTTTTTTTTCCAATACCATCTTTGACCACACTGATTGACTGACATTTATTTGCTATTACAACCCAGAGAGGCGCTGTTTCACTTACTTGAAAGAAACTCAATGTAAGTGAAGACAATGATTTTAAGGTTATAGGACAAAGAAAATTACTGCAAATTAACTTTAAAATTGCAGTGATAGATATTAGCTATTTTATATCAACTGGAAGTCCTAGCATATGGATTGTTTGTGACAGAAATCAACACAGTTTTTTAGGAGTGTTAAAATAAATAAATAAATAAATAAATATTGTTATACCGATAATATCCAGCAGGGGGAGACAAAGACAGAGCCTTTCTCACCAGTACGACTCTCCTCTCAACTAGCGGACATCAAACTACAAAACACTGATAAATACAACTGTAGTAAGAGTTACAAAATAAATTGTGGGACTGAAAAAAATAGTTGCATTTTTAGATTATTATTATGATTTAATAATTTTAAGTTTCAAAATTCAGTTTTATTTATAGTATATGTATTTATATATTGCTCTGGTTTTAATGTTTTGTTGTGACATACTAAATAGTTTTTTTTTTGTTTTGTTTTTTTTTTAAAAAAAAAAAAAGGAAAGGAAAGAAAAAAGAAAGAAAAAGAAATCATATCTGACTGTCAAAATAATTTTGTGGTCACTTACCAGTCTCCACTTGCCCTAAAATTCCCTTTGTTGTCTACTAATATATACATATATCTATGTTATTTATCCGTGTCTGTGTGTATGTTTGAAAATCTTTAACACACATTTTGAAGAGACACCAGTAATTCTGTTTGTTACAAGTTGTGCTTTAAAACCTTCCCTAGAAAGTACTTTAAAATACCTACCTAAAAACTAAAGTTTGTTTACATTTTGCAGTAGTTATTCTTTTGTTCGTCTGTGTCCCCAGACTGTAATTAAGTGTCATTACATGTTCTTAACTCTACTGACTTTATTTGTGCCTTTTCTCTTTAATATTTCATCGGTTCTTCTCCGCCATCTCTGCTGTCCCTCTCTGTCCCTATTTGTGTGCTCATATGTGATCTTGTTTGTTGCCTCCCAGGATCTGCTCTCATGTCACCATCCAAATCCTCTGTCCCCACCAACCCCCCACCCCCTCCTCCTGCTCAGTGTTAACTGTGGAAGGTGAGGAATGAAAGATCCAGAGCAGCTGAAGGTATAGTCGAGTGTGAATACTTCTTATGACATTGATGGATTAATGTTCCTGCTCTGTAAGCTTATATTTAAGTCATGACATATCATCTGTGGATAACACAACACAATGTAGCACAGCAACAATATTTGTCTTATTTGTCCTGTCATTGAAGTTTGCTGTTTTCCTTTACCGTCAATTGTTGGCATTTCATAGGGAGGTCATCATTTTCAATATTTTCAGTGTTATAGGTTTGAGTTGCAATTGTCACAATTGCTGGTTCTCAGTCCTTAACAGGTGCCTTCAGATGCTGAGGCACTGTGGGTTAAATGTATAAATTGATTATGAAGAGATCTGATAAAGACTTGAGTGTTTATTTGACATTTTATTCTAACATTGAATTAAACAATTATTATAAACGAATCTCTAATTGATATCAGTTTCTATGTCTAATCTCTCTAAACTTTACTGTAAATGTAAGCAGCGCAAGGCAGAAAATTATATATGGAATTAGATAAAGTCACACAGAATAATGTTTTTTTATTTAAAAAGTACAGATGTTGTACACAATGTTAATAATACAGTCACATGTACATGACACAAATAATCACTATCTAACATTCAGTTTTGACAAAATAAACATGATATGCATTCACAAAACAAATGGCAGTTTGTGGATAATATATCTTTCTATATACAATTCTTGCATTCAAGAACTATCTGTGGGAAATGGGAAACCCACTCTCTTCACTTTACTCTTCTTGATTAACGAACACGCATGAAGACTTTTGTCCTACCCAGAAACCCGGCAACATTTTTCCCTTGAAGGAAGTCTTAATCTGCCGCAGCAGCCTGATCTCCCCCCTGCCCTCACCCTCCTCTACCTCCTTCGTCTCTTCAACTGCATAAAAATTGATGACACCAGCTGGATGATCGAGGTAAACCCCGATGGTGGTGCACTGGGGAACATCCCAGATTTCTGTATTAATGCCATTGAACCACAACTGATAGTGGGATCCACCCCACCCTAGACCCCAGGACTGTTCGTTTTCTCCCAGACCACAGGGTCCGTCGCTTCCCCTCCTCGCTGCTCCTTCATAGGCGACTCCAACAACCACCCATCCTGAATATCTAACTTCCCAATAAGCTCGGAAGCCCAGGATGCCTTCTTTACAAAGGACCTTGGATAGACACAAGATAAAAAAATGAGCAACACAAGTAAAGTGTTACATCTAGATTTGTGATTGTTGTTTAAAACCTACCTGAGGCGCGTGCTCATATCTCTCTGGCCTGTCCAGGACGGGACAAGTGATATCATCAGTCATACGCAATACCTTGGATCCACCTTCTGTGATCCATAGCATTTTATTGGCTGTTTTATCATCCAGGGAAAGTTTGATCCAGTCTGTGAGGCAGAAAATGCCCAGCCATGACAGTCAGGAAGATAAACTACAGAAATAAAAGTCAAAAAGTTGAAAAAATTATACGTCAAATGACAGCTGACTTACATTTTAGAAGATCAGCTCTACATGTGGGCTCAGGGATGTTTGGCTCGTAGTCTGGGGTGTTTTCTGAGAGTTGAGGAAATTGAAAAGTGAGTAAGGATGTAAGCTGGTAGTGTATAAAAGATTATAATACAATGATAAAAAAGCTGAAAAAGTTGAAAATGAACTTAGACTGAACAGAGACAAACTTTCACTGTTTGGTTTACTCTTAAAATTGTTGATACATTTTCAAGGACCATCTCAAAAACTCACCAATGGGAGACACTGCGCCTTTGGATTTTGTTCCTGTAAACATAAATGAAAAAATAAGTATAACTTCTCCATAGTGATAATATACACAACCTGCTATGAAATAAAACAAATCAAAAAAAAAAAAAAAATTCTGAAGAGACAGATCCCCTCCATTAATATGATTGTTTCTACAGAACAGTTTCGGATAAAAACTACTTAGATAATTTAGTTTTTGCTACATAATCATGCATTATCTCCCGAGGACTTTGTCTCACCAGGTCTGCCAGTCTTAGGCATGATTCTCGTACTGGGAGCACTGGTTGGCATCTTTTATCACTTCTTGCTGTGTTGAGGTTTCCTGAATGTTGGCGTCTGTCAGCGGCGTACTACTGCAATGATGCAAACAACTTCTTTATATACCCCCCTTCTCTTGGAAAGGGGGTATTAAAGGTTTTGGGGGCCCCTGGGGCTCTCTGGCAGAAATTTTGGTAAGGTATGTAAAGATAATGATCTCACTAATGGGCATGCCACAGAGACTGCCAAACCAGGATATGCGTGTCAGCGCCAACATGTGACCTGTTGACCCATATCTATCTGAATATCTGAAATTCTGAATTTGTTTTTACAATTATTCTGTCATCTCTTTGTAATGAAACACACATCTTAGAAGTTGATATCTCATCAGGGATATGGACATTCTGAACAGAATGCAGGGAGGATATGAGAGTAGAAGAACAGAATTCAAATGAACTTTTAGAAATGATGATCTGAGGGAAAAGAAACCTGATTCAGTTGGGTTACATTTCACTGCTGTATACTTGTAAAGAAGAGTGCTTTAAGTTGAACATATAATTCTTAAGAAACAGCAGAAGCCATGACCTTGAACATCTAGAGCAGCTACTGATCAGGGTCACAGCTCAGTCTTTTGGCACAGATCACTCATTAGTTTGTGGCGTTTCTGGTTTATGATGTCTCTATGAGAGGAGAATTGAAGGAACTCAGATGGGTACGTGAAAACCCACATGAAAACCCATTATCTCCATTGCCCACTCCTTTTATTTTCAATAAATCCCATCAGGCGCACTGGGACTGCAGTAACTGGTATGTGCTTGTTTGGTTTGCCCGCTCCCCGGCAATTAGTGCATCAGTCAGTCATCTGCTTGGCCAGGCAGGAACACAAGAAGGACGAGACAGCCTTGACTTGAGGTTTGGCAGGGTGCCACAAATGATACCCACTTCAAACACTCAGTCAGCTGCGGAGAGTGTATCACAAGAAAGGGTTTATGACCAGCTGACATGTTTTTTATGTGTATTAAGGCACTTGTGACAGTAAATAGTTGATGTGACAATACAGGTCAAGAGCGTGAGTGCAGCAAAGTCTGGTCAGATGAACCGAGGAACCTCTGGTGAAGTGACTTTGTCCTCAGTATTTAGGTTACATGAGGCTGCCGTTGGTTTTGGTTGTTTTTATTTGGATTTTGCTGGATTCTAGCTGATAATCATTAGGTGTTATATAAGATAACGTATGGTATTTCATAGTCTTAGCAATGCCTATATCATGATATCTGTACCATTCATTCATTTAACCACTAAATTCATATTAACTTAACTTTTGTGGATGTTTTATTGTGAAATTATTTAAAAGGTCGTACCTATCATCTTCATATAGTATATATATCTTCATCTTCAGACAGAATAAAAAACATGAATACATGATTACATAACACTGATCATTTTTCTGATTTCATCTTACATAAGGCCTGTGCTGATTTGTTGTTCCTCTTTCATGCCGTACACATTTGCACCTGTTGGATTTCACACTGCTAACACCAGGAGTTCTTCCAAGCAGATTTACATCTTTGCTGATGCATACTCAGAATTTTTCCGTGTGCATCTGAGCGTGTGTGTGTGTGTGTGTTTGAATCCCATCGACTATCCATTCATCCATGCTGTCACTGTGCAATGTGAAAGGATCGGTCGTATTGATGTAGAGCTAAGTGGGCGGGGTTTACCCAGTAGCAGGGGGTGTTCTATAGAAAACCAAGAATCCATCTAACCTTTATAAGGAAAAACATACATACACCACTCCAATTACAAGCCTCATGCGTCCCCTCCACCCCCAATCCTATTGGCAAGTTTTATCCTATGCTCGTGTCTATGCCATGAGTTCTTATTCCCTCACCTCTGTCCCGCATCTAAGGTATATAAGAGTGGCATTAAGCTGTCAAACACTGGAGCCAACAGAGACTCATCATACTCGGACACACCAGTGACATCAGCCCGAGACAGACTTTCTGCAGCAGCTTAAACAGTTGGTCCAGCCTTTGGTTCTGGAATCAAGATGCCTACTACAACAAGAATCATTTCTGACACCAGGAAGTCAGAGAAAGGTGAACTTCGTTTTCTGCAATTTGCACAATTCAGAATCATTTATCGTGGATTTACTTCTTTCTGCAAAAAAAAAAAAAAAATCTTTTTGAACAGTTTTGAACAAATATGATGACCCTAAATTCTGATGTCCACAATATTTCAAGTGTTGTTTCCTTTCCTTATTTACATCTACAAAATGCTTTAAATATACTGATTTAATAACCTCTCTCTCTGCCTGCAGTACTGATGCTTTTTTATGAGCCTCTTGGGCAGATCCTTAGTGAACGGGCTACTAGAGTTTATGTCAGTGCAGAGAACCCAATAATTCACTGACTGATTTCATGCTCGTAATTGTGACAGGTGTGTAATAGCTTTACTGCCTGGAAGTAAGGCTCTGTCACCTGCATTAAAAAAAAACAGATCACATATGTATATGTATTTAACATATTGCATGTAGAGTTTAATGCCAGTCTTGTACATAAGGTGTTATTATGAAAAAATGCAACATTTGGGGAAGTTAGAAGGAGGAGAGTTCTAAACTCATAAGAAAATAATTTGGAAAAAAAGTCTGCAATCTTACAACCTCTGTAATTCTTGTTGCTTAGAATAGATTTTCACTAGATATTTTTTTTAATTTTTTTTTTTTTAATAATAGGAATTCAGCAGCAGTTCAAACGTCAATAAGAAGTGTAGTTGTCCATATACTTTAAGTTTATATTTTTACCATTGAAAGTTTCAATATCACCCATTATCAAAAAAAAAAAAAAAAAAACCTTGACTAACAAGCCCCGTCCAGAACACCAGTGTGTGCGCGGAGGCTGCATTTTCAGCGAAAATGTGTCTTAGGGTGTCAGGTTGTAATGAGGCCAGACAAAGCAGTTATTTTCATCACCTTGTGCTATATCCAGACAGGTGGCTTAACATTCTCGCGTGGTCTCTTTCAGCCTCTAGTCAACAGAGATAAATATCAGCTCGTTTAGATGTGGAACGCATGCAGCATGGTGTAAAAATAACCGTTAAGTTTGAATAATGTGGATAATGATGACAAGTAGATTTATATGCTTTGGGAGAGTGCAGCTTGACTCTAAACACTTCAATCTCAGCACTGACAGCAGCACACACCAAACCTTCACTATTAGAATTCAATTCATTTTCTTACTTTTGTGCTTGATGAAGTCAGTTTCATCAAAATCCTCCAGAGCTGATTTCAATCAGATATTGTGTTCTGGAGGTGACATTGCTTGTTTTTATAAATAAAAACACATTATCAATGTTAAGTGATGAAGACAGAATTAATACTGTGAAGATTAATTGTCTCTTCTTCTTCGTCTACATTCTTAACAAAAATCTGGAGACTTGCGTTGCTTATACATGATGCCACAGTATTAGTTACTAAAAAAAAAAAAAAAAAATCAGCATTAGAGCCAACAATGATTTACAATGATTACGTCACAGAAAGTTATGACAAAAAAAATCTAAATGCTGAAAGACTTAAGTAATTTTCTGTCTGTATTTTTAAAAAGTTCCTCCTAAAACCTCCACATTTAGTTTGAGACATTAAAAAAAATGCAGTTTCTCCTTTTTGATGACTTTCCCCAAACAATTTCTGTTTTTTATTCACCTCACCAGAAAACAAAAAGCAATACATTATCATCCTCAGCTTATCTGATTTGTCTCTTTTGTCATCTGAGAAACTGCTCTGAGCCTCGCGCTGCGCTCTAGTGTGACTGCAGCCAGCCCTGTAGCATGTGAGGTGTCTTGGTAATTCCAACCTCCTGGCATGAATCAACCGCTGGCTCCAGGAAGCATGCGCTTGCTGATGTGATGATCTGACAGACGGCAGATGGTTTTCTAAGTATACGCCATTTTGCAGAGGCTCACTTCATCATCTGTTGAGACATACCTGACACATGCTGCAGTATTTATAACAGCTAACTGTACCAATCTTAATACAGTTTGCTCTAAAAACTTTTTTTTGTTTCGTTTTGTTTGTCTTGTAGCAAAAAAAGTCAAAGCAGGAAATGCACCCACAGGTAAGATTACCACTGGCTTGACAACAGGATTTATCTTTTAAATATTTAATACTGTAAATCCGAACCCATCAAACATTTTCCTGACCTTGTTTTTCAATCTCTCCCTCAGAGAAGATCCCAGCCTACGAACCAAATATCCCTGAACCACAATGCAGAGCTGATCTGATCAAACGTGAGATCATTTTCTCTTTTTAATATGTTTCACCAATTTCACACTCTGATAGAAATAATCTGTTTCACTAACAATAATTTCTTCCTGTTTTTATTCAGACTGGATCAACCTGTCCCTGGATGATAAAACAGCTAATAAGATGCTGTGGATCACAGAGGGAGGTGCTAAAGTGGCCCGTATGACTGATGACATCACTTGTCCTGTTTTGGATAGACCAGAGAGATATGAGTACGCTCCACAGGTATGAGTTAAAGTAAGGTGGAGTAAAATGTCACAAGAGTGAACTTGTCATCACCACATTGTAGCAGGTGAAGTTTGAGGTGATTGTAAAATACAGACAGCAGCGTTGTGGAGCAGAGAGCCGCACCGTGTGTTTATTTAAAGCCAGCGCGTTTGGCATTACACACCGGGAAAGCGAAGCTAGTCTAAATTCCCTTCAGTGGCAGTTTATGTTGTGTTAATAAATCAAAGGTAAGGCCAGATTACCTCTAAATGATTCTGTCATTCTCCTTCACATTCCACAAGGTTCTTTGCCAACAAGGCATCCTGGGCTTCCGCGGCTACTGGGAGGTGGAGTTCTCAGGTTGGGTCGTAGTTGGGGTCGCCTACGAGCAAGCTGGAAGGAGGAACAGCCACGGATCCTGCGGCCTCGGAGAGAACGAGCAGTCCTGGGGTATCGGCTGGAGCGGTTCCACCTATCACGCCTGGCACAACGGCAACAATGTAGAAATCACAGATATTCCTCGGTGTTCTATCATTGGCGTATACCTCGACCAGCCTGCTGGTATTCTTAATTTCTATGCTGTTGAGGAGGGGAAGGAGGGTGAAGGAGGAAAGGAGGTTAAACTTCTGCAGCAGGTTAAGAGCTCTTTTAAGGAGAAAATGATACCAGGGTTCTGGATGGGGACACAGTCTCACTGCCTGATCATGGAAAAGGAGGACTGAACTAATATTCTAAAAATAAATAAATAAATAAAAATTAAAAAATCATATCCAAACATTGTGGGAAACTATCTCATCCTACTGCAATAAAGCTTCCAATATGGCAGCTTTAAACATGAACTGACAGTAGAGCGTACATTAGATGTATTCCTCACACACAGTATCTCTCAGATACACAGTTCAATAAAGGGAACAAAGTGCAGCCAGGAAGGGATTCACCTTTGACTTTTCACTCTTTTAGACTTTCCCAAAACCATAGGACCACTCAAGGTTTATACTAATATGTTTATATATAAATATATATATATATTTATTCCTCCTTTGTTATCGTTTGCTAAGAATGTACAGGGTTTCCGAGTCTGGTATGAGTGTGTTCAGAATGTTAAACCTGCAAAAGTTTAAATGAATAATAAATTTTAAAACATGATTATAACACATCTTGTCCTGGTTTTTAATTATATTATATGAATAATATAACTTATTATTCATATAGTTTATAACTTATTAGGTTAGTTAAAACTAGTTAAAGTTTACTGATAATTAAGGAAACAAATGTTTGCATAAGTTCCCCTTTTTTATTTCCATATGGTCAAATGTTTCCATTACAGTCTAGGTATATAGCTGATATGATCATTTACAGAAACAAACAGATATATTTCAGAGGTGGAGTCGGTTCCACCCCGTTATTCTACTGTGGATCTTCACCAGCAGAGTCATTTTTGAATTCAGCTTGAGAGTGAATGTGAGATATGTCACAAAACACAATCTAACTTAATCAAACCCTAACACTACTTAATGAAATATAGTTTCGCTTTTTGAATAAATACTGCATACTACTATCAATGTCTTTGATGCAAAACTTGTTAAGTCGTTGGGGGTAAAAATTACAAGTTGGCTCACGAAGGGCACAGATCGTCATAGTTTGTCTTCCACTTTGTTAACTTTGACTCAGATGTCTTTGTTTGGTGGCTTCTGCTTCCGTTTGGTTCACTCATGCTGACAACACTGACAAGACCTGTTTCTGAATTTAACTTTCAGCCATTCTGGCTCTTTTGAACAGACTCCTAAGGTTTCCACTGGTGTCAAATATCTGTGTTAGCCTCACTCATATCCATATGTTGAAATCAAGTACATACACTCCCTTGACCCCCTGCTGACAAGCTGTTCCACTGACCCCAACACCTTCTTCAGACACTCCTCGAGATCCTCCAGTCTCATCTTCACCGAGGGTATAAAAGTCAGAAGCTGAAGCAGAAGTTTTTGCACCTCAGCCTTGGATGACAGGAAGTATTTTGAAGCGCTTGGACTTGGATTATTGACCCACAACACGACCCCGAGATGCCCGCCAGACCTAATTCTGCAGTAATCCTCTCTGACACCGGCAAACCAGGTACATTTAGCAAAATCCTTACCTTTAAAATTGAACATGAATTTATTCGCTTTAAAACAAATGAAGAAAATCATCTCATCTGTAAAGTCAGTTACTGCAACTGTGACCCCATTAATTTGTGTCTAGAATTTGCTTCGCTGTAATGACGTTAGAATGCATCTCTTTTATACTGCTGCTCATGCTGTCTTGATTGACCTGTTTTTAAGGAGGCCGGCGATGTAATCATTACATTAAGAAATAAAAATGAAGATTATTTTTTATATTATTTTTTGTTGAAATACTCGTCTTTTTTTGTTGTTGTTGTTGTTATAAATTTGACCTGAAACTCGCGCATTTCTTTTTATGCATAACAGATACGTATTATTTTGTTTTATTTATTTGTAGGTATTAGACAAACTATCAGACATCAAATTTTTTTAAAACAACTCTGCTTTAAATATTATCTTCTTTGGAAGAAGTTTCACATCAGGATCGTTAGAGTGGTGTCATGTTTGTTTGAAAAAAAAAGAAACAGCGCAATTTAACCTTTGACCTTTATATTTTTAGGGAAGAAAATAAAATCCAACAAGAATGAGAAGGCCAACGCGGGTAATATATCAGATGTGACTGTTTAGCTTATATGAGCATTAGTTCGTGTAATAGTAATATTTTCTGTATTCATTTTTTTTTTTTTTTTTTTTTTTTGACAGAAAAAGTTTCAGTTTATGTGGCGGACATCCCAGAGCCAACGACCAGAGCTGAGCTTATAGAGTGTAGGAGAATTTCATATTTTGTTTCTCAAAGTCCAATATTTTTGAAGGATTTGTCATTTAAAAAATAGAAAATCATTTGTGAACTATCTTTTCTCCATTTTCTCCTGTAGACTGGATGAATTTGTCCTTGGATGATAAAACTGCCAACAAGCTGTTGTGGATTTCTGACAGTGGGTCTAAGGTTTGTCGAAGAACTCAGGAGGTTTGTCCGGTCCTGGACAGACCAGAGAGATACGAGTATTCTCCTCAGGTAAATCAGATTATTACAGAAATAGATTTACAGGCTATGTGCTTAAGAGACAAGTTTGATCTTGTTTCCTTCGCTTTATTTTTTTCTTGTTTTCTTCTAAGGTGGTTTGTAAAGAGGGCCTTTGGAACACGAGGGCTTACTGGGAGGTGGAGTATTCAGGGTGGGTGGTAATTGGAGCCACCTATGAAGGAGCCGGACGGAGGGCAAATTCTGGTCCGAGTGGCCTGGGAGAAAACGAGGAGTCTTGGGGTCTGTGCTGGTCAGGATCATGTTACCAGATCTGGTTCAATGGCGTAAACAAGGATATAAATGGTGTTCCTTATTGCTCCAGAATTGGCGTTTACATTGATCAGCCTGCGGGGATTATAAGCTTTTACACTGTAAGTGGCGAGGGAGCAGAGAGGGAGGTTAAGCTGCTGCATAAAGTTAAGACAACTATCGAGAAAAAGATTCTTCCAGGTTTCTGGATGGGAATTGAGTCCTCGTGCACAATAGTGAAAAAAACAGAATAAACAACTTCAGCTAAAACAAAAAATTCAGTCAGTTTTATTCCTGTAATTCTTATTTAAGACCTAATCCAGCAAATATCACTTATGTCTCTTTGTAGGAGTAGAAATTAAAACACATTTATAGTACTTAAAGTTGGCATAATTTACAAGAGAAATATTTTTCTATATTTTGTTGTTTTTTTGTTTTTTGTTTTGTTTTGTTTTTTTGTCTGACACCTTTATTGTTATCTACTGTATGTCTTATTCTATAGTATCATATTTATAATGATCTCTGTACAAGTTGAGTGGCATGTGACCTTATGGAATCTAAAATAAAGTATGTTTTCAAACCAAAATAATCCCTCGTTTATGTATAATTTATGATTTTATTTCAATATTTTAGGTTTAACACCTTTGAGATTTTGCAGAGCTTTAAAGGATTAAAACATCATCATCAATACACTAAATTTGCTACTATTTAACTTTTAACACGAAATTAACACTTTCACAGCATCTCGGTGAAAGCCTTTTTTGCACTGCTATGAAAAAAGGTCACACAAAGTGTTCACAGCATTGATCCCCTGTGGATTTAGCTGAGTAAAGAAGAATGAGTGAGAATTGCTCCCCTCTGAGTTAAAGGGTGGAGGGGGGGCTCACTTTGATATGCGAGAGGCTTCAGCTTGAAGGTCATTTTCATACTCTGACAGGTGGGCCATCGCTCCCGTCGACTTCACACCTAAAGCATGAGCTTTACAAGACAGAAAAGTGCACCCACACAGATGCAAAACATTTCCACTCCCGGATGCCCGGTGTACATCACACAATCTCATTTATCAAGTGCCAAGAAAAGCTCACCGACCACATAAATGAACCGTACTTGGATTTTATAGACTTCAACTTACAGACAGTACAAAGGTCATGTGTGGGTGAAACAAGTACAAGCCGTACATAGATGTGCGAAAACATATAACCTATAGATGAAACCAGCATCAAAAATAATGAGGCCGTAATCAAAATTCTTACTATAACGGCGTGAAAACAATGTGACATTGTGTAAGTTGTCTCTGATGGTGTTGAACTCACAGAGAATTATCACTTGACTCCACTTAATTGAGTTTTATAGCAAGTTTGAACTCACTGTTTAGCTTACTTGGCGCAGCTTCACTGTTTTGGTTCACTCTTACTGCTGTCATGGCGGCCGTCCTCGTCACAGCAGGAAGCTGCTCAGCACCAAACACTCAGTCAGTAGCCAGCTGGTGAACATGGCAGAGCTTTTAGCAGCTAATGAGCCACATTAGAGGAAGAGTGAACCAACGATCATGTCGCTCCACAACTGCTGGATATGTAAATAAACAAAACTTTACCATATAATTTCTCAAATACAATTACAGTTGGCTAAAATATAAGTTATGGCAATAAATAAAGACCACATTTCTACTTTTGCTCTAAATAAATGACAACTGATTTATCATTAAATGATCAAATTTACAAATATCAGTCTATTTATATAAGTTAACGGTCACATACCACAGGTTATAGATATTAGTAACTAAACTACATAATAATGACAAAACTTCATAGTTATAGTTATGTTTGTTAACCCCTCAATATTTAATATAATATGAATACTATTAACACTATTGATATTATAATAATAATTAATAATTATAATTATGTTTTTTTCATTTAAAAAAAAATCACCCCTTTATTATCCCTTTTTTGTTACAAAAAACTCAGATAAGCCTATTTTTGATCCACCTGTGCGTCTAAGATCTAGAATCGATGGCGTCTTAGCGCCATTGAGAGTTCTGCTATTTCATCTTAACTAAAAGTGATTCTGAAGTTAAACACAGCAAAGCGCTGCGTGTTTCTGAAGTCTGTTTTCATATTCAGCAGCTCCTTTGAATACCAGTCCCCAATGAGACACCTGATGAATGTTTACACTGAAGTTAGAAGTTGCCAACACTCATTAACATTAACCGCACACCTCATGAATTTAAAAACAAATATTTGCTCCAACAACGTAAACAAAGACATATAGTCCCATATCTGTATACATGTATGTACTATATACAACGGTTGAGGTACACCTGTGATCAGAGGTGTCTTGATATGATTTATGCTGTGAACCTATGATGCATATAAGTGAGAATTTACAGTCAGTAAGTCTGACAGTTGAACCCTATATGACAGGGACAAACGTGGGCCAAAGCAAACAAAACTGGAGACCATGATCCAAGAATAATCGCACCCGTACCGCCTGTGCCCTAAATGTTTGTGTCAGGATGTGTGAGCCTATGCGAGGCATGTGAGAGAGTGGTAACTCTAAGCTTGTGTCATGAGCGAAGCGGTATAAGCTATATAGGTAACATATATAGTTTTACATATAAAGTTAGAAGAGAGTGTCCCACATTTGCCGTTGCTTTTGCACACAAAACAGGGTTTGAAAAAAAAAAAATCAAAGTTTTAGCTGCTAAAACTAAAACAAAGCTTTAAAAAAAAAAATGCATTTCATGTGAACACTTGTACAACGGTTTGATGATTTGAATTCAGCAGCTGGTTACAAATTACACTTAACAGTGTGATATTAATCCCATCTGGTCCAACATGACACTATCAGTGATATGCAGCGCTCATTTATCCTGACACTATTGGTCCCCGTAGACTTACTGTCATGTAGCTTTTGGCCCACATTCAAACTGTCAACATGACCTGGACGAGGCATCAGTTACAATATAAGTTATAAATATATATGTATCATACATACCACTTCCATTCACCTTCGCCATCCCTGCTGTCTGCAATTATCAATCTACGTCATGTACTCTTGTGTTCTTATGTGTTGTTCCTGTTTATGTTTGACTGTTGCTTGTTTTAGCGCCACCAGGGCTATTTACAATATATTGTACTAAAAGTAGAAAACCATATAAATAGTGAAAGCTGATCAGATCATTTCAATACTTTACTTAACAAACTTAAACCCTCAAATAATATGCAAATATGCATGCACCAACTCAAAAATAACATACCAGTTGGTAATTGGGTCTTGGGTGTTTTTTTTTTTGGTGTTATTGTTGTCTTTTTTTAAAATGTGACCTCAAATTTATGCTAAAAATGTTTACTCGTGCACATTGTGAGTGTTTGAGTTATCTCTGATGCCATTTACATTATGTGTTTTTTTGTTTGTTTGTTTTTTGCTGGACATGATCAGAATTGCAAACGTTACTGATGGAAACTAACTGTATGTTGAACATTAGAAAAAAAAAAAAAAACATTTCATAAATTCAGAGTTACATCACTGCGGTGCTTCCAACGGTGGATCACAGACTTGTATTGAAACATTAATACAAGTGAACTCACCACTGAATCTAAGTCACTGCTGTTTTTCTTGGCTCCCTGTACACATGTTATACTGTGGCATAGATGTGATCTTTAAGTATTTTACCCTGTTTAACATGTATTACCTTCTGTTGCTCAAATTATGACTGTCAGTACAAGTGAGTGTATAGGCATGGTATATGTGATACAAAATTATTAAACAGCACCATCTGCTGGAGTTGTTGATACACAACACACACAAAGAGGAGTTTTCTTACTCCTGTAATTTGGATCCCTTCAGTTAGGGATATTCGACTTTCAGATGAAATTTCCAAAATGTGCCTAAAATGCTCTATAACCACTGAGGGTGATCAATTCAATGGACAATTTGCACTGGAACAGTCCTCTTCATTTTGCTGTTCACATTTTGACATCATGAGACTAAGATGATCAAAGACACATGACAAGTTATTGAGACATTGACATTTTGTTGTTAGCTTTTGTTTCAATAAATTGCTTGAGATAAATTGCTACTACTTAAATGACCTACTTTCATGATCGCCTAAAATTCGAATATCCCTAACTTTTTGTAGTAGTGCATGAGATTAAAATCAAAATTATAGAATAAGTTTTGTGGATGAATTTCCTATGAATTAAAACACACTCATATTATCATGTTCTACAGTATAGAATTCAATTTCTTTATCATATAGAAATTTATATAAATTAATTTTTTTATAGTTTATAGTTTTTATAGTTTTATAGTTTTTTTTATCATTATTATTAGAGGGCACCATATGTACTATGTACCCATAATCCAAAGACATATAGGTTATTTAAGTAGTATAGCTTACAGATGGATGAACAGAGCAGTTGTTTTCAGTTATATCTATGTTAAAATAATCACAATGAATGACCCCTAGTGATGCACTATGACATGCTATGAAAGAATATCTAAACACACAGAGAGCAGAGCAAAAGAACATTGATCAATTTGTTTTTTTTATGATAATATCATTATGAGGACAACATTACTTTACAAACTACAAATAGCTCAAAATCAATCAAATGTTTTTTTTAAACCTAGTTTTGATTAAAATGATTGATTCAAGTCAGCAATGGTTACATGTGACTAACAAGAAATTAAAGGGGTGGGTACAGGTAACACTTCTACTGTCATGAAACTGAACTGAATCATTGAATAATACTGGGCTGATTAAGTTATTATTACTTCTCATTGATATTCTATTGATTTATTTAAATATGTCATTTCACATGATTATCAATTTCTGACTACAATTTCGGACTACATTTCCCATGAGCCTTGAAAAACCACTCTTCCTGTTTGCCAAATGAGAGCGCCCCACAGGGTGTTCAGCATGTAACAGGAGATAATAAGTAGCCGTGCAGCTGTCAGTCAGCAGGGCTGATTGTGAAATACTCTGAATGGGAGGGTGGAGGTCGTAAATATCTGGAGGCAGACTGATGTGTCCTCTGTGAGAACTGGACATCTCAGTTGTCTGAGGTCTTCGACCTTCCTGGTTGAAACCAAATGGCCCGAACATGTGAGGTCCTAATTATAAGATGGCATGATTACTATTTGAGCGTGGAGCAATGACTTGAATGTTTTCTGCCACACCTGCAATTTGCTGTGTTTTAAAGATGTGGGATCGTGAGAAACAAAACACACATGAATTCATGATTGTCAAACATTTGAACAGAGCGCCTGCCCCTGATAACGACTGCTGTCCTGTGAGAATAATTTTAGACTTGACTTTTGTCTTATCTTCCCAACGCTTAAAATACCTTTGATATCTTCCTCTTGTCCAGCAATAATCCTGAGGCATGTGTTGAAGCACCACTGCTGAGTATCACCTTCACTTTCCCTTTGAGTGTTTTTCTTTCAGTCAACTTAAAAAAAAAGAAAAAAGATATATCATTCATAACAAGAAATGCTCCACATTCCTGTCATTGTACACCAATTTTTAACTACTTTTTTGTGCACCATCACCAGCCAAGTGCATTCATGTGCACCGCAGTTTCTATTTTGAGCACATTTGAACAAGAACTCCACAAGACGCTGACTCAGTGCTCTGGAAAACCTAAATGAGATGCTACCATCTGGGAAAATGTTTTTGCCGAATTGCGGAAACCTTTAAAGTCTAGACTGAATAATTATATGACAATGGGATTATGTCTGATATTTAAATGTTGCATTAGATATCTTGTCTTCATTTTTTTTTTCAATGAATGTACTTTATAACGAGCTGTAAGTTTCTTCTGTTCCCTCTAAGTTGATATATTCTTATCACAGCTTCAACTTGTCATTTGTTAAATTTGTTATATTGTTTATCACTTTGCTAGTGAAACAATAGCATCAAGCCTTTTGCACTCAGCTGTTCATACTCAGAATCGTTGAGCTTTTATCAAGGCATCTGTATCTTTAATTATCATAAAGCTAAATCTAAAGAGCTTGGAAATGAAATTCAAATAATGCAAAGGGCAGAGCAGAAGAATGAGAGAACAGCTGTTTTTTTTTCTAAATTCCCAAGTCACAAACCCACACTCAAATAAAGACAGAGAGGCTGTGAAAGGCAGGGTGAGAGGGAGGGACACTGAGGGTGGAGAAGAAGAAGAAGAAGAAGGAGAAGGAGAAGGAGAAGAGGATGGAGACAGGGAGGGAGGAGGAGAGAAGGGGCTCACAGAGAGAGCACTGTTAGGGGACAGAGAAGCAGACTGAGTGTCAACAGCCAGCGTAGGTAGATCACCGGACAAACGCTGCAGCCTCTGCTGCTTCTGTTTCAAGTCCAAACGGAGTGACACGGTGAGAAACAAAGAGGGAGATTCACACATACGAGGAGAGAAGTGGAGTATAGCAGGAGAGCGTTGTGACTGTTTGGACAACAGGAGCTAGTGGGAGCCAGGAAGAGGGCAGCCAAGCCTGAGGAGATGCTGTGAGGAAACGTGCCAAGTGATGGAGCTTGAAGCGGTCAGCAGGCGGGCACAATTAGTCAGGTAAAACAATATGGCATCTTTATAATGATTATGATTAAATTTTCATATTATTTAAACACCACTGTTTCCGTAAGATTCTGGAGTCTGTTTCAGCATAACTATATTAAATCTGTATTTCACATTTATTTAATAAGTTTGTAGTTGTTTTACCTTCATTTAACAAAACACTACTGCTGCTCAAGGTTAATAGTATTGTGAGGCAGGGTGGCTGATGTGATGCATTATCTGTGGCCGCATTATAACAGGCCCGCTGGGCTACTTTTCTCAGCTTTGCCAAGCCACGATAACCCAGCTGTATTTATCCAGCGACTTGGATGTCTCCGTAAGCCAAACTTTTCTGCCCGTGGCCGTATAAAATATGCCACATCCTCATTAGAAAGTCTTCTCAGGCGGTTTAAATGTGTAGCTGAGACACAGGCTCACGTCACAGCTTTACTTATGGAGGTCAAATGTATTGTCATGATTTTGTTGACATTAAATGGCATGAGAATGTAGAAGACATGCAAATATTTTTGTTGAAGTGCAGAGAGGATATTTCTCCTGCCGATGTATTCAACATGCCTTGTGTCCAACTTCACATGATGCTCCAGAGTCTGCAGGCGCTACAAAGCACACTCTGTGTGGTACACAAACCCACTATTTGTCCTCCCCTCCATCCCTCTTTAGCATTTTAAGCCTTTCTCCTCCTAGAGCAAGTGACCTCCACTGATTAACACAGAGATTTTCCAAATATTTCACAACACCCACATAACCCCCCAGCAGCTATGAGGTTGTTAGTCTCTGTGGTCATCTCTGACAATGACTCCGATTGTTTCTTCTCATTTACTCTGTGTCTCACTAGCAGGGAATTGTGGTTGATATTGTCTCAGATTGCGGTCGTTTAATCATGTTAAACCTCTGGTTCACCCACGCATGCTTGTGGCAGCTCCGTGTGAGATGTTTCGCATGCATTTTTATCGTGAAAGTTCATCTCTATAGCTGTTTCATGAAAGTCAACAATAATTCTTCAGTTCTGATCAGCTGTGAAATGAAGCTACAGCAGGTGGGACGTTTAGAGACTACAAATCTAAATGAGATTAGTGAGTATTCAACTGTAGTGATACATATATATATATATATATATATATATATATATATATATATATACATATACATACAAATACATGCATCAATGGAAGTGCAGACACACTAGATGCAAGTAGTTTGGTATAGAATAGGGGTTTTAGTTAAGGGAATATTATATTTTGACTAATTCATAACTCAAAATGATACTTTGTTCAGGTTTAATTTCAACACTGTTTATAAATACATAAATACAGTGAGAAATCTTTGTTTCAATTTAATATGACACCAAAAATGTGAAGGAATTAGTCTTAAGAAATTTGTACTTTACACAGCACTATACATAAAAACTTCTATTCTAATATTTAATTTCTATGAAATGGAAACATAATTAGAAATACATAAAAAAAATCCAGACAATATTGACTAAATTATGTGTTAAATGTAGAAGATAACACATTTTTATGTAGCAGTTATAAAGGATATCATATGGAAGTGGGTGAGGGTGCTGCCATGTGATCTGAACTGTAAAACCAAATATGCTGATGAATCCTGATGAGACAGCATGACTGTACAGAAAAGCACAAACCTCTGACACAGTGCACCCCACCCCTCCCTACACATTTGTCTTCAACATGCCACTTTTGCGTCCTGACACCCGCACTCTTTTATTTTGGTGTCTGTCCTGAGCAGTCTACGCGGCAATTCTGCAAGTTTGGGACACATTCCAAATCTTGTCTGTCATGCCAGCCCGTCCCTGCTGCCAGATTGGTTTTCACACTGTCCCGGGGCACCTCCCTGCTACCACGGCGACGCAGCTGTCACCTGTCAGTTTCATGGCGGGGATGCGCACTGGCCTGTTATGTCTCAGAATAGAATTGTGGGAGAGTTTCGCTGGAAGTGGAAGAGCACAACACCAAGTCGCCGGGAAGAATGAACAGTTGACAAGGGATAAAAAATCTCAGCTATACGGAAATGTTGCATATGTGTTGCAAGCTACTGGCTGCTGCTCATGGGAGTGACTGATTGCTTCTACACAGAGAATCTGGTTCAGATTGTATTGGTAAGGCCTCATGTATTAGCCACACCAACCAGACTCAGCTAGTTCATTCAAGTGTACAGAGTAGGAACTTGTTATTTAGTACTAGATGTGTATTTTGTGTTTTTTATAGTATTATTTATTCTTTTATTTTGATTGTTGTGAATCGGTTGCTTGGAGGTTGTGTTAAACTATAAATATACATATGTTGATATTTTTATCATCTGGTCTGAAAAAATCCATTTTTATCTTGTGTACTTTTATGTTTTGGCACCACAAATAATTATGCCTTGCTCTTGTATACTAACCACACATGGTTGTAGATCACAGTGGGGATAGGTGTTTAATTAAACAAGAGAAACTGCCCTGTAGTGGTGATACAGTTTAAAGCAGGGAATATGACATTTTCATCCAGCTGTGACATGTCTGACACATGTTGGTGACTCTACTGTGCATCATCTTCTCATCCACATCTTCTTCTAATTACAATCTAGCATGTTTCAGCTACATTATTCCTCTTGTTTTTTTCCACAGAATGGATGATCAGGATAGAGTAAGCCAAGCTTCCAGTGTGGCCACCATTTCCTATTTTCCCGTCGCAAAGGTTTGCTTTCCATTTGCATTTTTTGCTACTGCAACACTCTCGATGACACGGTTGATAAATATGTATTCTCTATTCTCGCTTTGGTTGACAGGAAGGCGATGGGAAGGTGCAAACATTTGGGAAAAGATGTCAGGCTGCAAAGAGAGACCCAAACTGCCCTGTGGTCATCAGAGGATGGCTCAACAAAAAAGTATATTTTCAAAAATCTACTAGACTGCATACATTTTTATTACTTCATCACTCTATGTGTTAAAATGTTTATGATCAATCTTCCCCCTGCAGGACAGCTCTGGTTTGAAGCTGTGGAAGAGACGATGGTTTGTCCTCTCCAACTACTGTCTGTTTTACTATAAAGGTAAGAAGCGCAGGTTACTGAACTCTTTCATGTGCTCTGGATGAACCTCTTCTGTTTCTTATTTTGTTCATTTCTTTCCCGTCCTCCAACAGACAGCAGAGAAGAATCTGTGCTTGGTAGCATCCCGCTCCCAAGCTATAAAATCCTTTTCTGCACACCGCGAGAATGCAAGAACAGGAAGTTCACCTTCAAGGTATCTTCATATAGTTACAGTGATCTTTTTTTATATTGATGTATAAAGGGTGTACACAATGTAACATATATTATTCTTATTATATAAAATTTAATTTGATACAACTGACTATACTACAGAGTCATCTGGATAAAGTTTGGATTAAAATTACTCAAGGTCAAGAAGACAAAACATACCTAAATTTGGACGTCTACAGTGGCCCAGAAGGGTCCTGACTGAGAAAGTTTAAGGAGTCAGAGAAATGTAGAAATTCAGTATCTTTAATTCAACCAACTTTTAGTCAGACTGAAAAGTTTGGGAGGGGAATTATAACAGAATGTTCTGTGTAAACCCAGGTGGTGCACCAGGGAATGCGTTCTTATTTCTTCAGCGCTGACACCCAGGAGGACATGTTGGGTTGGGTCCGAGCCCTCAGTCAATCTGCTGCAATGGAGCCTGACAGTTCAATGAACAGGTACAGCACTATTCACTGTGGACATAGTGTCTTAGAACCTTCAGTTAATCAGTTAATTAATAAAAATATTGTACTGATTACACTGAATGAGTTTTTTTTTTTTGCTTTCAGACGTTGCTCTAGTTACCAGGATTTCACACAGATAGGTGGCAGCAGTGAATCGGTGGACTTCCCTAAGTCCCCCTCTGATGAAGAGAGTTCCACTCATAAACACAGGCACGTGAGCAGGACTTTCAGTGAACCAAGTCAGCTCACCGGTGGAAGGATGGGGATATCGCACTCAGAGCAGAGGGGCAGACGGAGTGTGCGTCACAGAAACAGCAGGTTGTTAAGTCACCTCAGAGTGTTAACTGCAAATATATAATTCCCAAATACAAATGTTAAAGGCAAAAAAGAGAAAAGTCCTAGCTGTGTTATTTTGTTGTGGTTTCCCTGATCTCTTAAAAGCCCTTCAAACAGCCCCCCTGAATACAGCAGAAGAAGAGTGTGTGGTCCACACCAAGAGGAGGATTCTCTTCCTGGTCAACACACGCCACCCACTCAAACAGAAATTATGGGAACAGGTTCTTTAACCTCCAGAGGGCAGCTGGGGTCACGACCTCACACACCAGTGGGAAGGGTTGACATCCGACCTCATGATGACCCAGTCATGGTGCCGCAGACCCTTTACTATGCACCTGCCTCACCGAAGCTGGAGTTCAAATCCACTCCTACCACTCCGGTCTCAGAAAGGTGGCAAAACCTCAGCAAGGTCAGGACATGTTTGGTAAAAAAAGATCACAATAGCCTGGGTGTGCTACGTGGTGAAAAAGCTAACATAGCTCTTGTTACTGTAAACCATTTTTTTTCTTAGGGGAATCAGTTAATAATAATGTGTTATGTGCAAGAAAATGAGAGGTATTCCTTCGATCTATTGGTTTTGGTGAAAGCTCTTTATATTTTCTAGTTTACATGAAGTATACCTGGTTATTAATATTACTGTATTTAAAATATTATAAGGATATGAGGATGTAAGCTGAATTTTCTCCAATTTACTTTACCTGTAAGGAAAGAGCTATTCCTTACAGGAGATGTATATAGTGTACTGTTAAGTTGCGTTATGAAAAATATGTGATCCACTATTTCTGGAGCTTCACCTATACCTTAAGTCAGGAAACTATAGCCTCAGCTGATTTGATTTTTACCGCTTTTTTAATTTGTGAGTTCCCAAAAGTTATGGAGGCTCAATGAGTTTTGTCACCTAACAACTTATGGTAATTGCATCCTATGTTTTTCATTGTTTTACAGCCTGCAGCTACATATGGTTCAGTTCATCATATCCCAAGTGGGAGAAGACCTGTTGGAAAGGTGATTATAGTGCGATAAATTACTGGAATAAATGAATTTACAGCAAAGCACATCACAACAATTAATTAAAGCAATAATGTCCCACTGTTGTGCAAAATCCACTACAACAAAAACGATGTGTATCCTAAATGTTTTTCTCATTTGATGTCATCTACGTGCTGTTTTTTCCTTCAGAGCTGCTCTACGGGGGCACATGCAGACTTATTGCCCCCTTTGCCCCCCTCATCGAGAGCTGCACATGCTCCCCACACCCCACATCACCACCACCACCACCATCACCATCACCGCAGCCATTTAGGCCTATCTGTTTGTGTGCTACCGCCAGCTATGGTACAGGACGCTCTGCTGCGCTGTGTATTCTTATGGGTGTTTTGTGTCAAAACTGTCAGTGGTGTTATGGTGCTGTATGTTTCTTTTGTGGCCTTAAAAAACATGTTTCTGTTGTAGTGTTGTCTAAGTGTGTTGGACTCTAACGTTATTAGCAATAGTATTTTTAGGAATCCTGTTCCTGTTGTCTTGTACTGTTATTTGTATGTCACTGACTCGTTTTATGTCCATGTCACTGTTTTGTATCGTCACTAATGTTTGTAGTGTCAGTTTTTATTTGTGACTAATAAATCATATGTTCTTGTTGTTGTTGTTTGTAGTAATAGTATTATTATTATATATTATTTAATGGTGCTGTCCTATCTGAAGACATTAAACATAGTTATATGTTTGTTTTGTCTGTATTATGACCAATATAGCCATGATTATCACTCCATGTAATGATTATTGCATGAAGCTGCTGTTTGCTAAATCACAAATGCATCTTATGTAAATACATTTCTAATAATATTCACAACCGCAGCGACACATCACACATGGCTGTAATGTCTCTGAAGCTTGTGCTGTGCTCAGTCTCAACACAGACACATCAACACTCAAACACTCAACCTTGGACCTACACACAATACCATAAAGTATTTAATGTGCACAAAGAATTGAAAAATATTTCATAAAAGCCCCGCATTTCTCATGGTGCACTATCATATATCAAACACTTCTATTTTACTTCTTTAAATCGGTGTTTAACAAAATTATGACCTTAATGCTTTTCAGGCCCAAAAGCCTGACTCGAGGGAAACTCCACCAATCCGACCTCTTGAAAGTGATGCAGATGTGAGTATTCACAACTTTTCCCATAAGGCTCAAGAGTTACTACAGTATGATGCAGTCTTTTAACATCTCATTAGATGTTTCTCTTTGAACAGACATCAGTTAGATTTTGTTATTTTTCCTCTTCAGGCTGTGTTGACAAGGTTGTGCGGTTGTGACAAACTGCTGCAGTCGCTGTCTATAGAACTGGCTCAGCTGCAAATGGATAAGGTTGGTATAGGTACTGAATGACTACAGCTGCATCTAGCCCACAAGAACACCCTGTAATGCCTCATTTATGGACTTTTATTTTGTCTGATCTGATAAATATGGTGACTGAACGAAAACGCCTAATGTCCTTTTACAGGATAGTGTCCACTGTGCGTTAGAGGTATCCAGACTGCAGCTGGAGGAGTGGCAGAACCAGGGACCCCGGGCCCAGGAAGAGGTCCTGACCCAGAAGGCTTTACTCCAGGAAGAGCTGGTCACAATCCGGGCCAGAATGTGCGATGTATCATTGGTGCGTAAAAACTCAAAAAGCAGTGAACCCAAATAAGACGAGCAATCCTTTTTTTCTAATTTTATTAATTTCTTATTCATTTCTCTTCGTCTTTGGTTTTTTTTTTTTTTTGTATTGACAAAAGGTTATTTGTCGTTGAGAAATATGTCTCTATTTTCATTCAGGAAATGGAGAGAGTGTGGAGTCAATATGAAAGAATGGAGAGCGAGCTATCTGTTATCCGCTCACAACTTCAGCACATCTGTAACTTTGGAATACCACAGGTATTTTACACATCACGAAATGTATACTTAAATGGAAAAGATTGTATATCTTCTGCAGAATCGGTGTAGTTCTATGAATGCTTGCCCTTGAAGGAGATAAGGATCTTAAACACATGAATTCTTTAAGTTTGAACCAAGGGCATGCTGTTTGATCATTCATCCTCTTTCTATATTCCATGAGAAATGTTTCTTTCTTATCAGGAGCAGTCTCAAGCTCAGAGAGAGCTGTGGATGATGGAGGATATTCTCGCTGGACTGAAGGTCAACAGGGATCATTTCCGATTCTTGTTAGGACTACAGAGGCACCACAGTAAGGACCAGCTACGCGTTTATATTTGAGCACCTGCAGTTATGAGTTATGACTTTTTGCAAGAAAAAAAGTCAGGTTTTGATTCAATGTGTTGGAAATACTGCAATGTGCTCAATTTGTGGATGGGTGAACAGATGCAGTTAAGTGAATGAATTCAAGCTACACCAGCCAATATCATTATATATGCAATAGGATGCAAAAATACAGCCATCCTATCAGCCTAATGCACAAGGCTTCATTACCAAAGAGCCTTTCAGTTAAGCAAATTACAGAAAAAATTGTCTCTTCCCACAGGAAATGGGGAATCAGAAAAATCTAAATCTCTTCATCTCTCTTTCACCTCCACCAGGAAATTTAAAGCCTAGGGACTGAACATTGTACTAACATCACACATCATACTGCACAGTGTGTCTTTAGCTGTTGCTTTGTCTGTGAAGTCTTTAAAAAACTTCACATGACTAGAAGAGCACAGCAGAAGAGCACATCTTGGCCTTCGCCAAGATCAAACAATCTTACACATTTGTCAAATCCCGATTATCACTGGCTCTGCATAAAGATGAAACTCGCAGATCTCAACTCACATTAAGGTCCAAAAGTTTTTTTTTTTTTGAAAAATAGATGAAAATGTTGAGTTCTTCCTAAACTCATACACCATCCATCCACCATGTTTGGAGTGAATCTGTAATTTTTGTGTAAACCTAAACAGACATGTTTAAAAACAGAGGTTTCTCAGCAAAAGTTACTGCTACTTTCTACCACTTGGGGTCACCAATGTGCAAAGTCACCTATTTCATCTTGGATACACATGAAACCTGACAATAGCTGAACAGTGTCAACAATGTGACCTTTTCTCTCTCCCCCTCAGTGTTCCAGGCGACAGCCCCACATCCTGGATCTCCTGGCTCTCCCACAGAGAGGTTGCAGAGTGGACTGCCGATGGTACAACTGCTCCCCATTGTTCCTTTGTCAGTGACCCCTGATGTGTATTATTGTCCACTTATGAACAAACATGGAATTGTTGTCCACTCAAGACAAAGATTAAATCAACCTGATGGCATCTGCTGCCCTGATCCTTGAGTCCTACAGGTGTTCTTTTACAGTACGCCAGGAGCATTTAGACACATAGTATGTCAGTAAGTCAGTAAGAACAACAGAATATCAACAGAATAGCACGATTATCACAGGTCAGTTCTTAGAATATTTGAATATAGATATTCTACAGCTTTAAAACATGTGATATTGGTCTGGTATGGATGGAAACAGGATCTCTAATCATGACTCAACATTTTTTATTAAATTCCTTGTGACTATGATCCCAGCAGGATGTGGAACAAGAGCCACCAGTCAGGCCAGCGTTACCCCAGGAGCTACTGGAAATCCAACACATTAGGGACCAGAGCCACGGATATACAGAGTCACCATATGAGGTATACAAATAATTGACATTATCTGCATTTAAATATCTTCAAGTTGGAACATCCAATGTTGTTTCCATGTTTCCATGTTTTGCTGTGCTTATTTTTCAGGGAATCTACAGCTACACTGTTGATCCTGCACATAGAAGAGAGAACAGCCAGCCTGACCTCCTTAATGTGAAAGCACAGAGAGACACATCCGGTTGGCACAGATATATTCAATACAAATAGATTAATATTTTCTGACTCATCTAATATTAAACAGGTTTAATAGGTATTTATGCAAAAGGATAAATCATTTTGTCAGTCCCCAGTGGCTTTGTTTTGTCTTCCACCCTCATATTTCCTGTTTCTTTTTCTTCCTGTCACCATCTCCTCCCACCCATTCTCTTTCCTTGCTTACATCCGTCTTCTCCTCTTTCCTACATTTTCATTTCATCTTTAGAATCTCAGCCTGGTTCAAAGTGGAACCCGTCAGACGACAAGAACCAATCAACAAAGGTTTGATTCTTACTAATTTTCTGTTTTCTGGTTAATCATATCTGTATGTAAGCAACGGTGATCCAAAATGCTCCAAATATAGAAGCAGTCAAAGCTGATTTTTCCTCTTTGCAATCACAGCCAAATTTCAATTCTTTGACTCTCTCATCTTCATTGCAATTAGGGCATGTTGCAGTGCCTGTTGTAGACGACAGGGGGGAGCAGAGGCTCATGTCTTTTAACAGTAGCTCACTCTTCTCACTTGTGCCACCCAACCCCCTCTTCCTCACAGGCACACACACACACACACATACGAACATACAGATGCAAGCAGCCTTACATTAACTCATGCACACATCCATCTCTGCATAGACGGATGCAAACACACATCTATTTGTTTCTTTAGCAGCGTTTTTGATATGCAAATTATACATTCTGCCTCTTCCTTTACCTTGTCTACATGCATATTGATGAGGTCTCAAGTTCATATATGACTCATGTTCTAAACAGTCTATATCTTTTCTAGAAGATGAAGATGACTGAGGAAGAGCAGATTGAGAGGATGAAGAGGAATCAAGTGAGGTTGACAAATAGGAAGAAACCTCCCATTTCTGCCTCAGGTGTCCAGAGTCAAAGTTCAGAATCACAGGAGGAGGTTTGCCAAATCATGATTTACTTTATTAAATATGTGCATACACATTGTACATGACATAATTACTAATATATAATGGTATTTCCTAAGGCTCCCTTCCCTTTAAGGGTGACACGAGTAACTACAGCTGTACTGCCAACCTCTCTTGTGGCCCGACGGGTTTCTGTTGAAGATCCCCCGGCTGAGCTTGACACTCCACTGCCTGAACAGATCTCACCTGAGATGCAGCAAAGACTGGCTGAGCAGCGTAAAAAAATGTTGAATAAGCCACCTCGGCGTCTGCTGCTGGAAGGTCCTGATCAAAACCAGCCTTTGGCAGAAATGCACCAGGATCAGGCAGTGAAAAAGACAAGCAGACAGCAGCATCTAGGAGTACTGAGGTCTTCCAGGAAAGAGTCACGGTTGGACATGAGCAGAGAGGAGTCTACAGAAACCTCAAGAAGTCAAGCTCAAGACCATGCGGGTGTAGGAAATGGAAGAGAGAGCTTAGACACTGGGGTAAGAGAAAAATTAAACAAAATGCAATACAATATTTGCAAAATTATAGCACAACATGGTCCGAAAGATGATACCAGAGTGAACACTGTTTTGTTGTCATTGGCTATCTGAGAACACCAACCCAACAGAAGTAATGCATAATTTTCTGTAACAGACATCAGTTTAAAAGGATCTTTATCTAAAATTCAGATTTAATTAAGAAAAATCATGAGCTATAAAAATGGAAAACCAATATTTAGATTGATTCTTTGACTGTTAAAGCATTATCATCACTGTATTAAAATGATTTGATTAATTGCATTGATTGATCCCATATGGCACGGTGTGGTGTCATTGTGGTGTAGCATTCTAATGTGAAAATGCTTGAGCAGGCTGAGGAACGACCTGCTGCCCTCCTGACCTCTGACATGGACACTGACCTCTGTCTGACCCATGAGCAGAGGGAGGCTAAACTCCGACGTGTGGAAAGAATACGGGAGAGAGTCATGCGAAGGTGGGAGATTGTGTGTCCTTGTATATTTACATATTTTTTTACATATTTGTATTTACATGTATACTATATTCTTTAGGTGCATGTCACAAATCAATCAATCAATCAATCAATCAATCAATCAATCTATCTATCTATCTATCTATCTATCTATCTATCTATCTATCTATCTATCTATCTATCTATCTATCTATCTATCTATCTATCTATCTATCTATCTATCTATCTATCTATCTATCTATCTATCTATCTATCAGTGCAGTCAGAGAGAGTGTCACTACACACAATCAACTACCAATCAAGGGGGAAGGACAGGAAGTTCATCAGGCTCCCCCTGACACAACTAGAAAACAAAGGTTGAAATCAGGTATGCATGGAAATTCCCAACAAAAAATCACGAAGTGAATGAACTGGAACTGAGATCGAATGGACAAAAGTGATAAATTTAGCCTGTGTGAACAACTGTCATTTATGGAGATTGCCACCTTAGATTTATTGCATATGAAGGTGGATTACTGGTTTAAAAAGTGTTTAGCAGTTATAATCCAAAATACTGGATGGCATACTGGAAATGGACAAAAGGATAAATTCCAGTTGCATTTGCATAATAAGTTTCTTTGTTGCTCAGGAAAGCGAGCTTTGTGTGGCTATTAGCTATTACAGTAAAATACCAATGAATTCCCACTATATATCAATGGAAGTATCTGCTGCTTGTGCACTAAACTTACCAGCAAGTTCTACTCTGTTTCTGTTTTCAGTGCATGTAAAACAGCCATCTTATGATGGCAATGGAAACTGTGGGAGTGACTCAGGAAGTCCTGTAGAACTTCAGCCTTCTAGTGGAACATCTCAGGATGAAGAAGAAAGAGCTGGACATGTGAAAAAATCTAAAAGCCAAGCCAAGGTTGGGGACAAAATGCAACGCAAAGATCACAGTGGAAGAGCAGGGGTTGCCAAAACTAAAAGCAAACGTGCAGGTTCACCATATCATATCTCATCTATGACTGTGTTCCAAAAAGATGGAGGTAAGGGATATGTAAGTTGCAAGGTTGAAGAGGAGAAAACGCTTGAAGAACCTGCTGATGATGATAATGAAAGTAATTTTTCATCCTCTGATCTGAGAGCCAAGTGGTTCCTGTCCACCAACCAGTGGCAAGGGTTCATACCTTTGCAGATCACCGGAATAGACTCATCATGTGATGAGGAGATGGCAGACATTGAGCAACAACGAGCATGTATCGATGATGTAACTGATTCTGGTGAAATATCATCCAAAGTGTGTGAAAGCTTAGAGAAAATGAAAGAAAACCACTCTCTCTTCTATAAGATCGCATGTGACATCAGTATCTCAGACACAGACATAACAAAGAGTGATGGGAATACCAGCTCTAAAATGTCAGGCAGGCCAGAAGAGGAAGATGAACTGTTGATCACTGAATCTGTAGCAGACAACTCAACCAGTAATGTTGGGGAATCTTCTTGCCAAGTAAACAAGAATTCCAGCCAATGTTTGCCATCAGATACTAATGTGAACAGTCTCTCAACTAATGACAAACTCCAAGATTCAACACCAGACAAAGCAGTGTTAAATACATCAGCCGGTCCTGCAAAAGAAACACGTGTTTACGAAGACATCCAACAAAAAGAATGTGAAGACACCCAATGGCAGGAGAACCAGTTGAAAGTCTCAGAACCTAACCATGGAGCATCTGCTCACGATGCTGATTCTAACCAGGCCCTGGATGAATGTGCAATAACAAGAGATGAACACAGTTGGGTAAAAGAGTCAGAAGATAGGAAGATGGACCAAGAAAGAACTGGGGAGATGAGGAAATTAAGGAGTTCAAGTGAGGAGAACAAAGGCACAGTCCAACATCGAGGCAACAATGACTCCACCAGCTCTGCGTATAAAGGTGGACGCGTGATTCGGAGTGCCTCTTTTGGGAAAGCACGAGTAACTGTATTAAGGACAAGTTTGTAGGAGAAGACAGCTGAATGAGCTTAAATGAATGGACTTGGGAAGGACAAAAACAGAATAAATGATTTATGGTGGAGAAAAATACTCCAGGAGGAAGACTCTAAGTGATTGAAGGAAACTGGACCTAAGTTAGAATCGGTAAAATGGGAACATGTAACATCAGAAATGGACATAATCTTTGGTAAACTTGAACATTTCCATTACTCATAATATGTAGTTTCTAATAGATGCAGATAAAACAAAAAGTCTTAATAACATTTCATCAAGTATGCAAGTATGGTGGGTGTTTTTCTTGCAGTTGGTAAACATCAAATGTTTTGTGTATAGTTGCTCAGATTATGAGGTTAACACTGTCATTCCTCTTCACATATTCATCTAACATAACAGAAATTATAGATGGTGGCTGCTTATTAATGGCAATGTAACCCTGCTTTTATCACTGTAACAAAATGTGTTTTGTATCTGAAATACCCTGACTAATAAAAAAAAAAATGCTGTGTGCTATGCTGAGATGCCGACTTCTGCTTTATATGTGCAAGACATACATTTATGTTTTGCTCCCCGTTTTATACACATCCCCCTTTCTTTCCCTCAATGAAGGTCCCCCAGGTGCTTGGGTGCTGCTCTGTGATGAGACCTGATGCAGAATTACATGGAGCTACTGAAAATGCTTTTGTCACTTTAAATCCTTGCCGTGTCTCAGTCGATGACATCATTGTCTGAGAACACATTACATCACCCCTTTCCAGGCTCTCTCTCTTAAAGACAGCACCACCTTATGTTTACTGAGCTGCACACACACACACATACATACACACATCCACACTCACACAGAGACCTGCTTATCTGTTTACAAATGTGATATCAGTATCAACATGCATATTAATAACAGCCTTTATGAGATTAAATTTTATGCGTGGGCTGATGGATTCGCGGTGTATGGATGTTAATTATATTAAATCAGCACTCACGGATATGTCCATTTCTATAGATGTATTGAAACTTCGCTATTGGATGTAATATTATTCATTTTAAATGAGTGAACGTAGTGGACCGCTTCCTCTAACACACTTCAGGCGGTAAATGTGTCCCTGCATTAATTAAGAGTATGTGCAGTATTCATGCAAGGTGGTCCTGAAAATAGCCTGTGTGAACAACTGTCACTTATGGGGACTGCTACCTTAGATTTATTGCATATGAAGGTGGACTGCTGGTTAAAAAATGTTTTGCAGTTATAATCGAAAATATTGGATATCTTGCCTCGTGTTCACATGAGTTTTTCTAATTGTCTGAAGTTGGGCCTGCAGCGCATCATCCCACACATCTCCACTGCTCTTTTGCGAAAATGCACTGCAGATTTAACACTGGTATACTATTTACAAAGTCATTTGTATGCACGTTGTTTATCCTACTATATATAAATGTATATAATCATATATGTTAGAATTTGATAATTTAGGCGCAGGTTGCAGCTGAAAAGGCAAAATGTGATCGCTTAAAGTAAAATGTCTGTTCGTTAGTTTGCACTTGTCTCTGATATACATACAAGCTGTATAATTAATCAGGTGTTTGATTGGCCTGTGAGTGCGCGCGAGTGCGTGGCGCGCGCGTAAATCACATAGATGCGGAGAATGCTGAGAGAATGTTTCTTTAAGACCCATTACCTTCCAATCCGACAGAGGGGGAGTCTGTGGTAAGGTGGCGTATCGTCTCTCTCCGCGTCCCCCTCCTCGCCGTTTACATGTGGAAAAGCGAGGCAGGGAGAAATAACACATACTGTAAGCTTTACTCCGCTTTTCGGATGCGGGGCACGGACGACCGAGGTACGATCCGCGGAGATGGACCTAAGGAATATTTAACATCTAACATGGACACTACGGGCTGCCTGCGATGACTGTGGTAAGGATTGCAACTTCACACCGCCCCAATCGCATCGCATCGCAACCCAGTTTCCATTCGTATAAAGGAGGAGGGGGGAAGAGAAAAGATAACGCTCCATCGGAGAAGGCGCGGACAACAAGAAATGTGCACATGTTAATGTAACGATAAATGCATGCGTGTGCGTGCGTGAGCGAGTGATAACAAGTAGGCTGCCTAACATTGTGTTGTCAAGGATTGAGGGGGTGGTGTGTGTGTGTGTGTGTGTGTGTGTGTGTGTGTGTGTGTGTGTGTGTGTGTGTGTGTGTGTGTGTGTGTGTGTGTGTGTTTGAATAGAAGCAAATAGGCTCACATTAGACGATGCAACGCTCGCAGCCCATGTCAGTGTCGGGCATTGACAGGTGTGTTGGCAGCACACAGCACGATTTATTTAGGGCGCGCTTGCTCGCTCCCGTTTGCATACAGTTAGGTGAGGTGATAGCTACTTGAGAAAGAGAGAGATCATAAGATGCTACTGTATATTGGCCTACTATGTGTTGCTTGTAATTAATCATGGCTGTAACTAAGCCCTTTGCCGTTGGGAGCTTTGTAGTCAAACCTCCCAGTTCGTCTCAGTGCTGTAACTGGGCCTATATGGAGCTGCTTATACTTCTATAACGTCTAGAGAAGCAAGGCCCATTACTGAAAATGTGCATTATTGGGCCATCTCCTACTGTCGTGATGCTGTCCACGAGATCTCCAAAGCACAGACTTGGGATTTACGCATCTCTCTCTCTCTCTCTGTCTCTCTCTCTATCTATCTATCTCCTCCACCTCTGCTTGCTGTAGTGGACGTTTTATCACTCACAATACACAACTACTGGGCTTTTTTTTTTACTATAAGAATGTAGGTATGCGCGTTCTGTTCGTGCTCGTGCGCACCCGTGCGTCTTATCATGGAATGGTCTTTCCTCTCCATACGTTCAGAAATGGAGGTATAGCCACAAACAAATCGGACCTGTCATTCGAGCGAGAGTGCCTCGTTGTTTTATTTTCATTCATTTTTTATTGTTTTTCCCCTTTCCCATCAGCTTGGGGTTGTGCAGTGAAGATGCCATTGCAAAGAAAAAAAAAAGAAAGAAAGAAAGAAAAGGAAAGCGTGTTATTCCGAATCCCGGTGCTTTCATTCCCTCTACCAGGCTGCCGACAATCACTTATCGATTCCAATGATGCGTTTCTTGCCCAGGGGTTACCGTTTCATGGTATTAGGAGGAGGATAAGGGGGAGGGTGTGTGTGTGTGTGTGTGTGTGTGTGTGGTGGTGGTGGTGGGGGTGTTCATTATTAGTCGCTATATACTCCAGCTTTTATTGAAACGCCAGGCACGCATCCGACATGCATGCGGTCTTTTCGTTCAGATCGCGATTTAACGCTTAACTGGATGTAAAACCGATCGCAGAGACCCCACCACCCCCCACCCCTCTCGCTTTTAGTTCCCATTGTCGGCTGTGGGAGCCTGCAAACCCCTTCTCCCCGCCCCGGTGTCTGGTGGAGGAGCTCTGTTTTTACTGCTCGCTCTCTCTCTCTCTCTCTCTCTCTCTCTCTCTCTCTCTCTTCACACACACACACACACACACACACACACACACACACACATACAACACATACAAGGCTATGATTACCTTATGTTTACCTTAATATCTTTTTCTGTTTTTTAGTAACTGATTCCTTAACCGGGGGGCAGATCTTAAATGGTCATCCATCTCACAAGCAGATACTGTAAAGCTGATGTGTCCACTCCACTGATGTGTGCAAGAAGGGTTCAGTGTGACTGTGTATGATGGTGATGGTGATGATGGTGATGATGATGATGATGATGATGATGATGATGATGTTGTGGGCAATCAAAATATGGAAACACCCACATGTGCGTGCAAGTACACACACGCACACACACACACACACACACATACACACTTGATTGATTTCAGTGTGGTGACACTGTGGCATGAGCTCACCCATTACACCAATGAATCTAATGCAGCTACTTGATAATGTAGCTGTACTGTGGCTCTGCATTATAGAAAAAAAAATGTTATCACCAGCTCATTGTTTCCACGTTGCTTCTCTGCCATTCCTCCCGTGCTCTTACTTCTGTGGCAGCAAGAATAGCAATTTACTCAAAAGGAACGTCTCAGCAGTGCTCGTACAGCTGTAATGTTACGGCATGATCGAGAAAGTCTACAGTGCAGAGGATGTGGAGAGTTATCTCTTTCTTTCTCTCTCTTTCGCTCGCTCTCGTTTGTAGTTGTGTTCCTCTCTCTCTCCCACACACTCACAAACACACAGGTCCTGAAGCCCAGTGACCTCACAGCTGACGCTTCAGTCAAAACTGCAGGCTGCACAGTTATGTTTTGCCTGCACTGAATCAGGACTCCAGCGATGAATCCTTTGTTTTTCCAGCGCAGACTCATCATAATGACACAGTAGGAATACAGTGAACTATTTCTGAGATGTGCAGTGAGTGTTACAATATATACTGCAGTAATTACATTACCCCTCTTTTTTTGTTGCCCCTGCTGTGCTAATGAAGAGCTGCTGGTAATGATGATGAGTAATTCCAAGATTATCCCAAGCTGAGTGGTAGAAAGTTTTTGCTGACAGGCCACCTTATAGTTTAGCCAGAGTATTTCAGTGTGATTCAAGGTTTGGTACCATCTCAATTTAATTTCAGGATGATATTCTGAATGGATTGGATCACAAAGTAACAATCAGAAGGCTTTCATCTGCAAGAAGCCTGAAAATCACAGGTCCTTGGCTTAATTTTATCAACAGAGCAATTGTAAAGAGACATAAAGGACTCATTTCTGTTCAATCACATTTGCCTGATAAAAAGCTATAGATCATCATTAACAAACCTTATTTTACATAAAAGAAAACAAAATCATTGAAACACACACACACACACACACACACACACACACACATTATTCTTACTTCAGACAGTCCCAAAACTGTAGTATTGTATTATTGTGTTGTGTGTCAAAACTTTTGTCAAAAAAATTCTGGCCTCCTGACAGGAATGAAAGGCAATGACAGGAAGTACTTTTACTAAATCATTATTCTCCTCTAGCTTAAAAGTCTTCTTTTGAGAACAATAACAGACACTAAAAAAAACAATATTAAATTATATTATCAAAAATCATCTACAATAAACATCAGTTGCCTCAGAGCTGTAGCGTGATCTTATTCAGGTGTCTTTTATGTGACTGTTTAACTCTCGTAGATCTTTTGCCTCTCTAAAGTAGGAATTACTAAATTTCATGTTAACTTCTAACGTTTCATGATGACAGGGCCTCACCTCGTCACGTCTAAGCCTCTTTAATTTGCATGTTGATATGATGACGACGTTTACTCCTAAATATGCAGCTGTCAGTGTGGCGTCGAAGTTCAAAACGGTCCCCGAATGCGTTTTCATTTTTGAACTCTCGAACTGTATTTTAAGGAAATGCAGTGAGTGCCAGTTCAGTCTTGCATCAGCGATTATCCATCAGTGGAGTGGGAAAGGAAGTAAGTTGATTTTTAGTGGGACACACAGTGAGGATGCCAAGTGCTCTAGCCAGCTCACCAGCATGAGGAGCTAATGCAGAGCTGTATCAGGCCTCCAATTATCAGCTAGCAGCCCTCATCTTTTGTCTTGGACATGTTTATAATATTTATAATAATGATAATAATAATAAGACCACTGGCATAGACTTATTTTCACTGGTGCTGGGGCTTGCTTGT